>OY987225.1:27865563-28581337 GCA_963920705.1 Odiellus spinosus
CTCCTCTCTGTATGGGTAAAATTCCCAATTTTACGAGTTAGAAGGGGTCCTACTTCATCCCCCCTGTCTACGGAAAATTGGAAATTCTCTCTCTCCACAAACGACGACGTTTATTGGACAACTCCAAGGCTGCTAGAGATATTCGCTCGACGAGCTCCCGCTCCGAAAACATCTACCGTTAGGAGGCGTACGGATCGCGCCTTTAGAGAATAACCCATACAGAGAGGGGTAGACAAGACTCGGGAGTAATAGACTTCAAAGGAGGGTTTCATCGGCTTCTGGTTATATCTCAAACACAGGATAGATTTTACGATATATAAGTGTATATATAAGCGCTTTACACACACGAGTCAGAAGCCGATCACGACTTTGTCAAAATTGCTCGGCGAATTGTTCACGGGTTGCTGAGACGACATTCTACTCTAACCCGCGGTCTTTCACCAAGTGCCCACACTGAATGGCAGCCACCAGGGACGAATAAAATGGCAAAGGTTTATTTGTGGATAATATTGACATTGTAGAGTTTATATAGAAAGTATAGTCCACGGGTCTTAAGAGGATATGAAGGTAAACTTCAGATTTATATAAAACCACGAGATCTTGGATGTTTTCGAGTTTTAAAGCTCTTGTTTATCATTATATAAAGTATATACGTAACCCGTCGTGAAATAAATCGCATTCAAATCCAAAGGGTAGAAGAAGTGAAGACATGTTTGAATATTATCTTATAGTACAAATGCCCATAACCAAGAATCCATTCAGGTTCCATAAGAATATGGGAGGGCCGCGATTCAATAACCATCCTCCCAAACTTTGTAGCAAAAGTTCGTCAGCTTCGAATCGATTTTTCAAGTAAATCGCTCCTGACATTTATTATTAACCCGCGCCACTAACGACCTTGACATAATATTTTGGGTAATAAAAATGGAGCCGACCGAAAAAAGATCTAAGCGTACAAATGTTGCGAAAATTGCGGACGAACTTTTGTTACAAAGTTTGGGAGGATGGTACCAGAGGCTAAAGCTATGCTCCCATATTCTTATGGAACCTGAATGGATTCTTGCTATAACTTATAGGTTTCGTTACCTTCTAAATGACCCTGAAAGAAAATTATAAGCCCTATTTAACGGTTCCTTATTGTTTAAATAAAAATACTAGGTTGCATTCTCCCTTTAAGGGGTTCAACACACTTGTAGTTACATTACATTCTGAAGACCCTGAACAAAAATTAAAAGCCCTATTTAGTATTTTGTTAAACTGTTGTGATCCTCTAGAAAGGTACTCCTATTTTAGGGTTCAATACACTATGCACACCTTGTAGTTGTTGATATAAACTTAGCACCATTTTATCACACTAAAAGTGGATCATTTTGATTATATCTACTGACAGAGATATTGGCCAAAACTGCCAAAACTTATCAAAAGAAATAACAAGACTGGTTGTATTGAGTAGTACAAGAAAAAAATATATATATATATATATACAGTTTGATTTTATATCGGATATCTTTTTCGTATCTTCAGGTAAAAAGCCATTGAAAAGCAACGAAAAAAATAGTCGATTTCCTTTGGTACAGAGAACACCTTAACCCGTTATCGAAATAATGTTTAAACTTATATTTCGCCCGCCTTTTCCTTCAGTGCAAGGTTACGCGAGCATCCCCCAAACCAGATGATTTGGCAATCGTAAGGTGAGGCGTATTGATACATAATGCTAGGGAAAAAAGAAGTATTTGCTATCTCATCTTGAATAAGTATATAGACTAACAGAAGGTATATATCAAAATATACATACATTCAGCGAATGTGATTTGTAAGGTTTCGTGTTATCACAATATTAAAATGAAACAGATATTTTAAGGTTTTCATGGGCAGTGGATTTGCGATTTTATATTATCATATATTTTGGGAAGATATACGGGTATGTATTGTCAAGAATTCGCGAGCAGAGGTTTTAGGTTTTTACTATCAAATTTTGGGTAGAGATTTGGGGATTTTATTTGCAAAATTATTGGCCAAGATTGAGAGTATTTATTTAAAAATTATTGGCCGAGATTGAGATATTTTATTTGGCAATTATTGGCCGAGATTGAGATATTTATTACCTGGCAATTATTAGCCGAGATTGAGATATTTATTACCTGGCAATTATTGGCCGAGATTGAGATATTTATTACCTGGCAATTATTGGCCGAGATTGAGATATTTATTACCTGGCAATTATTGGCCGAGATTGAGATATTTATTACCTGGCAATTATTGGCCGAGATTGAGATATTTATTACCTGGCAATTATTGGCCGAGATGGAGATATTTTATTTGGCAGTTAGTTATTGGCCGAGATTGAGATATTTATTACCTGGCAATTATTAGCCGAGATTGAGATATTTATTACCTGGCAATTATTGGCCGAGATTGAGATATTTATTACCTGGCAATTATTGGCCGAGATTGAGATATTTATTACCTGGCAATTATTGGCCGAGATTGAGATATTTATTACCTGGCAATTATTGGCCGAGATTGAGATATTTATTACCTGGCAATTATTGGCCGAGATGGAGATATTTTATTTGGCAGTTAGTTATTGGCCGAGATTGAGATATTTATTACCTGGCAATTATTGGCCGAGATTGAGATATTTATTACCTGGCAATTATTGGCCGAGATTGAGATATTTATTACCTGGCAATTATTGGCCGAGATTGAGATATTTATTACCTGGCAATTATTGGCCGAGATTGAGATATTTATTACCTGGCAATTATTGGCCGAGATTGAGATATTTATTACCTGGCAATTATTGGCCGAGATGGAGATATTTTATTTGGCAGTTAGTTATTGGCCGAGATATAAGATTTTATTTGGCAGTTAGTTATTGACCGAGATATAAGATTTTATTTGGCAATTATTGGCTGAGATTTATAGATTTTATTTGGCAATTATTGGACGAGATTTATAGATTTTATTTGGCAATTATTGGACGAGATTTATAGATTTTATTTTGTTATTTGGCAATTATTGGCCGAGATTTAGAGATTTTATTTGACAATTATTGGCCGAGATTTTGAGATTGTATTAGGCAATTATTGGCCGAGATTTAGAGATTTTATTTAGCAATTATTGGCCGAGATTTAGAGATTTTACTTGGCAATTTTTGGCCGAGATTTGGAGATTTTATTGTCCAATTATTGGGAGATTTTTGAACAGAGATTTGATGATTTTACAGGGATATTTTGAGCAGATATTTAAGTATTGAATTTTGAAAATTTAATTTATGAAAGATCTTACGACTAAACCTTTTGGCCGAAATTAAACAGAGATTTAGTGATAGCATTTTGGTATTAATTAACGCCACATTGTTAAAAGTTTCGAAGTGTAAGTAATAGGCAAACATTAATTCGATTACCCGTAAAAATAATTCATCGGCTCTTAAAAAAAAAAACAAAAAATTGGAAAGATCCTTCAATCGTGGATAAAAATATTTTTGAAATATTCGAAACTTTCTTCTCCATATAATATTTTGAGAGATCAATAATAAGAGCCTTTCAATACAAGTAATAGAAGTTTTTATAGAGAAAAAAAAGGATAGGGCGCCCCAAAAAATAGTGGGATGGAAACGTTAGAATATTTTCAATGAACTTTGGCTTTTAAGTTGTTTCATTTCGCCATCGTCTTTCTATATATAAACCCTAACCCTAAAAGAGTATTGGACACCTCGAGGCTATTTCCGATAGAGTATAAAATTTTATTTGTCAAGTCACTGCAAAGTCGGAGAAAGTTTCCTGGCGATTCGATATTAAAAGCTCTTGTTGAGAAAGAGAAAAAAAAAAAACTTAAAACTGGAAACTCACTCAGAATATCGCATGAATTCTAAAAGTACATTTAAAATTGGTTGGGTTTGATTCCACCCTGATTTATCAATACGCTCATAGAAGCAACAAAACCCAAACATAGAAGAAAAACGTAATATTTGAGTAGTAATTTCTGAAAGTTTAAAATACCAAATAAAAAAATAAATTTATTATCCGCCTTTTTTTTTTTTTTTTTTTTTTTTTTTTTTTTTGGAAATTTTTGGAAACGAAATTTGACTTTCTACGTCATCACTAAGGTTACATGGCTCGCCTGGTGAAGTAACTACGACTTAGTGTGAACGAGGCTTAAGATTGAAGTAATTTCTTGAATATATTGCAACCACAAACACAAAAATAGCATAGTTATTTCAGTTTCCAATTTTAAATATACTATGTCGTATATTCAAAAGAATATACCGTTATAAAAAATAAGCCAGGATATTAATCATAAACAAATATAATTCTAATTCAAGAGAAGTTGGGATTATGGTTGAAGATGATGCGGATTTATACACAATGTTAAACCTCATAGAGAAGAAAGTAGTGTGCCATTTCAATTGACCATGATAATATAAAATGAAAAATGAAAACCCCCTTCGAAAATTTTTATCCATATTCTTTATCATAAAACAATGTAAACGATTGTAAGTTTGCAGTGGGTAGAAAGCTAGCCTATATACCATTTAGATTCGTATATAGAGAGGGTAAACTTGCTTTGTACCTGCTGAAAACAAACTTATCGACTATACTTGGGTTCAAAAAGGGTTGGCACGATTGAAAAGGTAAAGGCGGATTGATACAAAATGTTAAATCTAATTGAGAAAAACTTAAGTTACTGACAACTACCTTTGAATATAAATGCATATTTGATTCTTTCTATATTTCAGTTCAAACTACTTTTTACTCAGATTTAACATAATCATCATACTTCGCTAAACTTTTGCAAAATTTAAGATTGTATAAAGGCCGTACATAAAATATTCCACGCCATGCTAAAGTTCTAACATGTTATATCAAGAATCCATTCAGGTTCCATAAGAATATGGGAGGGCCGCGATTCAATAACCATCCGCCCAAACTTTGTAGCAAAAGTTCGTCTGCTTCGAATCGATTTTTCAAGTAAATCGCTCCTGACATTATATTATTAACCCGCGCCACTAACGACCTTGACATAATATTTTGGGTAATAAAAATGGAGCCGACCGAAAAAAGATCTAAGCGTACAAATGTTGCGAAAATTGCAGACGAACTTTTGTTACAATGTTTGGGAGGATGGTACCAGAGGCTAAAGCTATGCTCCCATATTCTTATGGAACCTGAATGGATTCTTGGTTATATATCTTAAATTTTAATGAAATACTGAGCAGAAATGCAAAATTTCGCTGCTTCAACAACGATAAGCAACATTCCTCCTCTTTAAAAGTTAGTTGTACTGAGAGAATTCAATTTAAATCATTTAAAAAAAAATTAAGTACAGGAAATAATAAAATAATTTAAAGAAAACTCAGAAAAAAGATTGCAGAATTTTTACAAAGCTTGGTTAAAAAGTTAATGTCCCATTCAAATTTGAGAATGCAACTAAAAACTTAATTTTTTATCGATTCCTTATCGTTTAAATAGGTCTAATCCATCAATTAAAATTAAAAACAAATATTAAACTATAAATAAATTTAAAACTTACCATCAAAATAGGCTTAGCTGGATTCATGGAGATTACCTGAACTCCCCGTATAAGGAATAGCGACCAATGGCATTGATCGATGGCTCTTATATGTGGATATCTCCATGTTTTAAATTTATTTCTAGTTTAAATGTTGGATTAGGCCTATTTAAACGATAATAAATCACTTGTTGCTAGGCTGCATTCTCCCTTTAAGACCCTGACCTTTTGCCCCCATTTTGGAAATCCTGGACTTATTCAGGTTAACCAGGAACCTTTTCATTGTTCTTCTGAGGGTACCCTACTCATTAAACAAAAAAAAGTTTCCAAAATAATGTGGTACTGTCCCTTTCAATTTCATATAAATACAAATTAAAAATATTAAATTCTGACCACAAAATGTGGCGCAATAAACCCTTTAGACCTTGGGTCGATAGATTTAGGGTTATAAAGGCACTAACACAAGAGAGAATATACGAAATTCTAGTAGCCTAGAAGTTTGGAATTATTCGGGGTTAGGAAAGGCTATTTCGCTCGTCGTCCCAAAATTGATCTGACGGGGCAAAGTAGTAATTATACAGTAATGCATCAAAGGGCCAAAATTTAATTATGCCTCGATAATTAGGCCGAGGTGTTTTAAGCCCCCCAAAAAGACGAGCTTGTGGGCTGTCTTCTCTTATAAGATAAAATATACGCTGCTAAAAGGTACAAAATTATCTCGGCGTAAAGAAAGAAAGTCAAATGATATTAATCACTAACAGTATATCCATTCGACTTGTATTAGAATTAAAAGGCAGCCGTGATATAGTAAAACTCTTAATTAAAGGGAGAATGGAATATAAATTTACATAATCCAACAGTTTAAAAATTTACAAACAAATATTAAACTAGAAATAAATTTAAAACTTACAATCAAAGTAGGCTTAGCTGGATTCGTGGATATATTCTGAACCAGCCATATAAGTACTAGCGACCAATGACATTGATCAAAGGCTCGCTCTTATACGGGGAATGAAGGATATCCATGAATCCAGCTAAGCCTATTTTGATTGTAAGTTTTAAATTTAATTCTAGTTAAATATTTGAAATTCTTTAATGGTGGATTAGGCCTATTTAAACGATAAATTAGGTGGCAAATATAAAATATATATTTTTCTATTCCAATCATTTTTAACGATCTTTCCGAAAATACGACTCAAAAATTTGATTTTCATGAAAAAATATGGGACATCCTCACTTGAACTTTTTCTACCCATCCTTCTGTAGGATATATAAATATAATTTAGCGTGAACAGTTAGATACTATCACGATAAAATTTTCAATTTTTGGAAAAACATTAAATTAAGCGTAAAATTTAGGTTGCGAATACACGAAAATTCAACTACCCAAAATAAAATATCTTCACAGACATGCTTTTCTATTAAAGTTACGCTAAAATGAAACATATCCTACTTCGCGCATAGTTTGCAAAACTACTTTTAAACTTAATAGAGATTATACTTTGTGGTAATCCGCCATAATACCCAGAGTAAAGAACGTAAAGATTGGAGGGAAAAAAATACCTAAATCCTACGCAAAAGATGAAGCAAGCTATAACAGCAGACAATTTTTAAAAGGTTATTCTTCGCCAGGGCTATTCACGCGCATAGACTAGTAGTCTAATGGCACGCGTGTTATAACCTAGCCAGAAAAAAAGCGGGAAAATGTTGGCACGCGCTGTACCAAGATCCTTTAGGAATATTTGGCCCATTTGAAGCAACCAAGCAACATTCGCTATAAGATGGAAAAGTGGTTACATAGCGGGTATCAAGGACTACTCTCAGGTAATACTATTAACAATGGACCTCTATTCTAATAGATAGAGATGAATAACAAAACTTGGCGTTACTAAGCATCCTCTAACGTCAAACCAAGGAGGATCAGAGAAGGAGAGGAAATGTGGGGACGGCGCGGTTCCTACTGCGTCGGCCTAAACTCCCACTCTGGGAGAACGGGGGTAGAGACGTTTCGTGGTAAAATGTTGTCGCGTGGGTAAAACGAATCCTTCATGAGACGCGCTAGCTAGCGACCACGTGACATCAGTTTACCTCGAGAATTTCCTATCCCCCCTTTCCACCCGAGTGGGAGGTTGGCTCTTCTCTCTCTAACTCAACGCAGTCCCACATTTCCTCTCCTTCTCTGATCCTCCTTGGTCAAACAGAGGCAAAAGGAGGAACTAACAAAACCCACGTTCGTTGCTGCTATGGATAGAGAATACACGAGTGTGGTTTCGTTGGTTACTACTTTTGACACTGTTCAAGCGAAACAGCTTGAGAAGGGGCTTCGGTCCGAAAGCTGGCAACTTTTTAACCTTTTAAATAAAATATTTTAAAAATCCACGAAATATCCGTCGATAATTATTAAAATTAAAACTATACGTAACTGAATACAGCGTTTTGTATTGCTAAATACGTTGTAACGCTTGGGTAGAGTACACCTAATAACGTGAAGGGATCAACCTTTAGTTGTTTTGTTTTTCTTTTGAGATTTGCCCTTTAAAGGGACCAGGAAAACTAAGTTCGAGAATTTAAACTTTTTGGTAGAAATTACCGTTAAAAATGGATAAAACACCAATTTTGGTCATAAATGGTGCTAAGCCTATTCTGGGACTATTTCAGTTTGAAAGTAACATTAGTTGGAGACGCGGTTTTGGCGCGAGCGTTGCCATGGTTACACTGATGGAATGGGCGCCTCGTATGCGCGAGAAAGATTAATTGGCTTTCCAACTATGTTTTAAAGATGATTGGCCATTGAAGCTTTGAAATTTGTTTTAATTGATTTTGAGGGGATAATCTTGATATTTTAAACTAACATACAAGTGGAGATTTTCTTCAATTGAGTTGGTTTATCTGTTTTAAGGAAAATTACACATTTGGAAAACATATTTCGTGGTCCCTTTAAGACAAGATATTGGTCCCCCCTTGGCAAACGTTGCTTGAAACAATTCGAACAGAATTTTAGCTAGCACCTGCTGCCTGATCATTTCTCTCTATATCTTCTAAAAATCGTGTGTGGCGTGCCTTGAACGCATCGCTGGATGATATGGGGGATATAAGAAAGTTCATTCTACCCCTAAAATTCAATAGAGAACAAAGGAAGGGTTTTATAATTTCGATAAGGCTTAGGAATAAAACTATTTTATCCTTTGAACGTTGTTAATCGCTACGTATGGTTAAATCTTTTTTTATACATATATATAAAAATCAAGCCGATCTGATCCGCACGATTTCGAGCTACCCACGTCAGGCCACGTTTGTTTCGTAAAAGGATTTCCAGACTATTTTCTTTAAATATTAAATCTTCCCTCACTTTTTTTGATAAATTATTAATTTGACATGATAGTTAAATTTCTTCAATCCCACCCTCCAAATATTTTGAAATATATTAATATAATATTAAAATAAGAAAAAAAGTTTTAAATAAGAATTTTTAAGGAAGATTTACATTTAAAGTGAGGTTGTCAACATTTTTTCGAAGACTAAAGCTTATGGATTAAATTGATAATCGTTAAAGATATTTACATCAAGAATTTTTAAAAATTAAGAGCATTTTTTGAGGGAAATGATACGAAATAATAAAAATTCATAACTTTCCCTTCAATGTCATTATTCGTTAGTCCTTATATATGGAGAGTTCAGGTGATCTACATGAATCAATTTAAGCCTATTTAAATTTATTTCTACTATAAAGGGAGAATGAAAGGCCAAAAACAACCTATTTTTAATCTATTAAGAATGCTAAAATAATGAGAAAACAATAATATAACTCACCAAAAAGATTTCGTTATTTTATAATCAATTTCCAAAGTTCCGAAACTTGCAGATGCTTACTCGCTCGTGATTGGCGACAAGAACAGCCGCGAATATTAAAAACAAATACAGGTCGTGCTAGCCTAGTTCACCGAGCTATAGGCAGCCTAGGCTTAGCATCGAAACTTTGGAAATTGATTATAAAATAATGAAATATTTTTGGTGAGTTATATTTTTGTTTTTCTCATTATTTTAGCATTCTTAATCGATTAAAAATAGGTTGTTTCGGCCTTTCATTCTCCCTTTATTTCTACATTAATATGTTTTTAAATTTTTCTATTGTTGGATTAGGTATATTTAAACGATAAGGAATCGATAAACAAATCACTTTTTAGGTTGCATTCTCCCTTTTAAGGCATTGAGTTTCAGACGCAGTTTTCAATGCCAACAATACAAGGTTTCCTTGAACTTCTAAGAAACAATCTAATCGAGTTAGAGGGAAAATTCCTTCGAGGTTAATGAAATCTTAAACTTCTAACTTCATAGAAACAAAAAATATATATTTGAAACCACATATCATATACGATGTTTGTCATAAAAAGTTAACTTCAAAAGAAAGAAAAAAGGCTACTGAATCAAATTACTTTTCGTATAAAAAAGGTGAATAAAACTGAATAAAAAGAAAACTAAAAACTAAAATACAAATTTCATTTTTTTGGGGGGTCAAAAAGGAATAACAATCAGAAGTAAATGAACCAAACTTGTGGGAACCATTGTTTCATCATTAAATGTAAGTTATGTTGAAATATAACAAGTCTTATTAACTAATTCTGAAGTAACTATTAATTACAATTGATTTAAATGAAGGATACAGTTGGCAATATTTGTAACTAGTAAAGATACTTCTGTTCAAGGGAAGTTGGAGTAATGGGTAAAAATTGAGGCGTATTGATACAATATATTAAACGACGTAGAAAATAAAGTAGTCCGTGTCATTTCGTCTGTAACTCGAGATAGTATTAAATAGTCTAGACTCAATTTAAATTTTAATCAAATAAAAGTCTAACCTCCTTCCACGCTAATCAATATGGGCCAAATAAGAAATTTAATTAACATGTAAATTACCTAAAAGCTTCCAAAGTTACTAAAAAAATACCTTTACGAAAAAACCGTATTTTCTTTACCATTAAGGGGTAAGTCTGGTATTTTGAAGTCTCTTGATTGGGGATAAAAATTTAAACAACTTTTAACTTACAACTGGAGATAGATTAAGTGGCCTAGGCGCCAAACCAATGAAAAAAGGATGGGGACAATAAAAAATAGTGGTTTGTGCTTAATATTATCAGCAAACGTACTAGCCCATCACATAAAACTAGGCAAAAAGTCATCACCCCTGTCTAGCTCGAGTGATTTGGACTCTTCCTCGATATTTTGAGTCGGGAGAGAGGGGCGAAATTTAGGCGGGCCGCGCTTGGTTATATTGTCTTCCACCAACTCCGGAATTGCTCCTAAGAGTGGAGCTTTCAATTTCACTATTTACACCAACTGCGGCCGCTAGAGTGCCTCGAATCAGAATCTGTAGGTAAATTTACCTGGATCTTTGCTGCTTTACTTTAATGGAATAAAGTGGTAAACTTATGATTTTAGTAATAACTATACCAATACCTACAATTGACATTGAATTATTCTTTAAAACAAACGGCAATGTTCCATCCGTTATAGACAATTACCACTTTATACGCCGAAATACCAGACTTCCACCTTAAAACAGTTTTTTAACCCATGGGAAAAAAAAAGTCTTATTCCTTAGAAGCCTTAAAAAACAAAAAGGGAGTCTATTTCTTTCCGCCTAGTAACTCCATAAGATCCCGCGCGTATATAAACGCCAGAACAGTTAAGTGTCATTTAAAGGGGTTTTAATTTAACACCAGAGTTGTCCGGAATCCGGTAGAGAAAAAAAGAACTGTACAGTTAGGGCAGTTCGGAGTAGAACCAGCGCAGAAGCCTGTCCAGTATAAAGACAATGGAAAGGTCAAAGGCTAAGATTTTGGTTCATTCCCTTCTGGGGTTGACTGGCTACATTAGGCCTAACCGGACATGCGAGCCTAATGGCACCCAAAAACACGAATAATTTATATAATTTACCTCCTAACAATGGCCTAGAAAAGCAATAAAATGTCGAGGAGAAAAAGGTAAAATTTTCCAAAGTCTTAGAATCTTTTTTTTTTTTTTTTTTTTTATTTTTTATTTTTTGGTCAGAAAAGATTCTGAGATTTCAAACCTTAGTTTTCTAAGTTATATCTTTTATTAGATTTAGGGATATCTAAGCTCTTTGGTTAGATATTTCGGAATTTGAAAACTCTTTGTTAGATAAATTTGCGATTTAAATACTTTCGGTGTCAGATATTCTAGGATTTCAAATTTCTTAATCTTTGCGTCAGAGATTCTTGGATTTAAAAACTTAATTTTTGTCAGTTTTAGTAAAATAGATTTTTAGATATCCCGAAATAGCTTTTGTCCACATGATCAACAAGGGTTTTTCCAATTAATCAACTTTCCAAATGATCAACGATGGCTAAGGTTAGGTTCACGGACACAAATCTACCGAAATAAGGTTTGAAAATTTGTCTTTTTACCCTCGAATTCCTCGACAATATTCTGTAGTTAATTTTGAAGATAATGACTTTTACTTGCTCGTACAACAGAAACCTTTTTTCCGAAATTAAATACGTTCTTACAACTCATTTCAATAAGACTTTTCCCAATTATCAGTGTGACAGTACTACTTTTATATCCTATTATGTTTACCATTGAGTATTAGTCCACCTCGGCTTCATCTGCAGGTTGCGAGTTATTACTTCTGACCCAAAGTATTCTCAGAAAAACGTACAACCTTTCAACGAGGAATTGGTACTCACAAGTATTGTACATTACAAATGAGACGAAGATGGGTCAGGATGCCATTAAGAGAAGAACAAAAGAAGCAAATTCCAAAGAACGAAATGACTTTATAAAGGAAACTACGTTTTTTGTTCTGGTATTGGGATAGGTCCATTGCTGGGGTTTCCTGAGGAATTTCAGCCAAAGATAAGAAGGGTGACTGAATGAAGTAACCACTATTGCATTCTTACGGCTCAATATCAGTTCAAACTAATGCAATTGATGAAGCGAATTTATACACAATATTTGACTCCATGGAAATAAAAGTAGTTCGGTAAACTTAGCTTGAAAATGAAATAAGAAAATAGAGAGCGAAAAGACTGACTTAAAGGGATAGAACTACATGATTTGAGGAATATTTGATGACGCAGGAGCCTTGTTACTCGGAACAGGGAGCTTTAAAGTCTTTCTTTAATTAAACCAATACGAATGGACTTTTCTAATACAACTAAAAGTTTAAAAATCGGGATTTTATTGAATATTTGAGCATAAAATTGCTAAGCCTTGGTACTTGTTTCCCGTAATCTTATTGGCTCACGTGACTCATCAAAATAACTAATAGAAAACGTCTGCTGGTTCAGGGGAATGGCTAAGACGGCTCTTATGTTTTCATAGAGTCTTGCTTTTGCTAATAGTCCTAGCTTCTATATATTCCTTGTCAGGGGTAGTAGAGTTTTTATATTTCTATGTGGCACAGTCTCTTTAAGGATTCGTGGAATTGGAAAGCCAAATATAGGAAAGGAATCGCCCCCAAAAAAATCCTATCACTATACACTGATGGGAAGGTATAGGTGGGAACCGTGGGATTGTGACGACGTTACTCTGGCTAACGTATTGATTAACAAAAGTAATTTATATATATTGGATGAACTGCACGAATGACTTGGTGCCTTTAGATAGCTTAAAGGGTAACTTGGAGCTAAAAATGAAACAGCTTTTGAAGTTATTTTCGAAATCACCATGTCAATTAAAAAACGAATTTAAATTTAAATTAATTCTTAAAGTTTGGTCAAATTTGAATAAATTCGAGCCAATCATATTATTTCAGCCTTCAACAGCGCTTGTATTGTTCTAAAATTAAAAGAATAGACCGGCGATTGACACCCAAGGTCTTAGGCGTCAATCGCCGGCCTATTCTTTTAATGTTAGGACATTACAAGCGCTGTTGAAGGCTGAAATAATTTTATTGGATAGAATTTATATTTATATTTAACTTTAATTTCAAACTTCAGAAATTTATTTAAACACCAAAAACGTGTCTAAAAAGATTGGAAAAATTCTCGAATAGGTTTTTGGCATGGTGATCACAGCCGTTCCATTTCTGGCTCCTCGTTTCCCTTTAAATTAAGATAGTGTGAAGCTCATATTTCCTGGTATTCTAGGTTTGTATATGAGCCCTGTAAGAGATAAAAGACTATGACGATCAAGATATCCCTTGACATCTCCCTAGAAATAGTAAACCCATATCTTTCAATTCGGACTTCGGCGAAGAATATAAGAATATAACCAAGAGAGGCTCTCTTTTTACGGGTTAAAACTGTGTAAATTTCGTTATATATAAAGCAGGCTAAACCCTATATAACTCCTTTTAACCCACTTGGCAAATTTGACAAATCCTAAATTGTCATCGCCTGAAAGCGAGGGTGCTGGCTAAGAAAATGGGTGTTAAAAAAAATCTACTCTGTAAAAAACGCCTTTCGCAAAAAGCCCTAGTTCGCATAAATTTGTAGCCACCTTTTTTTAATATTTTTTTTTTTTTTGGTCAGAAGCGGTAAAAGGGTAAAAAGGGGTAAAGAAATTGTCTTTTGAAGTGCAAGGCGTGGCTTCGACCGCTATTTACGTCTCCCACTTCCTTTGAAGGCAGAATGAAGCGATCATAACAAAGAGAAAATTACCGAAAAGATGAATTCATGTTTAAATCGTGCCTAACGAGATGAAATTGTGATTAAATCGTGCCTAACGAGATGAGATTGTGATTAAATCGTGCCTAACGAGATGAAATTGTGATTAAATCGTGCCTAACGAGATGAAATCGTGATTAAATCGTGTCTAACGAGATGAAATCGTGATTAAATCGTGTCTAACGAGATGAAATCGTGATTAAATCGTGTCTAACGAGATGAAATCGTGATTAAATCGTGTCTAACGAGATCAAATCGTGATTAAATCGTGTCTAACGAGATGAAATTGTGATTAAATCATGTCTAACGAGATGAAATTGTGATTAAATCATGTCTAACGAGATGAAATCGTGATTAAATCATGTCTAACGAGATGAAATCGTGATTAAATCGGGCCTAACGAGATGAAATCTTGACATCGGGATTACTTAATAACACAATCATTCTTAGTCCAAAAAAATAGGCTTGTATCTTCAGAATTATCATTTTAAAACGGGTTTAAAATTGAAGAATATATTTTAACTAGGTCTAATATTAAGTTGTACATTGACCCAAGGCTATCGGAAATCGTTTTGAATATCCAAATCAACTTTTAAAGTCAACAATCCCGTTCCTCTTAATAAATTCTAAGATTTGTCTTTAGTTCTGACATTTTATCAATAATTTTGAATATCGATTCATCTGAACACGTCATTCTCCCTTTAAGTCATCCCTTTTTTCGCGGAATAGTTTTATCCTCGGCGAGCGCGTCCCTTAACGCGACTCCTTGCCATAAATGAAAAGGATCGAATACCCATCAGTCCTCTAGAGGGAAAATGACTGTGTCCTCCCATTTCTATCTCCCTTCGCCGTTTAAAGGCACAGTGGAATGGATAAGTTAGTTATCGATTGCCTATTTTCAAAGTTTTAAATTTAATCCATTCCTTATCGTTTAAATAGGCCTAATACACCAATAAAAAAAAAAAAAATTGCTAACAAATATTAAACTAGAAATAAATTTAAAACTTAGCATCAAAATAGGCTTAGCTGGATTCATGGAGATATCCTGGGGTTCGATTCTACAACTGTCCTTAAATATAAGGATTTAAACAATAAGGATAAATCCGTATTTCCCGCCTAAGGATTGTCTAAGGACAAATTCAGTTTTTCAAAAATAACGGTATTCTACACCACCTATCCGTACGAAAACTCCTTACATTTAAGGACAGGAGAAAAAATTCTCCTTATTTTCTCTAGTGACGTATTTCCGGACATCTTACCCAATGAAACTTTGAGGAATAAAATTCGCCTCTCGAGCGAGGAGCACCGAGTTTCGTGTAATAATTTGTTAGGCCGAGGCTTAGGGTTAGTCGTTCGGGGGTTATCGATACAAGTTTTTGACTGTTTTTGAAATAGCAGTTTATAGAGATTTTAACTATAATTATGGCCAAAAGATTAGGAAACGTTTCCAATGGAAAAAAGTACTAGATTTTTTAGAAATGCAATCGAAATTGGTAAGTGGACGCTTTATACGGCCACTTTCACCAAACAATTAAGTACATGATCTATGCCTATGTTATTGTTACGCAGGCATTGACATGATAGACAACTTAGTTCTTAGAATTGGACTAGCTGGAAATCGAAAGAAACAAAACTTAAATCTTAAGGCTATCAAAAAATAAATAAGCACGCAAAATTAGTAAAAATATATTAACAAACCATGCAACAAACCTACTTCAATGTCTACGGGAATAGCTAGAGCGTGATAGGCGATCGGCTAACCTATCCCATAATAGGTACGCGCTATCATTTTTAGCCCTAAATTATTGCTTAAATTGATAATTATTTAATTCAGAAGCTCGTAATCGATCCCTTAACGACTCTTTGACGCCTTAAATCTCGTCTAATTCTTCTCCGTCGGCTTAAGCGGCTAAACGAAAAATTTCCACTGAGCTACGATGGCGGCCATCTTTAAAATGTTTAAAAAATAAGGATGATTTTCGGTCCTTAGACCTCTAAGGTGAGGTCTAACCCTCACCTTATCATAAGGACTTTATTTTGTCCTTAGTCAGTATAATTTTTGCTAAGGACGCTCCTAGAATACCGACATTGAGGTCTAAGGACTAATCCGTGTTTTAAGGATAAAAAATTATCCATACACCTCGTAAGGACAGTTGTAGAATCGAACCCCTGAACTCCCCTCCCTGTATAAGGAGTATGGACCAATCACATTGATCGATGGCCCATATATGTGGAATGCAGGATCTCCATGATCAATATCATTGGTCGCTAGTCCTTATACGGGGAGAGTTCAGTATATACCCAAGAATCCAGCTAAGCATATTTTAATGTTTAAATCTATTTCTAGTTTAATCTTTGTTTGTAATATTTTACTGTTGGATTATTCATATTTAAACGATAAAGAATCGTCAGAAAAACCCCTTTTTGTCGGCCTGCATTCTCCCTTTAAAGACTGTCCCTAACTTCTAAGATTAGTCTTAGGAAAAACCGGCCTTTCCTTTAATACGTTTCCATCCCCTCCAACCCTTTCTGTATTTTTCATTTGTCTCTAGAGTCATCTCTGGGTTTTTTCCCCATGTATCTGTATAAGAGGAGTAGAGATGGAGGGATGAAATCATTTTTATTATTTTTTATCTTTCTTTCTAGAGCTGGTAATCCTTCCATTTGGGACCTTCTCTAAATATAGGACATGGGCCACTAACTTCGAGGTATACACCAACGAACTCCGCAGCGTATACGTCCTAAGCAAACTCCAACTATAAGCTATATATCTAGGATCGTGCTATTAGGATTCACGATAATTTAAAGTCAAAAATATAGTTGCTTTATTTCACGATAAGGTCATTTGAGTTTTCAGTAACAAAGAAGAATTCAAACGGATAGGTCAAATTTGGGCAAGCTAAAAACTCCCACTAAAACAAATTTAATGGCTTTGAAATCAAAATATCACCTAAAAATAACTTAAACATAAAATATACCAATTAAAAATAGCTTCAAATTAAAATTCCGACTAAAAAAATCTTAGAAATCAAAAGCGCCACCTTAAACATAGGTTGTAATTAAAATCTCCCCCTGAAAAACTGCTTTGAAATCAAAATTTCACCCTGAAAATTTGTTTTGAAATTAAAATTTCACCCTGAAAATTTGCTTTGAAATTAAAAATTCACCCTGAAAATTTGCTTTGAAATCAAAATCTGCACCCTGAAAATTTGCTTTGAAATCAAAATCTGCACCCTGAAAAATTGCTTTGAAATCAAAATCTGCACCCTGAAAAATTGATTTGAAATCAAAATCTGCACCCTGAAAAATTGCTTTGAAATCAAAATCTGCACCCTGAAAAATTGCTTTGAAATCAAAACTGCACCCTGAAAAATTGCTTTGAAATCAAAACTGCACCCTGAAAAATTGCTTTGAAATCAAAATCTGCACCCTGAAAAATTGCTTTGAAATCAAAATCTGCACCCTGAAAAATTGCTTTGAAATCAAAATCTGCACCCTGAAAAATTGCTTTGAAATCAAAATCTCACCATGAAAAATTGCTTTGAAATCAAAATCTCACCATGAAAAATTGCTTTGAAATCAAAATCTCACCCTGAAAAATTGCTTTGAAATTAAAATCTGCACCCTGAAAAACGGCTTTGAAATCAAAATCTGCTCCCTGAAAAATTGCTTTGAAATCAAAATCTCACCCTGAAATGTTTTAGCTCAAGATATACCAGACTTTCATCATTTTCTTCTGATGTTATACCCTTTAATGCAAAGTTTTATCCTGGTTTGGAGTTACGACATTGGTGCCCAATAAAGGGTTACAAAACCTTACATCACATCCAGTTTCAGAGTATATGTATGTCTCGGTGCAGTCTTTTTCGGGTAAAGACTAGCTAGGGGCCCCATGTTGCCGTAATATATAGTACACACGTATAATAGTCTCCCCTCATTTGGCAGTAACGTCACGAATCGGGATAATATCGTGTCCCTTACGCCCTTACCGTGTTCCTCGCCCTGTAAGCTAAGCCTGACTAAGTGCACTACTATATACTATTACTACACAGCAAGGATTCTCATGACCTCCGCGTTTTTAGTGGGGCGACATTTTTTTTAAGTGGCGGTAGTTTTTTTTTTTTTGATTTTTTTTGGGGGTTAGTGATGGGGGACTCTTGAGGGTTTTTGGGACTAAAGAATCGTCTTTTTATTTTCAGGGATTTTAAGCTTTGGTTCCCCGTTCAAGTGTGTATTCTAACCGCGTGGTTGCTCCATACCATAGAGCGCAGGCAAGCGTATATTAAAGAAAGACCACATTTTGGACTTTTTAGTTTTCGGATTCCTGTCGTCATTGCGGTCAAAATAAAATAAAAAAAAACTTGATTTTGAAGAGTTGCGATAACATTTTAAAAAATAAATAAAAAAATAAATATAAAATTGGGAAAGGGTGACTATATTCAAACTATCATACGAAGTCAGAACACTATTTTTAATCGATTATACTGAATATAAAATCAAACACTATTAATTTACTATGTCTGTACGCTCGTAACTTTTCCCAGAATGTTCTAGAAGGTTCCAAAAAGGTTTGGAGAGGTCTGGAAAATTCTAGAAGGTTCCAGAAAAGTTTGGAGAGGTCTAGAAAATTCTAGAAGGTTCCAGAAAAGTTTGGAGAGGGCTAAAAAATTCTAGAAGGTTCCAAAAAGGTTTGGAGAGGTCTGGAAAATTCTAGAAGGTTCCAGAAAAGTTTGGAGAGGTCTAGAAAATTCTAGAAGGTTCCAGAAAAGTTTGGAGAGGGCTAAAAAATTCTAGAAGGTTCCAAAAAGGTTTGGAGAGGTCTGGAAAATTCTAGAAGGTTCCAGAAAAGTTTGGAGAGGTCTAGAAAATTCTAGAAGGTTCCAGAAAAGTTTGGAGAGTTCTAGAAAATTAATAATTCATGATAATTCTAGAAAAGTCTAGAACACTCCCGTAATTTCTCACGTTTTTTTCTGGTATTTACATATTAAATTAATATTTAATTTTATACTAAATCTATGATGCTAACGATTAAAAATAACACTTTTTCGTTTTCATTATCCCTTATCAGTACCCGTTCTTTTATTCTACAAAAGGCACTTCCACACTTGTAGGAGGATATAAAAGGTATCCGTTGTATTTTCGGTGTCTTTTTCCCGATTCGCGCCAAAGCATAGGCATGTAAAACGCTCTTTATTTCCCTTCGAAAATATTCGAATCCTAATTAAAAATTTCCGGCGCTAGAGCCTCCGTTTCGAGTCACGCGAGGAACAAAAACCGGATACCTTTTCATCGTGGAAAACGGTGGCGCGCTCAAATCGTGTTTATTTCCTGCTCCCATTGCACGCGTAGAGAGCACCCCCCCCCCCCCCAACCCCTTTCCACCCGAAAAGTAAGAAAGAAAAAAACAAACGAATCACTGTGAAGGAATCTCCCAAGCAGAGTCTTGTGGGAAACGCGGGAAAGAGAACTCTAGGATGGGGAAAGGGCTATAGAGGGTCAGAGAAAATGAGGAACGGAGGCCAAGGAGGGAGAGTCTAACGCTGTAGTTCCCAGGTCTTAATGAGAGGAGCGGGCATCGCAGTCCGTTCATCCTATCAGAAATAAACCAACTCGAAAGAGAGGAAGCGATAGTTAGACAGGGTGTACCAATTTGGAAAAGGCCTAATTTTATAAAATTACCGATTTTACCCGATATTTTTGAGTTTTTTTTTTTTTAATTTATTGACTATATACACCTGCCATGTTGGTCATATCACTCGTAATTATTTGCTCTTCGTTTCTCCTGGTATTTTAGATGATTTGTATAAATTTGACCTTCCCTGACTTTTCGAGGCATTATTAGTTTTTTTTAAGGCAGAAGTGCAAGGCTCGGGTACTTTCTAAGTTCCACTGTATGATTCGAGAAAAGACGGCTTTCTGTTCACAGTACTCTAGGAAACGGTTTCAAATCGATTCCAAGGCCTAGTATGAACGCGGCTAAAGTTTCGGCTTTAAACACCCTGTACTGAACCGGACTTTGGATATCTCTGCCGGACGAGATTCGTCAGCTAGCTAGGGCGCGTTGCCCAGCGCGACTTCTTTTCCACATAACTATATACACTAACGCTAACGGAATTCCCAGGCCTTAATTCCGAAACTAGGGGAGTCCAATGCAGCGAAAATCAGTTGCGGAAGAGATTATTCAATACGTAACAAAACTAGACGACTATTCGCATCTAAGATTCGGTTTCCTAAGAGTTAGATAATTCTAGATATTCGCTTAGCGTTGCAAACTAAACTAGAACTGAAGCCAGTCGAGACCAAGGCTTAAGTATATAAAAAGAAAGGCCGAAACAGAAACCCACTTTTTAGTTTACAAGCATACTGTAAATAAATTCAAGTAAAATCAGAAGTTAATAAACGTCCTTTGAAGTTCACTATTCCCATATCCTTCGAGGAAGTTATAAAATCTTGTTTTTTGTGGTCTCCTATCGAGAGATTTCGTTCTAATTACGGTAGAGTTTCATGTCCAAAAAGGCCTTGTAGTGAAATTATTTACGTTATGAGCGCTTTTTTCATAGGCTGTTACCCTTCCGCTGACAGTAGTTTTAAATAATCTTCGCGAATTTTTAAAACACTAGAAAACTTCAACAAATCAGTTTCCCTGACTCAGTCATCCCTTGATCTTTTGGCCCCAATTTTCCCGCGTTTTTTTTAATGGAGTGTTTAATGGTTGATTCGGAGCTTATATCGGGGCAAAATTACGAAATTAGAAGGGTTAAAAAATAACTTTTCACCCTTCCTTTAAGAAAAGAAGGAAGGCACCTAAAAAGGCTTAAGAAAAAGAAAGTAAAGAGAGAATAACTGGTGTTGTCTTACGTAATTATTCGATCTAAACTAGACCATAAGGCGTGACAGATTGAGATACGCGATACTAGCTCTGTATATTATAACCGGATAGAGTAACGGAGCCGACCTGTCAATGCCAGAAAAATGACAAAAACGTCGCCAGCACGATCACGATATAAATAGGGTTAGTAGACGTTTCGTGTAAAGACTAGTCTAAAAGAACGATTATCTATTGATGGAATAATCTAGAAATATAACGAAGACACTTGAAATTTACAGTTTTCACGGTTCAAAGAATGACACGCATCAAAATAATATTAATTAAGTAATAATAGTAATTTAAATTAAATAATAAACATATTTTATGCGCAAAAAGACTAAAAAAAATGAACAAAAAGTGTAAAACAAGACCAGCCTTCCTATACGGCTTAGCATAGGCAGAGAGATATAAAGATATCTCTCTTCTTTCCGCGCCCGCAGACACGAGCGGCTCTGAATATTACTACGTTAGGCAATGGGGATGGACCGAATTTTAAGAAATTGCTTTTACCATCCCAAATATAAATTCATTCTAAATTAAAAATAAATACATTCTTGGCGAGGATATTTCCCTTCGACGAAATGGCGCGGTGATATCTAAAAAACTGACTTTTTGGTGGCGAAGGAGCTAGCTAGGATTGACTACATTCGTCGAAATAAAATAAGAATTTCCACGGCTGGTAAAGAAGGGTGGTTAGGTATCATTTCACCAACATAATGACTGTCTGGTTCACCCCTCGTGGGTTACGAAAGAATGATGGTAAGAATAGAGAGAGAGAAAGAAAATGGAGAGGGTGTAGAGGAGGAAGTATACCCTGGAATAAGGGAAAGAAAATTCTCTTTAATTACGAGCTAGCTATAATATAGCTCGCTTTCTACCCTCTCAGAGTCCTCGAAACCCCTGTACAGACTCTTCTCATACAACTAATGAAGCGATAAGAGGAATCGGAAAGACAGGACCGCGTACAAAAGAGAAAAGCAGAGAGCGCTATATAGCGTGCAGCTGATATAGATAAAAAGAAGTCATCATTTACATAAACAACCCTAGATGAACTTAGAAAGTATAGAAAAATTGACCCTTTTTTACGACATCTAAATATAATTTGAGTTGCATTTTCAGAAATATCGTTAAAATGTGATTCAAAATATATTTATGTAATACAAAAAAAAAAAAAAAAAAAAAATTAATCGCCATCATGTTTTATCCGCAAAACTACGTCATCACTTTAGTCGCGTGGCTATTATAGAGGCACACAAGTGATACGGTTGCTTTCGCGAGGTCTCTCTCGTGAAAGTACTTTTAACAAGAAAATTTGCAACTTATCGCTAATTTCATTACTAAAACATATCTTGAAAAAAATTATATTTACATTAAATTTCTATTAAATATCTGTAGCATTTTTTCCCTGACCTTTTGGGCCAATTTCCTAATTTCCTGACCTTTTGGGCCAATTTCAAAATTCCCTGACTTTTCCAGGTCGTATAAAAAACCTGGATTTATAATCGACATAAAAAATACAAAAAAAATAATACTTAAAATCAAAATAAAATATCACCACCTTATTAATTGGAAATTATTTTTTATTTAATTTTGATTTTGAATTTTTCCTCACTAAGTATATAATTCACTCCGAATTAAAATAGTGTCAGCCTCTTGCTTTTATATTGTACAATATACATATGTACAAATGTGCACGCTAACTACCGTTTTTGTTAGACCAACACGCAAATTTCAAATTTTTAATCATAATGCAATTAAGTGAAATTGATCTACCTTAGACCCTGACACGCAATCCTTACAGTGTTACCATTTTCGAAGGCATATGGCCATATGCGTTATATTTCTGATATTTCCATACTTTTAAATACAAATATTCAAAATTTTAGACCTCTGGGTTAACGCGTTTTTAATGAAAGTAAACAATGACAGCTAGGACTCTCTGAATTAAGTACTTTCGCAAAAAAGTCTCTGAATCAACTGTATTTTCAATAATAGCCACGGTACACGAGACCAAAGTGATGATGTAGTATTGGAGGGGAAATTTGGTTTTTAAAAATTTCGAAGATTGTAGAATATTTTTCTGTTGCGGTTATTTTTCTATTGCATACATATTTTGAATTGTTTTTTAACGATATTCAAGAAAATACAACTTAAATTCCATTTTGAATTCACAAACAATGCTTGACAGCTAAAAACGCATAATTTAAATTAGTTTACATGAAAACCTTCACTATAAATAGTTACAACCCAGGAAGGAACTTAATTCTTTGTGGATGACCGCTTTTTATAATGAAACATGAGTTACTTTAAAGACTGAAAGATGTAACATACAAATGGAACAGCTAAGAGTTCAAATTTAGAACATAACCTGTGCTTTACACAGTATAAACTAATAATTGTAGCTTACGTCTTAACTATAATTTATAACATTATAATAAAGGGTAAATAGGTTTAACCCTTGACGCGTAACTAACGGAAGGCTATTTTGTAAAAATATTATAACTTTACTGCATCATAAACATATGGTAACCTACTCCTTATAATGTATCTTACTAGTTATCAGTGTTTTCGTAATCTTAACAATTAAAAAAATTAAAATTTAAGACCTTGACATCTAATACAATAATGTATCATGGTTGTCTACTAATTTAGTTTAACTAAATACAAGTTAAAATTTGCCTTATCAGTAGAAATTAAATCCAGCACGGATTACAAACAGTCACGTGACTTGGCATAGTCTACTTAACCTGTCTCTTTACTAACCTTCCATCGCAATAAAACGTAAATAGGTTAAATTTAGACCCGGACATCTACTCTACAAATATTTTGATTATTATTTCAAGAATGTTAAAAACTAACGACCATATAACCTACCTACAAAGAGCAGTCTATACTATTTTGCATTTGACCCAGGGGTATTAGTTAGAATTAACATTTATCTACTTAATAAAGGTAAATATGTTAAATTTAAACTTTGATATCTAATCCGGGAAGGGTTATTATAATTAATATTTCAAGAATGTTAATTCATGACAGCCTAATCAACTAAATTACAAATTAGAAGTTAAATTTCCATTATCATCGCGATAAATGGTAAATAGACGGAATTAATATCTTGAAATCTAATCCAGGGATTATTTTTAAATTTGTGGAATCTTATATAATGACCTTAATAACCTACTCATTATCATTTAATTAAATTGGTACTAGTTAAATTTCACGTTTATAAAAATGATAAGCAGTAAATAGTTTAAATTTAGACCTTGCCATCTAATCCAGAGATTATGTTTATTCATATTTCTTGAACCTTAAATAATTAACTTAATAACCTACTAATTATAATTTATTTTAAATTGGGACTAGTTAAATTTTACGTTTATAAAAATTATAGTTTAAATTTAGACTTTGACACCTAATACAGGGACTGTTATTTTGAGTAATATTTCTTGAACATTAATATAGAGCACTGAATAACAAATCTATTGGTAGTCGTGACCACTAAATAGTTTAGATATTGTCAACTTGCATAAAAAAAAAAAATCACGTTAGGTTTCACGATATCGATAAAAAAACTATAGATCCTAATATAGACATCTAAGGGAATTCAACAAATCTGAAACGTTGACGTACCCTATCTTGGCCTATCTCAGGGAAAGCATTTGACTGATAAAATTCAATTTAATGATAACGTAAAATTATTGCGGCCTTTTCAGGCACTCATTTACTGACTTAAGTTAGGTAAGGTTAGGTTAGTCTGTAAAATACGGCTCTTAACACGCGGGGAACTGCCCCCCCCCCCCCGGTCATACTTCGTGATAAAACAACACTTATTTAGTTTTAGCAGTAAATAGGTCAAATTACACGTACAAAAGATAACTAACCTATAATTTATAGTGAACGTTCATTAGATCAAAATTCGACCTTGACAAAACCACGCGTACTATAGACGCATTTTCGGATTGATTAGACGAAACATAAACATCATTTTAATCTTAGTTTAAATATAAACTAAACCATTTTACGACCCTGCCAATTTAGGCTTAGGCCGTCAGAAATTATATCCATAAAAAAACAAGACACTTCGCGTCAATTCACCCATAAAAATAAAACAACTGTCATACACTCCCCTCCCCCAAAAAATATATAAAAATAAAACAATTCCTACCTAACAGAGCCTGGAAGAGTCGACTTTTAAAGATCCTGATGACCCTTTCAATAGCGTTCCGGAGTTGTTTGTCTTGAGGGCTGACCAATTTGTGATGGTATTCCTCCAACAGTTCTAGAGCCCGATGGGCTTCTGGGTGGAAAACAATTACCGGATGTAGACAGTGCGACAGTAAACTCATTTCTTACTAATAAATATTAGGCCTAATTCCCTAAAATTTTATAATCGACCCCTACAGTGATTTAGGCGCGAAATTGGGGGATTCCTCTATTTACGTCTATCCCCCTTTCCTTCTCACTACTCAAAACTACTCATTGAGACCAGATGGTCGATGGCAATAGGGGTCATTTCCCCCCTAGGTTTAGTTTTTTTCGCTTTCGTAGGGTTTATTTTTCTTTCTCGACGGAGACCCCCATTTTAGGCCTACTAAGCATCACCACCGTTTTTCTCCGCTTCACCCCCTCCCCACAATGGGGTTGGCACCCTGAAAATAGCTGGAAGCTGTTTGTCAAGCTAGTAGACGAAAATGCTAGTAAAATCACGTATGCCCCCCCCCCCCTTTCTCTTTTCTTCTGCATAAAATAAAAGCCCCGTCCTAAAATAAACGATATTTTTAGGGTATTTGACGGAATGATTAACTGTTAACTTTTCTTCAAAAAAATAAACAAATATCAGATCAATGCCTAAAGATTTCGCGCAACAGTTTGCATCTCCATAACATTTGTCATACATCTTTTTAACCCAAAATTTCTTATTAAATTTAACGTTAGGTTAGGATGAGAATCGAGTTAATTATTTTTTACGTAATTAGCTTGATATTAAAATAAGCAAAAACACGGAAGAATAAAAATATCTTTCCCGAAAATTAGAAAACACAAACGCGAAGCCTAACTTCGAGGGGATAGGTACATTGGCCTATCTGTCATTTTCTAAGCCTTGGACCAATCAGCCGGTCTTTCCCGTTATCCCAATGCCGGTCTCGCGTTAGGTATTTACATCAGATTGAAAATTGAATATTTTGAAGCTTAGTTAACCGATTTGGCTGAGGAAACTTCGTAAATATGCGGGTAAACTTCGAATTTTTAAATAAGATCTTATAGTAATATAAGGTTAAGAGATTTCTCAAAAATAATGAAATGATCTTACCACCTTGTTTACGGACTGGCATGACCCTCGCCTGAGCTTAGCTGAGCGGAGTAAATCGGAGTAGCCCCTACTCTAGGGCGCCACGAGGGGCTGCACAACTTCTAGATGTCAATTTTATATCTTCCGGAACTTAAACCATAAGACACTAGTAATTATATCCCAGAAGCGAGGTAACTTCAATGCCGCTTTCGAATACTGATTTAGCACGCCGTGTTATTAACAAAGGAGACCGAAAACCGTAAACTTTTATCCATAGACCGGGAGACGAGAATCCGTACAGTACCAAAACTCGAATCAATATGGCGAAGCGCTCTTCGGAGGTTGCTCCTTTGAAAATCACGTGACTTTAACCTTGCCCAATAGGAAACGAGTTCGCTTTCCATAAGAAAATTTTCGGCGCGGGAAAATACTTTTTTCTCGTAAGGCAGCATCGCCATCTTTTGATTGGTTCGATTAGAAAAATGGATGTTCATCTGCGGAAAGCTAAACAATTAAATCCCTGTAGCGTTATACCATAAATTTTTCATTTTAAAAAGTTAATATTTATTAAAATAGTTATAATAATAATGGCGAAAGCTGTTCTTAAATACGGAAGCCCTTCAGAAATTCCGAAAGACGCGATTCGGCTATCTGAGAAAGAAGCGCTAGAAATGCAATATAAAACCATTGCAAAGTGGAAGCCACAGAGTGAGATGTCCGTAGATTTTTATAATAAAATTAAAAAATTTTAAAGGTTATCTTAATCCTGTACATATTAACTTAAATTAGGTGGCCGTTGAAATATGGATCATTTGTAATGGCCTGTTCAGCCATAGCAATGGGGATGCATGTAAATTCTACGTTCCGTAGTTTCCTTAAATTAAAAACATACGCCCGCTGGTCGACGTATTTACCATCAACCCTTTTACCAGGCATTGTGGCTTTCGGGGCTCACACCTTTACAGTTACGAATGACATTTTACTTTTCAAAACTCCCTGTCCAGTTTGCGTTGAAACGAGAGCAACTGCTTGGCAACTCGTTACAGGCGTTGTTTACCCGATGATTTTATCCTCCTTATCAACATTAACTTTCGCGGCGCAATACAAAACTTTCTTTGTTCCACATCTTTTACAGAATCCTTATGATTTCTTGCACCTTATTAAAACGGTCACGATGAGAATGACTCCAACTTTATACTTCTTAATCGCGTTTAACGTAGGCGCAGCGACAATCGTAACGCACCTAGAAATGAAAAGAGCCATTAAAATGGGAATGGAACCAATTGATTATTAGACTTAGTAATTTATGTAATTCGAATTTAGGATAAATAAAATTAGTTATTGACGCATATACGGTTTCTTTTTTTGAGCTTCAAACAATTTTAATACTGTACTGAAATTTTCTGTTGAAAATGCTGCTTTTTTTTAAATCTTTTTTATGGCAGTGTGCTCGGGAATGCAAAATATATTTTACAATTGGAGATGATTTTGATTTTCTAACAAATGAACATTTTTTATTAAGATAATTGTCACTGCTTTAAGTTTGGGTTGTTTTTTACGCTCTAAGAAAAAATAAAAATTATTAATTGATTTAGTTCTTTTTTTTAGGTTTAGTTTTAAAATTAAACCCTCATTACCCTGGAAGGTTTTCGTTAAAATAGATATAACATTTCAGATTAGTTTTCTTTATAATTAATAACAAATAAGTACATAAATTTAAAGATAGGAGCAAAAATGTTTCTATGACGTTTATATAAAATGCTGATTTTTTTTTTTTTTATATAAAAACACTCAATAAGTTTTTAAGTTTTTGTTTCGCGTTTGAATTTTTCTTATTAAAAAGCCACCTGGTTTATATATTTTCATCTTTTAAATCTAGGCTAAAACCATAGTTAAAGTTGCTCTAATTCCGGGGCAAAATCTTGCGCACCGTAGATATTACCAAAAATTAAAAAGTTGCGCTAATAGTTTTTTTTTATAAATATCGCGAAAATTCTAACCAAGTTAAAGTGACAAGACTCGCGGTATTCAATTTAATTTTAATAGAGCTCAATGTGAGGGGCTGACCACTCCGTGTAATTGTTGTAGTACAAGCCTTTATGTTCAACTTGGCTGTAATCAGTTACATAACTGGGGAGCACTTTGAAATCCATTTTGCTCTGGGAGCAACGAGTTTTTACATTCACTACATTGATTTTTTCTAATCTTTCTTATGAGCATAAAATCTCATTTTTAGGATTTAGCTGGTTGTCACACTTTAAGGGCTTCAATTCAAATATTGCCCGAAGTGGTTAACCCCTCTATTTGATAATTATTAGTCTGTAAATAAAGAAAATCCTATGACAAGTTGATGATATTATTTTAAGTTTGTTTGTTAGTTTTTTTCTTTGCACTTAACGAGTACAATTGCAACTCAAATTTTAATTTATGATTTTTATGAATAAACAAGATGAGTTCATATCATGAAAAACAGGTTACGTTTACTCGGGTTCAGACACAAGGACCTTCAAAAATATCCCCACCTGCTAGATAGTTTGAAACTCCTTCGTATCCGAACCCCGTATAAATGGAACCCTGAGATTAAAAGGTATCTTCCTTATTTAGTGACCGACCAATTTCGCACTAACGAAGGCCTTTTTTTTATTGTTTTTAAAGGGAACAAAGTAACGAAACAATTTGCTTTTAATTGATAAGTTAATTTCAAATTATTTTTTAAGTATTAAATTTTAAGCCTAAAACAGAATGGAAAATGAATTCAGACAATACATTGATAAAAGTAAAGCTACATTCACATTAGCAAAACAAAATCGATTTGAAATGGTAAACTCAAAGCATTATTTTAGGCGCCATATCTTTGTGAAACAATTTATTATAGTTTCATCTACTGGCTGTTGACGAGGGGCTGATTACTTCGTTTTTCTGTACACCGATTACGTAACAGATTACGTATATGATTATGGTGACTTCAATGATTACACAGTGACTAAGGCGGTTATGTAGCAACTATGGTTTGATTACAGAATGACTACTGTGATTACGCGACTACTACAGTGATTAGTGATTAAAAAAATGACTACAGTGATTTGCAAAAATTAAAAAGCGATAACGTAATCATTTTAGGCAGAGTGTTCTCTGATTAAGCAAAGTGATCAACCCCTCAAGTGTTGCAATTTTGAGAAAAATCGGATTTGAGTTCACAAAACTACAGCAAAGGTTTTATCAATTCGTATGCATAGTATGAATGTGGCTTAAGACAAGTTCTGTTTCATCACAACTATCAATTAAAAGTACAATAAAACCTTTAACGAATTCTGTAATTTCCCGTCGTATTGTCTGCAAAGCCAAAGACTAGCAACTCTAACGAAATTACTGATATAACAAAAATGTTTTTCCCCTCAGAATATAACGAGGTTTTATTGTTTTCTTCATTACTTCTTGCTCCCTTTAAACAGAGCTTTATCAGAATCCATATCTAATACAAGATTTTTAACGACACTTGTCCTTTAAAACTAACAAATATAAAATCATCATTAACACGAGATAATTTCTAGCCGGAAAAATGCATTTAGTTTTTAAAAAAGGTTTATGATATAGGATTTAACAATAAAACACAAAATTTATTCTTATATATATATATATATATATATAAAAAAATTAGACGAGAATACTTTCAACAGCCACAAAGAAAACCCGCAGTAATTTTTCATTTTTTTTTTGGTTTACGCAAATCGTTTTTAGTCCAAATACAACTTGCATGTTCATCGCCATAGTAAGGGCTTAAAAGATACTTTTTTTTCGTAATTTTTGCATTTTTTTTTTTGGGGTTTGGTTTTTTTCTTGGGGAAAAGTCATGTTACCATTATTTTTAATATTTACTAAAATATTACGGAAAGGTGCGGGGGAATTTTCTATTTTTGGTGTAATTCTAAAATTTAGGGTTCGATATTACAAATGTGAATTTCTTTTTTCGAAAACATTGAATTTATTTTAGATTAGGTTTTTCTAATACTTTGGGTTAAAGATTTATCTTTTTCAGTGAAAATCTATGTTACGAATCTAAATACTGCTTTTTGTAAGATGGATAATATGAAATCTCGAGTACGATTGAATTGTTGACAATCTTAGCCACAGTCAGGTTAAATTTTAAACATAATGATCAAAAACAATTTATTTCTCTAAGATAACCGATTAAAAATATAAAAACAAAATTAAGCTGAAAATGACAAAGCGATAAGTTGATTATTGATTGTTTTATTAAGGGATGTGAGAGTTTTTATAGCATTGGTGGAAAATACACAACATATTCACTGCAACCTTTTCATTATTTCTGAATTAGTAACCCTAAGCCTTGGTTTCGAAATTATTTTAAACCTAAGCCTTGGTTTCGAAATTATTTTAAACCTAAGCCTTGGTTTCGAAATTATTTTAAACCTAAGCCTTGGTTTCGAAATTATTTTAAACCTAAGCCTTGGTTTCGAAATTATTTTAAACCTAAGCCTTGGTTTCGAAATTATTTTAAACCTAAGCCTTGGTTTCGAAATTATTTTAAACCTAAGCCTTGGTTTCGAAATTATTTTAAAACTGAGCCTTGGTTTCGAAATTATTCAAACACAAGCCGCAGTTTCAAAATGATTTAAACCCAAGAGTTGGTTTTCATTTCATATTGAGATTACAGGGCTAGGCATTTTTTTTTTTTTTTTTTTTTTTTTTTTGCTAAACCAAGCCCACCAGTTCCACCACTGATAAAGAACGAATGAAGCAAGTAAATTTCATAAGCTTCGTTTAAAAATATTTCCAACAATTATTATTAGAACTCTCACGCCTTTTATGTGATGTAACTATTCTGGAAATTATACCCTTTTAAATAATGGCTCTAATATTCCTTCTCCGATAACCATTTATCCATTCTTTATTCGATCCTTTAAGCCTTAAAAGATGGGCATCTTTGTGGCTGAGCCTTCCAAACATAAAGGCATTCTTATTTTGAAAAAGGCCGACTGAAAGACTAGTGGCTCGGTTCTTTATTTTTTTTTTTTTAATTTCTTATTATGTACGATGATGATGGTTGGTTATTTTATATTTCTTCGGTTTTTAAAAAAAGTCTATTTATATAATGCACATTTATGAGAACGAAGTTATCATTTTTTTATAAGGGTGTAATTTTTTTTATCCATGAATGAATTCTATAATTAATTATCTAGATAACATTTTTGTTTAATTCCTCATTCTCAAAGATAGGAAGGATTTTACCTTAATAATATTTCCGTAAGTATATGATAGAAGGTATAAGTATGACCCGTAATTTTATAAAAAAAACATTTCCCTTCCGTAAACTTTTTAATTACAAACTTCAACGTTTGCTTAATCCTTAATGCTTATATAAATCCCAGTATAAGAATTTAGACAATGTCGATGCAAAAACATTGCCAAGGTCATTCTGCCTTTCTGAGTTATCAATTCCTGCAATATCACGTCAATCATACTTACAAGAAACTTCCTATTACATACTTATGGCTTTGTTCAAAACATAAGCTTTTAAAAACTGTAAAACACAAATGAAGAGATGATTACAAAACGTATTGTAATTTCATTTCACCCTTATTTGGCATTATACTCGCAGCTAGGCTCCTTTATACTGTATTTATAAGTAAACATTAAAGACAGGGTTCATTTACTAAAATTGGGAGACAAAGAAAAGCTTTGGAAAGATCCTAGCTCAGTACTAAAATCGGCGAATTTGAAAACAATATCCTAGGTATTCGAGTGCCAAAATGGCTAATTTGAAACCAATTTCCCTGCTACTCGGGCGCCAAAATAGAGAATTTTGGACCAAATATCCTGATACTCATTCTAACATCTCTCGCCAGACGTAACTACTTATTAAGGTTTCTCATATCAAATACAATCTTCTGGCTGCCTCTGCTAACTATGATGATACATCACACTATATCAATTACGATATAAGTGTGGACTAGGAAGTTTATATCGCATGACAATTGTTCCTACTATGGAAGTTTTGTAACGAATCAATCCCAGAGTGTTTTATAGTTTTTAAAACTTTTGTTTGTCAAAAATGAGAAAACTGAAACCTCCCCTTTAAACCACGAACTTCATTAACGTATTTTCAATTAGCGTATTTGAAAAAGGCACGTAAAGAAACCTTTATTTCCCTTAAAATTCCAGATTTTGTTATTACTAGTTTTGAAATTGATTTTTAATAAGTTTAAATGGTTTTATCACGTTGATATTAAACGATTCGTCCTTTTTCCATCGAGCACCGTCTTTTTATGTTTTATAAAAATAGGGCTTTTTGTTATTTTGTCTCTCAATATCGTAGGAAATTAGGCACGTTTGTATTTCATTATTTTTAATCTGAGAAATATCGCTGTTAGTTTACGAGTACGCTGACTATAAAGGGAAATCTTAAGTCTTTTTCTGTCTATAAGCGGTAAATTCATCACCAATAACTTTTGGATGTATCAAACTAAAACGCTGCATACAGAATGAAATAAAACCTTAAAAATACATCCATATTTTTTTGAAATTGTAAACTAAATAACATTAACTTACGTAGAAAAAAAAAAAAGGTAATTCATCTTATCTTTGAGATTACGAGGTTTTTATTAACGCGTGGACTTTATTTCCGAAATTAAAACTGGAATTTTAGAATCCTTCGCTTAGTTGCGTATTAAGTTTATTTTTCTAAGTATCCAGTTTGAATTTGTTTATTATTATCTCTATTTTTCATTAAAAATATAATGCTAGCATAAAAACAAATTTGTCAATGCTAAACAGGGGGCGTATCGCTAGCAACGTCTATTTCGCCAAAAATCCTTGTATTCTTGATAACTCACGGTAATTTTTTCACTTTGGTAGCGAGTTAAACGAATCGATTTACGAGTATCGGCAGATATCACACCTTTAAAACCGCCTTTACGAAGTAAAGAGTCTATAGTTTGTATGCGATCCCACCCTGCGAAGAAAAGATTAAAGTTAACGATGACCTTTAATCTTAAGCCTTAATTGCATGTACCAATAGAAACTATGCTTTAGTTTCTTGTATTCGTGTTGGAATTTCAGGATATATTAAACCATTCTATGCCTAGTTATTTTAATTATTTATGGTTTGCAAGTCTTGCCACAATTTTTTCTATCAAATTAATTCGATCCATTCCAAAATATTTTGCCCTTAAATTCCCCAACCTTTGACTTCATTTTCAAATTCTCTGTCGTGGTCAAGTTTTGATTGAACAATTTTGAAAAAGGATGGGTTGACATAATCCTGACCTTTTGACCTCATTTTCCAATTCCCTGATAAAGTGACAATCCTAACCTTTTGATAAGCTGACATAATCCATGACCACATTATCAGATTTACCCATTCTCTAACATAATCCACTAACCTTTTGAACCCATTTTTAAATACCCTAAAAGGTTGACATAATCCCGTGGCCTTTTGATCCCATTTTAAAATTTGATTTCAGGGTGAGATTTTTGATTGGCCAATTTTGAAAATTTTGAAATCAGCATTATGAGTATTAATCTCAATTCGCAGGGAAACATTTTGAATAGCTTCCCAATTCCAGAAAGACATTGAGAAAAGTTTCCGAAATTGGGAACTACATTGAGAATAGCTAACATTTTTGCCACTATGGGCCCAAAATTGCCTAAGTTCCTCTAAGCAGAAGATGCGGATTAGGGCATAAATTACAATGAATATGATGAATGAAACAAGCTTAGAAAATCAAATCTCTAACACCTGTAGCTTATACCGATTTCTACCGAGTGCTCTAGAGCAAAAGAAATCATTAATGTTTGACTGGAAAAGGAAAATCTAGGGCTTACGGGGCAACTGATATGATTGCGTGATGCATTATTTTCCTAAAGTTACGTTTCACTGGTCAAAGCTCTGTAGCTGGTCAGGGTAAGAGCAATTAGGTTTTTAGAAAGATTCAGAGTACTCTCTGAGCAGCTCAGTGTAATTCGCTATTAGCTTACATCCCCATTCAAGATCAACCTTGAGAATATTTTTCCCAACTCAATCTACATAAAGTATCCTACCTTGTTCAGGCGCAACTTCAGGCAAATAAGTGGCTGTGCGTTTTGAGCCTTTTTCAGTATTGAATTCGATTCTTATCCCGTGCATTCCAATCTACACGACGAATAAAAACTTTAATTTTTAGACCCACGCAATCCCAAGGGTCAAAAACAGATTGATATTACCTCCCAATCCATATAATCTTGACCATCTTCAAAGTGGCGAAGAATAGAGACGGATACGTGAAGTTTTTGAAATTCGTCGCGAGTAATGGGACAAAAACGGCTATCTTTAAAGGCGCTACGTGCAAAACAGAACAGTGTGAAAATCAAATCATCAAAACTTAATATTCGAAAAACCAAAAGTTACCTTGTAACAGCGTATTCGCGTAGACCCGAGTGGAGATTCAAAGCATTGAAGGTACCAATACATCCTCGTAATTTACGATCTTTACCTATCTTCCATGTTACGAATAAGGGGCTGAAAAAAATTGAGTGTTACAAGCTTGTACTCAAGTTCTCTCGTCATTAATTAAGATAAGACTTTAAAAATCAGACCAGTTTAGTTATTCAAGACACCAGTGGTCTAAATTACTATTTAAAAAACTCATTTTCAAGCCTGCTCATAGGCGGCGGCTCTTTATTAGGACCCAGCCCAAATTGGGACTCATATATGCACACTAAATTTTCCCCTTCATAACACTCCCTCCTCCAAGGTTACACCAAAATGAAAGAATGGGAGGGTGTAAATGAAACCTTCAACCTCACTGTATATTCTTCCTCAACCCAAGTAATTAGCACTACTCTATACTTAGTTAAAACCTTGGAAAGGACCTAAATTAATATAGAAAAACCAGTTTTCTAAAGGGAATTCGTAACATCTTTGATGAACACAGCCCTCGCCAGGTCTGAATGTTTTTTTCCAGACCTACCAAGGGCAGCTTCCATTGAACATTTCAGCCAACTCAGCTTCAAGATCATATATAACGAGGAATATAAAATAAAATTTGATAACCATAAGCTACTTCTGATTGTTTTTAATCATGGATGAAGGATGCCTGAAATTACAGTTACGCAAGAAATGGATTTCAAGTCAAGCACCTCCAAATAGGGAATGGGGATTAGATCCTTCTGTCTTTAACAGCATTAATTACAATCGTCCATCGGTTGTACCAGGAGGACACAAATCCATAAGTCACAAAATATTTTTATACAACCCAATCAGAAAATTAGTCAATATATTCGTGGTAAAATATTCCAGAATTATTCTCAGTATAGGGAGTATACAGATTTCCCTATAGTAAGAAATCTAATATTCAAAAACATCCTTTATCAATGGGTTTTAAATTTAATACTAGATTATGGAAAATAGATTGCCAAGTGTGGAATGCGTTAGTGACCTTTGATATGTGATAGTCAATTAAATTTTCTGTCAAAACTTTGACAGAATGAAGTTTAAATAAATATCATCGGATTTCACCATGAATTGAAATCTTAACTTGATGATATACGGATATAATGGCATTCTAGAGATTGGTTTAAGATTAAGACTTGGAGGAATAAGTTTGAGGGATCACCGACTGCTTCAGTGTTAAAGTTGGTATTACCATATTAAAAAAACATGTACTTAATTTAAAGCTTCAATCACTCGGAGAGGGGTACTCAAAAACCCAAAAGCAACATTGAAAACAGCCTAAATTGGAGCAGCACTGTTCAACTGCCCACTCTGGATCTGGCCTCAATGGGCTCACACCCTTTACAGGCATGGTCTCTATGTCAAAACTCTCAGTTGGTCAAAGCCCAACCCCCCCCCCCCTTATAATTCCTCCAAGATTAACATAGGTTAAGCTGAAATGGGGTTAAGTTTCATCAATGAAGGTAGCATTGGCCTTCTTATTAAAGCATATTATTTTTTAATAACTTAGCCAGAAACTAAAATCCTGTGCATTGCTAGCTAGTGAAAAGAATAATTAAAAACGATAAATTTGTAAGATTTAAATTTAAAATGGGTCATCCACGGGTCATGACCTACTCAACCATCCAGGCTTGAAAATGGGGAAAAATACAAATCACCACAATCCCTGGCTTCCCTGCTTTCCTCCCCACCCCAACCAAACAAATAAAGACAAAGAGACCGAGGCTTAGTTAAAAAAATATAAAATACTTACTAGCTATCGTTGGGGAAGTTGGGCGGTTTCGGGGTTTCGAACTGATTCAAATGGCAATAAAGAACGTCGAAACAAAAGAAGCACATTTCAACGCAGGCAACCATTCCATTTCGATAACCATTTTGATGGGAATTAGTCGGAGTGGGAACAATGGTAGTCCCTCCATTACAACAAGGGCTAACGTGATTATGGTTTATTTTCTGTTTTTTGGCTGAAGCTCCGCAGCACGCCATAGTTGATATTTTTGGCGCGTTTATTAACTAATTAATTACCTATTAAGAGTTAAATATTTACAATGGGCATGACGAAAACAGTCAAAATATTAAAAACACAACCCAACACTGGAACCCCAACCACCACGCCAGGGTCTCGCCTCAGCTGTGAAAAACGGTTTTATTTTTTCAACAAGAAATTCTCTGCCCACTGCTGCCCAAAGAGGGCTCGAGATAACAAGAGGTCAAATTTACGCTTTTTGATTGGCCAACAAAAATGCCGGCACTCTATTGGACAGTTTCTCGTTTGAATCAGAATTTTTTTTTTTTTTGTTCATAAACAGCTGTTTAGTTTTAGCGGGAATATTCAAACATACAGGATGAAATACTTTAAAATAAGGTCAAACTACATTTGGGTCTTTAACTTTTATTACGCTAAAATTATTTTGGGCCAACGCATATTATTATAAATTTCTCACAAGTATGGAAAGCTCAAACTGCACCAATTTCGTGTACCATATGCTAGGTGAAATCTTTTATCTCAATGATTTAACAATATCACATATCAAAGGGTGAACTTCGCGTTTAGACTGAACAGATTTTAGAGTGTTTTGCTTGTATTGTAGAAAGGTAAAAAACTAAGTGTTCTGTGAACAGGACCCAGTGTCTATTTAACACAAATTAGTTTCAAAAAAATTGTAGTCAATTTTTTTAACTTCCTTTTATTAGCAAAAAATTAAGATATTTCAAATTTGCAACTGCTGCAATTCTTCGTATAGTTCATCTTCCTTTTTAATTTTGTCTAACTGAAAAATTAAATACGAAAGGGATTTAAAACTGCTCTTTTCAATTTAAATGAATCTAAAAGTAACCTGATTGATTTCCAGTTGTTTGCCTTCTTTATGTTGCTCTTTTATTTTAGCAATTTGATCCAATTTCTAACAAAACAACCAAACAAAGACTCTAAATTACAAACTAAACTTTGACGAAACGTAAATACGCTGTACTGCCTTTTTTGGGTGCTCTAGAGCAAGAGAAATTAATTTGAGAGCAAGTTTTATATTTCACTGAGCGAGTCAGAGAGTATTGTCAAGTAACTTATTCTATTCCACTGTGAACAAAATCAAGTGATGGCCAGGCAAAATATTTCGCTCTATTTTGACAGAGGAGGCAATGTATTTCTAAATTTATGTTCTACTACTCTATAGCGAGTGCTCAGTTTCTATAACTCCGTGCAACAAGTTGGATTTGTTCGGGAAACTCAATATTGTGTGCCATATCTAGTGCTCCAGGAGCAACCCAATATAAAATGGCATCAGTCTCTCGAGTCCAAATCATTCAAGACATGCCTCCGTCTGTTAGGTACTAATTTTGTTCCTAATATAAAACAATCTAAAATGCTTGACCAATCACTCTGTCGTCTGCAAAGCTAAGGCTTAGTAAATAAGAGTATTTGATGTATTCTTGTAGTACCTTTAAAATACCCCTAATTTTCTTATCTTTTTCAACATCTCCTGATAACGTAACTTGCAAATTTATCGTCGCATTTGGAGCGGATGGCGCTGGTTCCTTAGCACCCTCGCTTGACTTTTCTTGCTCCTTCTTCGCTTTTTTCGCATCTTTTTTCTTTTTATTCTTAGAAGCCTTAACCGCTAAATAATAAATAACATTGACGTCTCACTATTTAACCAAAGATAAAAACCCTTAAAAATCCCTAAACAAATTTTACCATCTTGTCCCTCTGGGACTTTCTGATTCGAAGGTTTCTCGTATTCTTCCCTTATTTTAAACTTTGATGGTTGTCCTTGAGCTCCTGGTGGGCGATAAACTTGTATCGACGCTACAAAAAAAAAAAAAAAAAAATTTAACAATAAAAGAGTTGATAGTTATTATTAAAAACTAAATTTACAGATATTTTAACACCGAATAGAACAGGTGCACTAACAAACTAGAATACGCACGAGTAGGTTGTGAGGCTTTGATGCCGTCTATCGGTTGGTATCTTATGGCTTTTTCCGGAAATTTTTCTAAATCAATCGGTTGCCATATAACTTCGTAAAGTTCTTGATTTTCGGGCCATTCTTTCTCCATAAGAAGACTTCCGGTGTAATGCCACGTTTTGTATCTAAAGAATAAACGTTAAACAATGAGTGTTCAATCATGTTTCCCATTGAGTTTACAAATTAAAAAACATAAAAGAATTAATCACCCATTTGAAACCCTTAATCTCGGAGAGGTTGTTGCTGTAATTATATGTTCGCCATCCGGAGCCCACGCTAGTAGCGTTGTATTTGAAGCTTTCATTTGTCCCGCTTGCTTAAATAATTTGACATCCCATACTTCAACATTTCCTTGAAGGTTACCGAAACCAGCGAGAACCATAAGTGGATATCAATTGTTAAGAAAAAATAAGAAATAAACTTAATTATGATTAAAAAAGTATATTTATAAAAGGATATGAGTTCCTCTGGGATTGTAATAAATTTCATTGCGAGGTCCGGTGCCAAAATCAAATATGCTTTCGCATTTTGTGTTGAATAAAGTAGCTTTCGCTGGCATAACTGTTTTAAAATTAATCCAATTTAAGCTTAATTGAGATTAAGGCTCGAAAACATTTTAGGAGCTCAATAAAGTCTCATAACACAAATTTTGAGGCTTGAAATCAACATATTTATTAAAATAACTAAACTAAGAGACTTAAGACTAAACAAAATCTTACATCCATAAACGGCGCAAAACTGGTCACATTTTGGACTCCACTCAACAGAATAGATTGGTCCATCTTTCGCTATGAAATAAATAACAATTCTCATAAATTTGGACAAGTCTAAAAAAAGCCTTGTCTTACGTAATTTAACAATCGCAGTATCGCCATTAGTTCCAATATAGTGCAACGTTTGCTCGCCGTAATAAGAAGCGCCTGATTTATCAATATCACAGCTCACCAATAAAAGAAGACCATTTCCTATGATAAGAAAAATATTCGCTATTTAAATGAATTAAATATTAATCAAAATTATTACCTATTTTATTCCAAATGAACTGAACTTTATCCGCTTTAAAGAAACTTTTATTGGCTATCGTCGCAGTATTCCCTTCGAAATTTGGATACTGATAGAGACGAACAAATGATGGTTGACCCTACAGACAAAAATCTCAGTGTTAACATCATGTAAACAAGACGAGTACTAGTTTCATTAAATTGTTAAATTAATTTGGAATAGAAGTTATCATATATAAATGGATAATTTTGATTTACAACAAAACTTAATTTTAAAATTGTCTTACTTTAGAACCTGGTGTGTAACATGCAACATGATAAGGTGGAGGTCCAGCAGAAATACTGAAACTGGCAACTTTAAGTTGATGGATTTTAGTTGCAATTCTATCTGCAATAAAAAATAACACAATCAAAATGGCTACTCATTCAAGTAAAATCATAAAATGAAAATCTTTACGTACCTAAATGATTTTTACAGAAAAAATGAACTTCGTTATTGACCATTCTGCCACTAATTTCTTCATCATCGCTCCAAAGCATCTCCCAGTTAACGTTACGTTTCTGATAAAAAGATGACAAGAGCTTCCCCGTTTTCATATGCCATAAATGCATATTTGGAGTATTGGTATTATCTTTCTTAGCTAAAACATAAATATATAAATTACAAGCAATATACCAGAGAATTAATTAATCCAGCCTAATTATTACTTATATATGGTTCCCAAGCAGAAAGTATCGTTGCTTTTGGTGATAAATGAATCATTCCAGCTCTAGGCCTTTCAACTTGAAATATATTTCGACATTGTGGGACTGTCACAGCGTTTATACTGAGAAGAAGCCATAAATACAACAATTAGCACTTTCAATGAAAATCAATATTTTTTCAAATCAATATTGATACGTACTAATGACCATTACACCATACAAATACTGTTCCTTCTTTATTAAATAACATCGCGCGGCATTGTTTACTCGTTTCTCTATAAAACAAAAAGAAGATTACTTCAAAACATGACATAAAAACAAAATTTCCAGCGTGCGTGGCCAACTGGCCATCAGCCGGTTGGATTTATATGACAAACTTTAAGCCTTGGTCAAAATCTTTACTCACTTCGTCCACTCTTTGAATTCGCCATAGCTTGGCGGTCCATTGTGTAATTGAATACCATCAGATCCCCTTGCTAAAATTTTATTTAAAACAGAATAAATTATATGCAATTTTAGTTATAAGATATTAATTAAATTACATGCAACGAGCGGCGAGGGCACCTTCGCAGCCATTTTTAATCTCACGAAAATCACGTGACCCAGCTAGAAGTGAAGCCCTCTGGGTGTGAACGTTTTTATTGGGTGCTGGTTTCCCGCTATCGTTCAAACCACACAAGCATATGCCATTATAAAAGGTTGAAAACCATTTATTTTCCATATTATAATGGGTTTTTTGGACAAAATGAATTAGATCTTTTTAGAGTTTTCTCTTTCAATGACAAATACGTTCGCTGATGTAGTCGTCGATAAATTAATGGCGCCATATTTTTCGTAAAACTTTATCGCATCTTTATTCCAATTAGAACAAACGAACTCAACCCTATTCGCTCCTTCTAATTCAATATTCTATATAGAAAAAATACATTGTCTATGTCTTCAATACATAGTTTTCACTCAAGGGGATATGGCCGTTCCCTCAGTGTCGCCAGTACCTTTGTGAGTCAAACATGAAGCAGAGAGAAAGCCAGGCGCTTTTGATTGAAACTTATCTGAACAGAATTATCTACTCAATTGTCTAGATATTTAACTTAATGAACTATACAACTCTAATAGTCTAACGTTTCTGATTTGTCCCAAAATAGAGCTAAACTCTAGATTGTTAATAATAAACCCACTCACTGAGGTTCTGACAACACTTTCCAGATAAACCTAGTCCCTTTAGTGAAAACTACATAATTAAATGTAAGGTTTCGAAATTATTTTATATTAATTACTTCAAAGCAAGTTTCCAAGAGAGCGTTGCCAACACCTTTTCTTCTAGAATTGGAATTCACCACTAATTCTTCTAAAAATGCTCCTTTACCATTCCACGAGCAGTAAATGTAGTAGTACATGCAGTAGCCAACTATTTCTGTATATTTTAAATAAATATGATCAGAAACCTTAGCATATATAAATTTTAAGAAGCCACGGTTCGAGAATTGGCCCCTTGGAAGTTTTCTTCTCTTCCTTGCTCTCAACTTCCTGTTGCTCAACACTTAATAATTTATAAGCAGACTATGTTGGCCATCCAACATCTATTGACACGATAGAGTGAAGAATACTTCTATATAGCGGCAAAATTCTGATTTGTCCCAAAATAGAGCTAAACTCTAGATTGTTAATAATAAACCCACTCACTGAGGTTCTGACAACACTTTCCAGATAAACCTAGTCCCTTTAGTGAAAACTACATAATTAAATGTAAGGTTTCGAAATTATTTTATATTAATTACTTCAAAGCAAGTTTCCAAGAGAGCGTTGCCAACACCTTTTCTTCTAGAATTGGAATTCACCACTAATTCTTCTAAAAATGCTCCTTTACCATTCCACGAGCAGTAAATGTAGTAGTACATGCAGTAGCCAACTATTTCTGTATATTTTAAATAAATATGATCAGAAACCTTAGCATATATAAATTTTAAGAAGCCACGGTTCGAGAATTGGCCCCTTGGAAGTTTTCTTCTCTTCCTTGCTCTCAACTTCCTGTTGCTCAACACTTAATAATTTATAAGCAGACTATGTTGGCCATCCAACATCTATTGACACGATAGAGTGAAGAATACTTCTATATAGCGGCAAAATTCTGTAGCCGTGAGTTTCTTTAACATGGAATCCATTTACTTTTAACTCGTGTCTTCGTAATTTAGGCTCAAAACTTTTACAACGTTAATTGGATTTAAGGCCTATCTAGTTTCATTTTCTAAAAATTTGACTTACTTTTCGTGTTGCCAATTTCTTCTGCCACTAAATAATTAGCGAGAGAATTACTACTTTCCAAAGCTTCCTTCAATTCTGCAAGAAAAATTAAGAACCAATTAAGTAAATAAAAGAGGAATTTGGTTTTGTTAAGCGAGAACCATATTTTAACTTCTCATACAAGACAAGAACTCCATCAACATCAATCATCATCATATAACAATTTACAATTTCCAGAAAGGTGCAATCGGTTGGGCTTCACCCTAAACACCGAAGCGCGGAGGCTGGAACACTTTTACAGGCGCTTAACTAATAAAAAATACGTTCCGTGAATTTTCATGGGTTTTTGCTAGTAAATATATCTTGTATAGAAGAATATGTTTTTTTTTTGCACTTTTTCCTATATGTGGCCCACGTAAGAAAAAGCAATGATTATAACACAGGCCCTTAAACACAATATAACATTTTATGTAAAGATAGAAATTACACCCACTTTCTCTCATAACATCATCATTGTGAACCAATTTTACAAACTCGCATAGTGTCTAACAAGCCATAAAAAGAGAAAAACCATATTATTCCCCAATTAATTTCAATAATTAGGCCTAATTATTAAAAATATTAACCTTAGCAAGCTTAAAAATATCTTCAAAATCTCCAATTGCAGCTTTTCTGATAAGAATAGTTGGTCTATCTTCTTTAGTCTCCATTATATACCTATAATGTAGAAAACAAATGACGGATCAATTATCCTATGTCAAAGTAGTTTAATAACGCAACGAAATCTTTATTAAAGATCCCTCTAATACAGGTGCCCGTTTTAAAAACTACAGGTAGACCGTAGACGTAACGGCCAAAAATTGCGAGGTAAAAATTCCAAGCCGATTTTCGTCTGGGGTGTCGGCGACCGGACCTACTAGTTTTCCCAAGTTGTAGGCTCGTTGGAGAGAGCAGAGCTTACAAAATGCATCAAAGCAAGCAGAGGGAAGCCCTAAGAGTTGAATCTGAAAATTTACCATCCTATCGTGGTTCGGATCCCCCTTGGACCAAATGGAGAATAGGTAAGTACCCAGGGTCAATTTAAAGGTCTATATATAGCCTCTTATAAAATAGGGGTCTCTTTGTGTCCAATTTCACCCCTGTCTGTCGGGGCACTAAAGAAAAATCCTCGTACAAAGGCACAAAGGGTACAATGAACGAAAGACGCCGCCGTTCGTAGTAGAAAGAGAGGGGAAATACGCTGAATATCTACGTGAATGGGGCGTCGGCGCTTATTCGTCAGATCATTGGACCGCGCGCTTTTATTTTTCATAGATCTTTCAAAACTATTTTCCTAAACTTTGTTAAAACTTACAACAAAAACTTTCAGACACTTACTTAAACGTTTATTGTCAAGAGGTCTTTGATTCGAAAACAATTTCGATTTTATCAGAATATTTATAATAATGTAAAGGCAATCCTATATCCGCGATTGCGCCAAACGTGACATTCAAAAACAAAGGCGCGAAAATATCGCTAAGCCTAATCAACAAATAGTTTAATCCTTATTGTCTATAAGATAAGATATGGGATCAGGGGGGAATAATTTTAGAATTATCTTATCTGTAGCTGTCACTATAGGCATACAATGATAATTATTCATTTGGGTATATACTTTACATATTAGAATTATTATAGGCTAAAATGTGATGTTAAATTTGATTTAAAATGGGGTATATATTTTTTTTTTATTTCCAGTGAAACTTGTGTCATTTTATTTGGGATTCTTCAGTTGTTTGGCTGTTTTCTTTTCAATTTTAATGGTCATATTCTTAGAGAATATAGATTACTTTGTACCACGCTATCAACAAGACTACAGTAAAATAGGAAAAAATCCTGGTAATGTTTTAATTTTTATACCTATTTGAATTAGGCCTAAACTATTCTCAAGTATATGCCTTCGGAAAAAAAGACTTTAAAGTGATAGTCTATTAAAAACAATACTTAAGAAACTTCCCAATAACGTTAAAAATTTCATCAGAGGTTATTAAATTTTAGATAATTTTTTTCTTAAAGTCTTCAGTTGTGTGTCAAATTATTGAGTATTCTTTCCATGAAATGAAGAATTCATATTATTTAAACTCGCCATTGAACTCCGAAGGTCATATCTACCGTTGTTAATTGTTTCTCTAAACGTAGGATCATTTAGGTTAATTATTAGCGCTAAAATATTAACCCACCAATATTTTAGGTCTAAATATAAAACTAAATATCCTAAAAAAAATTTTAAACCGATAAATTCTGCAGGTTTAGGATTTCGACCCATGCCCAGGGACGAAGTGTACAGTAGTTTAATATGGTTTAAACACGGCCAAGAGGGCAACTGGTATAAATACGTTGAAGATCTCCAAGAATTTCTTAAACGTGAGTTAGGCCTAAAATTAGGCTTAAAGTAACTAAAACTTAATATGTTTATTAAAATGGCGCCACCCAGCGTATTACGCCAATGACAAGCCAGGGGAATACGTTCAAAATTGCAACTGGCAGACAAACCTTCCAGAGAAAAGGGTGTGCTCTTTTCCAATAGAAAAGATAGACAACAATTGCTCTAAAGCCAGAGAATTTGGCTATGACCTTGGTCAGCCTTGCGTTCTCATCAAACTGAATAGGGTAAGAATGGCGCCTTTATATATATCCGAGGATCGCGAAATCTTTAAAGGGATAAAGATATGTTATACCTAATAATTTAGGTTAATCTTTCTATACTTTTGTGGTTAAATAAACCAAGGTCTCAATTTGAAAATTTAGATCTACGGATGGGAACCAGAGCCCTACGAAAGCAGGTATGACATTCCAATAGATGTTCCAAATGAAGTCAAAAACAACTACGATCCTAGAAATGTCTACATCACTTGTGACGGAGAGGTAAGAATTAACTGACATTTGATTGCGTTTAGTCATAAAGTATCTTTAGAGCTAGAAACTAATCCTGGTAATGTTACTACTTTAGTAGAAAAGATAATAAACGCACTTGATTTTCTTCTTCACCCTCCCTTTAAAAGACTTTAATTATTAATAAAAACGTTTAATTTATGTTTACAGACGGACGCGGACAAGGAGAACATAGGTCCACTAGCTTATTATCCTGGCAACTACATTCCAAATTATTTTTTTCCATTTACAAATTTGGAAGGCTATTTATCACCGTTTATTTTCGTTCATTTCCTACAACCCAAATCGGGAGTGGTCGTTATTGTCCAATGTAAAGCTTGGGCTAGAAATATCGAGCACAATACAATGGAAAGACAAGGCCTAGTCCATTTCGAACTAATGGTCGATTAAAGTTTATAATTTTTGATTTATAAAGAATAACGAAAAATGCCAAATTTTCATCATGGACTATTATTTATAAACAAAAAAAGAACCGGTGTATACGCGTACGAAAGGACAATTAACGTCATGACATATCTCAAAAAATCACCAAAATCTCACATTTTTAGTTTACAACTCATTTTTTTCTCATGAAAACTATAATTGAATCACGGGATAGTGATAAAAGGAGACACAGCTGTGACGCAAGATTTCAAAAGTGGCTAATTTAAACAGATGATAACATCTCTCTTCCAGAGACGCGAGATATTTCAATTGTAGAGTGAATGCGCGATATCACACGGGCATAATTTATCATAAAAAGGCGTCTGCTTTGATTAAGCAAAATTTATTGAGCATGGTGATTAACTAAAGGGATTGACGTCTCATTTCGCGTATGGAGGACACTTTACTGGGTCTACGTACTCTAATTTCAATAAGGCGGAGGCTGAACTGTTACTGAAGCCCCCCCCCCCCCCCCCGAAGAAGTATTACCTCGTCTAAAACAGCGCAGAGAGGAGCAAAGAAGGTTGTAATTATATTTTCATCCCCGTATTTAGCCAGATCTGTGACACCTTCTATATCTATCCTCCATGATTGAATCACCGTCCATTTTTAACATTATATAGTCAATTCCATCCTAGTGTTGGCAGTAAGCGCAAAGCTATATGATTTGTTGACTTAATATAGATAAAATAAGCCATAGCTTTGTACGTACTGCCAACTCAACGTGGAATTAATTACCTTTTTTTTTTAAAAACGAGCACTTTTTATATATGTTTAGTTTTTTATAAGAATTTTTGTATTTTTTACGAAGCGATTAAGAAAAAAGTACCCAAACCGCTCTAAATTAACTTAAATTAAAAACTAAAAGTGTTTTTGTAAGTTATACCTCAAGTTTTAGACTTTTTAAACATGAGTAGATAATCCGTGTGCTTTTCACTCTTAGGATTTGAATTTGAATCTCATTTTCACAGGGTTTATCTCGTAGACAGCTGAGTCCTAGCATGTAATTAATTAACTATAAGGGACGGTTCGCACTAGAAGACAAGAAAATCTGAAAAACGTTCGTTGACAACAACCCTAGGGGAATTTCACTGTAGTCAATTTTTATAGTTGACCATGTTGGGTTTCCGTCCATTTTGACTCAACAAATTCTGGTTTAGGGGGATTGAAATTAGGGAGAATTTGTCAACGAAAGTTATTCAAAAATGCTCAAGTTAACTCTATGCCTATACGAACAGTCCCTAGTTCGCCTACATGTTTTGGTGCATTGGAAAATCACTAAATTGACATATCTCTTGAAATGTGTATCTCCTCCCTCGCGATTCCTGGACACTAATTTTGTCTTTTGCAAAGATTAGACTTTGAAAAAAAGACTTATTTTTACTACTTACAAAATCTCAAAATAATATGCGCTTATTAAATGGGTAAATTTAAGTTAATTTGTGGGTTTTTTTTTAAATAATTTCAACTTGTGGTTTGGGTACTTCTCATACTTAAAAATTAACGACATAAAGCTGATATTTTTATATACAAATAATCGGAATTATCTCTTATGATTGATAGTTCATACGAGACGCGCCTGATAACAGGCAGATTTTATAAATATATTAAGAATTGTTATATAATAAATCATGTATAAATTATTTGTTAACAAATACTTATGTAAACACGATCAAAAATTAACCCAGTTATATGTATATTTTTGGTCTATCAGAAGCAAAAAGAAAAAGATAATTGAAAATATTGATTAAAATAGTATATTTCCATAAGATACGTAAATTATATCAAATCAAATTTTAAAGATTTCGAGAAATGTCTCTGAAATGGCATTGAATTAAAAGGAGAACCTTCGACTAATCAAAGGACTCCCCACCTTTGGCTTCATAAAATATCCGCGACAAGCGCTGTTGTACGCAAGATGGTGCGCGTGAAAATAATATCTACGTTCACACTTGCCACTTTGGAACCGTTTTCAAATCGTTTCGAATGTTCAAATCGACTTTTTAAGATATTAATTTTGTTTCTTGATCAAAGATCTACACGAATGAGCCCAAAATTTAATAATTTGACCTTTCCAAAACGGTTAAAAACGGTTTCAAAGTCTGTAGTGTGAACGCGACTAATCAAGAACGAGATTTTGATTAGTCGAAGGTTCTCCTTTTCATTGAATGTCAAAATCGCATAGATTACAGATTGTTTTTGAACAATTTTTAGACACTTTATTCCTCTTCATCATCCCTTCAAAAATGGATTTAAGAAGTCAGTGTGAACGGGGCTAATTTAAAAAGACTTTAACCTTGACTATTCGAGGAATTTGGCAGGGCTTCGTTTTTTGTAAAACAAGTTAACAGAATCATATTGTCTTCGACTATAGAGGACAGAAACATTGCGGCTCTAAAAAAATGGCTTCATCCAACTTAGATAATATTAATTTTGAGATAAGACAAGCAACAGTTGACGATTGTGAGGAAATTGCTGATTTGATTAAAGTAAGTCAATTTACGATTCCTTATTTTAAAAGAGCAAGTATACATAGTGGAAGAAATATTAATTCTAAAATGCATTCAATGTTTAATAAAATCAATTCGAAATATTTTAATTTTCTAACTTTCGAGGAAATAAATTTAAAAAACACATAACAATTAGCACAAAATTTTAACCCGCAATCTGTGCACTGATTACCGCCCTTGGCATTGCTAAATACCAAGAATCCATTCAGGTTCCATAAGAATATGGGAGCATAGCTTTAGCCTCTGGTACCATCCTCCCAAACTTTGTAACAAAAGTTCGTCCGCAATTTTCACAACATTTGTACGCTTAGATCTTTTTTCGGTCGGCTCCTTTTTTATTACCCAAAATATTATGTCAAGGTCGTTAGTGGCGCGGGTTAATAATATAATGTCAGGAGCGATTTACTTGAAAAATCGATTCTAAGCGGACGAACTTTTGCTACAAAGTTTGGGAGGATGGTTATTGAATCGCGGCCCTCCCATATTCTTATGGAACCTGAATGGATTCTTGTAAATACGTCCTCAGTTATCACTTTAGTGAAGTCAAAGAGGCCCATATAAATCGATTTGAATCAGCACTTTCGAATCCTGACTAGATTAAAGGGATAGAATCCCATGAGTTTTCCGCTAACAAGCTAGACATGGCAAATTTCTCCAGATCTTTGCGGAAAGTAACGCGTTATATAGGGGGACAACCTTACATTTTCTTTTTCCTTAAATGTTCCCTGCACAAAAGAGTTTTCGTCCCAATTTTAATTTTTACCAAATAATGTGACTACCTCTTTAAATAGAGTCATTGTTAAACTTAATTCTAATAATCTTTTAAATCATAATTTTGACGTTTTTAGCAACTGGCTGTCTACGAAGAATGCCCGGATGAACCGAAGTTATCAGGGGCGGGTAAATATTACTATTATAAACGTTATTTTTTTAAAGGGAGAATGCAACCCGACAAAGAGTGATTTTCTATAAATACCTTATTTGTCTAATCAAAAATAAATAAAATAACAGAAAGTCTAGAGGAGGAAGGACCATATCCGCAACCAAATAAGAGAGAGAGAAACTGGTGGATAAGAAAATTATTCATATTTTGGCAATCAATTAAAAGGACAATCTGCTCTGACTACTTGATTTTCCTCTTCACCCTTCCTTTAAGCCTATTTTTCGAGTTGTTTAATATTTGTTTGCAATTTGTTTTAATAGAGGATTAGGCCTATTTAACAGATCGATAGAAAGATCACTTTAAAATGGTCTTCATTCTCTATTTAATATAATTTAAATTTGATACGCCAAAATTAGCGGAAATTATGACGTAATCTATAGAGATTTCTATTATCTAAACGCCTACGCACATCCAGGAAATATTAGATTTTAATTTCCTGATTCATAGTTTAGATGGCGATATAATTTCTGGTTAATAACTGCAGAATCAGATTTAGAATTCACCAGATAAAAATCAAGAATACACGTCTTATTTGTGTTCTTTGGTCTCTTAGAGATAGAGGCAAACAGAGCTTTGTACTTTGTGATATCTAAAATTGATTATAATTTAGGGATAATTCAATAAGGTTTTTAAGACATCTATATTTTCTCCAGATTTGAAGAGAGATGGTTTTGACAGCGATCCTCCATTGTATAAATGTAAAGTTGGTGAAGTAATTAACAATGATGAATCAAAAAGTAAATTTACAATTTTTTCTAAAGGGAGAATGAACCGCAAAATCTATTTTTATGAGATAGTGTGTTCAGCGTGGAAAATATATATAAGATTATTTTCTCACAATTATAAAGGGGGCCAAAAATGAAGGTTTTCTCTAACACTTGAGGTTATTTTAAATAAATACTGCGTTAAAAAATAGATCAGAATATTGTGTTTTATTTTCCGCGTTTCAAAAACATGTTCTCTTAATTAATCAAGAACTAATTTATGAAACCCAAGATTCTTAGGTTTCCACGCAGTCTCAGGTTTCATAAAATAAATCTTGATTTAATTTATCTTATTAATGATGTTCTTAATCAGAGTTGGTAGGTTATGCCCTCTACTTTAACCATTATTCAACGTGGAAAGGTCATTGCGTACATCTGGAAGATATTTACGTCGCATTAGAGTACAGGAAATATGGAATTGGATCGGAACTTTTCAAACAAGTGGCTCAGGTATATTTAAAACAAAACGTTTATTTCTTTCGTATTTTTAAAGGGTAGGTGAAAAGGAAAATTAATTTATTTGCAAAATCGTTGCAGGAGGCTGCTAAAACGAAGAGTAAGCGATTACTGTTCAACGTTTTAAATTGGAACACTCCATCAATCGAATTTTACGAAAGAAGGGGTGCCATTAACCTAGGTGATTCGGAAGGTTGGAAGCCGTTTAGATTGGAAGGTGAAAATCTCGCGAGACTGGCAAATCAATAAATTACGAAAAATAAAAATGGTATTCGTAACAATAAATTTGTTTGTTTATTGAGTAAAACCAAGAGTATATGAAAACCATTCTTAAGAGTACTGCTCTGTAAAGCTATGTATACGATATAGAGCAATAGAGGGGGCGATTGGGACCGGAGGGAGTTGCTATCCTAAAAGAGGAGCCGAGGACGTCATGAGCTACGTAATAGCTTGTAAAGCTAATAGCGCTCGTGAGCACCGAGTATTTCTTAAGCTTATTTATTCTATATTCGTTTCAGCTCTCAAGGTCGGGTCTCTCCCGAGTGACTTCCGAGCCGTCTGGCCCCTAGCGTTTTATGAAAACGGAAATAATTGCCCTGTATAACCTTAACGACAAGTGATTTCGTGACGTAGTTAGCAACATTCCCACAAGTTCTTTTATAATACCAACTATTTTCCTTCTTCCCCTATCCAAGGGGATTAATAAGGCATTATGGTTAACACCAAGGTTTACTTTCACGCAAGAGGGGCTATCATATGTCAATTTATATATGTCCAAAATTTATATTGTTCTGGAAATTTTGCAATGGCGCCATGGGGAATGCATAAATGGTGTATTAAAGAAAATATATTTTTGTCAAAATGATCGGAAATATAGTGCAATAAACAAACATTTTCTTGGCCCTCAAACAGTCATTACACAATAAAATAACGAAGTATACAGCGTCCAAATTCATTTCGTACTATCTCTTTTAAGTCTATGGAAATATACGTCACTATATTTAGGTTACAGAGTCTTCTTATAATATAAGTGGGAAAATCCTTGAAAATTTGTTCAATAATATTATAGGAACAAATGAATATTTCACCAACATAAACTTCGGAAAAACATTATGAAATAAATACGCGCGTAACAAATCTTTCAGAAGGGTATAAAATAGGAGAAGTTGGACACTTCGCGGTCCAAGCTGAAGTTGCCTGAGACGCTATAAAGTCGGGAAAATAGGGGCGTAAAATTATGGAGATTCTGAGCCGCTTAAGTTGAAATTAAAATTATTTAGACACAATATATAGTAAAAAATAGCGAATTTAATTTCGATTAAACATATAAGTCTCTGGAAGAGTTGTAAATTTTAACTCGCCCAGAAGTACTTTCGCTTGGCCATAACTGTAATATTTCGAGCTGGTATCAGGCCAGAGTACACCGATTACGTGGAGTGATTAAATTAAGTTTAGCGTACTTCTATTTTACCCTTCTGGCTAATCAAATAACACCAAGAAACGCTTATCATTCACCCTCGACGCTGAATGGTCAAATAAAATCGAAAGATAAAGCTATAGGACACACCTTTAAATGAAAATCGGCACGCGTGAGGAGGTAAAACTATTAGATGTCCCTCGAAGATACAGATGTTACGATTCCCAAAACATTTTCGCGAAATGAATAAGCAAAGGGCAAATAAACAAAAGAATATCGATGAATTATTTAGGTTTTATAACCACCAAATAGTTAAGGAAGGGCAATGGAAGCGCTTTTTGCAAATTGGTAGTTTAATGATCAATTCCCATGCACGCTGGATAGCCAAGCCCATATACGATGGATGCAAACCCCTTACTTAAATACGCCATTATTTTTTAAAAGTCTATATATTTTGTAGAAAAAATTCGCTAAAGGTCAAATGCATTTTCAACGACAAGTTCGTTCCAGAGTATTGGAATTAAATTCATACATAAGTTAATTACTAGCTTCTACTAAGTTTAACAGTCGTATTCAGCGAGTAAATCGGTATAACCTCATCTTAAGATTATTATAACGTCTACAATAACCGCGTTCACACTATAGAGACTTTGGCTACGTTCACATTAGCTTACCTCAATCAACTTTAAAAAGGTAAAACCAAACCGTTCGGAATCATCTTTATAATAGATGAAACTATAAATAATTCGGTTTATTAAAGCATCACTTTGATAATATTACCAGAATAAACCGTAAATTAGCATAACCTTGGAGCTTTTACAGCATAAATAACCGATTTACAACTCCACCTCTTCGCACATTTATAGCTACGATTACAATAGAGACTCTGAAACCGTTTTCAAATAGTTTCCAATATTCAAATTAACTTTTGAAGCAAATAATTACATTTTGTTACAAAAAATCTCTCCAGTTGACAGAAAAATTTTGAATTTTATTGTTTCAAACGGTTTAAAAACAGTTTCAAAGTCTGTAGTGTGAACACAGCTTATGATAGCTAGATTTCCCGAGGGTTCTACAAACTACGCGATAATTTCACTACTACACTATCCCTTTGAGTAACAACAGACATCAGTTGGTATTGACGTCAAAACAATGGTGGGAGTGACGTATAGGTGGGAATTTTTAAGGAGACAATATAGAGTATATACGACCCTAATTGTAATAGGCAAGCGATCTGGGAACTTTGGCAAGAGTGGTAACAATATTTGAAATCGATAACGCGTTAATAATACAATACTTTACAAAAAGGAAAAAATGGGAAAAAATATTCATACTAAAAACCTATTCCATACTTTACATCAACACTGTTATCTCTAAGAAATCGAGTAATAAATCATGAAGGGATTCCTAACTTTGGAAGCGCTGCAAACCTGGATTGAGAACAAATTATGGTTCATAAGTTTCATTTGACAAATGTTCCCCCAGAGTTGCCAACCACTTTCGAGGTCAAACTTAAGCACAGGGAGAAAGGATAGCAGTTCAGTTTGGAACTGATCAGTTCTGAACTGAGCTCACAAGCTCCTTACAGAAATACGGTAAAAAAAGGTGGAATTATCTTTTGCCCCTTTATTGAAAACAATGTATACATGAAAATGTTTTTTCCCAGATAACGTTTTCCCATCATTACTCGTTTTGGAATAAAGGAGGCAGACAGTAGACACCTTTTCGGGATTATTGGTGTCGTTCAAGAATATTCTAAGACACCCTAAAACCTATTTATAAATTACAATAAGGTGTGGACGTATTCAATACTTTGGATCTAAATATAAAGCAATGTATAAACTTGAACTTGTTTGAAATTTTTGGATTAAGTGTTAAGTGTTGACAGAGATAATGTGGTCGGTAAGTAATATGAAACTCAATATATCCACTTCCTAATGCTTTAGTTTGCGTAACGAGAGTCTGTATTGTTGGCTTTCATACTAGGAGTCTGCTTTTCAGGTAAGCCCGAAGAAAAATGACAAAAGTAGTCGATTCATTTCCAGCGTATAATAATAAAGCTTAAAACGATTGAATTAAGACTTAGGAACTTAGCTAGAAACCGAGGGGGCAGACACTCGCGAAATCAGGTCTTCGCACTATCAAAACTGAACTCAGAGTTCATAAGAGTTCGAACTCGATGCACTATCAAAGCTGAACTCAGTGAACTCAGGTGTACATCGAATTCAAGAGTGTCTGACCCCTCGCTAGAAACAACATTCAAAGTTAATTACACGCGCAATAGGTTTATTATAACATGGCTCTAATTTTTTTCGAAATTTCTCTGAGGTCTGTCAATTTTGTTACAATTCCGTAGAGAATTGGCTTTAGAATATATTTTCTTCTATAGTTTCTTTAGATTCTCAGTGTGACAAACATTTCTTAAAAACTCGGGACGAACCTTTATACCTAATACTATTTTCAGACGAGTTGTAATTAGCCGGTTTAATCAGATTTAACCGAGGGTTAATCACAATTAACAGAGGCTTATTGAACTGAGAAAGTTATGTAAACCTCGGTTAAATCTGATTAAACCACGGCTAATTAAGTCTCGTCTGAAGAGGGTATTACGGAGAAAGTCCTGGTTGAACGCGCTAATCTTAATCATGGCACTCGCCAAACTTTCTCACATATAATAGTTTACCACTCCATTCTCGCTCAGTGTATCATCTATTTATCTAGAAATTTGCCATTGATGGAAAGAGTCATACTTATATAAATTATCTTACTTATGCTATAATCAAATAATGTTTCGATGAAAAACCCATTAGCACGAGAGCTTAATGGTTAGCTAAACCATTATATCATTTTTGACGCTCGATCTATACCCAAAAAATACCTGTCCTTCAAACACGTCACTTGACAATATAGTCGCTAAAGTTATGATTCTTTATATGTCAGTATAATAACAAAACCTGACGAAAGATTTAACTCGCGAAAAGTGTTTCGTGACAATGCACAATCAAAATTCATTATTTACTATACTTGAAACAATTTACCAAAGTTAAAAAACCAAAATTTTCTAAATGGACCTTTCATATAATGATCTCAAACAATCGTATGATCCTGAAAGTTATTAAACTGATAAACTATACGTTAAAGGCTCTATTTCAGTTTTTCTTTGTAGCCGAAAGATAAAACAACGTTATGAAAAAGGTGGTGAAGTTTGGCACCCAGTTCGAGACCTAGAGTACATGAAAATCCCCCTATGTTATGTATATGGAGCACCGCGGTGGGGCTGGGTGGGAGAAATATCGCTTGAATTTGAATTTTGGGTCGCATACACCAAATGAGTTTGTCTCATTTAATTTTCTCATTTCTTACACAGCACAATCCAAGTTCTCATAAGGATATGACCGGGGTATACGACGCCTTTTTCGCTAACAACCTGCGGCGTATTTGGAGCATCGGGCCCAGCCCCCCACCAATTAACGGTCGGGCTGCTGGGGCTGGGGTTAAGGGTCATCCCAGAAGAGAGTCAAAAATGTCCCGTAACTTGATGAGCACATTCTCGCCAGCTAACGAACCAAGCTTATGCGGAACAACAAACAGCGTGGATCGTTCACTCAATTACCGACCAAAAAGGAGTCATTTCCAATGGCAACCCAAAATGATGAACAATATGTTCTACAGGACCAAATATTTGGTTTGCGTCGTATGCCTAATTGTTTGTCTCTATCAACTAATCAAGTTTCTGGCATTGTATTTCTCGTACCAAACTTCGGTGGACGCCGAAGTTGTCATCGATACGAACCCTCAATTGCCAGGAATCACAATTTGTTACAATGTTTTGTAAGTCTAAAGGGAAAGTATACGAGCTAAAAATAGAACAACTTTGGAATTTACTTTAAGAATCTCCGCCCCAAATTATGAACAAGCAAAAATGATTCTAGACAAACTGAATAACAATGGCTGACCAAGCTCCCCGCCCTAGCAAAGGTTTTCGGGGTTCTAGACAACCTGAAAACCATGACGAGCGGTTCCAGGCGAACTGAAGATATACAATAGCACGTCCCTATTCCTTGACAATGTCAGAGCAACAAACTTAAAGAGGTTATTGTTTATCTTGAACCGCTTCGCACGGTTTTAAGGTTGTCTAGAGCTGCGAAACATTTTGCCAGAGCGAGGAGCAGGGTTGCTAATTAATTAAAACACCAAAAAGATATCTATTAATTGCTTGAAAATTCGGGTTTATGTTTTCCAAATATTATTGAAACTGGAGTCAAATTTTTTTAAATTGTTTTAGCACATTCAATTTTGACTAAAAGAACAAGCTCGTTAACTCGAATCTAATAAGCTAGCCATAATGCTTAGAATACTTTATGGTATTCTTATTAAATTAACTTATTTTATTCGATTTAAAACGCGTGCAGTTTACACGATTTCATCATATGCAATAAGTCGGAAAAGTTTTGCAAACTGTTGGATAATTTAAACGTACGTATTATCATTTGATATATTTTTGTAAACAAGAATCAAATTAACCCGACATGGGTTTGTAGAATTTATATTTTCACGCCTCTCTTATAATTGCAATTAATTTCGTATCAAGGGATCGGCTATCAGGGATGATGTATTACAAATTATACACCAGGAAGAATATCACATAGATATGCTAAGAAGATGCTCGTTCCGTCATTTCAACAACAGTGATGATATTTTAACCGGGGAGGAGTGCGCCAGGTAAAAAAATAAAACCAAATACACTACATAAATCAAAATAACTACTCGAATACTCATCAATAGCGCCTGGGCATTCAACGGTAATGAACCGTGCACCTCTATCAACGCCGAATGGGTCAAACCATTGGATAACAAGGGCGGATATTCTGGTAATATTAAAACTAGTAAAGTTTTGGCATAGTACGGATACTTAAAAGCTTTTGAATATACACCTGAATTTTTCGAGTGTAGCTGGGGGTAGGCAGAGTCCAGTGAAGGACTGATCACTTCACGCCTGTACCTTTGATCGTACTAAAGTGATTACGCAACTAAGCACTTAATTAGCATTACCAAAGGCTGTAATCAGTTAAGTAGCCGCGTAATCAGTGCACGGATTTTACGGAAGTGCACCTTTGAAAACCCCCCCCGGAGTCCGGCTGTTGTCCTGTTGGACCAACAGGTTCCTCGACTCCGGGGAGTGCTGTGGAATGTCCGTAAAACAGCAACGGGCCGATCCTTCATGACCCACAGTCCCATCTCCAGCCGTTAATTGCGTGTATATTGAAGACTTGTTCCGTAAAGGGAGTGTAAATCACAGGCGGTGTTCTTGTCATTGACGTCACACCTCCATTGGAGATATATGTAAGACGAATTTGACGTCAAACGAGTCAGAAATGTGGCGTCAATGACAATGTAACATGAAGGATATACAGTTCCTACGTCAAAGCATTGTCTTTTTACCATATTTGTAATACAAAATTGCCAAACTCTTGATTTTGATGCAGAGTTTATGTACGGAGTAGAATCTTACGTTGAGCAACCAAAAGACACATCGATCACTCTAGGAGCGGATGTTTTTATTCACAGCCCAAAGGATATACCAACCAGACACATTAGGTCTTATTTTATCACCTTATCCAGCGTATACAAAGCTAATTTCAAAAAGGTTTGTCTAACTACGCGGAATTTCGAAATATCGAGGTACAACCTTAGAAATGAGTGGAATTGTCAATGAAAAGTGATTTCAACATGATTGAAAATTTGACACTTTCTAAGACTGCACTAGATTCTTACCAATAATATTTAAAATAATTCTATCAGGAATTATTTATCGCGAGTGAGGTTGTCAACATTTTTTGCGATTGTCTACAGATTATATTTTATATCATACTATTAAAACGCCATATTCGAAATTTTATATCTCTAGGTTGACGCGTTAAAATATCTATAAATATTTTTCCGATATATGGCATAGTTTATTTTACAAATATTTTGGTAGAATAATTGTAAATAATATGCAAACAAAAATTAATCAAACGTTTCAAATTGTCAGACAGTAGTTTATCGATTGGAGCCGCCGTTTCAAACTGATTGCTTTAACTATACTAGAGAAAACAGAAAAAGTGGAGAGTTCAAAATCATAAGCCAACAAGTACCTATATTGATTTCATATCCTTTTTGCCTCGGTTCACGTATAGAGACTTTAAAACCGTTTTGAACTGTTTCGGAACATTTGGTCTATAAGTAAACTATTTTGCAGACTTGTTATTACGACTGCTTGTGGAAATATCTAGAAAAAACATGCGGTTGTATCCCAACGCCAACACCTTTCATTCTACCATATAATGCGTGCAACAGATCAACTAAAGGTAATTACCTTTGTACAGGAGTATAAAAGAAACCCTCAGCTGGGGGGAGGGGTGTATGAAACATATCGAAATCGAGTAACAACAAAGTTAATCGACGTAAAACTCAGCGGATTAAGATGGCACTTTACACAAGCCTTCTTTCTTCAAGAACTATTTTCGGTGTTGTTATTCGTAGACTCGTGGGCCCTTTTTGACTAAAACCTAGGAGGCTATAGGGGGTCTTTCTATGTGGTTTAGACCTATTATTGGTACAACTTGTTAGGAAGTCTACTGTCAGGTTAGTAACTTAGCGGTAAAATCTTATTGTTCGCAAGTTTTAATATTAGTAGTATGGGCGCTTTTATATTATTTAGTCGTTTCTAAGGGTGGAAGATAACAAGATAACATATGCCATCATTTTAAAATATATTTACAGCCGCGTGTAAAAGAGATATGGAGTCACAGAGAGACACTTGTGAGAGTCAATGCCCCACCGCTTGCATGTAAGATTCATTAATATTTCTAAAAATTTTGCCCTCTCACCAAGTGATGGAAAACTGAATTTTGGAATTATACGTTTTCGTTTATTTCAGTACCGATTACTACGAATATAGTATGACCAAACTCATCTCTCTACAAAATGTGTAAGAATAAGAGTAATTATTACTAATTGTTGAAAGTGCGTAGTGAGTAGTAGTTGTTTAACCCTTCCACAAAACCAAAATCCTAACTATTAGAGAATACTTCAGGACATACGTTGAAGTTTTTCACGAACTTCGAGGGAATATCGTTGTCACTTTTACTCATAAACCTCAAATAACGGTAATTATTTTGAATCAAGGGAGCGTGAAACGGAGAAAAAATAATTGAAAGATCTTTATTTGAATAACGTAAGCCACGTTTTCAATCAGGATTTTTTTGACTCAAAAACAAATGCGAAGCTTAAATCAAGCTTTTCAATTAATCAACGTTAACTGGCTTCGATATCTAAACGAATTTCATAATGAGCTGAGCTTCACTTCTAAAAGTGAAATGAAAAGCCTGAAAAAACTTTGATTAAAAACGAGGCTTAAGCGTCACTCTCCCATTTCAATAATTTGATACACTAATAAAGAAATCGCAATTATGACTAAATCAAGAATATAATATTTTTTAGTCTGTGGAAATATTCAGCAACATTGGTGGTTATCTTGGTAAATAGTTCATATTTATAAAATAAGATATTGCTTTGTTCACGTTCGTCACTAAAATCACTTGATTCTAATTTTATTCAAGATTTTAACTATCAATTACGAATAACAGCAAGAACGAATTGAAGCTTCTAAGAACCTTGAAAGAAACTACTTCAGTCAGCGTCCTAGCCTACTTTAAAGTAAAACTGTATCTGCCTATTTAATGGCCTTACATTACCACGGCCAACTTAGATCAGCGTCTCCGTCAATCTAAGTTGAACGGGTTGATACGGGGGTCAATAAAAAAATGTAATTTTACAATAAAGTACGCTAGGATGACGCCAGAGCCTAAAGCTAACTCTCAAGATTCTTAGGAGCATTAATTCGTTCTTAAAACCATGTTTAAGACTAAACTTGAAATATACCACACCAGAAGCCGATGAAACCCTCCTTTGAAGTCTATTACTCCCGGGTCTTGTCTACCCCTCTCTGTATGGTTTAGTTTCAAAAAGCGCGATTCGTACGCCTCCTAACGGTATATATTTTCGGAGCGGGAGTTCGTCGAGCGAATATCTCGAGCAGCCTTGGAGTTCCTAAAAAAAACGTCGTCGTTTGTGGAGAGAGAGAATTTCCAATTTTCCGCAGACAGGGGGTATGAAGTAGGACCCCTCCGATCTCGTAAAATTGGGAATTTTACCCATACAGAGAGGAGCGCTATATGGAACATTAGAGTAGTAGACTTCAAAGGAGGGTTTCATCGGCTTCTGGCCATACCTAATCCTTCAACATTCCAGAAAAGACTAATATCATTATTTTTTACAGGTATTTGGTTAGGCATGTCAGTGCCTTTGTTATACGATTTACTGGTCTACACAATGTTTCTTCTAGTCAAGAGGTTTTCTACAACAGAAGTTAAAAGACAAAGATCATTTAACGTTCATCTGCATTAATTACGGATAACATTTGATACAAATAACTTTCAAGCTTGAAATTTAAAGCATTGGAAATCGTTTTGTAAATACATGTACTATATACACTTGAACTCAGACCTCAAGTTCTTGTTATTTTGTTTTGTAAAAAAAAAAAAAAAATCATTGAACAATTGAAATAGTATTTAGCAAAGTAATAAAGATTCTGTTGATAAACTCGAGGATATTTTAAAATTTCGAATTCAGGGGTTAATACAGTTAGCACTTGGATTAATTATTAGTGGCCTATAATTAATTAATAGGACACTATCAATTAATCCAAGGTTACCATCAACGTTGCCACGAGGCTCCAACTCCGTGACATTTACTCTTAAAGAGACTATCAGCGATTTTTAAATACCCTTTAAAGTCGCCTTCTTTTCTAATTTAGCAGACGACCTTGACCATAACGAGTTGTACAGTCAAAGCTAGGCTGCATGCATAAGGGAAGAACATTTTAAAGGCGCAAATTTCAGAACAGAAAGGGCTATTAAATGTGATAAAGTTAGATTGGTTAGGTAGTTTCAATCAAGACGAGTAACACATCATTCAGCCTACTTTCCAAGTAAGTTAAAAATCTATGTCTAGTTTATTACTTGTTTGTAAAGTAGTGAAAAAGTGCCTACTTTTTTTTAACGATAGCAATCTACCCGGGATTTATATTCCCTTTAAAGCCGATTGAAGAAGCCAAGACCCATTGACCGTAATTTGAATGACCATTGTATTCGGAAACAATATCGATAATATTTGAAATCGATAACCCATTATTAAATCAATAATTTACTAAAAAAAACAGTGATAGTAATAAAATATAGATATATTCCATCTTCTGTGAACCGTAGGTCCCCCTTACGGTGGCTATGCTACCAAAGTTCCTAGCTATATAGTAAACAACATCTGCAGAAACTAATAGCAAACGAGAAAATCAGTTATGAGAGCCGCTTCATAACATTGTCCGTAAATAGACTTCTTCCCTACGGAAACGGTTCAACTGCAATAAGTTTTTTTCTCTCCTTCAATTTTGAATTAGTTAAACATTTTAGTTTAAAAGCCTTATAACTAATTAACGTAAAATGAAAAACGCTTTCTTATGTTTTAAAATATGCCAATCTAGAATTTATTTAAGTGGTCTTTTCCTTTAACTTATTTTTCGTGAATAACTTTGGCCTATCGGATATTGATGAATAACAAATTCTGGCTTTCATAATCGTCCTCTAGCGGCAAACAATGGCAAAAGTAGGAACTAACAAAAGCACGTTCGTGGCTGCTATGAATAAAGAATAGTCAGACGCGCGCGTGTTGTTTAAGTTACTTCTTTTGCCACTTTTGCCGTTAGAGGACGGTAATGAACGCAAGATCTTGTTTTTTATCTATTAACATATGTGTCCATTGTTAGTAGTCCTAGCTGTGGCGTACTCTGTCGAATTTCGCGTTGAGGACCATGTCTGTTAAAGACAGGAATAGGGGATATAAAGGTCATCCTAGAAGAATATCCGAAATGACACGTCAATTGACGCGCGCATTCGGACCAGCAGCTAACGAAACCTTCTACGAAGATCGAGCTTTCTACCGAGTAGAAAGGCGACAATTCCGACGGAAACGCAAGATGAACAAACTGTTCTATCGGACCAAGTATTTGGTCTACATTATATGCCTGATTACTTGTCTCAATCAACTTATCAAATTTATCGCCTTATATTTTTCGTACAAAACGTCGGTAGACGCCCAATTAATGGTTGAACCGAATCCTCAGTTGCCAGGAATTACAGTTTGCTACAATTCATTGTAATTAGGATATGCGTTATTTAACCAATTGATTACTTGATATACATATGCAAATTAACTAAACTATACTTAATTTGTTCAAAACGCGTAGTTTACACGATTACATCTTGTGCAACAGGTCGGAAATGTATTGCAAGCTCTTGAATGCTTTAAAAGTATGAGACAAGGTTTTGTATATTTTGCAGTCGCATGCGTTTTATCAAAAGTCAGGCCTTTGTATATTTTGCAGTTGCATGAGTTTTATCAAAATTAGAGGTTTGGTATACTTTGCAGTGACGTGAGCTTTATCGTTTTGAAGTACAGAGATTGAAAAACAACGTTACAATCGGCTCACTTGTTAATAATTTAACTAATGTTTGATGGAAGTGTGTAGGACTCTAATGCTGTAAATTAATTTTATTTTTGTGCGCAGATTATGAACATAAATTCAAAAACTGTTATTTTAATGCATTGTCCTCGTAAAGCGCATGAAGTGTCAAGATGTTGAGATGGTATTTCGAGTATAAAATTATATATTCGACTAAAAATTTACTTAAACCTATTTAAGGGCTCTCCTATTAGGGATGATGTTTTACAATTTGTTAGCGAGAAAGAATACCACGTCGACATGATACGAAAATGCGCCTTTCGTTTTTTCAACAACACGGACAACGATAAACCACGACAAGATTGTGTCAGGTAAAAAAAAAAAAAAAAAAAAAAAAAAAAAAAGTTCAAACTTACCCGGAAAATAGGCTTAGCGGAATTCGTGAAGTTCCTGAATTTCCTCCATGTATAATGTCTAGCGACCAATGAGCAAAGGCCCGTCGTTCACCCAAGATCTCCACGTGACTTACAATCGCATTCCATTGGTCGCTAGAGCTTATACGCTAGAAAATCAGGATCTCCATGAATCCCGCTAAGCCTATTTCCCGGGTAAGTTTTAAATTTATTTCTTGTTTAATATTTGTTAGTAAATTTTTTCACTAGTGGACTAAGCCTATTTAAACAATAAGGAACCGATAAAAAAATCATTTGTTGTTAGGTTGCTTTGTCCCTTTAAAGTATTTTACTGAACATATACTCTTCAACAGCGCGTGGGCATTTAATGGCGATGAACCTTGCGTCGTTATCAACGCTGAATGGGCCAAACCATTGAATAACGAGGGTGGATATTCGGGTAAGATTGTCATTAACACGTTTTTTTCAGTGAATACTCAATCTGAGAATGAAACTAATTAAGTAATTAAGGGACGGTTCACAGTCAGACAAGAAAATCTGATGAATTCTTCCTTAAATGGGAATAAATTTTAGTATTTTGACCCACACAAAGTGGAAAAATGATGGCTATTGAGATATTCCTCTGTAATTATTGAGACCCCCTTCTGAATTGGAAAAAATAGAAAAAAGTACTAGAAGGGCAATTTAGTGAACTTCGAAGGATCATTTAATCAACTTCTGAAAATATGATTATTAAAATGATTAATTTTGAGCAATCTTTCAGAATTTAGGTACGGAGTTGAAGGTCACGTCTATCAAAAACAAGGCGACTTAATCACGCTAGGTGTTGAGGTTTTCGTCCACAGCCCAAAGGACATACCAACGAGACGCATAAGTTCATATTTTATCCCCCTGTCCACCGTAAATAAAGGCAATTTCAAAAAGGTTCGTTTACAGACATATATACACAGTTAAAATGAGCAGAAAGTTCATGGCACTGGTTGCAAGAGCGAATCAAAGCACTTAAAAGCCTAAGATTACTTCTGCCTGTCACCTTGGAAACAAACTCATCCTCCAGTCTTTCTCTTGCCTTTCTACCCAAAAGGGAAGCTCGGAAGGTGAGCCCACTTCCAGTGAAACAGGCAGGTTACAGGCAGAGGAAATCCTAGGCCTTTAAGAACCCTGGGAAATTTTAGCTTGGTGTATCATCTTCGCATACTTTATAGTGAAAGGGCGTTTGTTTATCCCAGCCTCACCACGACCAACTTATATCGATGGATGATATAATCTAAGTTGGTCGTGGAAAGGGCGGGGTCAATGAATAAGCGGAAGAAGTTTTACTTCAATGTCGAAGACATTGACTAAAGTTGTCTCCTGCAAGGTTTTTAGGGGCTTCAATCCGATCTTGGGGGTATCATAAATAATTATATTTTAAATCGTTATTTAGACAGTGGTCTATCGACTGGAACCCCCGTATGAAACAAGATGCTTCAATTACACAAAAATAAACCGACAGACGGGAGAGTTCAAAATCATAAGTCAACAAGTAAATTATAATTAAAATAATTTTTGATTACAACAAGAATCCATTCAGGTTCCATAAGAATATGGGAGGGCCGCGATTCAATAACCATCCTCCCAAACTTTGTAGCAAAAGTTCGTCTGCTTCGAATCGATTTTTCAAGTAAATCGCTCCTGACATCTATTATTAACCCGCGCCACTAACGACCTTGACATAATATTTTGGGCAATAAAAATGGAGCCGACCGAAAAAAGATCTAAGCGTATAAATGTTGCGAAAATTGCGGACGAACTTTTGTTACAAAGTTTGGGAGGATGGTACCAGAGGCTAAAGCTATGCTCCCATATTCTTATGGAACCTGAATGGATTCTTGATTACAATATATATTATGAATATAATTAATTAAAGTTGAAAATATTATAATACCATTATGTTAAGTATGATAATACTATCCGTGCACAGGGAGGTAGCTAATAAAGAATTAAGACAAATTCTTAGCATATTTAAAATTTACTTTGCAGACTTGTTATTATGACTGTATATGGAAATATCACGAAGAAACTTGCGGTTGCATCGCAACGCCATTGCCTTTCATTCTACCTTATAAAGCGTGCAATCGATCAACCAAAGGTATTTTAAAATAACTCTCCTTCTTTAAAGTGAGACTGTCACGAATTTAAAGCCATATTAAAAATTTTATACCTCTGGGTTGACACGTTCATAAACATCAAAATGAAAATGACGTAGTTTATTTCTGGAACGTAATTAACTTTTAATTTTCATATGGAAGATTATTATTAATCATGGATTAAGTACTTTTACAAAAAAGACAGCGCGAAAGCGATCTTATCACGTGCCAGAACGCGGGAGAATCAACTGAATGCTTTACAATAGCCAGGCGACCATAGTGATGACGTAGTATTGATGGGAATTTTCATTTTAAATTTGTTTCTATGACAAATGTATCGTTTTTAACGATCTTTCCGAAAATGTTACTCAATTTCTATTTGAAGTTCATGAAAAATCCGTTACAGCCTCACTTTAAACATATCAAATATTGATAACCTTCTGTTTAATTAATTAAAATTAAAATCTAATTACAGCAAATTGTAAGAGAGATATGGCTTCATGGATAACCACGTGCAATTATAGATGCCCCGTCGCTTGCGTGTAAGTTTTAAATTAATATTCAGTATCAGGAACACATAAAAAGAGGGTGGTTATATACTCCTGATATTATTAAGCTGGTTAAAAGGGAATATAATCTACAACTTCATGTTTTAAGGGCAATATAGTATGAATATGATATAAAGGGAAAACGAAATTAGGTTTCGATTATTTTCGGAACAACAAAATATTACTTCTAAAGCTATGGTCACACTAGCCTTTCTTAATCGATTTGAAACTGTAAAATCAAACCGATATTCAAATCGCCTGGAATCGATTTAAGCGTCACGTGTTCACGCATTATCTTTCTAAATCAATTTATGGTAGCTTCATCTATCGCTTGTTGAAACCGAATCGGTATGAAACTGGTTCCCGAAGCAGTTTCGAGAAATCGAATCAAATCGATTCGATAAAAGACGGTTTCTGGTTCACACAACTCTAGCGAAACGTTTGTAAACTGTTTAAATCAATTACAAGACCTAGTATGAACGCGGCTTAAGTGTTTTTCAAGCCTATATTGCAGATCGTAGTAGAAGTTGAACAGTTATCAATTATCATTTCAGAATGGATTTTTACGAATTTGGTATGACAAAACTCGTCACCGTTTCATATTTGTAAGTTATTATAAGTTGAACAAGTAACTGAGGTGTAAATGTAATCATTTAAGTTCAATTTTTCCCAATAACCATATCAGAGAATACTTCAAGAGTTATGTTGAAGTTTTTCACGAACTTCGAGATAATGTCGTTGTCACTTTTACTCATAAACCTCTTATAACGGTAATTATTTTTAATCAAGGGAGAGTGAAATGTAAATCGGTAAAATGTGACGTTCATGTTGACAAAATTAATGGTACAAGTTGGCAAATTAATATTAAAAGTTGAAAAAATTAATATTTAAAGTTGCCAAAAAATGCACGTTCTAACCTTCATCGTTTCGGCCCTGAACAACCTTTTGAAAACTGACTACAAATATTCTGGCCTAGAATCTAGAGTTGTTACATTATCGGAGATAAAAAATGGGCCTCGGTAAATTTTCTAGTTTCAAATACAGCAGTTTCACTCTCCTAATTTTCTTAAACCGAAATAAAACTGTTTTGTGATAACTATTATTTTATTTTATTTAGTCTTTGGAAGTATTCAGCAATATTGGTGGTTATTTGGGTAGGTATTTAAAACCATAAGTCGCATGACATGAATTAATTAACAAAAGGGAAGGTGAATGACGTACTACACACGAATGGGGGCAAGAATTTAAAAATTGACATAGTGAATTAAAATTCGGCTAAATTCTAAGCTAATCCAAAGTGAAAATTTGTTTTTAAGGGTAAACATCTAATATTTCAATTTCTCCGCCAGGTATTTGGTTGGGAATGTCAGTTCCATTGTTATATGACATCCTCCTCTACGCAACGTTCATTCTAATTAAGAGCGTGTCTACGGTTAAAGATGAAAGACAGAGATCAACCAACATCCAATGACAAATTTAAAAACTATTCTTTAAGAGATTAACTTTCATCTAAATGAAGTTATTTTAATTTGTATATATAAAAAAAATAATTGAAAGTAAATAATTTTATTTAGATTGGTGTTCATTTTCATTGGGTCTTTCCTGGACCATATAAACCTGAATCACGGAAACTTGCGTAAGATTTTCCCTGACTAAATTCTTCTTTTATGACTTCTTCAATTTGGTTCGAGCCATCGTTACAAGGAATACCAAGTTTCGTTAAAAAATACAGTGACTTTCGGCGGGGCAATTTTTAAATTCTTTGACTTTTCACTAAAGTGGTATTTGAATGATGAAAAAGGTTTGAAACTATCCCTAATTTGAATGAAACGTATCTTAAAAAGATGTCAAAGTCAGCCCCACGTGACACTTTCATTCGTATAGCCAAAATATGAAACAAATCATGAGCCAAATTATAAAACAAGTGAGAAGTCTATTGAAAATTATTCAGTTTCGAAGCAAATGTTGGGGCTTGAAAGATTAGATTGTAATATAGGCCTACAATTCAATAGAAAAAACCGAATATTTTCCACAAAATATGGAATATTTTTAAGTGAAGATAGGAAAGCACACTAGAGAATTATTTATACATTATTTTTAGACTTCGGAATTAAAAGTCCAAAAAGATTCACTGCTTTCAGTAAGAGAGTCACAATAGCGCAAACAGAGGTAATAATCAATGTTACTACAAGGAAAGGTCCAATTTAAAATTTCGTTTTGGGTGAACAAGTAGAGATTAAAGATAACTTCAAAGTGAAATAAAAAATTTCCACTTATTATATTTAGCGCATGTTCATCGTATGCAAGTTAAAATATAAATAATAATAAAAATATAATAACTTAACGTTTAAATAAATCTGTTAAGTTTAATCAGGGAAATGTGAAATCGAGCCAATCACGATAGGCCGCCTTAAAAATTTCGTGCCCCACAGTTTTATGGAAAATTACAACTGTCGTTTACTTTAAGCAAAGAAGAGTACTAATATATAGTATATACCATAAAAAAGGTTAAAATGTATAGCCAGAAAGTAATAATTAACAAGAAATTAGTCACGCATCAAGTGCAACCATAGAGGGTAGAAAGAAGAGGAGTAGAAGGCCTGGCTTTGGCAAGGCAATTTTAGAGTTCTCGCTTTTTTTGTTTTATTCATTTGAAAAATTTGTCTCTTTACATCCGGTTCATCGCCAATGAACCAATCAGAGCCTCTATGATGTAATAGAAAAAGTCGCGCGCATACCGGAAGTTGAGATGCAAATTGTCAAGCCAATACTTCTACTCCTCTTCTTTCTACCCTCTATGGTGCAACACCTGCCTCTAACCGTTCCAGTTGTGGCCTTACCGCTTCAACCTGCGTTTTAAATGTTTTCGTAAACATAAGTTGGGTAAGGAGGGGTAGTTTTTTGTCATCATTCTAGATTTTTTTTATAAAAACGTTGATTGGTCAGTTTCGCCTAGGACTATTAACTACTGGACACTTATCTTAATAGACAAAGAGAAATAACAAATCCTAGCGTTACCGTTTATAAGCACCTTCTAACAGCAAACAGAGTTAAGTTATTCGTAATGTTTTGTGAGCCTACACCCATTTTTGAGATTTATCGAGTTAAGTTTTTCAAGTTAAAAAAGAGTTAAATTTTATTAAAGCAAGTTACTTCATTTTTCTTCTTACGTTTTAGTTGCTAGAAATTTTCATATTCGTTATCTTTGCACGGTTACGCCAACTACTACTACTTAGACGCCGACTCAATACAACAGCTACACCCTCCCACTAGTGGGTGTGGCTAAAAAAGGTATAGAGGGCCAAGCGCAGCACTTATTCTGACTGATTTCTTGTTTAATATTAGTTTCTAATATTGTACTTGACGATAAGTATTTTTTTAACGTAACTAAGGCGTTTTTACCACATCAATAAACATTTTTTAATCTGAAACCTTGACTTCCCGTTGTCATTGCTCCACATGTACAAAACATCTACAGCGAATCAAAAAAGTATGTGTAATTAAAGTACTCGCGTTCTTTTTCTCCGTTCTGTTCTAAAACCGATGCAACAACGCTTAGTTTCAATTCATTTAAAATTGTTTCCAGTATCAAATCGGGAAAGCCCAGCACGACGTTACAGGCATCATGATAATCAACCCGAAATCCAAGTCTTACATGGCTGTGATTGGAAGTTTTCTCTTGGCATTAAGTTTAGGGAATTTCTACACCTTGGGAAATTTAAGCCCTTACGTTACGTCGTACTTGCGTCTAAAAGTCAACTCGTGGTTTACGGACAGTTATATGATATGGATTAACGGTTTCTTTATGCTGGGAGACGGTATGCTTATGCCCCTTGGTGGAATATTGGCCCCTAAATATGGAAGCAGGGTTGTCATGTCCGTTGGATGCGTTATTTTCAGGTAAAGATAATTTTCTAAGTAAAATGATAATTACAGTATCAGCGCGCAATATTTATCTACGATAAGTATATTTTAAAGACGAGTAAAATTAATTTTTTAATCGATTGAGAGCCTTAAGAGGGAAGTCATAAATCATGGAGTTTTCCTTCCGCAAAAATGAAGGGTTTTCACTATTTAAAACTACAATAATTGAAGTGTGTAATGAATTAGTTGTTTAACCAGAATTATAGATCTTAATTCTAAAATATTATTTTTATTTTTACTTAAATCGAAAGGATTATAGAAAGAGTAAATAAAGACGTAAATCATTTAGAGCAAAACTAAGCGTTAGGCCTAAAAACACCGCTGCTTTTTCGGATTCTCTATGATTTTTTTCTAGCGTTTCTAGCCTACTTTAACACAATATGACCTACGTTAATCATTGGCTATGACGTAGAACGTATTCAGCCATTCAGCGAGCGCTGGAATTACGAACCCAGTTAACGTTTAGTGAGATTTAATTTTTTTAAATCGTATTTAACCAACAAAACGATTAAAAATAAAATGTTATACGTCATTTTATTCCTTTAAAGAACTATTAGGAATATTTTAAATATGATAAATAATTAATGGAAAAGCACTTGTGGTCGGAAATCAACCCCCCCCCCCCTCCTTAAAAAAAAACAAGCTGATAAACTTAACAACCGTGTTCGCCTTTTTCGAGAAATCCTCATCAATTAAATGTATATTTAAAAATCAAATTAATAAAAGTTTAACCAATTAGTCTTGTCAAGAAGGATCAGACAAGGAGAGGAAAAGTAGGGCTGCGTTGAGTTAGAGAAGAGCCAACCTCCCACTCGGGTGGAAAGGGGATAGGAAATTCTCGAGGTAAACTGTTGTCACGTGGTCACTAGCGTCGTTGGCTACTACGAAGCTGATAAAGGATCCGTTTTACCCACGTGACAACATTTTACCACGAAACATCTCTACCCCCGTTCTCCCAGAGTGGGAGTTTAGGCCGACGCAGTAGGAACTGCGCCGTCCCCACTTTTCCCCTCCTTGTCTGATCCTTCTTGGTCTTGTGTTCTAATTGGTAAATATTGTCATTATATCGCTGTATGGCATTTTATATTTGACCTTGAATTTGCAGCACACGCAAATCTAGGCTACATTTACCACCCGAAAAACAAGCGAAAGAAATAACTCGTATCATACTTTTAAACGTGTTTATAAATCAATGAAGGAGTGATACCAAAACTTAAAATATATTTAACGTTACCATTGTATTATTAGGGCGTTAATAATTTAAATTTATATTAAAAAGATTTACGGCCGATTGAAAAGTGTAGAAGAACAATAGACGCGACCAAATATAAAAAAAAAAAAAAAAAACCCTGCTTAACATATGTTTTGAAAAATTATCTTTGCAGTGGAATATCAGCTCTCTCCGCATTTACAATTACCAAAGGTTTCTACGCCTTTTGCGCCACATACGGCTTTTTATCGTGGGTAGGAGCGGGAATTATGTCATCTATCGCTATAGGAGAAGTAATGAAGGTAATAGAACATCTACAATTATCAACGTACACTTCAGATGGATTCACATAAGCTACGGTCACGCTACCATTTTCCTAATCGATTTGAAACTATAAAATATGCGTCAGGCGTTCACGCATTATCTTTATAAATCAATTTATCGTAGCTTCATCTATCGGTTGTTGAATCCGAATCGGTATGAAACTGGTTCCCGTAGCAGTTTCGAGAAATCGCATCAAATCGATTGGAGTAAAGACTGTTTCTCGTTCACGCGACTGTAGTGAATCGTTTTGAAACAGACTTAAATCGATTTCAAGGCCAACTATGAACGCGGCTATAGACGGATAGGGAAATGGGAGTAATAACTAAAGGAGATTTGGGTTTGAGAACAACCTTATAGAATATCCCATAGTTATTGGTTATTTTCCGTTCAGCTGCCAATATATGTGAACCCACCTTCCTACTTTTATCGTTCAAGGGCATCAAAAGCCAATTTTTAGTTAGCTTCGCAAAAACTTTGTTTTTCGTCACTATAGGGACCATGCTCATTTTCGCCGCCACAGCTGGCACTATCAAAAATACCGTTAAAAACGTTTTCGTTGAGAAGACACAGGATGCAAACTCTATGCTCCCCACCTATTGACTTTGGTGTACCCATCCCTATTAGATTTTGTCCATCACTTAAGTTTTTTTAATATATGAAGAATTATTACGTGGTGCACGATGTCAAAAGTAGTAATAAGTAAGGTTCAAGGTATATGAATAATTAAAATTCAGAAAATAGAATCGACCCCCCCCCCCCCCCCCCAAAAAATCACGTTTAAAAGACAAAAACTAGGGTTCGTACGGAGACCCGACAGGGCAATAAGACCAAGACAAAAGATTAGAAAAAGGGAATATATCATTCACTTACGATTTGATGATCTATGATGACCTTTAGATATAACTTCAAACTTGACTGTTCTGAATTAAACCTGGCACCAAGCGCGTATCTAAAGATGACGCTGTACCACTAGACGTCAGTTCAGAATACGAATACACCACAGCATTTTAAAGAGTTCAGATGTCACACGCGCGAAATTTTAAACTTATCACACGAGTAAAGAAAAGTTCGCACGCGAAACCACTTGTCACACTTTTACGGTCACTACTTTACGCGTTCGGGAACACTGTGACGTATGTGTTGACTAACTAGTAATGATCCCGGGAGCTTCACAGGGCGAGAACAACTTAAATCCTTGATCCGAAATGTTCCACGATGATCCACAAGGATGAATTAAATACTCCAAGGATTAAGATTATCTGTGGGTCAAAAATAAAAACATGTTGATTAAAGACGCTTAAATCAGATTAGTAAAAGTTTTGGGTCTATAAAATTTTATAATTCGCATCACAATCGACACCAGGAATAAAGGGAAATATTTATCACCCCACAAATTAATGATTGGGCAGGGATTCAGTTTATTCTAGCCTGCCCCTAATTTTCCTGCCTTTATTGAGGTTGGTTACGTCATACATATGATTGTATATTTCCAGTGGTTTCCGGCACGCAAAGGATTAGTTAGTGGGCTTGTTGTATCTGGTTTTGGATTTGGAGGTTTCGCACTCAATTCCATTCAAACGAACCTAATTAACCCTGATAACTTATCACCTGACAAAACTGGTCCACATAAAGGGTATGTCTGTTGCTTTGCCTTTGAGTGTACCAGGTATTTTATTAGCATTACCAGAAGCCGATGAAACCCTCCTTTGAAGTCTACTACTGTAATGTTCCATATAGCGCTCCTCTGTGTATGGGTAAAATTCCCAATTTTACGAGATCGGAGGGGTCCAACTTCTTACCCCCCTGTCTACGGAAAATTGGAAATTCTCTCTCTCCACATATGACGACGTTTGGTTGACGAACTCCAAGGTTGCTAGAGATATTCGCTGGACGAACTCCCGCTCCGAAAATATCTACCGTTAGGAGGCGTACGAATCGCGCTTTTTGAGACTAACCCATACATAGAGGGGTAGACAAGACCAGGGAGTAACAGACTTCAAAGGAGGGTTTCATCGGCTTCTGGCATTACCAAAAGGCTAGTAGTTAGTTACATAATAAGATTTTACGGAAGTGATTAACTGCCAGTGAATAAATACAAGTACCTCAATAACAATTTGAAATTATAAATTTAGATACTTTTCGGACGAAGCGTTGCTAGCGAGGGTACCACGAGTATTTTGGATCACGGCCCTAATAATGGCATCTTTGCAAGTACTAGGAGTTATCTTATTATTTACTCCACCAGGCAACAAACAACCGGAAGCAAATCAAGAAAATGAGGATGAAAATGTAAGTTTTTTTGGACTTAATTGCTTTCATTTGTTAAGCAAAAACCAGTAATTTCATAAGAAAGTTACGTCCAATATGTTTAACACAATGTAAATAATGAGTCTGTGTGGCTTCTCAAATTATAGAACACGACTTCTAAGGCTCCAACGTACGCGGCAACTTACACGCAAAACGAACTACACCCGAATGGTTCCTCAGACGTTAGCCTAAGCAGGCAAAACTTAACCGTAAGCGAACAAATCGAAGGAGACCACCCCAAGGACGTCGTCAAAAAGAAAGAGTTTTACATCATTTGGGTCATATTCGCTTTCCATATGATACCAGTCAGTTATTTGTTGACTTATTTCAAGGTAAGGTATAAATCGATCATCCTCGTGATAATTAAAACATAAGAGTGTTACTAAGATTCTTGGTGTGACGTACAGAATTACGGTTTAACCTTCATCTCGGATGATCACTTTCTATCAACAGTCGGAGCAATTGGCGCTTTCATTAGTTGTATGGGAAAAATCTTATTTGGATTTCTATTAGACAAGATTTCCTATAAAGTAAGTTTCTGGCAGACATCCCACACTTGGCGTTTCAATCAAGTATGCCAAAATGTGGTCCTGTCAAAATTGTACGTAGGCTATACCCTACCCCTACTTCAGCCTACCCTTGGCGCCGCTACTGTATAAAACTCGATAAGAACTAACATTGGTAACTTTTCTTTTTAGCGAACTCTGGCCATACTTAGCCTTGGAATCAGCATCGCGGTAGAGTTATTATTCGCGGCCCAGTACATGGGAAATGATAGTACGTGGGCCAAGGCTTACTTCACGATCGTATTTTTTGGCGGTTACATTATGGTTGGAGGAATTTATGGCATAATAGCTGCTGTTTCTGGTGCCGCGTTTGGAATAAAATACGCCGGCGCAAATTTTGGCATTTTATTTTCATCCCAGGTAAAATTTCTAGAGAAATTAAGAGAGTAGAAAGAATACTTCGGGTTTTCATAAAAGCGCAACTAACCCTTTAAAATTTTATATTCAACCCCTCGTTTGCAGGCGATTGGTTCATTTGGTGGAGCCTTTTTGGTTCAAATAATTCAAGAAAACCTCAAATGGGAATGGACGTCTTTCACTAGCGTCGTGATTTTTGGTGTAGCAAGTAAGTTTATATCTTAACTTTCAAGATTTTGACGACTAATTTTATATTAAGCGTGTTTTTATTTTTCAGGTTTGCTACTGTGTATATTTTTGAAGACAAAATAAGCAAACCTTATGAACGTGTACATATAACCATGTATATTTATACTAGAATAACCCTGTATATTTATACTAGATACATTTTAAATACTTAAATAAATCATTTTTAATCAACAGATGTTGTTTCAATTAAGAGTTCATCACGATGTGGGAAACGCGAAGATGTCTTAAGGTTTTTTTGGAAATATTTGGGAGACTAGCCCTTTTTTGTCTTTATCCACTTTCACACCCGGTAGAGGGAGGAGCGGCTAAAGAGTAATCTTTTGCAGCGAAATAAAATTTCCCGCGAAAAGCCAGATAAAAAACCCGCGAACAATAAAAAGCTTGGATTATGATATTTTTGGCACAAAATTTCAGACTTTTCTTGGCACATTTACAAAATTTCCCGACTTTTCTGCCTTTCTTGGTCCCAGTTAATAAATTGCCTGACTTTCCCCTGATCATAATGGCCCAAATTGGACATTCCCTGGTTTTTTTAGACTAACCTTCTTGGCCCAATTTTCAAGTTTCCTGTTTTTTCCCTGGCCTTCATGGCCGAATTTTCAAATTACTTTTTCAATTGCCCCCTCTTCTCCTAAACGTTCTTTGACATTTAAACCCATTTTCGAATTACATAATTTTTCCCTGTGACTATGAACCTATTTGCCATCCTGGACACTGCATGGGTTTCAAAAGAACCTTATCAAAACACGTGAATATTTTAAATCGTTCTTTAGGGTTTTGGTAATGATTCATTACAATGAAACACATTTACGCACACGATAAGATTAGAAAATCGAGGTGAAATATCACAGTTACATGTACATATCTAAATATTGTACTATGAAATAGCTTAACTTGATTATTCACGAGATTGACGAGAAGATGGCCGGAATCAAGGGTTGGCTCAAATCCCTGGGGAAAAGGCAAACTAAAGAGTATACTATTTTAGCTCGCTGTCTGATTAATTAAGCGTTTAAATAATTAAATATTACAAAGGGGAAAGAAAACTGAAGGTGGTAAATTAGAAGAACTTAAATCTGATGAAGCTAGTCCTGAACAGAAAAATGGTAGTAATACTCAAATAGACGCAAACGCCAGTGACAAACAAAGGCCAAAAGCGAATACGGATGATGATCGTAAAACAAAGGTGAGTTATGACCAAATATTACGAAACTTGTGCATATTATAATAATTTGACAGAGTTCGTACGAAATTTTCGACTCAATAATTTCCTAAACCAATTTTTTAACATTGTACAAATCAAATATTTTCGTGAAATATACCAATATTTTTATTTCCTTAACCTTTTGGTTTGATTTTAAAATTCCCTGACTTTTCCAGGTTGTGCACGAACTCTGCAGATTAATATGTTACGAAATTTAAAATTGTTATTTTATATATTACAGGGGAAATCAGAAAAAATCTCAAAAAGAATTGATAAGTACTTATTATTTATATTTTACGTTATATTCATACGCAAGAGCCAGAAATACTTCTCATAGATAGCATTGTTATTTGGCTATACTTTGAGATAATAATAGATTTATAGTAATATTTAATTCCCTATATGGCTTCGAATGTAAACTATAGTTTGTGAATTTTAGGCCAGCCGCAGGCACCAATAACACCTGGGTTGTTAACATAAATAATCTACAAGGAGAGGCTAAAATTGGAAATTCCGAGATCACTGACAATGCAAGTCAATCATGTAAAAAATTTATGCCTTTCTAATTTTAATTACAAATGAACAATTTTCAGAGAATAGCCAAAGCCGAAGGGTAATTACATTATATTTTTATATCTAATTAACGACAATAACAGGGTGTCGATAATCATTTTAACAGCGGAGACTATAATGTCGTCAATAAGGGAAATACAATAAAAGTATTTGGTGATGTGAGTTGAATTGCTATCTCAAATCGATTAAATATAATAATGGAGGCTCATAATTTCATTTTCATAATTTCAGGCAGAATTTGCCTTTACTGAATATATTCAACATGAATCAGGTTTGTGAAGAAGATCGGGTTAAATCTATCCCATTTAATTCTAAATTTACCCCAATTAATACTATTTCTATGGTTAACAATTAGCGAAACGTTTAGGCTCGCAACAGAAAAAAAAACCTGTACTAATTTATTTGTTGGGGGATGGCTTATAATGCACGGGAAAGAGAAAACAGAAACAACAAAACCAAGTGTAATTACCAAATTCCCAATTGAATAAAACAAATAGTTAACCATTTTAAAAACCCCATAAGTTTATAATTTAGAAGATTGCTATAAACTTATGAAAACACTAATGGGTAATCATTTGAAACAAACCAATTTGTAACATTTCGGAATACCTATTTTAAAGCTACGGCTACTAGTGGGAAGATTCCCAAAGTTTTGAACGAAGATAATGATGTAGAAATTCGTCCATCGAGCAAGGTAGGCATGGCATTGACACCTGTGGAACTAATTAACTAAGTCTAACGTAGCCTGATTTTGCAGGGAGAAGGTGGAAGTGGTCAAAACAAAGTAGTCATGACTCAAGTGGTGAAAAAATAATGAGAGTTTGTGTATAAATTATAAATTACCGTACGATTTGATCAACATAACGTTGATCACATAATTGATATAAAATGTGCCCTTCATGACCCCGAAATGATGCACCGTCGTCTTTGAATTGCGCCACTACCAAAATGGCGGAACACACGTTGCCTTTGTATCGAACATTAAATTGTGTGAAAGCATAAACTCACCATAAGATGATCTTCAAATTCTAGTAGAAATTCTTGTAGTGAAGTTCCATTGAGATTAAAAATTACTACATAAATTATAATTAACAACTCTGTTTAATTAATAAAACAATGACAATACCACTAACCAAGTTCGCCAAAAACCAAAAACTGACTGACACAATTATAGGGGGCACCACTTTCCGTTGAATAATGAAAATTTCTTACTGCGCTGGGTTACAGCGCTTCTTAATTACGTCATAACAGGGTCCGTTTAATTGGGTCGGGCATCGCCTGCTCTATCACCCGCTTTTAAAAAATATGCAGGCTGGCTTCCATTATTTTTAACCCTATTACACGGACCCTGCTTAGTTAAATAACGATATGTCAGAATTAACATGAAGTAAAGAAATCTCCACGGTTCGCGCATTGATTCATAGAAAAAGCGCTAGTTTTAATTTTTAAATTTAATTAGTTTTAGTATTAGTTAACATCTTGTAGATATGGATCTTCCTAAACCTCCAGAAGGTACGTTGGTTTGTATATCTTCAAAATTTGTATAAATATTAATAGAATGGGCTAAGCCTAAGCGTATCAATGTTACAAAAAATTAATACCTATTAAATTCATACAAACTTATTTAAAGAAACGGACCTAAGAAATATCATCGATAAATTGGCTCAGTTTGTAGCTCGAAATGGCCCCGAGTTTGAGCATATGACCAAACAAAAACAGAAAGATAATCCCAAATTCTCATTCCTTTTTGGTGGAGAACATTTCAATTATTATCAATACCGCGTAACTACCGAGCAAGCGAGTATGTTTGTTTATTCTGCTAAATTTTTTTTTTTTGTTTTAATAACCCTAAAAAAATTGCCCCAGTTTTGAAACAAAAGCAACGATCAGTCGAGCAGCAAGTAGTACAACATTCTATAACCCAGCAATCGCTGCAGTCAGCTCCATGGCAACAGCACTGCGCAATCCCTCTACAACCTTCTCAAGAAATTCAAGAACAAATTCGACAAAGCGAGCAGAATCTGGCTGCTCAACATCAATTGCTTTTGCAACAACAACAGGTAATATTTATTTTAAGACAACCTTAATTAGCTAATGTAACCGGCAAACCTTCACTTAGGTTCAAATTGACGATATTATTCGTAAAGCTCAGGAAGAAAAACTAATGAAAATGGCTCAAGCCGCCGATATTAGCCTCGAAGAACTTGATAAAGTTTCGCAACCCATTATCGAGCAATGTACCAAAGATTCGATATCCGTTAGTATTAGTACTAAATTTTACGATTGGCTGGAACTTTGTATTAGAGGTTCTAATAGTTTACGTAATCTAAAGGGTGGCAAGGGTTGGATATTTTCAAACTCGTCCACTGCTGCGAAGATTGAAGTTATATGCGAATATTTACTAAAAAGGTTTGATATCTCGTTTCTGATTCTTTAAAATTATTTTTAACTCCTTAAATATTTAGGGTAATATCTCCGACCGCCACGTTTGACGCTCGTTTGCATCTAGTCTATCTAATAAACGATGTTTTACATCATTGGTAAATAATTTTAATTGCGGTGAAATCTTATTTGTTATAAAAATATTGATCTTCTATAGTGTGAGAAAAAATGCGGATGATCTTAAAACTGGATTAAGTCGAGTTGTTGTTCCCATTTTTTGTACCACGAGTTTGGGCGTGGATGAAGAAAAGCAACAAAAACTCGAAAAGGTTTGTTAGTTTCTGTAATCCTAATTAAATGATTAATTTATATAAAATAATTTCTGTAGCTTTTAAAACTCTGGGAAACTCACAATTACTTTGATGCAAGTGTTTTAGAAGTGAGTTAGTTTTTATAACTTTTAAGGCAGAATGTTACTACTTTTTTCTTAAATTTTGAATACCGAGTACTCGTTTTTGACTTTCTCGTAATTACACCTTAAAAAGACTGATTTGTTTACTTTTAAACACTTAAAACTAGTAATCTGCAATTAGCAATATTGCTTGTAATCTCGTAATCCTAATAAATGATGTACTCATTGATTACTGAGTACTAGAAATGTTCATGAATACTCATTTTGCTATTGACAGTTTTCATTACTCATAATCGCTTAAACCGAGTACTCGCTCATCCTTATTAAAATCAGTCTATCATCATAAAACAATTTTTCTTATATTTTTTAAGCAACTTAAAAATCCAGCCGTAACGGTTGCTGCATTTCAAGTAATATTGATAAATTTTAGTCTATTGTAAAATAGATCATGGATATTAATAGTTTAATTTTAGGCTGGTATCATAACCGAACACGCAAACTATATTTCCACCATTACAACGGCAATTCAAACTCAATACGCTATGTTACAAAAACAACATCAAGATTATATCGCTCACTTAACGGGACAATTACAGCAAATGCAACAAACCCCTTTTGGTTATCCGCAGCAAATGCATCCTTCTTTAATGGGGACTCCTATGAGCCAACAGCCATTGAACCAACCTAATCAAACTGGAATGAGCGCCACTGGCTTTGGTAACATCTTACAAGCGAATCAGCAAGCGCAACAACAACAGCAAACTAAAATGGGAGGCATGAATATGCAGGGAAGTGAAAATAATCCGCAAGTTAATCAGCCTAACATTTTTATGCAACAAAATATGTTTGCTGCTGGTGGAGAACAGCAAAATAGCAATTTGAATCCCATGCAATTGGGTTTAAATATGAAGATGGAAAATCGTCCTCAAATGGGGATGTCGCAGCAGAATATGGGAGGCAAGTTCACGTTCTTTTATATTAAAGGTTAACACGCAACTAAATACAAAAAAAAAAAAAAAAAATGCAAATGAAAAGTTTCAGGTTGCAGTCTTTCTGAAAGTGTCCAACGCCTATTGTAGTATTTAACTTAGTCCGTGATCCTAATTCTAAATTAAAAAATATTTTTAGGTGGTATGTCTATCGCTCTTCACGGACCTTTTAATAATCAAGGTGGTCAAATGAATCAAGTTCAACAGAACAACTTTCAAGGAACTGGAGTTGGAATGCCGTCTAATTTTCAACCCAATAACCAATTTAATCCAATGGGACCTAATTTTATGGGCGGTACTGGGGGATTAAATCAAGCGGGTAATTTCAATCAAGGTCCTCCCCCTTTCAGTCAAATGCAGCAACAGTTTCCCAGTGGTAATTAGTATTTTATTTTTCTTAAAAGAAACTCAATCTGAGGCGGCGGACCCAGTTTGAAAACATCACAGGACATTTTTCAAACAACTCCACCGCTTTAAGGCCCATTTTCTAGGCCGCAAATAGGCGATTTTCAGTCACAAAGCACGTTGCCGTTAAAAATGGGCCTTTAGATTGAGTCCCTTTGAAACAAATTACCATTTTGCATAATTTTTCATTACTACGCACTGTTTTTGTTCAAATTTGTTCATCATCCATTTGTTTATTTTTTATATTTTTCTGAACATTTTTGGCACCGTTTCTCGGCACGAATTTGTAGGCCCAGTTCATATACCATCCAGATTTGGCGATTTTTACAAACTCCAACCTCCACCCGCTTTTAATCTAGGCAACAGCGATATCCAATCGAATCAACTAAACCAAGGTGCTTTGCCTAATATGGGTGTTGGTGGTATCGGGCCAGGAGGGCCATTTCAACAACCTCTTCCGGATGTTATGAGGGAAACTGTTATGCCTTCAGTACCCTATTATGATCTTCCCGCTGGACTCATGGTTCCATTGGTTGCTGTAGGTTACTTCAAAATTAAATTTCCTTAAAATTTCAGATACGAACAGGAATAGAAGCTTTAGCAATATCTGTGTCAGTCCAAACTGGGTCTATTCAACTTAAGTAAATCGATAGTAATACCCCAGTTTGAGATAGTTGAAACTTCTCTAAATTTTGTACAAACATTGTTTAAGCTTCTATTCTTCTATATTTCCTTTGCTGGTTTAATGGGTTACTAAACTAAACTCTGAAAACAAGTTATTTGACTAGGGTTGGGCGAGTTCCTCTGTTAGTGTATAGAATAAGACAAAATCCTTATTGATTATTTAATGGCCAGTAGTTATGTCTTTTTCAATATTCAAAAATACTCATTCTCAATAAGTAATCAATAGAAAAATTACTTTCAAGCATCATTATCCTTTCAAAAGACAGAATAAACAGAACATTATCCAAGTGAGATGTGGAAAGGAAAATAGATTCTTGGCAGCATTTTAGTAATGTTGCTGTCACTTGAGAACCAGTTTCCACCACATACTTTCAGCTTCACTTTTTTTCTCGATTTCTCTCTAACTTTCTTTAATGCTTAGTCAATTTCAAAACAGCTCGAAGAACAAGAATATAGACCTTTAGATCCCGATGACATACGACTTCCACCTCCAGCCCCACCCAGCGAAAGATTAATAACGGCGGTAGAAATGTTTTACGCCCCTCCTAGTCACGACCGACCAAGAAATAGGTATAAAGCCCCTCATTAATATAACTCTGTCACAGTGAGTTAATCGAAATAAAACCAATTCTAGCGATGGATGGGAACAACTGGGACTCTACGAATTCTTCAAAGCTAAATCTAATTGCAAGAAACAAAAAACTAAAAGTAGCGACGATCACCTTAACAGCGAGGGGGATGATAGTCGAGATACTCAAGAAAGTAACACCCAGGATGAACCATTTCCAAATAACGGGTCGTCTCCTTTATTGCCAACTCCTAGTATGGCTCCCAATCCCATGTGGAACAACCAGCCGGGTTTTTATGATCAAGAACAATCTCCACCGAGGAGACGATATCGCGAAACTAAAAGGTATCAATTAATATGCTCAATAGGCATGGGCATTCTTTTATCCACTCATTAAATATGTCATCTGCTACTCATCCCAAGACCACGGCAGATGTGTCGTGAAGAAGTAGCCAAGATAAGTTTCCCTAGAATTTGCTTCAAAGGCTCATCTAAAGAAAATTATGTTGCATATGGTATTACTGATTGATAGTTACTTGATATTGCCCATGCCTAATGTTCAATTTTATTTGCAAAAGAGTTTAAATCTTAATACAATAAATTTTAGCCCTCCCCCTAGTGCATCTATTTCCGGTGGCCAGAGTGGGTCTAATTTTAAAATTACATCCCCCAGAAGAAGAGCACGCAGTCGAAGTCGAAGTAAAACCCCACCGACGTACACAAGGCCTAATCGCAGTAGATCCAGGTTTGCTTTTATAACTTATTCAAATGAAATAAGATTTAAATATTTTTTAATATAACAGGTCACGATCTCGCACACCATCTCGTTCGAGATCCAGATCTTATTCTCGCTCACGATCAAGGTCTAGATCAAGATCACCCCCACCGAGGTCACGCAATACGCGTAAATATTCTCGATCACGTTCAAAGTCTCGTTCGAGGTCCAGATCAAGGTCTAGAACTCCGCCTCGTCGTAGGGATGATAGAAGTCCATCACCTCCAAGGTTAGGGTAAATTTTATGGCTTAGCAAATACCGCTCTTTCACCTTAATAGGTAAAAACCTTTGGCATACTCAGAGAGGTTGTGTAAAAGACAAGTCTGGGTACTTAATCAGAATTAGTAAAATTTAAACATGGATAATAAACTAAAATTCTTCGTTTTGTGTTCTCAGGTTCAGTGGATTAACTGCGGAACAGAGGGAACAGAGACTTGACGAAAGCAATAAAGGACATCAATTACTCAAAAAAATGGGTTGGTCGGGTATGGGGCTTGGGGCAGCTGAACAAGGGATACAAGATCCAATTCACGCTGGAGATGTCAGAGATCGTCAAGATCAGTACAAAGGCGTTGGAGTTAGCCTAAATGATCCTTACGAAAGTTTCCGGAAATCTAAGGGGCAGGCATTTATCAACAGAATGAAAGCTCGCGCTGAAGAAATGGGAAAAACTTAAAAATAAAATCACTGAAATTTGTTAAGATGTAAATTTTTGCTTTTAACAGCAACATTGTAAGTGAAAAAAAAAAAGGAATTTTATTATACAGTTGCTCACTGTACAATTTAAAAATAAAGGATGAAAATGAGAAAAAGGCTAATATCTTATTCGATTATTATATCACGTTCAGTCATAGTACGCCCGAGATCTGGGGCTTTCAAATGTTCATCACGTATCTGATAATAATACCAAAATAACTATAGTTTCATCATTTTTACTTAATGAGAGCCTGAAGAGACACTCAAAAGCCTAAAATAATATCTTATATTACACTCTTTCAGGCTCCTTTTGACACTGCCCTTGTAGATCGAAATGGACAAATTGAAGAATAGGTCCCGGTAGCCAAAATTAAAAATAAAATACTTTTTCTAAAAGAGAAAAATGCGAGAAAAATTATGGTGTAAAAATTATTTGGGGCCGACAATTATTAACGAAGATATGGACGTTTCAATTTCCCCGTGTTGCGCCATCGTGGTGCAAGGGAGGAAACGGCGGTAGACAGAGGGATACGGCTAGGAGAAAGGGGAGGGGGGTTTGACGGTGAAGGTTGGTGGTCGAAGCTTACTTTAAAGGGTAGGTGACTTGAAATTTGAAATTAGAAAATGTTTTTTTGTTTTTTTTCCAAAAAAAAATATTTTTAGGTTAGGCTAGGTTAGGTTAGGTTAGGTTTGGTTAGGTTATTCCAAAAATTTGTCTCCTTTCCTTTAAAATAATCCTTCGTTATTTTTACGAACCTTGGCGGTATCCCTCTAATCTACCGCCGTTTCCTCCCTTGAACCGCGATGGCGCAAAACGGGAAAATGGCAAATTTGAAACGTACATATCTTTGTTGATAATTGTCGGCCCCAAATAATTTTGACACCATAATTATTCTCGCATTTTTCTCTTTAAAAAAAAAAAAAAAAAAAAAAAAAAAAAAAATGGCTACCGGGACCTATTCTTCAAAACTCCCGATCGAAATTATTCTAGTACTAACCTGTCCTCCGGCAGTTCCTCGACCATACTGCCTCCCTTCGACAAATCCAGCATCCCAATCAGTTCTTATGAGCCTATCATCAAGCCTCGTAGTGTTTACGTATCTCATGGCATTCTCAGCATCTTCTCTCGTATAATACCTGTAAAAAGAATTTTTTTTCTCAATCTTGAGGAACAGAAAAGTTCAAAATTTAACGGCAATACTTACTCGACAAAACAAAAACCACACGGAGTCTTGTGTATCCTGTTGAGACCCATGATAATTCTTCTTATCTCTCCACATTTTGCGAACAATTCATAAATCTGTTCCTCCGTCGTGTAAAATGAAAGGTTTCCAATGTATAATGTGCATGATGTATCGATTGCCCGAGCATATTCTTTGGCAGACAACTAATGAAATTTGTGAAATTAATTCAAATTACAAAGAGGTCGAAGGTCAATGATCTTATAGAATAAACCAAGGCTTAATAAACACTATTATTTTCTCAATATAACATACACTTGATTTGTAATCCCTGTAGTTGGTTTTAGGAAATGGCATTTTGTTTTCCGTTCAAGTTTTTTATAATTAAACTTTTGGATCTAATTAACGTTAAAACAACGACGTCCAGCAGCGCAGCAAACTTTCATCCTCCGGTACCACAAGAAAACTAATTAAATTCTATAAGCGTGGCGCGTTTAGTATTAAAAATCTCACCGTGGATTTTCAGCCAATAAGATTATCCGAATTTGTAAATAATAGTATTTTTTATTCTACAATGCAGTAGAATTTTAGCTTGTGCCCCACCCCAAACAAATTTTCGAATTTGTCAAAGTATCGGGCCTTAAATTGTCAAAATTTGAAAATAAATTATCATGGGGTTTTTTGGAATTACTATTTTTAACTATCAGTTTTTTATATTCCTCCGTTTTTTGTTACCAATTTTGCCTTTATACGGATATATTCATCCAGACGAGTTTTTCCAGGGCCCTGAAATAGCTGCTGGTATGAAATGCTTGAAAAATAACGCTGGGTAATTAAAAACCAATTAGCAACCACATTCCAACATTTTATAGGTGACATCTTAAATTACAAAATATTCAAACCATGGGAATTCAATTCGAGCTTCCCGATGAGAAGCACAATCTCATCACATTCTTCCAGTCTGGTATTTGCACTGTTGAAATTTGTGCCAAAAGAAATGAGAACCAATCTATTGCTTCCGTTACCCCAAATATTCATGTTGCTTATCTCCCTCGTTAATGACTGGGTCTTGAAACAGTTGTGTAGAAAATTTAACACAGATTGGAGTAGCATATCTGTCATTTATTCCACATCATACGTAACTTTGATATACTTTGCCAGAACGTTTAGTAATTGCCTCGAAGCAACTTTATTCTCTGTTCTCATATATTTGACCCTATGTTCGATTGATTTTAAAGATTCAAAAATCTTTACCCGCAAAAAACTACATGAAAATCAAAAGACACACTCAGCCTTGATCGCCCTGACTCTTGTTCTTGGAATTTTCATTAGACCAACTTTTGTTATTTTTGCTGCAGTGCCTATTCTGCTTTGGCTCTATAAATCGCAAACAGTACCCAAAGCCATAAGCACGAAACTATTTCCAATGATTGTACCTGGGTTACTAGCATCGTTATCTATAATAATGATAGATACTTTATACTATCGAAAAACATACTTCTTAAATTTTACAACTAATCTTAAAAACCTTGCCGTTAAAGATTTACTAAACTTGGTAATCACACCAATTAACTTTGTCACGTACAACTTCCAAACTAAAAATTTAGCAAACCACGGGCTGCATCCATATTTTTTACATTGGTTGGTCAATGTCCCGCTGGTTTTTGGAATACTGGGAATTTACGCAACCTATGATTGCCTCAAAACTGGGATAAATTACAAATCTTCCAAGTTGAATGCCTTAAAATTAGCCCTAAATTTAATTTGGATCATTCCAATTTGTGGACTAACAATTTTCCCTCATCAGGAACCCCGTTTCCTCATACCACTACTTTTACCACTAGTTTTAGTTTATGGTCCAAAAATTTACAAATCTAAAACTCTCTTCACCCTTTGGGTACTGGGGAATTATGGTTGTGGATTTTTCTACGCAGTTTTACATCAAGGAGGTATTGCCCCGTGCTTATTCCATTTATCAAAAATAGTGCCAGAAACGTCAAACCAAATCGAGCTGATATTCTTTCGCACTTATTTACCACCTAGATATTTATTGCAGCTAGATAGTGACGATACTAGAGTTAAAATAACTGACGTGGGGGAGAAGGAATTAGAAGATTTGGTTAGCATAGTGCAAAATACATTAAGATCAGCTTCCCCTAAAACTGATGTTTATGCAATTATTCCGGGATCAATTTCTTCATCGGTGAATTTCATGAGACAAATTCAAGTAACTAATGATAACAAAAAATTTGTACTGAGTCGGGCCCAATATTTCTTTCCACATTTGTGCACCGAAGATTTGCCTAATATTAAACTTTTGTACGCGTGCGCTACTACCAATTGTAAATTTTGGGGAATTTTTCGACAGCAGCTTAGCTTGCAAATGTATAAAGTCAGTTATTTAACCATATAAGTATATTATGCCTTTTTAAAGCTAGTGGCTTGTTCTCGAGGCACACTTGAGGACTTAGGAGCACTAGAGCCAATTTCAAAATTCAATTTAAAGAAATACTCGTCACCAGAATTTCTCAATTGATTGTTATCTTCCTCTAAGTGCTCAATTTGAAAAAATGGCTTACCCTTAAACGAGGACCGAAATAAGTTCGGTTGCATGTCTACTTTAAATCTCCATAATCTGAACTAATACTTTAACACTATCTTCACATTTATGAATAATATATAACATATTAAAATATATATCAAAAAATTGCCTTCAATGTTATAATATCGCATTTAAAAATGAATTATATCTGTAATTGTGGCCTTATTTAAAAAGAATATAACCACATTAATGTTTTATGACACATGGAATGTATCAATATTTGCCACCCCACTTAAAGCTTTTCTAATTTAAATGTTAATGATAGTTAGTAGTTTGTTGCGGGAGTAATCCCTAGAATGATTGCCTTAACCTTAAAGTTTAGTATTAGATTCAAAATTATGTACACGTATTGTGCCTATAATATTAAGTTTATTTATATTTGTTAGAATTGTCGTTTTCTTAGTTACTATTAGCAGCTAAACAGAAATCTTTGTAACATGTAAAATTAACGCAATAAAATTTATCATTTTACACAAATATCCAAAATGGAATTTGAGTTTTGACTAGATTGTACAATAGAGATTGAGAAATCATACATAGAACCAGAACACTTACGCGTAGGTTCACAAAGCTTTAATATTTCTATTGTCATTATGTGACCAAAGAGTTCCTGTTCTATGTAGGATTTCTCAACTTGCCTATTATATACCCAATGAAAGAATAGTGTTGTGTACGTAGTTTGGGTTAAATTATCACAGAAAGAAAAATCTACTTCAGGACGGATCTTAATTGTTACCTTTCGTTTTAAGGATCCTAAAGCACCAATCTATCGTTCATTGAAGCTCCAGTAGCTCCTCGTTTACTTCCTAGTTTCTTTTGCCAACATTTTTTCTTGCATTCCATTAATTGTTGAACGTCACTCCACATTCGCATTTGTTTCTGCTTAGATTCGTGATTTTCCTTGACTTCTACCTTTTGATCTTTCAAATGTTTCGACATCTGTTCTTGTTCTTGAATCATTCGCGTCAACTGCTCTCGCATGCTTTTCTTCTTCTCCTGGGCGTCGCTCGATACGTACATCTTGATTTCATCAGCCATTCGCTGTTCTTGGAACTCGAGAATTTCAATGTTTGCTTTCAAAATGTGGTACTTTGATTCATCTTGAATGACATCGTCTTTTAAATTAGTCACTTCCTAGGAATTTTAATTTGATGAGTTAAAACAGCTAGAGAGCCTGATATCAGGGTTAACTGTCATATTTACCTGTTCTAGTTTTGAAATATTACTTTCCAATCCAGCGGCGCATGAATCATATGATGCTTTCTTTTGCTCGTAAACCACGGTCATATCCTGGCACTCTTGCCTCAATGGACGGAGTTCTTTTATTATGGGAGCTAAGCGAGCTTTTTTCTCGGCTATTTTCGCATTCAATCTGCGAACCATAGTAGCCATCTCTTCCAATGTTTGTCCTTTCTGTTCATCTAACTGGGCTTTAACGCTCGAGACTTTTTCTAGCTCCTCTTGGGTCGTATGATAGCCTTCAATGCCTTGTTGTTCCTCCATTGAAGATAAATTCTCGGAGACAGATCTTTCCTTATTTTGCAGAATCTCTTCCGTTCGAGCAAGAACACCAATTTCAGCTCTAAACTCAGCCAATTCTTGACGTTTCTTCTTGTAAACTGTGCTTTTGCTCCTCAACTTGTTGACGTACCTTTTAAACTAGGAATTTATGTTGAAATTACTTGAAAATTATTGTAACTAAACTAACTTTACTTCATCTCCTCTCAAAACTTCTTCACCGTTAAAACCCTTTAGTTCTTCCTTCTTTTCTTGCAACTCTTCAATCAAATGATTTAACTCAGTTCGAAGTTCATTTAACTGTTCAGCAGCCCCTTCTTTTTTACGTCCAACGATAGCTGCCTAAAATTATACTCATGGTTTAAAATTTTCATTAAAATATTAATGTTAATTTTACTTGTTGACGGAAAAGTGATAGTTTATCATCTATGGGATCTTGACTCATCATTCGCTTTTCAATCAGCTGATTGGTTTCTGAATTGACAATTTGAATCTAATAAAGAACATTTTTATAAAATTGCACTCAAAATTATTTTTTTTTTTGCTTTTTTTTAAATTCTTACCCTAGCGTGTAATTGGTCCAGATCAGTTCTTCCCATTGCAGGTTCATGAGCAACTTTCTGCATATCATCAATGTATCGTGTCTTGCTTGTAATTTCCTTGGGTAGCTTATCTTTGATTAGGTACGCGTTAACTTTAGTCTCTTCCTCGAGTTTTTGAATTATTCCTAAAATGTTTTAAACCGTTTGATATTTATAGAATAGTGTAATTTAAATTTCAGCAAATACCTTCAGGAGATGCCCCTAGACCAGCGTGTTTCAATTCTTTCAGTTGCTGATTGAGTCTTGTTATTTTTTGCTCAACATGACTCATCTAGGTACATTCACTGATTAGTGACTTTCTGGTACAAAATGTTAAGCAATTTACCAAATTCTTTTGCTCCAACTTTTGTTTTCCTTGTTGCATTGCCTTATCTTTCTCCTCGCGAAGTTTCTTTGCAATGGAAAGCATAGTATCTTTGCGAGGATGAGATTCAACCTTCCTTTTCAGTCTTTCAATCTTCTTGGATAACTGATCTCTTTCTTCCTCCATATGGGTCAAATCTTTCCGAATTTCTTGGGTTGAATACCCGCTGTTTTGTACATGCTCGTATTGCTTATGGAATTCCTTGAATTCATCAATGAGATGTTCGTATTCTTGAAAGAGATCTTGAACATCGGAATCACCCTCTATATCAGGGGCCAAATCAATTTTCACTAAAAATCGTGCTAGGTAAGCTCGTTTTTTTAGCTCAGGGAGCCTTGTCAATGCCCATTCCAGTATATGGTGAATGGTATCCTTATTCCCAGTGACTATGCCCTGTCTAAAGGCACTCATGTCAACATCTGGAGGAGGTTTGTATTTCAAGATTCGTAAAAAGCCAAGCATTTTAACCGCCGTTTGCTCGGGATCTTCTGCCCGTATTTCGGCTTTCATCTAAAGAGTATACAAAATGAGGTCAGTAAGACAGTAATCAGTATACAACGAAACTAGAACTGTCAGTGCTAAGCCTTGGTCAAACCTTGGGATCTATTTCTGTAAAAACATCATTGAGAATTTGAAGAAGTTGCTCGCTTCGTAGAGAATCGAAAGAAATTAAATTTAACTTTTGATTAAACGGCGGTTGATTAAGTTTCTGAACAATACATTTAATTTGGTCACTCATGATTATGCTAAATCAACTCCTCGCGACTTTCAGTAGAAGCAGAAGCCGAACTATAAAGGCGGATGCACACAGACCTATTTTCACGCGTTTCACGCTCGTGCGCTCATAGAAGTACCATTAGCGCGTGAGCGTGAAACGCGTGAAAATAGGTCTGTGTGAATCCGGCTTAACCAAAGAGTTATTATGTTGACGTCACTTGGCTACCATCCATGTTGCCATAGTAACCAATAAGGCTTGACATAAACACAAAACCAATCAAAACGAAGACACGGCAATTAACACGAAAAATGGGGTTAATTTCCTATTTAAAAAAGTAATATTATTAAGTTGCACTTTGATATTATTCAAGACACGCACACGCTTTTATTTTTTGAAAAATAAAAAAGAATAATATCTGTCACTTTTCGTAATACTTGTTTTTCTGCCTACAGAAAAAAGTTCAAAATGGCGTCGAAAAAGGGAGAATCTCAAGAAAATGTAAATAATTTTGATTTTATATATTATTATTAAGGAAAATTTAAACTAAAAAAAATCTAGCTTTCGTGATGCATATTTAGTAGATTAAACCTAAAAAAGTATGTTATGTATGTATCCTTGCAATAAAATTAAGTGTTCAAGGGGAGTAGGCCAAGACTTAAAATTTCTCGCACAAGGTTTAACACTGTATCCATTCGCCGTATGCTTTCCCAAGCTGCAAACTACTTTTGAACCGTAGTATAGTTAATATACTGAGGTTGAACCAACTCATAGGGGCCAGTTGTTTTACACGTCAGCTTTACGGCCTGTTGTTAATAAGCCTAGCCTGTACACTATATTCTCGCGCTTTATTTTAATTGTTTTTACAATGGTACATAATTAAATATAATAAGGTGATAAAATATTAACTGACCCTTCATGTTTCAGGGCAGCAATCCTGACGATAAGCCAATCAAAGTGGATAAATGGGACGGATCTGCGGTCAAAAATGCCCTGGATGATGCTGTCAAGAAAGTCTTCACCGAAAAGCTGAATTATATCGAGAGCCATCGGTTGATGGATGGTAGATTAATGATATGCAGTATTGCGGTTGGTGCGGCGATGTTTGCTTTAGTCTGGGACTATTTGCACCCATTTCCAGAGTCCAAGCTGGTTCTAATCATTTGCGTTGTTTCATATCCTTTTTTATGAAGATAATAGATAATACTGATGTTAAATAGATTATTTTTCCTTAATTAATTCACACGTACTTTGTTTTAATGGGTATTCTCACCCTGTACACCACCATTTTGGAGAAAGGCATATTTTTGATCGCTTACAATCCTGACCATGCCGGCATTGATCCCGATGACGTTTGGACTGTTAGTTCTAGTTTGAAAAGGTACCAATATAACAAGCTTTAAATTTGAGTAAGTAGTGTTAAATCTACGTATATTTTTAGGTTTGATGATATGTACCAAATTATGGTTTCATACGCCGAGGGAAAAACTGGCAAAGTTCGCGAAGCCAAGTTTGAAAAGTCCATTGCCAACTGGTTTGATGAAAATGGAGTTTTACTTTCCGAGATCTTTGATCCTGAAGTTACCAAGTTACACAACAGTTTAACATCTGAAAAGAAGGGAAAATGAATTAAAAAAATTGCTTAATCTCTTGTAAACTTCATGAATTTTGTATTTATATGAATTAAAAAAGAATATCAAATTTATTTCAATTAAAACATTTGAAATTTGTTTTATGGCTCTTGTTTCAGCTCTGCAAATTTAAATTATTTTTTCCATGAAAAGGTCAGGGATTTGTATCATTAAACTAATAAGAGTCTAGACTTTTGATGAAATTTAAAACAGCTTCCCTGTAGTAGTGGTAGTGTCATAAGTAAGGAATTTATGTTTTCAAGGAACAAGATGGTTGTAAACTTGTAAAGGCCAATGGGATTTCATGCTCCCTTTTCTGTTTGTCACACCCACACTCAAGTGATCATACGAGACTAATTGTTTTTTATTACTCCGGCTACATTCTCTAGTATAAGCTTACTCCACTAAGCTTAATTGCCAAGTGCTGACACCTTAGCTTGGTATGGGATGGACATATAAAAATGCAACATTAAATTCAGGGAACTATGAAGCTGGATGGTTGAATAGTTACCGTTTTTTTTGTAAGTACCTAGGTATGGGTGTGGCTAGAAAGTTTACATCAAATAATCTTTCTTGGAACCTTTTGGATATTCCCTGACTGAAATATATTTTTTTTAAACAATTTAATCCTAAATTTCATTTAAACTAATAATCTTAGAAAACCACCAAGTCTCAGAAGTATTAAGGTCTTAGTTGAAACTCTACACCTTTATGTTGTAGGCCAAATTTAAATATTAATGTATCTAAATAAGTACAACAGGTTTCATGCTCTTTAAATTTTCTTTATTTTTTAACGAGAACTTTTTTCTTCAATTCTTAAAACATGCGAAAAATGGAATTCTTGTTTAGTATTCCTCTCCGTCATCTTCAATGCCTTCAGCGGAATCAATTCCAACTTCTTCATAATCCTTTTCCAAGGCAGCCAGATCTTCACGGGCTTCGGAGAATTCTCCTTCCTCCATACCTTCACCAACATACCAATGAACAAAAGCCCTCTTAGCGTACATGAGATCAAACTTGTGATCAAGACGGGCCCAGGCCTCGGCGATGGCGGTAGTGTTGGAAAGCATGCATACGGCACGTTGTACTTTAGCCAAATCACCTCCTGGAACAACAGTGGGTGGTTGGTAGTTGATGCCGACCTACGATACAAAAAATACAATTAGAAACAAGTCATTCAACAACCAGTATGGTTTCTAAGGAACCAATCTTCACCTTAAATCCAGTTGGACACCAATCGACGAATTGAATGGTTCTCTTGGTCTTGATAGCGGCAATAGCTGCATTTACATCCTTGGGGACAACGTCACCTCTGTAGAGAAGACAACAAGCCATGTATTTGCCGTGACGTGGATCGCATTTCACCATTTGGTTGGCGGGTTCGAAACAGGCATTGGTAATTTCAGAAACAGTGAGTTGTTCGTGGTAGGCTTTTTCGGCAGAGATGACTGGAGCATAAGTGACCAGAGGGAAATGAATACGAGGGTATGGCACCAAATTGGTTTGGAATTCAGTCAGATCAACATTGAGGGCACCGTCGAATCGAAGAGAGGCTGTGATGGAAGACACGATTTGACCAATCAATCTGTTCAAGTTGGTGTAGGTTGGTCGTTCGATGTCCAAGTTTCGTCGACAAATATCGTAAATAGCTTCATTGTCAACCTATAGTGATACCGTTTGGTTAAAACAAGTCTATCATTACAAAAACCTAATGAATACTAACCATAAAGGCACAATCTGAATGTTCCAGGGTGGTATGAGTGGTCAAAATGGAGTTGTATGGCTCAACTACAGCAGTTGATACCTATTTAGCAAGAAAAGAAAATTAATTTTTAATCATAATTTTCACACTCTTGACAGAATCTATCCTTACTTGAGGAGCTGGGTAAATGGCGAATTCGAGCTTAGATTTCTTTCCGTAGTCAACAGACAGTCTTTCCATGAGAAGAGAGGTGAAACCAGATCCGGTACCACCACCGAAAGAATGGAAGATGAGAAAACCTTGGAGACCGGTACATTGGTCAGCCAACTTGCGAATGCGGTCCAAAACAAGATCGACAATTTCCTTGCCAATGGTGTAGTGGCCTCGAGCGTAATTGTTGGCAGCATCTTCCTTGCCAGTGATAAGTTGTTCGGGGTGGAAAAGTTGACGGTATGTTCCAGTACGGACTTCATCAACGACAGTAGGTTCGAGATCAACGTAGACAGCCCTTGGAACGTGTTTGCCAGCGCCAGTTTCGCTGAAGAATGTGTTAAAGGAATCATCTCCTCCTCCAATGGTTTTATCACTGGGCATGGTACCATCAGGTTGGATACCATGCTCCAAGCAGTAAAGCTCCCAACAGGCATTTCCAATTTGGACCCCAGCCTGGCCAACGTGTATACTGATACATTCACGCATGGTTGATTTTTAGTTTTGTCTAGAAATAAATTAAAAAAAGTTTCATTAGAGATAATTAAAACCCAATAATTGCTATAAACGAAATGCTTAAGGCGAGTTGGAGAATTATTCTATGGATGACGCATTGGCGCCATTATCAGTCTGACCGCGCCCTAAACGTCAGCCATTAGCATTTTGCAATCCTGAACTCAAAATATACCCGAATATTCTATATTTAGGCATGAAATTATATCACCTAGGTTTACAATTTCTAGGCTACTAGAGATTAACTAATTTCTTATTCCTAAATTATAAATTCCAAAGAGGAAATCGCCAAAGTGAGAAAACGCCGTTGTACGTGGCTTCCCAATTTCAGAAGGCCCATCCCTGACCCGGATAGAACTAAAATTTTATTTTAGCCCTATTTTAAAGTTTTATCTACCCTAAATTCTATGTTAAAATCGTTCAACGCTTCTTTTCTTTACATAAAACCGGTAATTTTGAAAAAATACTTACATATTTAACTTAGAAAGAGCGGTTATAAAATCTTCGAATGCTGCGACACGGCTTACAAGGATGCCAGTCACAGAAACAATGGCGTTTCCAACGGAAAATCAGCCCTTATACCAGGCCTCTCGACCAATCAGATACGAGATAATAGGCGGGAGAGCGAGGCGAAACACCGAAAGCGCAGGCGTTATTTTTAATGTTAGAAATTCGAAAGGGAGGAAGCCGATGAATAAATAAAGTGACGTCACTATCACGTGGATATTTTTTAAATATAATTCACCTTAACTCGGCAGTATATAAAAAGATAGTCTTCGGCAATCTGCAAGATATTTTCACATATAGAGGAAAGGTAGACTGGTTTTATACTTGCTGACAAAAAGAGAAGTAATAAGTGGGAAGAGGGACTGTTCATAATGAATGTTTCCAATAATACAAAAATATTAGTAATTAATAAATTTTAAGAGTAAACCATTAATTTAAATGAATGAATAATTTCTAAATCATTTGAAATAAATCTTTAAAATTATAATAGATACAAAATATTAAAAATATAAAAATGTAAAATTATAATCTTTATAAGAACTTTGGAAGGCCAAAAATACCTCTAGTGATAATCACCTTGAGATTTCAGTACATAAATATAAAGCTCACCTTATTTCCATCAGATAGCAGATTATATAGCTGGTATAAACTATTCTCAAGGTTCGTAAGCGCTGAAAACAAAAACTGAGTTTGACTGTTGGTTTGCAAAGAAGGTTTTGAGTCGGAATTTTCTATATAAGGGCATGTGAATAAGACTTTTTCTAGCAACGTCATAAGAACTAGATTTTATTATTGTTCTAGGGCCTACTTTGATGGTCTGATTATTATAAAAAACATTTTTTGTTTAATTTTTTCCAAATAAAATTGTTGGTAGCAATGTTTTTAAGGAAAATTAAAAGAATGCAGGAAGTTTCAGAATGATTATTTGAAAACCTTATGCCATAAATTATGCTAATTTTTAATTTTAAATGTTAATCCCCTCTGTTGCTTTACTAACGCTTTTATTACCACACATCCTGTCTTACTATCCAAATTACAAATTTTTACACTATGTGAGATAAGTATATGGTTAAAAGCTTATCAAGTTACATAGTAATAAGCTTAAATCTGGGCTATAACAAAGGACGGACAAATATATTTTTTAAATAAATTGACCTTGGATGTAAATTTTTTTAAGAGGACGTTTCCTGTACGTTATACAACCATCTTTTCTCTAAAAGATGAAACAGACTCTTCTTTGAAGCTTTCAGTTCGTATTTTGAAACCGTTCAACGCTAAATTTAGACTAAAACAGTTACGACCATAGATTTCCAGAAATTACCCATCCCGAGGATAAACCCAGAATCATATCTATTGCCATTTTTGATTACTTTGCGTTAGTGTAACATCTAAAATATAAGTTATTCCATTCAAGCTTGACGCGTTTTTAAAAGTTCCTTTACAAATGGGAGGAATACTTGGCTATTTTGTCGCCCCAAATGTTAATAATCCCGCGGATGAAATCGATGAAAAAACGGGTTTGACCAAAAGAGAGGTCAAACTAATACAAGATACGTGGAAAATAATGAAACAAGACATGACCAGAACTGGAAAAGAACTATTCATTTTGTAAGTTGTGATAATCTTTTTCACGTATATTTCTTTTGGTTCAAAATTAATCATGCAGCTAGGGAGATAGTGAAGACAAAAGCTACGTTCACATTATAGTCTTTTAAACCATTTTTAACAGTCAAATTTTAAAATATGAGGTCAACTATAGATATCCTTTGTCATACAACGGATATGTAAGCGCGAAATAATTATTTGAACATTTAAATCGGGTTAAAAAGTTTTCAAGGTGCCCAGTGAGGCTAGTGTGAACCGTGTGAACGTAGCTTATGAAATGTTAAGCGTTGCGTTTCACTTCAGAGATAAACGAAATGACCGTATGACGTCATCAGCGTTACTTTTTCCCCTGTTGCTTCTAAGTCAATGGACGCGTTATTAATTGAGGTTACAATTATTATTCCGATCATGTATTGTAAAACATTATGATTTTATTCAACAAATACAGGCAGGTGCCTTTCGTATCAATTGCATCTACCTTTATTATAATTAATAAAAATGAACTTATAGAACTCTAGGGTAAAAATAATGATAGTCATGTAGGCCCATGACCTTGGATATATATGCCTAGTACCCTTTAAAAAAATAGCCTTTTAAAGGTTTAAAAAGCCGCCTACTTAAGTTTTAACTATACCTTTTAAATTTCGTAATATGTAGGTTGTTCCAAGATCATCCAGACTACCAAAGGTTTTTCAAGTCGTTCTCCCATATTCCCATTGAAAAGCTGAACAAGTCCGAAAAGTTTCAAGCCCACGCGACCACAGTCATGTACGCTCTGACGTCATTTATAGACAGCGTAGATTCGCCAGAGATGCTTAACGAACTAGTTCATTCGACAGCGAGAAACCACAACTCTAGAGGCGTATCCGCCTTGCAATTTGAAGTAGGCGTATACAGATTACAGCCATTATTAATTAGTGATAAGCCAAGGCTTACGTATTTTCGTGGTTTTTTAAAAGGATTTTACGAAGCTGATGCTTGGTGCTCTGGAGATTAAAAATAAACAAAAACTAAGCGAACCTACAGTAATAGCGTGGACCAAATTGCTAAGCCTTTTAAATAAAGTTTTTGCCGAAGGAATAGAGTTGGCGAAGGAAGATCACGAATAAAACTTGTTTTCAACTATTATAATCATCAGCTTTATGTGTAGTCCCTCGATTTGACACTTTGTAAATAATTTCTCATTTGGAATTGATAAAAATATAATTTTTATCGAATAGTTGAATGATCATTTCGTATCTAATGATAATTTTTTTTTTTCCTTGTTATTTGAAGAGACCGCTAAGATGTCACGTGACACCACTACAAGCGCTGATTCAGCCATTGCTTGATTTGCTTCACTGCTACAGTACATCCGTTCCGTAACTTCCGTTGGGGTACTTTAACCAATCGAAAACTGCAGATTCTATCTTAGTATTTTTAAATATGTTAATAAGAGGGATTCTGCAGTTTTAGATCGAAAACTGGATTTAGAATGCTACAGAATAGGGCCCCAACCCTGTTCACGACAAGTACGGAAGGTTCCTCGTTTTTTCTAATTATTCATATCCCTAGTGGCATCGTTTATATCCCAGCCTACACAAGATTGTTTAAGTAGCAGACGAAATTTAGTACCCACGTGTTTTCTAGGTTACGCAATCGCCTCACAAAGTTACAACTATTGTTATAATTAGTAATATTTGTTAGTTATGGCTTCAAATATTACTCTTAGTAATTTTAACGACGAAGTAGAGGACAACCTGCTCTTGGAAACTACTCAATACTTATGGAAAATTGGGGGAATTAGCCAAAGCTTCAACCCTGTCCTTTCTAGTTATTACATGTAAATCTTGAAAAAATTATAGTTTAGGTTTCACATGTTAATGATTAACTATTTCCCAACAGAAAAAATATGCAAAACATTGTCAATAGTACATCTGCGATTGAATTGGGTCCTGTAAAGAATCTAAAAATGACTTATTGTCCGAATTGCGGAGCTTTATGGGGACCTAAAAACAAACGCTCTAGAACCCAGAGCAGGCCAAAATTGACTAAATATATAAGAAAGTTGTTCAAACTGAGTAAAACAAGACCTTTGGCAATGCTTGTCACTCACAAAAAGAAGTTACGAAACTATCAGAGAGGGAGAAACAATTTTGTAATGCTCTAAATATATCGTAGCTTTATATACTTGTACTAACCATCCTTTTTATAGGTTTACACTTGTTTGAATTGTCATAAAAGGACCAAACTAAATGGCAATCAAAAACCCATTGTACCGCAACAAATTCAAACCCATAGTCATTCTAATTACCCTGTAAACTTCTTCGATAACACCAAGTAAGCTTTCACTTTTAGGTCACTCTAAATGTTTAAAACAACTGAAAAGTAAATTTCTCATAGTTCAAGCCGTAGAGCAAAACGAAACAATAAGAAAAAATCTCACCGATCAAAGATGTTTCAAGTAGAAGAAAGCGACTCTTTTTCGAAGACTCCGGGTTTAATGAAGAAAAGCAATCGAAATATGACCGTACCTAGAAAAATAAATGAAGAAATCAAAACCCCATCAACAATGATATCCACCGTTTCTAAAAAGAAAGCCAAAAGACATTCAACATTGAAAGATGTGTTGGCTTCTGAACATAAAAAAAACTCTAGTTTGGCAGATTTCTTATATTCAATAAACTAGTGTCCCTTTTCCAAATTGGATATTTAATTAATAATTATCATTTAACATATTGTTTACTTTGTAATTAACAAGTAAATTAAACAATTTAAAATTTTCAATGTGACTGCTTTGTAAAAAATCAACATCACCAGATTTGAAATCACTTTAAACTATCCACCCATGGCTCAAAATATGTCAAAGGGATCAATTACTATACGAAGGTTTACCCAATTTGGTTGCCATTTGGTCAACATTCTCTGCTGTGACCCGCCATTGGCATCTAGATGCCTGTGAAGACTAAAACTGTACAATTAGATGTTTTTGGTCTTTGGCATCAAGAGACCATAGGAAATCATGATCAAATAAGCAGACCAGAATGAAATCTAGACAGACTGATGAAGAGAAGTTCTATAGTGTCTAGGAATTTTCTCTCTGGTTAATGGTTTGTTACGCGGGTCATGCCTAAGATTATGAACATTTTCCGAAATGAAAGCCTTTTACCTTTAACGAAATTAACTCTTACCTCAAAATTCTGTTAAGAATTATTAAAATGTATGATAATTTTCAAAACCATGTAGAAAATTCTACTGTTCTATATACTTTATGAATCTGGTCCATAAAACCTGATATAAAATGGAGTCCCTGATTTTCTCACTAATATAAAGATATGTCACTAAGCCTTAAATGAAGTACAAAATTGAAATGAAAAGCAGTAAAAAAAGCTGTCATTTCACATACTTAAATCCAGACCAGCTGGTTCAAAATGATCTTTGAAAAAATGAAGTTATCAATTGCTTGCTGCTGACGTTTTTATAAACTATCCCAAATGACTCTCGAGTAGCAGCAAGACCAAATGAAGTTTCACTCGCCCATCTTTTTAGGTCATTTATGATAACCAAATACGAATATGTTAGTGCTTTCCCCCTTTTAATCATGGGCCTATTTATAATTAATAAAATTGTTTAAATAAAAATTTCATAAGTTAAATGGAAAATTAGGAAATTTATATACTTTCTTTCAATGTAAGGCCGGGGGCAAAATATTAAATAAACTTGTTCAATTACACGCTGTTTTCTTAGAGTTCGCACCATCTTTTTTTTTTTTTTTTTTTTTATAAAAATATAATCTATTTTGCTCATATATTATAAATTTGTCTAGTAAATAAATTATTTCTGCCTAAATAAACAAAGAAATTAAACATTTTTTTGCTCTATAACGAATATTATAACATACCAACGCTTAAAGGTATACTAGACTTTTAATCAATTTGGATTAATGCCTTAAAAGCTCAATACTCACTAAAGGTTTCTAGGTTAATTAGAGCTAGGTGGATCCAATTACTTGGAAAAGATTTGATTATCAATGACATTCACTGTGTAAAGTAACTGATTACCAGATTACTTAAATGCTATCTAAACTAGTTTTATGTTGTAACCGCCAGGGGGCGCCATTTTTGCACATGGAAAGGTTACGTGAGAAAGTGATGGACTACTGAATCTTGGTAATCAATTACTCAATTGCTAGTAATGTCACGCCTCTTTTGTATATGGAAAAGTTACACGAAAAATGGGAGCTTAAGTGTAATTATTGATTGATTACTTGATCCATGAGATTAATATTAAAATTTATTGATTACTAGTAATTGGATCCCCTCAGCACTACAGTTACTTATCAAAGTTAAAGTTGAAACTGAACTCGCTACGTCTAATTCCATTTCGAAGAAACTGCAGAAGGTGAAAAATCTCCAGAAGTTTTGATATGTTGACGCCAATGAGTACTACTTTTGGTTCACGCACCATTTCAATGAAAAACTCGAATTGGTATCAGTGTTCAATAGATTTTTCAAATCTGAAATTTCTTTCAGTCAAATTTTGCAACTTTGATAATTATCTCATAATAACTTTAAGACCTTTCGTAAGATTGAATATAATTTTGAGCATATTTTAACACTCTAAATTGATTATATCTTGTTTTCAGAGAATAGTATCCCTTTAAATTTTAGCAATACATATAGCGGAATGCATATCACCCTAAGAGACTTCTCTCGTCTCGTACCAGGGAAAACAAATCACCCTGCAAACTTTTTGTAATTTACCCAAAAAATAAAATCGTTTTTAAAAAAACTAATAAACCCGGGGCTATACGTCATAAATTGAGTTTTGAGATAGAGCTCTCCTAGCAATATTGTAATTAGGCACGTTAGATGACTGCTGCTGTTCAACTTTAGCCTGTTTCGATCTTACCAAAGCGTCTTGCAGGTTCTGTATCGTCACTTTTTGAAGTTGAACCTAGATTAAGATTTATAGGATTTGTTAGGAAAAATATGGAATTGTTCACTGCCCAATGAAACAAAACTCAATAATTACCTCAGCTTCATAAAGATCCAACTTATTCTTAGCCAATTGTAACTCTTCATCCAAGTTAATCAACTGCTCGGCTTGTTCGTCAACTTGAATCATAAGCACTCGTTTTTGTTCTTGCAGCGATTGTTCTTGAATTTTCATTTCTCTAATAATTTCTTCTCTAGCTTCAATCTAGAAAAGGTGTTAAAAGTTAATTTTCCAAAAAAATAAAATTATATGGGAATAGAACTTACTAAGAGCGACTAAATGAGACAAATACGCCAAAATCGACTAGTAAATAATAAAGTTACAAATTTTTATAGTATTAAACTTGGCCTCATCTTTTTTAGATTCTCGTCTAAACCGGAAACAATTTTAGCTGGGCTAGAACCACTTTTATGGTATTGAATAGAGTCAGGAATTAATGATGAAAGCACGTTGTAGTCAGCTTCTTCTATGTGAGGGGGTAGGAAAGAGAAGGAGGGTCTGGTAGTTCTGGGCTTGGTGCCAATCTCGATAGTTTTTTTCCTCTCTTGTCAACTACGTCACCGAAACATAGATTTCGAGAAAGCCAATATAAAATTTATACTTTTGATAGACTTTGAGGGGTGGGCTCTTCCCTTGTCGAAGAGTCTGATTTGACCTGATTTGTCTCAATTTGAACTATACTATGTGATCTATTGTTCATCCAAAAACTTTGAATAACTTTCCCTTTAAGAGGGACTATAATTATAGCTTACATTTTGCTGCATATTAATCTCACGATCAACATAATGAGCGAGTTCTTCCTTCGCGTGAAGAATCTCTTGTTCAAGCTCGACAATTTTCTCCTTTAACGTATTGCTCGTTTGTCGCGAGGCCTCCAATTTCGTTTCAACATTCTTCAGGGTGGTATCTTTCAATTCCACTTCTTTAGCTGAAGTTTGGAGATGATTTTGTAGTTGCACCACCAAGACTTCTTTCGCCGAAGCCTAAATTTAAGATTATATCAGACTAAAAATTCCCTAAATATTAAATTAGAAAATAGCTTGGCAAATAGTCATCTTAAACAAATAAATTGAGGAAATATGGTTAATGTCACTTTTTAAGGTCCATACTACTAACATTAAAACTCGAACAACCAGATTTCGCCACTGACTATTATATTCACTAATCTGGCAAGAGTCTTCCTAAATCGCACACAAGTACTCTAATATTGTGTAGGCCTTCTGGTTTTAACATTGTTAAACCTTCATCAATTTCTCATTCAATCTCAACTATCAAAAAATGGTATTTGCCCATTCCAAGATCAAATAGAAAATTACGTTATCTTCGGCTCTACGTAGCTGTTCTTTCAGTTGTTCAAAGTCATTTTTGGATATCTTCTCCACAGAACTTTCAACAATTTCCTTGATATCTTTTTTAACATCATCAGTTTGGATATTGACATCCATAGATTTGTTTTCAGTCTGTGCAGCCGTTGTTTGATACTTTTCAGGTGTAGGAACTTCACGAATCGTTGTAGGCGAATCGCCGCTTAAATTAGCTTGTGTACAGATATCGGATGATGATTTAATCGAGATTGGAGCTTCAGATTCTTCCTCTTCGCTTCCGTCAACATTACCACTGACAAGTTCCTGACTGCTACTCAAACGGCCGTTGCACTGACTGCGGAATATCTTTTCAACACTCTTCATTTTCCATTCAGATTCGTTTTTAAACGCCATCTTTTTATGACAGACGCAAGGCATAGATTTTAGAGACGTAGAGTCCTTTTAAAATGATTTTATTAAATCAAAATGTTTACTAGATTTGTCAAACTGGCATAACAAAAACAACGTACTACTCGTTGATGGGTGTTCATGACAGCCAAATCGAGCGTATGACGATCACATTCCGCTTTTTGGATGGTTATTTCGTAATTAAGAGTCGTTATTTGCGTTTCCAAATTTGCAATAATCCTATCTTTTTCTAGCAACTAAAAAAATAACAATTTAAAACTTAGAATAATAATTTGAAAGGTATATTCTTGACACTTTGAATTTTATAACTTGAAAACGAAGCTAGATTTTTATAATTTTCCTTTTTATATTAAATTTTCATCAAAGTGTTTAGCCCCATAGTAATAAAAATAAGACTTACTTCTAATTGAGCTTGTTCTCGAAGTCTTTGCAAGTATCGAACTTCTTTGCGAAGTTGACCATCAGGCTTTTGAGAAGAATGAATAAGATCGTCATGCAAATTAGACAAAGAACTACAACTAGAGGTCAAAAGAGAGCCATGCTGCGGAGAATTTTAAAATTAAAAAAGCTCTCAGCAAAACTCTAAAAACAACTTAAAAACTCAAAAGGGAATTTTCCTAAAATGCTGAGATCTTGAGAGGTTTTGCGTTATCTTAAGTAAATATAGTCGTATCAATATTAAATTGTTTATAATTACTTCAGACATTCCTACGTTAGACCTGATATCTTCTACAGTTTGAGTATAATCTGTTAAAGATTCTCCCGAATGGCTATAAAAGATTTCAGAATTAGTTAATAAAAGAATTCAAACTATCTACAAAAAGAATTGACACTTACGCTCTAGAAAAGGATCGAACTGGTCCAAATACTTGATCAGGGGTAAGCTCGCAAAATGTAACACAGTCAAGCTAAAGTTAAATATAAATACCATGAATTAAACTGAACTTTGGTTTAATAATATAAAAACTACCTCCCAATGACCAGTGGAACGGGCCTGATGCATAATATGAAGTAAGGCGTGAAGATCATGCCTTAAATTGGCATTTTGATCGCGCAGAAAACCATTTTCCACCTTTAAAGTTGATCTCTGTTGTGTGAGATCTTCCATAGCAGATTCCATTTGCGTCTTTTCAATAACCATATCACGAAAATGTTCTTCGTAATCATGCATATGAAGCACCACCTCTTTCGTCGCTTTAGCCGATTTCCTTAAACGGGATTCCATTAGTGAGATTCTCTTCCTCGTTTCCCTTTCAAGTTCCGTGGCAGTATTAATCAAAACATCATTTTGTTCTTCGAGTTGAGCAACGTAGCTTTCTAATACTCTGACTTTCTCCTAGTTGAGTAAAAGTTAAAATATAAACAAAAATGTTCCTCAAACATAAAATAAAAATAGACCATACTTTTAGCTTTGTCGATTCATCCCAGCCAGTCTTTTCAATATATTTCAGTTGCCTTTGATGGGAATCTATGAAGGCGCTGAATAGAACGTCGAGTGGAACTTCTTTATCCAACATCGGAGTCGACCAAGATATACTAGAATAGTCTGAAAAATGGGAACTCTCGCCCAAATGTAAAGAACCATCTTCTGATAATGTTCTTGATAGTTTTTCGCCATTGTACAACAAACTTCGTTTTCCATGCGCAAATTTTGGGGCTGCTACAGTATAATCGTCTTCAGTGTTGCAGCTAGAAACACTTTCCGCTTCTTTAACCGACATTTTTAAACTTTTCTCTATAAAACTTTGTGACCTGATAAGGAGTTCAACAAAATTGCAGTAGACATAATTGATAACGAAGATGCGAAAGCATCTGGAACAGATTCGAGATTAGTGAACCTCAATCAGAGTCAAACCCCATTCCTCTTGGAGTCTTGGTGGCAAAAAAAATTCACGATTGTAGGTCAACCACAAAAAATGTCGATCTAGCTAGCACCCATCATCTGGCTTCAGGGCATTCAGGCAAGGTTTAGCTAGTCCTAGGCCTTAGTTAGACTTCTGTTTTATGCATTTTCGTATGAAAGCTCACCCAAATAAGTAATTAAATAAAAAAGTTCCTTAAATACCAAAGATAATTGTGAAGCCCTGCGCTAAAACAAGGCGCTCAAAAACCAAAGATTTGTGAAAAATCAAAACAGACTAAGTGTCGAGGTGGCATTGGCCCTTTTGAGGAAACTTCAAACACGCCGCACTCCGAGTCAAAGACACTGTGTTCATCTTGTTTAAAGTGAAACTGACACGATAAACAAAAATGAATTATACTGGTGCAATAAACAGAGTTGCCAGCCGCAGCCGTGTAATACAATTTACAGCGATATATAAATTTAAAAACTTTTTATTTTTAGTCGACGATGATAATGGGTAGATCTTAATTAATCCAGATATTGATTTATGGTATGAACTGTCTATCTAGACTCCTAGAGGGACGAGAAAATTAGCTGCCCACATACTTTATAAACAAACGATCTTAGCGTTATGTCTATTAGCAAGGCTTAGAAATCAAGGCGATGAAATGAAGCGCCCATTTAAGTACTCTACGATCCAGCCCCTCTAAGGTTACTTGCCTGAATTGCCTTTATGCCGTCTGCTAACTTGTTTATTATTATTGTTTTTGAACATCATGGTTGCCACAGATGTTTTTTTCATTAAAATATTTCCAGGTTTTCTTTGACCAGAAATACGTGTCACCTACACTTTAAATGAGCTGTAAAAAAGAGAAGCCTTTTCCGGTTTGCAAGCATGACCATTGAATGGCATCAGGCTTGATAAATGTGTAAACTTCAAATTGCGAATTTGAAATGGATTAATATCACGATACAAACGTTAAAACGCAACAAATTCACAAGGCTCTCATTGAAACTATAAACTATTTAAAATTAATAGTCAAAATATCACTTTCCGAAACCACTTTCCCGCGAAATTTCAGGTCTGCGATGTCAAAAGGGGTGATTTCAAATATTGGAATCGTCCAAAAACAAGTTGATACGCACATGCGCAATAAAAATGCATTGCCCCCTTCTCCCCCCCGGTTTTTCTCTGAAGATTCGGAATTTCGGATTTCGGAAAAGAGCCGTGTCTCGCGCGCGACGTTTTCTCAACGGCATTTTCTTTTTTATTGGAGTATTTCCGAAAATTTAATCGATCGTATTAATTGGAATTGCTAATAATCATTAAAAGTTAACGCGAAAAATTGCTTCTAAACACGGGTATCATAGATTGAATGGATCCGGCTATAGGTTGGTTTCAACCTGAGCAAAAGGTAGGCCTATTTCTCCGCTTTCGCCGAATAGTCGAGAGTTTTATCACTGCCGCTAGAGAGTAGGGAGAGATAGAAATTTTGCCCTTTTTACTAAAGGATTTAACGATAGCGCGGATAAATCTTAATTTATATAACGTATATTATATCGATTAATATTTGTTACTCCCTAATTATCAAAATAGGGACCGGCTCTCGAGTTTTGGACGCGAATTTGGAATTTGACTCTGGAACAAGGCCTGGAAAACATGGACTTGAACAACTCGAATTTCAACAAGACACTAGATTTTATACCCATAAAAGGCACAATGGGTTCGGTCATGGACCAAATTAAAGGATCACGAAGTTGCAGACCCGAAATTAGTAACAATACTGACAATTCTTATTATAATCGTGTGAAAAGGAAACGCGAAAATAGAGCGAGTACGTACGCACTGAATCAAAATGCCCATCTTATAAGTCAATATGGCGGCACTCCGTGGAGAAAGCATGGCAAAGTCTACCGCCAAGGAATTCTAGGGTGAGTCCAAACATTTTACTCTTTAGCCTTTGATCTAATCAGAAGCGCCCCCGGTATTTTTGCCTTCGATTTAGACCAAAAAACAAAAAAGTTATTTTCTTAGGCCTAAAAACCTTTATTAACGCCCCATATCTAAAGAAACCGGTAAAAAAGCTAGGCTATGGCGATAACTTTCCCACGGTTTCCCCTTGAAAAGTCAAGCCCCCGGGAAAAAAACAAGAAGTCGCGTTAGAACCCCGTGGTGGAAGCCCCAGCCCCCATCACACCTTAATTTAAACATTTATTTTTTTTTTTAAACTTCACCTAGTTAAAATAGTTACTCTTTCTGTAATTTCGAGAGAAACTATTTATTAGTTCCTTCGACAGGCGATTTTTCTACCACTGCAGGGTTTGACAGGGTGCCAAGTTTTTATTTTACTTGTGTAGTGACTACTTTCTCGCCAGACTTCCCCTAACTTCTCTGGTTTTTAGCGAAGCATGTGCAAAGTGACGTAAAATTGAGTTTTTTCTCTTTTAAAAATACACCGGGCCTTTTTTCCCACCCAACCATGGGATGCGTCAGGATCTTATTTTAATCGGGGAGAAAAGCGAAGCAAAAAGCGGTATCTCATATCGTAACGCGACCTCTTGTTTTAACTCACCACTCCCATTGGACAATTTGACCCCAATCCCCCACGTCATCAAAAGCGGGAAGTTTAATTCAGGGTTAGCGTTTGACCTATGAAGTTATAAATTTTTATAGTTTTATTTTTAACTTTACAACTTGAACATTATTATTGATTAGGATTAGTAAAAATTTATAACCCTGAAAATAATTATGAACAGCTATGAGTTTGAAAGGTATTACTTTTGTTTGTGTAAAATGTGTCTTAAAATATTAAATAATTTTTTGCTAACCAATGTCAGAAATATAATTTTAATCTCCCACTGTAAAAGTTTTGCATGTCCGTGACATTTGTAAGGTGGAAGGCAGGGCTTTGAATCTTTTATATCGTACAATTAGGATTGGCTATTGCCATTCCCTATTGCTGCGAGTCTAGAACATTGCAGGCACTTGTGATTGAAATAGATCTGATCAGTAAATAAATTAGTCGGAATGCAATAGTAGCCGACTAATATATGATTGTTTGTTATCGAATTAAATATGAATGTATTCAGCTTCTAATTTCTTAAAATCTAATCATTGTAGTATTTTGTCTAACTCGACCAAAATAACTTATTTTTACTATTAGACTAAAAAAGATAATTATAATAATGGTTGAAGCACTATTGTAAAAAAGCTGTTCATTCCGTGAAAATTTTGGTTCGACATTTATAGAGAGAAGTTTTACGCAAAAATAATATCCTACTAGTAATTATAATGAGGATCATCGCTCTCCCAGTGGAAGCGTAAAGAAAAGGTTTTGACTATGATACAGCTAGTAAACTCAAGCAAACTGTGAATTTATATCGGTTTAAGAATCTAATACCTCTTTGTGGGTAAATTTTTTAGTAATCTATCTCATTTTGAAGCTCCATATAAGGCTTTAATGAATCTACCGTAAAAAAAAAAAAAAAAAAAAAATCTTTAACTATCGAGACTTGAGATTTAAAAACTTAAAGTCCCTTTGATCCATATTAACCCCCAAAATGTATAAATATATTTCTAGACTTCACGATGAAATTGAAGATTTCTATCTGTACATGTCCCCAACCCCCGAAGAGCATCAAATGAGGCTAGCTGTGGTAGAAAGAATTAGAAGAGTAATTCAGGGACTGTGGCCTTTGGCAAAGGTAACTACTGTTCCCGTTATTTTTTTTATATCAACCTGTGCATTGCCGTAACCCAGTCATACCCCAAAATATATACAACGTGGGGGGAAAAATACAAGAAGTTCATTCTTATAAATAATTGTGATTTTTAAATGCTCAGGTAGAGATATTTGGAAGCTTTCGCACGGGTTTATACCTACCTACCAGGTATATTACTTCTACTTTTTTTTCTAATCAAGGTTACGAATCTTATACTGATTTGTTTTGTAAATATTATCAAAGTGACATTGACTTGGTGGTCATCGGAAAGTGGGAAACTCTTCCATTGTGGACGTTAGAAAAAGCCCTGATTGACAACGAAATTGCCTGCTCTGATTCAATTAAAGTGCTAGATAAGGCCTCCGTAAGTTTTTCGGTTTATCTAGTCCCCCCTCCCCCCAATCTCGTGTTTTAAAAATTTTGAATGCCAAATGATAAGCGCAGTCATGAACGAAGTAATGAAATTGGAGAATGTAAAAATGGGTTTCATGAAGTAATTTTTTTACTAGCATTATCTCTCGTGAGGAGATTACGGAGAGTAAAGGGGGAAAAAAACGTGACTAGAGTTAAATTATATTTCCAACATTCTTGGGATTCATTAATGAGTTCTTGGTGTAGTTTTATAATCATAATTTTACAACTACTGTACTTCAAAATATTTAATTGATAATTGTATGTAATGGCCAGATAGGTAATGTGGCGAGCCCAATCCTCATAAACACTAAAATATTCTTCTTCATCCGTATTTATAGGTCCCTATAGTCAAACTCACTGATTCCAAAACGGAAGTTAAAGTAGACATCAGCTTCAACATGAACAATGGTGTTAAAAGTGCCAAATTAATAATGGTATAATATTTATCATAGCTTTTTACTTCAGCGCTCAGCTTTTTCAACCAAAACCCAGAGGAAAAAATATTTGATTTCGTTTCTTACTTTTCAGGAGTTTATAGAAATGTACCCAACATTACCCAAATTGGTCTTAGTCTTAAAACAATTCTTACTTCAAAGAGATCTCAACGAGGTTTTCACCGGTGGTATTAGTTCCTACAGCTTGATTCTGATGGCTGTTAGTTTTTTGCAGGTATGTTATTTCTTCAAAAAAATCTTATCATTGGCAAAAATTCTTGATTTCCCTCTTTTTATCGGTATTTGGATTAGCTTCATCCTAGAAACGACTGCGCATTGGCAGAAACAAATCTAGGGGTTCTTCTGATAGAATTCTTCGAGCTGTACGGAAGACATTTTAATTATTTCCGAACCGGTATTCGAATAAAAGATGGTGGTTCTTATATTACAAAAGAAGAAGTTCAACGCAGCATGTCTGACGGATATCGACCTTCAATTCTGTGCATCGAAGACCCTCTTTTACCCGGTTAGATTTGATTTTGTAAAGTTTATATTTAAAACTCTCCCATTAACGTTGTTTTTCCGAAATTTTTGCAGGTAATGACATTGGGAAAAGCTCTTACGGCGCTCTCAATGTTAAGAAAGCGTTTGAATTCGCGTATTTGGTGCTCAATGGTTTGGCGCGACCCATTCAGTTCCAATTGGGGTTTCTCGAACGAAATGAAAGCATTCTCGGACGGGTAGTTCGAATAACTGACGAAGTCGTAGCCTATCGACAATGGATTCAGGAAAAATTTCCTTTGCCCAATAATTCTATGGATAGCTTTTCAGATAGCCCTTTATCAACTCCACCTCCGGTTGAAGTTTTAACTTCCACTACCAATAATTCAAATAGAAATTCTAAAGGGTATGAAAATATTATAAACTTAAAGTAGACGCGCAACTTGATTCGATTCCGGTCTTGTCAAATTTATTTCGCCAATTTAATCTTTAGAAATTTAAACAACCTGAGAGGCTGTTTTTACTTTCTTCAATGTGCCGAAATAAACTGACTTACCCAATTAGGAAAAAGCTAAATTGGTCCAAATTGGAAAATTCCAACATAATTTGACCCAAAAAACTTCTCAAGATCAATTTGACAAGGCCTGAATCGAGTCAGATTGCTCATCTATTTTATAATTTCCTGTTGTTAGAGGAATAATGAAGCCTGACTAGTGAATTAAGCCTATTTTTACTTGGTATGGCTTCATTCTCCCTTTGATTGTCAATGTCTAAATTTTTTTTAATTAAACAGTCACAGTCGTGCGCCTTCGAGCGGTGGTTCAAATGGAAATGAAGATTCTTTGGGATCTTGCTCCTCCTCCGTTGATGGTCACTCATCGACATCCGTTACTAGTTCCTGCTCGAGCATAGCGAGCGACACAGTAAGGATATTTTCTACCGAATTAAAGCATGTCAAGAGTTGGAATTAGTTCTTATATCAACTCCTCGCAAGTTTAGCCACCAGTTTGCCCATTTAAAATATAACAAAGTTTTTCAGTTGAAATTTAAGCGACTAATTAAAATTTAACAATAAATAGCGCAAAGTGTAACAAAATAATGATGAAATAAAATAATTTTTGCAGGATTCAGACTCTGTGCCTGATGATCGCGGTGGAGGAAATTTCATTAAAAGTAATAAAAAACGGGGTGGAAAAGACAATGTACCCGCTGCTAAAACGACGGGGGAAAAATATTCCAATTGTCATCAAACTACGACCACTAAGTCACCGAATAGTTTCGCGGCGATCGCGGCTTCCCAACGAAAAAATAATAGGTACACCGCCGCTGATAACATTTCGGCCAATCATTCGCAATGGCCCAGGCAGCCTAATAATCAAATGAATCAGAGTAGCGGACACTCTAACAACAAAGGAAGTCCGCATAACGGGCAATATTCCGCAACAGTGGCTGCTGCTAACAACGAACAGATACCCTACAATCGTTATCACAGAAATGTAGCTAACAAGAGGAAAAAGCCGCAAGTCCGTAAACCTGACTGCAATAATGGCCACGCTAATTTGAATAACAATCGTAACAATGCCCCCTTACCGTACGCTAGTCGGTAACAACTGCGGAAAAGGCGCTCTTAAAAAAATGGTGGCCTCAATATATATATATCTTTAGGTAATTATAAAATTTACTGTCAATTTTCGTTGTTAACGCTGGAATTTAACCGCAAAAAACGAAAAAAGGATATTTAAAAAGAAAACTGTGTCTTCCACGAAGCTGTGTGTTACAAAAAGTGCATTTTCCGTGTGGAGCTTTTTCTTTTTTCGCTATATAGTTTGTTTAAAAACTTAAAAAAAAACTTTTGTGCGCGACTGGTGAGTGAATGGTCTCAAATGAGTGTGCATCATTAAATATGTCATGATTCAAAAAAAAAAAAAAAAAAAATCATAAAAATTGACGAGTTTATTATCATATCAGCCATTCCTATAGTAAAGAAGATCACGTTTAATTTTGAGTTCGGTTAGTAAAAAAAATATCCCCCTTATGGTAAATGTTTTATAATTTCTATGTCTTTTTTCCCTTTACCTTTTCCCGTACTTTCTTTCTTTCCTCTTTAGGAATAATATTTACTAATGTACCCTGATGAATGAACAGAACGATATTAGTCTAATGACAACTAAAATAAACCTAGTAATTTTGAAAATTTATGGATTATAGTGTAACATCTTTCAAACTTTTATTTTTGATCCGTTAACAGTCAATTTTTTTCTTAGTCATGATTACAAAATAGGCTTAGCATTTTCTTTTTCATCCTTAGTCATGATTTTGAATTAGACTTGGATTTTTTTTTTTTTTTTTTTTTTTTTTTTGCTTTGTCATGATTTTGAGTTAGGCTTAGCATTTTTATCATGCTTAGTCATGATTTTGAGTTAGGCTTAGATATTTTTTTTTTTTTTTTGTGCTTTGTCATGATTTCGAGTTAGGCTTAGCAAGATTTTTTAATATCTAATATACTCATTAATATTAATTTTTAGTAAGGGACCTTGATTTAGGCTTAGCATTAAGTTTGCTAAATTGATGGATTCAACCGGTAGAAAATAAATGCCAGGGTACATTAGCATATATATTATTTCACAATTACTTTTTTACTCAGCTTTGACCAGTGTTATTTAACTAAAAAAATAAAAAATTCCAAAAAAAAAATATAAAAAATATACCCCAAAAAAATTAAAAACTTTTTGCCTTATTAGATTAGTTAGTAAGGGAATAAAAAAACGTTAAAAAATGTTATAATAAAAGAATTAAGGTGTAATAACGACAATATTACTGTAAAGAGTTGGATAACGAAAAAAAATGTTAATTTTAGTTTGGCTTTTTGTGTTCAAATTAACATTTATTGAAAGATGACAACCCTCCCATAAAATCTATAAAAATACTCGAGTTAAATATTTCCTTCCCCTTTTGTCTCCATTTCTCACCTTAGTTACGCAATCAGAAAAATCTTATGTACAAAAATCTTACATAAATGTATAAAAAAATGTACATAATCATATGTAAAATAGACTAATTTTTTTTTCTTATTTCTTTCCCATAAAATATAATTAACGTTTAAATTTTAAGTCCTTAGGATTACAGCAAAATTTATTTAGTAAGGGAACAACACCGTACTTAGTTTAAAAATTTGTTAACGCTCAATTCCCTAACTTCCTATATATTTAATTTTTATAATTTAGTTTCTAATCAATAATACAATGAGAGAAATGCGTGTAAATAACAAACTAAACAAAAAAAAAAAAAAAAAAAACTCCGAGCCTTCATTAACTAATCATATACATAAGAAATGTATTCTACTGCTTAATTATGTTTAATCTCTCAATCTTTCCCACCTAACAATTTAAAAGTAGACACGAGAAAGGACTCGATTGGGACCTTGTTAAATTGATCGCACACCAAGCTCTCTACTTTAATCTTCAGAAATTGAAAACTTTGACGAGCCTGTTTTACATTTCATCTCAAAGTCTTCCTATAGAATTACGAAAAATGGCTTACCCAATCAGGAAAAATGTAATTTGGTCAAAAAAAGGTCCAAATTCCAACAGAATTTGACCAAATAGACGAAATTAATTTGAAAAATAGTCCAAAGACATTTTAAATTTGACCAAAATAAATTTTTACAAATTCAGTAAGCCAATTTCTTTCGTTATTCTTTTGAAGCATGTTGAAATGAAAAGTTAAACAGACGTTACGCGTATGTAATCATCTTCAATTGTATTCTGAAGATTAAACTCGCGAGCTTGGAGTAACATCAATTCGTCAAAACCCGAAGAGTCAGGTTGCGTGTCTACTTCAACTCAGTGAACGTTTTTTTTTTCTAATTTAAAACAATTTGGAGTTGTTTTCCCTCTTTTACCTTTATTTAAAACTAACTAATAATCAATTAAATTAATAGTTAATCCCAAACAAGTGAATTTTTGTAATTTTAGGAAAATATTCGAAGCATTCCTAAGATTTCCGCAAAAAGTTTTATTTCGTTTATGCGGTAGTTTTCTTTTTAATTAGAAAGGTTGCGCCATGACCTTAAATCTTTTTTCTGAGTTACAAAAACAAATTTAAATATACCCACCCTGAAATGTACCTAATATAAATTATTTTTTTAAAAAATAACATGTTAAGTTAAAAAAAAAAAAGAAAAATAATTGTTAATCATGTTTAAGATAAATACTTATAATTCAAATGGGGGGAAATGAAGTTATAAAAGTATCTGGCAATCACTAAAAATATATTTAAAATTACAGGGGATTTTTAAAATCAAAAGTCCATAACTTACTCCAGGAAAGTAATTAACACACAGTAGCGCAATGTTATTAGCAAATGACATATCTAAAGCAAGACTAAAGCTCTGTTTTAAAGCGTCATGTAGCCAGAAAAAGAGGGTTACTTAAAAGGGGCTCTACAATAGTCACTTTAAGCCTAATTTAAGTGTTTTAATGTGAGAATTAAATCGCTCGTCTCTCACGTGATACGCCGGTGACTTGTTAACTACAAGATCAAACTCTCCATGGATTATTGTTAAGCCTACTTTCCAAGTAAAATTGATTTTCTAGCTTAATATTGTTATGTATTTTCTTACTAGAGGTTTAGGCCTATTTAAATGATAAGGAATCTATAGAAAATAGTAAAATACCTTGTTTAACCTCCTTAAGTAGCACTACCTACTACAGAAATACTCTGGTAGATGAGCTACTCAATATTCAATTCAATTTTTAAACACACGGTAGCTAATAGGGTGTCTTAAATCCATCAACTCCTTATTTTTGCGGAAATCTGTACACTAATGGATTTTAATTACTTTCTTGGAATAAGTCATTAATTTTTGAAATAATATATTATATTTGACTATCTCGATATTAAAAAAAAAATTGTTTATCGAATCAGTCGCTAACCACTCGGGAAAGTTTTGTAAACTAGATTTTAAAGAGTTTTTAGGCACTTTTAGTACTCATGGAGGAAATATCTCCAGTTAATGTGTGTTAAGTGTTTAATTTTAGCATCATTTTTGATCAGTGAACATCTTTTCTCATTTTAAATTAGAAAGCAATGCCAAAATTTATCAATAGTGATTGAAATTAATCACATCTACATTCGTAATTGGGTGAAAGGGACAATATTAGCAAACAGTGGCGAAAGTAGTAACTAACAAAACCATGTGTGTGACTGCAGTCTAGTGTTAAGAACAAATGAGAAATACAACTCCGTATGTGGTTAAAAACAAAGATTACACTTTCGAAGATTATTCTTATTTAAATAAGAGAAAATTTGATCACATGATTTTCCTACATGGTTAAACTTTTACTCAAGCGAGTGTGCAGAGATTTTTCTCTATTCATAGGAAAAATTCATAGATATTTCATTGTAAAAAATGTTCATAAATATTTCACGAGTGGTTTAGCGCTACAATCGAATAACTTTAGGGAACACGTTAAATCCATAAAATTTGTTGGGCTAGTGCCAAATTTTGTTTGTTTCCCCCCTTCCCCTCATAAACAAAGAGTGCTAATTCTGGTCCAATTTTTAAAATAAATCATTTTAGAGGTGCCGCTTTAAAAACAAAAAACATTTTGGCAAAATAATAATGAGTTCATATTTTTATTCTGCCATAAACCTTTTAGTCAAATATTGTTCCGCACTCTCCATCTCAAAAAAAAAACAAAAACAAAAAAAAAAAAACATTAAATTATGATGAATAGATTAACATCCCCATCTAAAAAAATTAAAAAAAAAAATACAAAAAAAAAACTCGTACGAATGTTTGCATGGATGTTTTTTGATACTGTGTGTACAGCTTCAAAAAAAAAAAAAAAAATTAAAAATGCCACGTGTAAATTATTTGTATGACAACCAAAAAAATAGTAAAAAAATAAAAAAAGCACACTAAATAAACCATTTGTTTTTATTTTACAAACTTTTTATTACTGAATACACTTTGCGTGCCAAGTATACAAGGAAAACTTAACGGCATGTTTAAAAATATGGCTTATAATCTATATAGGGAGGGACCACCAAAATACTTCTGACAACCCGAAGGATAGTAAAAGACCGTTTTTAAATAAAAGGAACTAAAATAAATACACTTTCTCACAACTTGGCATGTAGTCGAGCCTTCTATTAAGTGTATGTTAAAAAATACTATTACACCTTATGTAAACTATAATACTTTAAGATTGAGATTGAATAGCTACAGCGGGGAAGCCCAGGGAGAGAAGTAAGGAAAATCTAAGATGACACCCTCTGTGGTGAATACTAACAGTCACTTGCCCTTTCAATTTTTGTACTAAGAACTATTTTATATCTGGAAAAACTTGTAACCGCAGCTCGGTTTTATTTACTTTTCCCAACAAATTTCTTGGTAATTCGTTTAGTGTCATTAACACGCTTGGAATACTATAAGGCGGCAATTTATCTTTGCACCATTCACGGACTTCCTCCAAGTATAGTGGTGTCTCAACAGGCACAACGATGGCCGCCACTTTTTCACCCCAAGTAGTATCAGGAAGACCCACAACGCAGCATTCTTTAATTTTGGGGTTTGCCAGTAACTGGCACTCTACATCTAACGCGCTGATCTTATAACCACCACTTTTAATAATATCAACCGAAGTCCTTCCCAATATTCGATAACTGCCATTTAAATATTGGGCAGTATCTCCTATAAATTTATCAAGAGTAAATCACTTTTGTTTAATGGTTAAAGATAACCTTGTGAAAAATTCAAGTTTTGAATAACATATTTCAATAGAGCTCAATGAGAGATTTAAATTGAAGCCTCATACTCGTGAAAATTCGACTAAAACCCTTCATACTTGCACAAGAAGCTATAATTTGGTTGTTCCAGGGGTAAAGGATGACTAATGCAAGGTTCCATATCAATTTTGTAAGAGGATGGCACAAGATGACGTCTGATTACAGGTGCATATGAGAAAACAATGGACTGTATTCTACTTTCCGTGTAAACCGACAAGGAAGGATATTTTGTTATCAACAAATGTCTGATGGAGGAAGACAACGAGGAACTACAAACCTAGATGGAGGATGACTACAAGAAACTACAGTCCCAGACGGAGGATGACAACGAGAAAATACAATCTCAGATGAAGGATGACAACAAGAAACTACAATCTTAAACGAAGGATGACAACGAGAAACTACAATCTTTGATGATGGATGACAACCAAAAACTAGTCCGAGATGGAGGATAACAACGAGGTACTAGAAGAAGGATGGAAGGCTCCCCAATATTTTTAACATATCTTAAGGGATATTGAAGAATTCTTGAATGCCTCTTTAGAACCATATTACAACTACTTGAGAGTCATAACTGTGAGGAAAAGGAGCATTGTTCAATGGGTAATTGTAATCTGGTACTAAATCCGGTTTGCTCCTCCTTGTGTCCCAACCCAAGTAAATGAACAGTAAATGAACCCTACTCCAAACAAGTCTGTCAAAACTTTATTTTTCCCTCCCACTTCTTGTGTAGATGAAAGTGTGATAAAGATGACTCACCTGTCTTAAACCAACCATCTTTTGTAAATGATTCCTTGGTAGACTGTTCGCGATTCCAATATCCTTGAAATACATTCTGGCCTTTAATCAAGAGTTCTCCAATCTCGCCCTCAAACTTCAAATCAGTCTCGTGACAATCCCCTTGCACACTGATGTCCCGCTTATTATTGGGCCCTTCACTTGGTTTGCTGATTTTGGCTTGAATTCCGGGAAATGGTTGTCCAACACTTCCTGAAATATTATACATTACTATAATATTATCCATGTCGTATGTAGATTCATACCTGGTTTTCTTTCTCCATGCAGGGGATTGGTAAAAACCATTCCCAACTCTGTCATTCCGTAGCGTTCAATCAACGAATGACCCGTTAATCTTTCCCATTCAACGCGAATAGGGGTTGGCAATGAAGCTGACCCACATGCCATGAATCTTTAAAATATGCCAGTGACTTACTGTCCATAAAAGTTACTTGGCGCCATTTTTTTCTAACCTGATTTTCAATTTACAATGGTTTCTAATATAATCCAACTGATATGGATCTTTACAACTTGCCAAATATTTGTTCATTTCTACAATCAGAAATGAATACATAGTTGGAACAGCGTGAAATATAGTAGGTTGAACAGAGCGTTCTCCTAGAAACCATTTCCAAATCTATAACAGCGTAAATATTTCTTTTAAATAACTTTGATTCAGACGATTCTCACGAAAATTTATCTTCTCTGAGTAACTTATATCTATTCTTGGTAATACATGTACCTCTTTAGCGTCAAACTTTGGAAGTAGCACCACACTAGCTCCGGCTAAAAGCGGGCTGATTACTCCATTTAAAATACCATGCAAATGATGTAAGGGCAAGGCATGAATTATAACATCATTTGATTTGATTTCCCAGGCTTGATTTACGGCGCTAGCCTGAATGTGAAGATTTTCATGGGAAAGAATAACCCCTTTAGGAGGACCAGTTGTCCCGCTGGTATAAACAAACATAGCTAAAATTACTTGGTTTGAAAAGGTGCTTTTCTCAAACTATAATCATACCTGGTAGTTTCGAAAATTCCTCAGATACTGATTTAGGAAGATTATTAGAAGTTGCAAGGTTTTCAATATTGTTTGAATGTTCAATTTTGATAAGGGGTATCTTTAGCTTTTGAGTGATTGGTTTTAAAATTTCACCAAACTCTTCTGTAGTAACTACCGCTTCACATTGCGCATCACTGATATAATACTCTAACTGGTTTGGAGGATGTTTTTGGCATAGAGGAACCGCGATAAAACCACACATCCAACATGACCATTGAGCGATTACGTAGGTAAAATCACTTGGGCACAAAAAGGCAATTTTTGTTTGTTTATTAGAGACAATTTTTTGATCAAATTGTCTCAGTCTTTTGGAAAATCTATCAGCTTGGAAATACAAATCTTTGTATTTGTATTGACCCAAGTGATCTACAATAGCCACGGAATCTTGAAAAGCTTTGGCCTTATCATATATTACTTCAAACTTGGGTGAGAAACAAGATAAAGTTCTCGAGAGGACAGTTAAACGACGAATTTTAGTGTTAATGAATTTTAAAAATAGCATTTTGAAGCACGAAATTCAAAAGATAAATACTGCAGTCAACAAGTTAACCTTTGCTAACGAAACCAAACTAAACAGAGTTTAGTTTAGGTGTAAAATCTTGTAAAACCTAAACTTCTTCCAACCATTTACTTTCGCTCAAACTGAAGCTAAATAGGTTTGGTAGTTACAAGTTATGACGCCCAAATATCATAAATAATCAAATAACACAATCTGCAATATAAAAAAAAAAAAAGCGTTTATAATTACCCAATCCAAATATTAAACGATTCGATCGTACTTAAATGATATGGTGCAAGAAGATAGTAATAAAAAATGATGAAACAAAAGAACCACCTGTTACCGGGTCCCGGGAGTGACGAGTGAGTGACACTGACAAAATCGTCTGCATGAAACCCAAGTGATTCTATGGTCACAGGGCTGCCAGATGAAAATTCTAATAATAAATTATTTGAACAAGATGGGCAAGCCCATAGAATAGTTTATCTTAGTGATTCCAAGGAGGATTAGACAAGGAGAGGAAATGTGGGGCTGCGTTGAGTTAGAGAGAGAAGAGCCAACCTCCCACTCGGGTGGAAAGGGGGATAGGAAATTCTCGAGGTAAACTGTTGTCACGTGGTCGCTAGCTAGCGCGTTTCATAAAGGATTCGTTTTACTCACGCGACAACATTTTACCACGAAACGTCTCTACCCCCGTTCTCCCAGAGTGGGAGTTTAGGCCGACGCAGTAGGAACCGCGCCGTCCCCACATTTCTTCTCCTTGTCTAATCCTCCTTGGTGATTCTAGCTTGCATTTTTGCGTTCCCCACTGACAGACAGACATACTTAGAGAATTAAAGAAGACTCGTTTAATTATTAATCATGGTTCTTGTTAATAACGTTATCTAATTCACCATGGGAGAAATGGTTCATTTATTTCTGACCACGGTTAAAAATATATTATTAAAAATATTCTAAGCCCACGACAGCCCAAGGATCTTTTACGCCGTAACTAATGAAATTTACCTTAGTTATGAAGAAAAAAACACTAAACAGGGACAGTTGGTAAACTAATAAAAGGGTGGTAAAACAGTGAAGCAAAAGCATTTCCTGCTAATGCTTTTAATAAGGAAAACACCGTACCAATAATGAATTTACTTATTGATATAGACTTTTGATAATGAAGGCAAGAAAACCATTCATATTTATATTAATTATTAGTGCACGATATGCTTTAATAAAAAAAGGATAAAAAAATTGCATTTTGGCCACTTTAATTAGTTTTCTCTTTCTCGTAACTTTCTCCATATTCATTGACCCGTTTTTTGTCAACGGGATATAACCTGAAATAAACCAAATTAGGATTTCAGACGGAACAAAACATTTTAGGTACATACCATCTTTGATAAAGATAAATAACAAACACTACGTCATCTCTGAAACAAGCGACCCTGTGCACCGTAGGCATTGTTATAATGAAGGCGAATAAATCATCAATAAATGTATTAAATGCCTATGTAAAATAAAATTTAATACATTATTAATTGAGGTTTTGGATTTCCTGGATTAATATTATAATAAAACCTCAATATAACTCAATTTTCAGGAGTATTTAAGTTATACTAGCTAAGACTTGGCTTTGCAGACGACAGATGGATTGGTCAAGGTCATTACCCTTAAAATTGCAAATCAAAAGTATCTAGACATTTTTTGGGAACTATTTCGAAAAGATATACCCAAATGGTGTTGTCATCACAAGGATGGCACGCGCTTTCATAAAAATGAAAGAAACTAAGATGGGCACGAGCCAAACTTGACGCAATTTGCTACAAATTCCATTGATACACAAATTGCGCAATTATTTGGCCATTGTCATTTTCTACCAAGTAAAAATGCAAATTTCTCTCGAAAAAGATTGAAATTTTGTTCGAAATGTATTTTGCAGCTTGTCACCCATTAACCCGTTTTTTGTACTTTGGGCTGTGATTTTGAAAAAAATTGTTATAACGAGGTTTTACTGTAGTTTAAAGGATTGAGTACGTAATTAGCACTAATTCTTAAGATTAGTCTTACTTTGTACATAAAGGCTCTCCATGGCAAATGAGATACAGATTTCAGTTTATAGTTTATGAATAGTTGCGGTAACATGAATAAAAATCCAAATGCGTAGACACCTGAGTTAAGAAAATACTTCTTAAGTTAACTTAAAAGCGCAAATTCTTAAATTAGTAAATTACCATTAGCCAGACTTTTGATACACCAAGAGTACCAACTTTTGTGCGGAGTGTATATTAACGTATAAATGGCGCCGCACAGAACCAATGGATAGAGCAAATAGGATAAATATCGCATACTCTGAAATATAAATAAAAATATTATCACTAATTGGGCCATTCTACTAAGATAAAAGGTTTAATTACTTCAGAATCAAATCCTTCCGTCAACTTCTCTTCATCCGAAGATTTTTCTAATTTAAATTTAGGCATCAATCCAGAAAATGTTATTCTTAATTTCAACGCTTTACTGACTTTCCATAACTAAAATAAGATGGTTTAAATGATAAAATTAAAAATGAATACTAAACATAACCAATTTTAAAATTACTTCAATAAATGTAGCGATAAACGAAGGAATAAGAACCAACATGCTGGTTTTTTCATCCATAAGATACAGAGTAATAATTCCCTGACTAACGCAACGCCACAAGAGTGTTCGAAATGAAACCCCAACCATTGTTTTTCGTTTTCTCCAAAAACTTATATCATTTTTGAATGCCAAGAAATCAAACATAAGCTGTGAAAGAAATTTAAAGTTAAGAAACTTCGTATCTTACAACTATTTAATAAAATCATACGTGAAATGCCGATGCGAGAAAAGTGGCTAGTAACAAATAAATATTCGTATCAAAAAAGACGCTTTTGACTTCGTCCGTGTCTTTTTCAGTGAATCCCAGTAAAAACAATTGTTTCATTGCTTGTTCAATAGTCGTCATGAGCCTTAAACGACCAACAGATATTGGGTTGAACTGAATTGTTGTTTCCATTTCAGATTTGCTGACATTTAACGGCTGTTAAGTCAAACAAAAATAAATAAAATGGCCTTCGTCTCCTGCACTACAAACTACAAAGCTGAACAAGTATTCAGTTTAAGCAATGACCGATGATAATACATACACTAGCATAATATACGGTACATTTAACGAATTCTGGTTAGAACTAATTACGGAAAAGAAGGATACAAGTTCAGCCTAAATTATAAAATAAATTTTATACTTACAGCTAAATCTTTGACACGAAAACTGAGATCGCTAGTATACAAAACTGGTAAGTACTCTTTTTTCTCTGATAATTTCAAAAATGAAGCTATTTCTTGTGGCACTCGATTACGAGCCAAAGGTAACGGTTCCGTCATGGCGTATATAGTTAATTTTGGTTTCCAATGTGTTACGGGTTTAATATATTGCTTTCTCTTGGAATTTATTGGTTTCGTCTGTAATAAAAATATTAAAACTAATTGAAAACTATGGTTATGATTTATATTTGTTTGTTTACCTTTTCTTGGCTGTTACTATCGCTGTTAAGGAGATTAAACGCAGTTGATTCAGGTTCATGATATTTAGTTAAAGCACAACCCCCATAAGAGGTTTCTGGGTTTTCTAAGAGCTGCAAAATTGACTTGACTTTTCGCTCTGAAGGGTAGAGGAATGCGTGAATGAAAAATGAACCATTTCTTAACGTTTGACTAGGTAGATTGACATTCAACTTGCTATAGAAAATACATTAATTACTGTGTTCAATGAATAATAGGGAGGTATTACATTTCATGTGACTTGAATACATCAAACTTCTCGGCATTCCAAACAGGAGTTAGATCTTTGTACGAATGAATGCTAGACTTAGATGATGTACATAGTACAAACTGGAATATGTGGAGTTGTCACGTATTTATTTTGTTGTATAAGGCAAACAAATTAGAAAATTTTGAACGCACTTGATATTTTGTATTTGTATTCCAAGATGGGTAAAGACATTTTTCATTAGCTTGGCAAGGTTTAGGATTGTATAGATGATAAATGGTCCAAATGGAATGTGTAATGTATACCAAGAAAATTAAACTAAGTACTAAAGAAAAAGAGAACCTAGGCATGATTTTTATTTTGGATTTTGGTAAATTGGGGACTTTACTCATTCAGTATTATACTAAATATCCAACATTAAGCTTCCTGACTAACTAAAATAAAATTACATTGCTTACGTGGAATAAATAGGTACAGGATTGGTATTTAACAAAACACCGTTAATTTTATAACATTTTTTTTTTGGCTACGAAAACATAAGCAGACGACAATGTGGTCAAAGGTCAACCACTGCTCCAACACAGCGTGGGAAAAGGGAACCAATGACCAGCGACCTCTGGCCTGGAATAAATAAACTTTTCATGACCTTATCTATAATTATGCGTAAATGCGTATCATTGATTTGGAAATATATGTATTTATATATTCCCAACTCAATGATGCATATAGAACGATTCTTCAAACACGATTGAAAAGTCTCGAATCGGGCACTCTCACAACCAACTTTTTCAAGAGTAGTTTGTAATATGGAAAAAGCTGGGGGCGGTTTGATACGCAATGTTTAAACTCATATGAATACATTCCAAACTCCACTTGAAAACTAGTGTAACTCTTTTATACGAAACTCCAGGAGGGAGATTCGAACCAAGATCTCGCACATTTCCAAGCTAAATAGCTAATACCATAAGTTTATAACTTATTTAGAAGATAAGTTATAAACTTATGGTAATAAGTACTGAAAAGGCTAGCGCTTACACAGATCCTTCTACATACAGGATCCTTGAAAACACTATTAAAGAAAATCGCTCAGTCCACTAGAAACTATAGTAAAAATAATAAACTAACATTAAGGGCATTAAAAATATATTTACATCCTTTGAAAAGATTTAGTAAAAATTGAGAATCATTTAGATTTAGGCTAAACGAAATATAATTTAGAATTTAGATATTCAAATAATAAAGTATGTCTATAACTTATGTTTCGTAAAAATATGGATGGACGTTATCAGAGGAAACGGACCATTATTCTCGGTCTAAACTCTTATCCTTTTTACTCGTAATCATAAACCCAGCGAGTAATATAATAAATATTAAATCAAATGAGGCTTAAAAGGTTATGAAATCTTCCGTGAAAAACCTTTTTTTTTTGTTCAGGATACAACGGGGGTCACGTTATTACTATATATATTTCTCTTCATTAAAGTCTCTTCGAGCAACCCCCATAGTTCCGACAAGGAGGAATAAGGTAACGGAGTGTCTGCATAAGAGATTTTCAAATAGAGACGCCGGTAGAAAGTGTTAACACTCAAATATTCAGGATTGTTAATTGATTAGTTTACCTCCATTTTCCGTGGTTTAAATAATGACAGCATCATCTGGGGATTAGCCAGGTCACAGGTGTTTTTTTTTGTGCGTTACTAAGCCAATTGAAGGGAGTTTAAAGAGTAGACCCAAGGTGGAAAGTACAGCTTGACATTCCAGTCATTACGTCTAAAATTGGCGCGAGTTACGTTAGGAAACCAGACGTCGCACGCATACCCTCTTCAGACCAGGGGTAATTAGCCGGTTTAATCAGATTAATCGAGGTTTATATAGCCATCTTAGTTCAATAGCAAACCTTATTTAAATTTGATTAAACCAGATAATTACGCCTCCTCTGAACTCAATAGGCCAACCATTCGCTATGGGATCCCAATATTATACCAAATACGGAAGCCATCGAGCAATCCCTTACCTTATTCCTCCAAGGTTCCGGGATAAGGTCGGCCTCAATCTTTTTTGATAAATCCCCAAAACAAACAGAGAAATAGATAAACGTAAGAAATGAAAAAAAAAAAAAAAAAAAAAAAATTCTTCACTTTTCTTTCTTTATTATATGTACGCTCTTTAACGTTTTCTTTTTCAGTTTATATAACTTTCTTTTGGAACTTTGCCACAACGACTTACTTCGAGTTAGTCCTAAAAAAGTTGCCCCTTTCTTTAACTAATAACGAGTATCGCGGTGAAGTTACAATCGTGATTAGAGATAATATTTATAGAATAGACGTTTGGTCATTAGATACGTGGGGCACCACAATAACTAATTAAGATTAAAAAACCGTCTTTGAATATAGTTTTAATTAATTTGTTCGCAGATTTGGTAGAATTGAGCTCTAATAGAATCTAATAGAAATGAGACGCAATATTTCGATGTCATATATTTTCCGAAAACGAGGCCGTAAGGAGGAACTATATTTCTTCAATCATATTCATATTTATAAAAAAAAAAAAAAAAAAAAAAAAAAAAAAAAAAAAGTTCAGGGAAAAATATTTTGTTAAAATATTCTCTCTAAGCACATCGATTCGTGACGTTTTCCGTATAGTTGATGATGACAATGATCTAAATCCCTGCACTCAAAAGGAAGAAAGTATGTCTGCGTTAAAATAGTACTTTGGAAACCCTCGCGTTTCTCACCTTTTGTCAATCCTGGATTAAAGGGTGCATGAAGTAATGTTTTTAAAGACAATATAATGCTACTAATAACCTAATAGTAGCGTTAAAATATTAAATATTCTTCTGGAGGAGGGCAGTTGTTCCTACCCGAGAAAATCAAACGAGGCTTTTGTTTCACGTTTAGGAGCCCATCTCCCCCGGGCCTTTTTATAGAATTCTGTTAAAACTCAAAGGTTTTTCGTTAATTTAGAGTTAATTACCTAGTTACGATTTCAGCCCAACTCTTTGAGAGAATCGAAGAAGACATCGCGTCTTTCGAAGCAGTCTAAATAGCTAGCGTTCGATTTCAGAGTGAAAAAATAATGGTCGGGTAAGTTTTTGCGATAACTTTGGATACGATTTCAATTAAAAACAACTTATTTCATTACTTCATGCTACCTTTAACCGAGGCGACTGCGAATAAGACTTCATCAAAATCCTGTTTTTGTCACGTAAGTTAAGACGCGACCGAATTGAAGATGAAAAGGATGATAAAGAATGAAGGAAGCAGCACGCGTGCGAGTCAAAAATGTCATAGTCCCCGAAAGCCATCCGTCAATATTCATCAACAGCAAACACAGAGCGTGCTTATGCCTAGGCATAAATAATAATAATAAAAAAAAAAATCTCTTTTGTGGTGTGATATTTGCTGATGTGTCCCACAAATCCCTTTTTTCCTAAATACTAAGACGTCGGGCAAACTATTCATAAACAGACCAATACCATACAACTACTCTAAATTCAGAAAACTCAGATACGAACAAATAAAGAAAAATGTATACGGATATCGAAATAAAATCGGATTTAGTTTGATTTTGAATTCAATTTACTGTATTTCGTGTGAGAACAAAGATAGGGAACAAATACGATGAGTTTGGGACGAAGGCAAGGGCTGTTCGGTTAATCATTTTCCTTTAAGGATGAAGTTGTATCCGTCTTTTAGTGTATATTATATAGCTAAAATTTATGGAAAACCCGATTGCAGAAGTTAAAATTAAAGTTACGCAAGAAGAGGAGGCGTCACAACTTGTCAAACGAAAAAAGATAGAGGCGGAAGTCCGATTGAATCAATCGTACTTGGAACGAGCCCTAGTGAATATTGCGTACGAAGCTGGCGTAATATTACGCATTATTCCTCAGAATTTGCTTATGAAAGTCGAAGCCTTTGTTTTAAATAGTTGGTTATTCGTTATTATTATTCTACGGAAAGTTACTGTACTGTAAAAATTACTTAAGCAGGACCGAAATGAATGATACCAAGATTAATAGCGAGTACTTCAACGTTACTGAAGTTACCAATGAAGACTTCAACGCTACTCAGGTTAGCATTGAGTACTTTAACTGTATAACTAATGATGATTACATCATTGAATCTACCGACTGCGAGTACGAACCGTTGGGAATAATAACCACAACTATCGAAGACTTTTACGAAACATACATGGCATTTTTACCCGAGTTCAACGTGGTTCCAGTAGAATTAGTTATCGCCCTACTGATTATCGGAATATTAGGCAACGTGGTCAATATTTTCGTTTTCACTCGACCAGTTATGAGAAATCCTATGAATAAATTACTAGCCATTATGGAATTGATAAACTTGTTCGTTTTCTTTGGCTTCATTCCTCAACTGATTCGTCATTATCACCCAAAATACTTTCGCTCTCGTCATTTTAAAACTAGTCGAGTTGGTGTTGACAACCGCCGTTGTTTGCTCTTCCAATTGGTTAACGGTACTGGCTGGTATCTGTAGATACGTAGCCATTAATTGGCCCCTGAAAGTCGGACGATTGTGCGGATGGACTCGTACCAAAATTGTAATTTTAGTTATCGCGATAGTATCGATTTTAATAGCGATTCCGTACTCTTTCATTTACACTTACGAACGATTCGAGTTTAATTTAACGTACAACTCCAATACAGATGGAGAATTTTCGGAATTGCTCGACGTATACGCAATTAGAGTTTCCGAACTAGCGTGTTTGAATCCCATCATTCTTAAATTTTCGGAACTATTATATATATTGACCACACTCGCACCGTGTATTTGTTTGGCCATCTTAACGTGTCTCTTGTTACGTAGTTTATGGGTAGCAAACGCGAAACGACGCGTATTGACCGGTTCGAACCCGAGTAGACCTCCAGTAGCAACGTCTCGAGAAACAACCTCTTTCAATCGAAATGAAACAGAGAGGGAGAAACGCTTGACCATTCTCTTAACCGTTTTGGTTTTTTTGTATTTCTTGGCGAATGTTCCCGGCACGTTGATAAATATTCTACAAATGGCGGGCGAAAATCCGGAACCTTTACTTGGATATACTTTTTATGGCTTGGTTAAAACGAGAATCGGACTTCTTTTATGTAATTCAGCGACATTTTTCATTTACTTCGCGATGAGTGAAAAGTATAGAGAAACTTTGAAGACTAGTTTACTACCATCCAAAGTTCGCTAAGGATTTGTCAAGGAAACGATCTAGTTTGCAACAGTCTTTGTCTCGCCCGTAGGAAAAATCTAAATCGCTATTTTGTTGATGCAGTCAAACGTTTAACTCAGCTTAATTTTGTCAAAATTAAACAAACTCCCCTTTGGAAAAAAAAAGGGCTTTAAATTTAACTCGAAGAGCGAGTTTGAATTTAATTTATTTAAATAAGCTTGATTTAAGCTTCGAGTTTTCTAAAAAAGGTTATATAAGGTGTTAGCAAGCGTTGTAAGTTAGATAAGTTTTGTTTTTGTGAATTAAATTATCTTTAAGTGAAGGAAAACATTGTTTCGAACTGCTGTGGTCGCTATCAAAAGTAATTTCGTGAACAACTGAAACAAAGTAAGAGGAATTTCAATAATAATTATACTTATTATGATTATTCTATTATTAAAGTATAAGTGAAATTTCGGTAAATTAATAATAATTATTATTATTATATTTCCAATTTTATACACTGAATGGCGTTGCTTTGATTATTTAAATAAAGTCCGCGAGTTAGGTACTTCCAAGATATATTGTTATAGACGTTTGCTAAAACCGAATACTCTTAGAGATTGAAGGCAACCTTGATTTTACCAACTGAAAATTAAGACTGAAATGAATTGTAGACAGAGGAAGAAGGGTGGAATGTGCAAACTTCCTGACCTACTTTTATTGATAGCTCTGTTTGCTAATCTTTGGTTAACGTGGAGAAGGGGTTGCGTTGAAGCTAACTGGAGGAAAAAACGATAGCCCGGAATTACTCCCGAGACGTATTCCTCCCCTTCTCGTGATGCTGTTCCATATTTCTAGCTCCTACTCCGAGCTAAGTTTAACCACAATAGCTAGACTCAGTTTTCAAGTTTTCAGCTAGCACCCGTGGAATTATAGGCTTGCATCTAACAAGATATAATGAACCAATAAGAAACTAACGAAATTTAACTTTGCAAGTGATGAAAAGTTCGGATTGGAACGATGAAGGAATATAAGAATGATTAGAAAACATTTATCTATAGGGTATCTCAAGCTGAGGCTATGTACTTCGACACGCTCTCTCATCGAAGGTCATTTACTCTCACTCGCCGTTTCTGATGAAATAATTCCTCCACCCCCAAACCTGTTTTCCGTTCTCCACTTTTTAGCGCGGAAAAGAGTCTATGAAACTTTGGTTTTTGTTAGAATAAAGCTCGTTGCTTCGATTAGAGACTAGCCATAAAATATTTTAAATCAAAAGGGTTAAAAAGACTTTACAACAAAAAACATTCACATCACAGTATCCGGCAGGGAGAGGGAATTCAGATTGAAAAGTAATGGCGTTGATACCGTTTTACCTCAAAACTTGAGGCTAGAAAACTATCCAAATATATCACTACATCAGTGGCTCTAATTCTAGAAAAATCCAAGGTTAAAAAATAGGGATGGATAGTCTCTGCTTCGACGTAATGAAGTTATCAGCGTCAGAGAGAGATGAAACGAGTTGAAGCTTTGTTAAGGGCAGGCTATATTTAATAGGGATTATAAACCACGCGGAACACGGGGATTAATAGCTATGGTTTAAAGATATATTGCTCACTTATCCCCATCTCACTTTTTTTTTTGATAACCATAATATAAAGTTTGGGGGTTTGGTTCGCATTTCTTCTTCGTGAATTAATAACACCATGAAGTACAAGTCATGCCTATATCAAAAATCAGGTTCATTACATAATAATGTTCATATCCGTACGTCAAAAAAGAGCACGTGGTTTGCCCTAAGTCAAGGAATCGCCCTTATGTCAAAAACATCACGAATTTCATCCATACATCAAAAACCATAACGAGATTCATCCTAATTTGACTTTACATGAGACTCAACTTTACTTCGAAAAAAAAATATATATATTTGGAGTACATTCCCATACGTCAAAAAGCATAAAGATATTCATCCCTATGGACTCTAATTATCATCAATTATCATCTTAAACTGAGACAAAATATTCAACTTTCATTCTGGGGAAATGTAGATTTAAGCCTTCCTTAATTGAAGTCAACGAGTTACACACCTCTTAATAGTAATCTTAATGTATCTCCACAAATTCCCCAATCCCATCCCACAAGCTAATTTAATTAGGGAATAAGGGGCTTTTTCTACCCAGAGTCTGAACGATATATAGAGTAAAATATATATAAAAGAAAAATGAAAAAGAAAAAAAAGGGGGGGGGGGGGCAAATTAGGGTGTAAGAATGAAGTGAAGAAAAGACACTCGTTTCAGGATGCGTTTTTATTCTCACGTACAGTCTAGATTAAGCAAAGTTTACTCTAGAGAGTCTGTATGGTAAAATCGCGAGTACGAAGAGCTAAAGACTTATCCCTAGCCCTATATCAACGTTGCATGAGACGAAAGTAATTATTTCAAAAGGTGAAGTACCACAAAAACCAACCTTTACTAATTTGATAACGACTGGAAAAATCCTAGGGTGCATAAACTAGCTTCATTTTAATTAAACCAATTAACTTACAACCAAAATTCTCGATTAGTTAACTAACCAAGTTTCTACTTTAACTAGCTAGCGACAAATATTCAGTTGATTTCTATGGAAAGTATAGGGAATCTTCTTCCTCAGTGTCCACATCACGATAAAAGTGTTTTATGTCCTAATAAAAAGGACAAGATTATGGTATTACCCCTTAAAGGTCTAATGGTGAAATATTCAAACAGTGCAAAATTTAATATTTAAATTTTAATCCCAATATCGTCAGCAACATGAAGCCATTGAAAATATTTCGGAAATTATAATAAAATGAACCGAAGATTTGCACGCGCGGAAATTCCCGCGCTTTCCTCGAAAGATTCTACAATTCCGGCGCGACATACAAATTTCCCTCGAGATTAAACCACGGACCGTGTATATACCGGACGAGAAAAGCAAGCGTTTTTCTGCCCCGTGCACCGACTCTCAATAGAGCCCAGAAAATAATCGTACAAGGTCATTTATTAAATTCAAATTGGCGCGTGTCTTTAAATCGCTAGGATAACCATTTTGAAATTTCGCTCTCACGTGACACAAGAGTCACGAGGAAAAAAAAAAAAATGACCTTGTACCACTATTTTCTCTCTCGCTTCAGAGCACAATGCTCGGGGAAGTTTTTTTGTACAGTGGAAGGCTGGCGAATTCTCGTCCGGTATATACACGGTCCGTGATTAAACAGGCGTTTTTAAAATCAAGTTTTACAAGGAAAACAGCTGAATATTTTTGTGAGAAATTACACCAACTACCTACACCCATTTCAATAGGTTTGGGGATATTTATTTTGTCGCCTGTGACCCTTGAAATTATTAGGTTGCATTCTCCCTTTAAGAGTGAGGACACCCATGTAAGCTATAATAAAGAAAAAAGTCAGAGCTAAGTTATATTAGGCTTAGTGAATTCTCCGAGCCGCATCGGGAACTAGCGTAAAGTATAGAGTATGGAAGACGGAGGAAGTGTTAAGTGGTGATTTACATTTGGCTTAGCGCCCTTATACGTTTTAGCTTTATGTCCCTCTAATAAAGGGCCATTAAGGCTATGGAAGCAATTAAAATCGTGGGAGGACCCCCCGAAAGAGAGGAATGGAGTTGCGAGTGAAAGGAATAGAGAGGGAGGGGGGGTACCTAAAGGGAAATCCGGAGTTTCGTTTTCTCAGAGCAAACTTTATCCTTCATTTCTAAAGGAAAAAAAAAAATCCTAGATTGATAGCGAACTATAAAACATCTTAAACACGGGCAAAAAAATACCCTTTAGGATATACTAGCTAGTTCTGAATATATAAAAAAAAAGAAACTGAAGGAAAAATATAGGAAACACAAAATATAGAGGGCGTTTTATGGCAATAAGACGTTTTTTTATTACTTTACAAACTAAACTGTGTGCAAAATCGTTTTATCTCTTAAAATATTCAATGAGAGCCATTACAGAAGGGTTGGAACAGCCTTTTAATAAATAAAAGATGATACTGCTGATTTGTTGCTCGAAACAGTTTTAGACTGACTTACGTTTTGTTCAAAATTTAAAAATATCAACGAATTTATATTCAAAATCGTGAAATCTCTCCAAGATCTCTAATATATAATTAATTTATATTGATACAAGGGATGCGAAGAATTAATAGGCAATCGTTGTTGTCAAATCAACGCCTGTAAAAGTGTTCCAACTGCCGTACAACGGTGTTCACGGGGAAGCACCCACCAGGGGAAAACTGTATTTATATATGGCGTACTTGGTTAAGAAATTCTTAACAAATTAAGAGCTCCTTTGACTCAAACCTATATATATTCTAGATTGCGGATGTTAATTATCCAATCTGCGCCACCCCAAGACGAAAAGATGACAAACCAAAGTCTATCCCGAAGCGTTTGTAATTTTTTCGTCTTGGGTACGTAGCACAGATTGGATCCAAAATAGCTTTGAAATCTCAAAATCCATTGATAATTAGGCCCAACTATAACGATTTTAAGACTGTTCAAACCATCAAGAAAGTTTTATTTTAAGATGGCGTTGACTAACCAAATTTCAGGTTAGTTAGTACCCTTTAGAAAAGGTATAATTTTGCTATAGATACATTTTTCTAGTCCATATACAATAAAATACATTTTTACCCCTGACTTCCACTGTATAATGAAAGGGGAGCATGAGCGCCACAAAATATCTTTTATTCCACGAGACTATGCCTATTTCAAACCTTTTTTAAGCCTAATTTCATTTTTAAAGCAGGATCAAAACATACACGAGGTAGTTCAAACTTTTTTTAAGCCTAATTTCCTTTTTAAAGCTGGATCAAAAAATACCTAAAAGGAGAATAATCCTATCGTAAGGACGGCGCTCTTCACGCGCCGTTTTTAAATAAATTATTTATGACGTAAATATTGTCAAGCATAAACATTTATCCTAGATCCGAAAGATTGAACCATCAAATTTCTTATACAGCATTCTTGCATCAAGATACACGGGGCTTTTCTATCCTTGTTTTTTATTTTCCCCTCCTCCCTTCTACATCGCTCTTAAAACGCCTAAAGAGGTAAAAATAACACGTGAACGTTTACTTTGAGATTTATTACCAGAAGATAAGTTTTCGCCGGCCGGGTTAAACTTATTTTCTCGCTAATTTAGGTAAATTCCGTACGCTGTCTCTTATACGGCTGCCTCGAATCCTTATTCGTAAACCGGCAAAGTTCAACATTGTGGAACAATAACGTCCCACGATGTTGATCTTAGACCTAAACCATCTTAGAAAAATAATAAAAAAAGGCTTAGCGGAACAGTTGATTAAATGAGACGGGTCAAATCGGGGTCAGCGGATAAGGGAAGAATGACCAATAGAAGGAGGTTGCGCGGAAGAACCTCTAAAGACCGGCGAACACACTCGAAATGGCTTCGTATTGATGTTTGAACAACTCGACGAACCATAATAAAAAAAAAAATAAGGTCTAAAGGAAGAACAAACGAAATCTATTTTCTCAGGGAATTTGTTTACTTTATATTGGAAGTCTCTTTCTCTCGTTATACCCGCAAAAAATGTTCAAGTAGGCTTTCGAGTAATTACATCTTGATCGCTTAACAAGACACTACATTGAAGTTTCCGGTATTACACCGGTGCAAACGGTTATACGGAAGAAAACCGTACATGATTTTTAAAGAAAGGGTGGAGATTATTGATTAAACTTCAAAAAATAAGTTGTTTTCGTAGTAAAACATTCACGGTTTCTCCGATTATGTAAGCGAATTAAAAGCAATCTTTCAGACCAATCAAATGACGCCACACCTTTGGTTTAACAAAATACTAATTAATACGGGCTATGAAAATTATCAAACGAGAGAAATCAAACTTAGAAAATCTGGAAATATCAGGGAAAATTATTTTGACTCAAAAACGCAAAGGGATATCATTTGTAAATCAGGGAAATCTGGAAAAACTATATGACAAAAAACATCTTCCGATCTACCAACGTCATTTTAAGCCAACACGAGATTTCTCCATTTCGAAATAAAGGCTTAACATATTCAAATCTCAGTTGGCTCGTAAATACCACATACCACGATCTTTTCTAGTATAAAAACAAATTGGAATTCCTGATACACATTCTAAAACTTTTCTTCTCCCATTCCAAGAAAATATTTTATCATCTTCTAAGGATTCAGCTCTAGACAGAAATTTAAAAATGGGATATTTGCTTACTCCACAAGATCTTAAAGTGATATTGTCACTAATTATTGACGAAAACCAAATGGAATCTAATCTGTATTTTAACTTTTTAATTTTGAAAGGGTCAAGCCTCCATTTTGACCGACGGTTGACTTCCAGGGAGAGTATTGTAAATTTTGAAGGACAAGGGATAAATTTTCTTCTCCCGCTAATTTGTTTTATCTCAATTAAAACTTTGGCCAAGTTGTGGTACTATCCCTTTAAGGTTTCTGGAGTTAACTTTTTAGTCTACTCTAGTATATCCAGCCGTCTGACGAAGAATACAATTGGATTGTGAACGCTTCAGTTGTCCACTATAGGACTTTAATACGACACTAAGAATCAGAGAATTTGAACAACACGCACCTTTCGATTTTTTTAGGTGTCTTAAAATATATAAATAATAAGAATAAATTTATATAAGATTCCCCTTTATACTTCCCCCTTTTTACTTAATGAGTTCCGGTTATAACAAACACCTTGCCATCAAAATAAATAAACAGGGTAAACTACGGGCTAAATAAAATAAAATATATAAAGCAGGACATCTTTTAAGTCAAGTAATTGGAGTAGTTGAAACCCAGTAAATGTTATAAACGAAAAAAAAGTGATGCCCTTTCTTCGCCACAGAGACAGGAAACTACTGACGATTCTCCGATTGTATGCTCAGCATTTTTTTTTTAATTTTAAACGTCGGAGTAGTCGGTAAGGGATTTAGAAAAAAAAAAAAAAAAAAAAAAAAAAAGGATGGAGTTCTTTATTTTTTATTCTATACTCCTTCATCCAAGAAAAAAAAAAAGGAGGTTTAAGAAGAATTACCGACCCTAGAAGAACTGAATCGACCCGTACTAGACATCCCACGGCTTCTATTCCTAGTACGTGATAACGTTAAATAATTACGAAGTGTCACTATTTTATAATTGTAATCTCTTGAAGAAAGTTTAAAGGGAGTTCGGGAAGCTTGGGTTCGAGAATTTTGGATTTATACCGTTAAAGGGTAGAAAAAATACCGTAGAAAATGAACCAAACATAAATTTTGGTCATAAATGAGCCTACTTAGTGTCCAAAAAGTTACCAATTCAATAGTCAATCACTGATTAGTGTTAGTCACGTGAGGTTGACAAAGCCACTTAGAACAGTTAATTTCTAGATATTTAATTATAAAGAAACCATAACTAAAATAAAATAATTTACCGAATCGAAAACGAGCTTATTCTAGGTATTACATACAAAATAATTCGCTTTTACTCTCCGAAAAGATCATTCTTGTTGATTTTACGCTAAGCCTATAATTTAGAATTAATACCATTTGAAAGTATAGAACGTCGGCGCGCGCATTTTTGGGGGAGCGTTGCCATGGTTACATTCTGATAGAGCGGGTACCTGAAGCGCGCGAAAATCTTTAATTGGCTTCAAACTCGGATTTAATTGTGATTGCCTATTGAATTGCTTTGAAATTTAAATAGTTTAGAGACCATACTAACAAAGTTCTCGCCATTTCCCTGGAGTTTAACAATATCCATTCCTCGTACAGTTAACTACACTAAAAGACTGAATGTTGAATGCTCAGGCTTAAAACCGTCGAAATGTTTAACAAAAAATGCGATGATATGTGGTAGAGGATCTAAAATTGTAAATATAATTTAAAGTGAGGCTGTCACGTCTTTGAATTTGAGTAACATTTCGTGAAAGATAATAATTATAATCGCCATCTTTGACAAACAAAAACTACGCCATTACTATGGTCGCCTACATAGAGCCTAAAGTTCATTCTCGCGCGTTTTGTCTAGTTTGAAACCTAGAATCATCTAAATATTTTTGGAATTTTAAATTTTAAATTTATTAAAAACACGTCAACTTGGTGGAGAAAAATTTTAAATATAGGTTTTAAATATTAAGAAAAAACCAAAAATATGGGTAAGACTTCGAAAAAACAAATGGTAACAGTCTCACTTTAAGGAGGGTATTGAAATTTGAGGACAGTCTTAACCGACAGATGTAGGATTTCATTAACGAACTTCGTAATGAGCTTGTCGACTTCATCCACAAATCTTTTTCTCGAGGCTGTATCGACCGGGTCACAATTTTTCCATCTTCTTTTTAAGGTCCGAATTAAAACAGCCGTCGAGAAAAACGAGATTTGACAGATAATTATGTTTCTACAAAGGCTTCCCACCTAGTTGCGTAGAAAAATAATTATCCGGTGTACAAGCAAATATTGAGGGCCTTAGGCTTAATTCATTTTCAAAATTACAAGACCTAGTTGTTCCAAGTATAATAATGCGGTACATTTGAAAGAATCCAAAATAATCGAAAACCTATTTGATCGAATCCCAAAATGACCGACAAATTTCTTTCATTGAATCCTAGAGTTGTAAAATTGCCGTAATTGTGGGACTACTAAAGAATTTATCTAAGCATTATCAAAGTTTGCAATGAGTTACGTAATTCCGTAATCAGTTTATAGATTTACAGAAGTTTAGCCACATCCCCCTAGATGGGGTGTAGCTAATGTATTCGTCGTGTCGCGACTACGTAGTTGGGGTTGGGGTTGTACAGAGATAAAGCAAATATAAAAAGTCATACAAATTAGTTGAATTTCGTCTTCAAACTCTTTCGAATATTAAAATCAACACTAATTTTTTGGATTTAATTTCATATGATTTTCAATGAACAATAACTAAATTTATCAGACGACAATCCACGCACATCGATTGCTATAATAACTCACAATCATGCTTAGGGTAAAATGAAACATAGAAAAAGACCAATTCTCTACGGAAAAATATACCATATAATCAAGGTTGTAAATTGCTATTTGAGACAAATACATTTTTTTTTCTTTGCTTTAATAAAATTAAGAAAAAAGAGAACCGGAAAAAGAAGTCGAATAAACACTGGTTAATCGAATAAATGATTAAAACGGGAAGAAAAGGAAAGACAAAAAAATAAAACAAATATTAATCTTGTTAAAAAAGAAGCCGAAAATAAAAAAAAAGTTTGAGTAGAAAACTTGAAATCCAAGAGAAAAATAACAGAAAAGTAAAAAGAGAAATATTATTTAAAGGGATACTAGACTTTTATAACATGTTATTTTTAAAGAATTTGGACTGTTATACCCTCTTCAGACGAGGCGTAATTAGCCGTGGTTTAATCAGATCTAACCGAGGTTAAATAAACTTCGGTTAATTTTGATTAAACCATGGTTAAATCTGATTAAACCGGCTAGTTACATCTCGTCTGAAAAGGGTATTATAGAATGATTAAAAACGTATCACAACTAAACAAAGGTGTCAAGGTCATTTAAAGTTAATTATCACAGTCGCGAACTAGACTCGCTAAGCCTAAATCCGTTTTGAAGAAATTTTAGAATGAAAAATTCACGAGAAAAGGTAATCGCTGATGTAATTAAAATATCCTTCGAAAATGGAGCTTGAAGCAGTTTAAACGAACACCTCTTTCGGTTCAAGGAAAAACATTTAAAAGAAGAACTCTCATTAACATCAGCTATTGAAAATTTAATAATTAAAAACAAATTACTACGAATAACTTTGTTGCGAGTTTTGATAATGTTTTTGTCATGTTTTAACAGTCTAAATCGATTAAAAAATTTTGAAACCTTTATAGAAAGATAACCTAGATCCGGGAATGTTAAACTTCATTGGACCTTACATAATCTTCTGTTTATATTGAAAACCAAATTTCAATTCCTTTAACTGAGCTTTAAAACTAGTCCGCGGACACATCTAGAGTTCATTTTAATAATATCATCATTACGACCCGTTTTAAAACTTCTCGGGAATTTCCAGGTAATTTTTTGGTAAAAATTAATTGCTATTTTTAAGGAGTAGGCATAATTCTACTCGGGAAAGACGCTTCAGCTATAACCCTTCACAAAAATATGTCGAGTAAAACTAGAATTCGTTTTAATAACTTTGAAGCTTATTTTTAATTACATTTTATAAATAAGTAGATTTTAATTTCTAATTATCATTTCTTTATTTAAAACGCTTTAATACCAAGAAGTATCAGTCTCGTATTTAAATTATTACTAATTGTGTTATACTACGTCGTCATAAATGTAAATCTTCATTAATATAACCTCAAAAGTCTATCAGTTTTTTGCTTAATACTACCAGCAAAGGTCTAGTTTTACGTCATAGCCACTCACTTAAAATTAGCCAATAAAGTCATCACCCCTGCCTGGCTCGAGTGATTTGGACTCTTCCTCGATATTTTGAGTCGGGAGAGAGGGACGGATTTTAGGCGGGCCGCGCTTAGCTATATTGTCTTCCCTCCAAACTTCGGAATTTCTCCAAAGAGTTTCGCTTTTCCAATTTAACTATTTACACCGTTTACGGCCGCTAGTGTGTCTCTAATCAGAATTTGTCAGTACATTTACCGAACCCTTTAAAAAATATTGCATCGTGTGCAACCAGAAAGATGAAATAATATTTTCCCGGTCAAATTATGACGAAATTTTAACATTCTTCGTGAAAACTTACACTAAAATTAGAATATATCCTTGTAATTAACAATTGGAGAGTTTAATTCAAGTTTTAATTGTATCTTTATTTATTGTAAGTGTACTTAATTAGTTCAATACCCTCGCGATCGAATATCAAGTTGAACCGCGGCACGCTCGAACACCCTAGGAATTCCCAAAACTAAGATTAATCTTAAAAGAAAAGGGAGGTGAGATTGAGAAGGGTGAATAAAAGCCAAAAGAGGTTTCCAATTTAAAGACCCTATTATAAGACCGAGGCTTAAGAATATATCTATTGTTTACTAACCTGGAACGAGAGAAGCGAAAATCAGGACCCTTGAAATTTTATCACTTCGCATCCCTATATATTCATCCCCATACCATTTTTCGAGCAGAGGAAAATGTTATTATTTGGGGAAGGTTTTTAAAACTTAATAGTTTCCAATACATATCGTTTAAAATTAGCACAAATAATTTTACCAAAGAATGTCTTAGTAATCCTGTTATTGCAAGAAGGGTTACAGCTGAGCCACCGATTAACAATAAATTAATTAATGAATCACAAAATGATTTGAATTTGAATTTCTGTTAAATTTTAACTTTCAACAACAGTAATAAAGTAAAGGAAATAAGTAAAGTATTTCTTCTATATTTAGATTTGAACTCCTGATTGTATTTATTATAGAAAACTCCATGATAAAATGTCCAAAATAAAATCTAATTATGCCACTACGTAAGTAACGTAAGAGGTATCAATTACTCGCCTATATACCATCGCCCACACTTGAAGATAAAAAAGATATTAATTTTCAGAGGATCATTAGATCGTTAAAAAAGACTTTAAAATAAAAATCCCGCGAATTAGGTCTAAATCCCCCTCGGAGCGTTCTCGCTAATGCGATGTCCAAATAACGTCGCGAGAATCATTGGAGATAGTCGGACGGAGTTCTTCTATATAGGTCACTATTAGAAGAGAGATTGTAGAAACTGGGGCAAATGGATCGGAAGAACTTGCGATACTTTCTTCCGCTTTAGTTAACTCTTCGCACCTTATACTTCTCCGTATAAAATAGAGCCGAAACACTTTCAGATTTCAACTAAGTCTAAAACGTTACTGCTAGGACTCAGCGACTCAAACGTTATCTGGTCTTGACAAGAGCGAATCATCTAAAAGTGTGGAACTACTATACTCTAGCTCGAATTTTAATTTGTGATATTAGATATTAATTTAGTCAGAAGCCGATGAAACCCTCCTTTGAAGTCTACTACTCTAATGTTCCATATAGCGCGCCTCTCTGTATGGGTAAAATTCACAATTTTACGAGATCGGAGGGGTTCTACTTCATACCCCCCTGTCTACGGAAAATTGGAAATTCTCTCTCTCCACAAACGACGACGTTTTTTTGACGAACTCCAAGGCCGCTAGAGATATTCGCTCGACGAACTCCCGCTCCAAAATATCTACCGTTAGGAGGCGTACGAATCGCGCTTTTTGAAACTAACCCATACAGAGAGGGGTAGACAAGACCCGGGAGTAATAGACTTCAAAGGAGGGTTTCATCGGCTTCTGATTTAGTATATTCAAGTACGAATTAAAGGGAGAATGCAGCCTAAAAACAAGTGCTTTTCCATCGATTCCTAATAGTTTAAATAGGCCTAATCCTCCGGCAAAAAAGATTACAATCAAATATTAAACTAGAAATCTTGGAGATCCTGAATTTCTTCGCATTGACGAGTCAGCGACCAATCAAATGTTATAGCAAATCTCATGGAGATTTTGTCTTGATGACAGGCCTTTGCTCTTTGGTCGATGACCCATCAATACGCAGAAATTCAGGATCTCCATGAATCCAGCTAAGCCTATTTTCCATGTAATATTTGAATTGAAATTTATCTTAAAGTTAAATTAGATGGACCTTTATACTCCTTGATTCGCTCTTGGTCATCTTGAGATACTATTCGAGCTCTATACCCGATGAAAAATGAAACTGGCGCTCATGGCACCATCTTCTTTTTATATCACAGCTTTTATAACTATGTCTCATTTGGGAAGGATGGGAAGTGACTTTGATCTTCTTATCACGATGTTTTGGGGGTAAATATGAAGTAAGTTCTCGATTTATCGGAAAACATTTGCTGACACGTTTTATTTTGGCGGAAACTGAGAAAACACCAATGAAAACGTTTTTTTATTGGGACTAAAACACAGGGGGAGGGACATGCGTTTAGAGGAATAAACTATATCATCGAAGTAATTCACTTACGGAACAGTTTGCAGATAAGAAAATCTGAAAATTGTTCGTAGACAACGCCTCTAGCGGGATTTCGGTGAACCCTGGAGCATACTTGGTTTCTGAATAATTTACTTTTGCTATTATTTAATGAATTCGGAGTTGCAACAATTTTGAACGTAATTTCCTATAGACTTCAACAAATCTTATAATAAGTGAGAAGGTTGAGAAGGGTATAAACTATCGAACATTTTAACGGCCTATAAAGACGTTCAAGTCTTAGCAGGAAGTCTGAGGAGAGAAGAGAAAGACGAAGAGAGCTGTTTTAAAATATATACGTTTAAACTTCAATTAGTTCCGTTCTGTACCGGATTTAGTCACGGTCCATTGGCGTTTAACAATAGGATCATTTTACCCACCACCGCGCGCTAACTCCAATCGCTTCCTATTTAGCTTCTACAAACGTAAAACTGTAGATAATCATCAATCTAGACGAATTTTAATTAAAGGGATTATTTTAGCTTACAAATCTTGGAAGCGTGGAGTATAGATATGTTTCCTTCTTGAGAGGAAATGGTAGGTTCCCTATCTTGTAACAAGTGGAGGGCTAAAGCAGGGAACCAAGGCAACGGGGCTAAAATTCCCGGAACTTCGATCATGAGACGTCCTACAGCAAACCTGGGAATTATATTTTCTAAGCAATATCCTATAGCGGTTGTGATTTTGTAGGATTTGTTTGAAACGTTTGCCAATATACATATACATTTTTTTAATTCATATTACTTTCAACTATGGCTTCTAATTTCCTAAATCATTCATTTTTCATGCTTTGGTTAAATGGTCGGGGACTCTAAATCAATGAAGATCTTAAATGTTCATTATTAAAAAGCTCCCTTATTGAGAAATATATTTATAATTTCATTCTGACTTTAAAAGAATCCCTGGAGATTAAATGTAACAATATGACAATTTTCGACCCAGTAAATTCCGAAGTTAACGCCTTTAACTTCCAAGTTTTATTAAATATATTATAGTAAAAGCCCGGTTTAGCGTTCTGAGCATTTTGGGTAATACTCTTTAAGACTAACGGTTCCATATGGGTGAAGAGGTAGAGGTATATAAGGGACCCGATGTTTAGAATTGATTACGATTTCTCTAATAACTCTTGTTACATAAGTAGGGTGGGATTAATTTGAAATTATATTCCGCAGTTGAAACACCCTTCCCTTCCCAAAACTCGGTAAGGACCACGTCTTGGACGATCCAAAAGGTAAACTGCAGGTTATATAATAAATTGTTAGCGGTAGACCAATTTTAAATGGCCCTGCCACCAATGTCTCGTAAAAACAAAATGGAATTTTGTTAGCATTTTCTAAAAGGTATAGTTAAAGTGAGGCTGAAATTCTGAACTGATTTGAACTAAACATGATCTTGAATTAATGACTTCTCTCAGTCGGACATTAAAATGAAATAAAGAAAAAGCTAAAGCCTATTAGATCGAAAATCTACGCGACAAACCTGAAAATAAACAGAAAGAGAATTAGCAAGTGATGGTTAAATTTTAAAATAATTTAATACCAACCTTTTAAATTAAGAAAGATCTTAAATCATCCATTTTCTTTGTGTCTCGAAACGCGATTATTTTAAGCGCGAATCTATACGCGGTTAATCGTGAAAATAAAGAATTCAGTTAAATTACTCGACCCCGCCGTCATAATTAATATGACTACGAGGTCAAGGGTTAGTAAACCTTAAACATTAACCCTAACGTATGCAGGCGAAGGGGAATAACCGCGACCTGGGTTGTGCCGCCTGGTAAGCTTAATTCTAGGGTGTATAGTTAGTAAATATTGATGCCAAAAAAAAATCTTCCGAGTTCCCTAAACATAACGTCAAATTTGACCACGATTATTAGAACTATCACTACGAGCAACGTCCACGTTAGGGTCGCTACTCGACCTCGAAAGTAAAAAAAACCCGACCAATTTGGGGGTTATTTTTTTAAGTCCCACGTTGAACTAAAAAAAACACTTGGGAAATAAAATGATACCGCTCGCTCGCATCATTCGTGACCAACGCGTCGCGACCCTAGTTTGGTCACGAAACCATGTAGCGCTCGGTATCCTATAATGAGCGGGCCCAATTAGGGTGGTCTCGAGGTTTACGATCTCCCAAGCAATTGACTGAACTCAAGCGTTGCGCCCTTTCTCTTGGATCCCCCGCAGCAGTCACCTTGAGACACAAAAAAGGCATTACAGTTTGACCCTAACAAAGAAGCTAGCCTCCACCGCGCTTCGCCTAAAAATGGCGGACTCTTCGCCCGCCATTAGTAGACGAACCCCCAAACCTGAGTTAAACAATTCTACACATAACCGTAAAAGGAATTAACCAATTCGGCAAAAATAACCATGAAAGAATCCAGCGAAGGTTGAAAATCCTGATGAGAAAGGGCGAGAATGAACCTTTATAAATTTCCTCGAGACTGCCATTGATTAAAAAATTAAAGGGAAGCCCTACTTAAAACAGAAAAAGGTGACTCTACAAACAAGTATCATATCACTAATCTCAAGAGGCTCGTATTAATTTTAAATTACGTTAATTTACTGTTAAGTTGAAATATATATCTACGATCGAGCCTCAAAAGTAGGATATGCTTCGCCGCTGCCGACGTTAATTTTAAGCTAAAGAGTCACATATAAACAAACAAATACGACCTTTAGGTCTAAAACTCTAGCTTACCGAGGAAGGTCAGGAAGTTCTCGTTGCACGGGCAGTATAAGATCATCTTACTTGGAAACATGATAATTATTGAATCAAAATAATACTGAAGGTTAATCAAGGCCTATTGAAACAGGCAACCTGTTTCAAATAAAAAATACAATGAAATTCGAATTAGAAAAAGGTACGCAAATAATTGAAAGAAAACCAGATTAAAGGGACTATATACCAAACCGAAACATCGTCTGCTAACGCTTGAGGGGTGGGACAAGACAAGTACTGTCGCTACTCTACCCAAGACAGCCTAGCTGATATTTTTCTTTTTAATTAAAAATATTCGTACTTCACTCTCCCTTTGAAGTTATTATTATAAAATGTTTTATAAAGTTTTCAAAAGTGAATCATTACAATATAGTAGAAAGAGGTTGAAATAAAATTCGAAATAATAGTTTAATTTATTACGTCAGCTTAAGTCTGCAAAATATTTCCTTTTTGACATCGAGAGATTATAAAAATTTTAACTGTAGAAAGAGGGCCGTGGGATTCCAATAATTAATGGCGCGAATTTTGGGTAAAATTTATTATTTGTTGAGTTGGTTTTTGAAGTCATTCTTCGAGTTTATTAGATACGCCAAACGAAGCGTGTCTTTATAACTCTCATCTTTTACAAGAAAACTTTTCTCTCGATGAGAAACAGTTATTTTATGCACTGTTTATTTTCTCCGTTTGGAGAAAAACAAGTGGTCCCTTTAATTCATACTGTAGTCAGTACTGGGATCCCCCTCCCAAAACTGGTTCTCTGACTAGTGGAGTCAAATTATCTTAAAGGGAGAACGCAACCTAATAAATGTTTTTTTTATCGATTCCTTATTGTTTAAATAGGCCTAATCCACCAGTAAAAAATTTACAAACAAATATTAAACTATAAATAAAAAAACTTACCCATAAAATAGGCTTAGCTGGATTTCTTGCTGATCCTTAATTTCTTCACATTAATGGGTCAGCGAACAATCAAATGTTATTGAAAGACACATGCAGATCTCGCCTTAACAACGGGCCTTTGCTCATTGGTCGTTGACCCTTCAATGCGAAGATACGCAGGATCTCAATGGATCCAGCTAAGCCTATTTTCTAATCAAAGGGATATTATCTGAATTTAGTAGTAGATATATTCAATTAATAAAAGGTACCCCTAATCTTATTTCAGGCCACAATCGATTTAAAAGAACTTGTTTAGACTCCATTACCTCCACCCTTTTCCCTTGTTACTTAGCAAACATGTCTTATTTTTAGTAGCAGAATGGATTAAAAAAAAAATCACATCAATTTCCTCTTCATCTTCCCTTTAACAATATGAAAAAGCTAAAAATAGAATTCATAGTAACAGCCTCACTTTAATTACAATACCCTACAAATAAATGCGTTCTAGTATATATAGAAGATATATATTTCATAAAACCAGATGTTTTTGATAGTCGGGGACGAAAATCATTTTTATATATCGATTCTTCTTTTTCCATCCCTAAGTCGTATTTCCATTATTTTATCAGAACATAAACGTCATCAGATGACGTAATACAATTATATCTTTTCTTCTCAGTGGGATCTCGCTCGCTCGCTCTCTTCCTCTCGGAATCAGAAGCGTCCGCAGCCGGAACTAAAGCCAAGTGAGTCAAGGGATAACAATAACACCAGAGCGAGTTTTTCCCTATTAAGGCGCAAAAATGACAGAAATTTCGCAACGCGACGAATAAGATAATACGATCTCGCGTATTTGCGAAGGAGTCATCAGAGAAAGGGAAAAACTGGCGAGCAGAGAGACACGCGAGCTATTTATCTTGCTCAAAGTAGGGGGGTACAAAGCAAAAGAAAAAGAACAAAACAAGGTCGGAAAGTTATTAAACAAAATACTACACCATAAGTGACCAGTATTTAACTTAGGGAAACTAAATTTCATTGTTGAAATTCAAATCTAATCGAAGTAAATATATTAAGCACTAAGATGTCTTCTTCAAATTGTTAGAAATATTCTTGTATTCATAATTTTCAAATCTGATTCCCAAATTAAATTCTGCTAAATTTTTCGCTTGTACTTGCCCTTTAATTAATAATACCAAGTTTTAATTATTTTTACTACAGAATACTCAATATTTAAACGTTTATTCGTCCTCCTTTCAAGGGATGAAACTAAAAAGCGTCCGAACGACAAAACAAGGAAAAAAGAAGAGACGAATCAACGTTCAAGATCTCGGGAGCGCATTTGATCCGTTCGTCGACGTGGCAGCACGTGCCTGTCCGACTAGATGACCTTTGAACCCTGGGCCATCCTCCGAACAACCGCGAGAAACTGTGTTTTAGTAGGCGAAAACGACAGGCGAAAAAAAAAAACCCCTAACCTTCCAACTTTAGTCGGATAAGCCGCTTAGCTAGGGAGCTTTTCCTTTTCACAGTCAAAATACGTGGCGAGCCTCGGTCCGGTCTTTTACCAGAAACGTGTCTAAGCTCTGTGTTTTGAATTTCGTTGAGAATTCGTAACTCGGCACCCTTTCTATCCCTCTCACTCTCTCTTTCTCTGTAGACAGTAAAAAATTATTTCCGCTAAGCAGATAAGACCTCTAGAGGCTAGACAGTTCTATTTTTAATACCAGAGTACGAATTGAATCGATCCAATAATAATGATCATTGAGTTAAAGGGAGACTGAAGGAAAAAAAAATAAAAAGTCAAAGTGGATAAAACAGTAATAAGTATATTACTGTCAAACATTTTTACTTCGTTTAATTATGGCAAAATTAAGTTTTAAATTCGTTGTTTTACCACCCCTACTTTTATATTTACCCCCCCCCCCCCCAAACTTAGTTCTAGTACACTATTCTGGAACTTTGTTATATATATTCATATTGTTTTATTAGTGCTTGTGAGCACTTGAATCACTCACACTCAATATACGAGCCTGTAGAAGTGTTTCAACCGTACAACTTCCGTGTTCAGAGTGAAAACGACACGCAGGGGCAGACTAACACGTTTACAGAGTTTATTTTGTGACCTGCATTTAATCGAAAACTGCAAAGACAAATTTAATCTAAAACTGCAAACACGAATTTTATCTAAAACTGCAAACACGATTTAAAAGTGCGAACACGAATTTAAAGTGAGGCTGTCACTATTTTTTCTAGAATACCTAAGGATTATATTTTTAGTTTTATCATACTATTAAAATTGAGTATTCAAAATCTAAAACTACAAAACACAGATTTAATCTAAAACTGCAAAACACAGATTTAACCTAAAACTGCAAAACACAAATTTAATCTAAATTTGCAAACGTAAATTTAATCTAAATTAGCAAACATAAATTTAATCTATATTTGCAAACATAAATTTAATCTAAATTTACAAACATAAATTTAATCTAAATTTACAAACATAAATTTAATCTAAATTTACAAACATAAATTTAATCTAAATTTGCAAACATAAATTTAATCTATATTTGCAAACATAAATTTAATCTAAATTTACAAACATAAATTTAATCTAAATTTACAAACATAAATTTAATCTAAATTTGCAAACATAAATTTAATCTAAATTTGCAAACATAAATTTAATCTAAATTTGAAAAACACAAATTTAATCTAAATTTGAAAAACACAAATTTAATCTAAATTTGCAAAACACAAATTTAATCTAAATTTGCAAAACACAAATTTAATCTAAATTTGCAAACATAAATTTAATCTAAATTTGCAAACATAAATTTCAAACACAAAATTATTCTAAAATATAATCTAAAATTGCGAACACAAATTTAATCTCAACCTGCCAAACAAAATACATTGGCAAAATATTAGAATAATTTCTACTCAAAAGAATTTGAGGCGCTAGAGTAACATTTTGCCAATGCATAAGAATCCTATTAGTTATTCTTTTTAATCAATAATATTTATTATATTATAGTCGACATATTGGATCCTCCGATTATCCTTTTCGAAAAATAATTTAAAATAAAATCTATATAGAGATCTTATAAAAAGTTTTTAAATTGGCTGGGTACAGCGTTTATTTCATAATACGACAGTGGTTAGACAATTAATCACCATTAATTTTAAAATTTTTGAAAAAACGTGTCAAGCTAGAGTTTTGAATATGGGTTTCTAATAGTATGAAAAAATTTAAAATATAATTCATTGAAACGAGAAAAATGGTGTCAGTCTCACTTTAAGATACACACATTTTCAAAAGTTATTAAAATAGATTAGAACCGAATATTTTTATTTATTATTAATTCAATAAGGAAATCAGAAAAATTAATTAACTTTTTTTGATATTATATTCGGTATATATATCCTATTTGTAACTCTCTCATTTTCGCTCTCTCGTCAATATATATTTCAGAGTGACATTTGTCACTAAGTGGAAATGTATACTACCGGAAATTAGTTTTTAATATTGTTATTCTTTAGAATCTGAAATTTCTTGGAACTCGGTCAATCGCGAGTAGTAATCTTTTCTGATTTGTTTCTTGGCAGTCCATTACTAATTATTATTCTGGTATTTAAATTCGTTTGATTTTTCAAGTACAAGACAAATGAATTAGCTAAGGTTGCTAATGCTCAAAAGTATGGAGATATTGTATCGTAATAAAATTAAAACGAGTTAAGCTAGGTTTTTCCTTTAAAGAGATTCATTTCAGTGTTATGAAATTGATTAAAATAAACGTTATTACACTTTCTAAAGTTATAAAGACGCAACAGAACTTTCAAAATTAATATATATATAGTTTATTCCGCCTAGAGCATTACTTAGATACGAAAGGAATCGTGTCTTTACACCAGGTGTAATAGATTACGGATTTGTAAAATTATATTTTGAAAGGAAATTAGATATTTTCAATTTTAATTTTTAAGTGGTTGTAAGAAGGGGAAACGGACAAATGTTAATATATTTTCAGATTTGCCAAATAAATCGCGATATTTTTGTGGGCATAAGTGATACGGACTCGGAATCTGCAAGATGAACGAAACAATCTACAATGTGTCTTGCGCTATATTCAATGTGAGAAAATTCAGACTAACTTTTATTTAATAAATGACGATATTAAAAAAATATTTTTTACGCAGCAAAATGTTACCCCTCGGGAGTAACCTTTTTACGCCTTTGATCGAATGTTGTATTACATTTTTGAAAACAACAAACGTCTCAGGTACATAAATAAACTTAGTGGAAAGCCATAACAATTATTTTCCATTCGAAATACTATTTATCAATCTCCTAAAAAGCGAATTACTATCTCATAAAAAGTATATCATTTTATTCCATAAGGGTAAACTTAAAGAGTAGCTTAATACAGTCAGCAAAGCTCCAGGTAAATGTACCGGCAGATTATGATGCAGGACAATAGTGGCCGCGGACGGTGTACTCGGAAGCGCCACTCTTGGGGAATTGGGAAGGAAGACAATATAGCTAAGCGCGGCCCGCCTAAATTCCGACCCTCTCTCCCGACTCAAAATATCGAGGAAGAGTCCGTATCACTCGAGTCAGACAGGGGTGATGACTTTTTTGGTTAGATTTAAGTGATGGGCACAAGAGGCGGATCAATATTCGTTCTTTCATTCTAACAATAAATCCACGTTATTAAAACTTGCTTATTACTTTTTTGTATTTTAAAGATTAAAAATTCCGGAAAAGTCAAGGCCTGATGACAAGGTAAATAGTTCTTTATAGTGATAATGAAGATGAAGAAGAGTTAAAATATTCGTGAAAACCAAAAGCGACTGAACCAGCTAAGCATTACTCCATTTTAATACGAATAAAAACATCCATAAAAATGTCAGATATACCGCGACTAATGAAATAGAGAAATGGTGTTAACAGGAACAGATCACTTGGAGTTTCCACCCAACTCCAAAGTATCCAGACACGCAAATTTCCCACGCAGAAATTTTGTCAATTTTATCTCTCGCCATGGATTAATTCTAGATAAGGGTTATACTTATTTTGAAGTGACTCTTTGAGTTTAAACATCGCTTATCAAACCACCTCAGTTTTTCACATTTTTTGCAAAATTTTCTTGAGCTTAAGGAAAGGCCAGCTACGGTTTAGCTTGAGACTTGAGTAGACTCACAGAGGTCAAAATATTGCTGGGTCCAGGCACTCTCACCGAGGAGAATGATAAATTTTCAGGAAGAGGATAGAGAGGGAGTTGGCAGGAAGGATAGGGAAAGCGAGTTTTGGAATGGGGTCCATTCAACGCGGCATTAGGTGGAAAATCCTAATGATTCGTTCCTAGTGATAATGAAACTATTTTCTAGTTTAACGCAGATATCTTCACAATTCCTATTCCTTATTGTGACTGGAATTATCTAGTGGAATCTTGGAATTTACCAGAGAATAAGACCTATCTATACTCAACAACGGTCATGTATTCGTTTCACGTAATTATTTCTTTTAAAGATCAAACGGTTACGTTTGAGTCCCAGGGAGCGTTTGATGAGCTTAAAAATATATCCTACCAAGTAAGTTTCATATAGAGATCGGGGTTTGGACAAGAAATTTCTGATTATTTTATCTTTATTCATAACTTAAAATTTTTCGAGGAAAGTCTATGATAAATCCAATGTAATCCCGAATAATTTTCCGATTATTTTTTTATGATTAACTGATAGTTGTGGATTTATTTTGTCCAAACCCCGATCTCTAGTTTCATAAAGAGTACTTAAATAATGACGTCCATTCCTCAAAGTATGGGTCTAAAAATGCTAGGTACACGTACCCGAAACCGTGAGTGGGAGGGAGGAGGCTGGGTATAGGAGAATTATTGCGGGAAATGGAATTTGGTCTCCATCTTTTTATGGGTAGATGGACCAATACAAAAGTTAGTTTCTGTTCTCATCCAAATTTTAAAGCATATGGGGAAGGGTGGAAAAGGAGGCTCTAGGCCACTGTTGCGTAAAGGCGTTACCGTTCGAAAACAGTCAGTGTTTCACTCCATCTACTTCTCTCTCTCATTCCATTTCTATATAGCTCTAAGTTTCCCTTTAAACATTTGCAGATTTGGCTATCAATATTCGTTGTTTATCTTCTATTAACAACGGTTGAGATTATCGAAAAACGAGTTAAGGGAATTCCGAACAAGGTTTCAGTTTGTATGTCTAAAAACCTATTTATTTACTTCGGAAGCATCTTGGGAAAAGGTAATTATAACAGGTGACCGAAATAGTAATTCTAGAGCGGCACAAACGGATGATAGAAGACTGTTGCTGCCTTACGAACAAGTATGTTTTCTTCCACCCAGGTTTTCATATTCCATCATTGAACGCTATCAGAATCAGCGTGGGTGTCTGGCTTCTGCAACTAGTGGTTCTCTTAAACTTGTTTAGCGGGATCTTGAAAGCCAATCAATTAAATCATGGAACAACTAATATCAATTCCATAGAGGATTTTTTACGAAACCCAAATTGGAGAGTGCGTCCCTATTTCGTGGACGAATTTTGTCGATCGGTAAAAATTTGTTTTTAGCTACCTATTTGAAAACTGTACCATAAGAAAAAACGATATAATTTTTCTTATGTTTATACATACTTTACACGAAAAAATACCAAAGTTGTTTGCCAAATTGCCCTTAACTGCCCCATTACGCAAAATGGTAAATATATTTTACTGGATTTATCTCACTTATTTTGGCGGTATGGACTGATGTACGATGCAAAAGATCGTACAGCGTAAATTTGAAATTTGGCGCCCCATGGATTGAGGGGTCAAGCATGGAGCCCCTCGATTTGGCGCCCTTTAAAGACTTTAGAGTGGTACATGGTACCCATACCCCTATCATGGATTAATCAACCTCACCGGGATAATTCATTCTGGTAAAATGATTGTTCGAATCGCACCCTGGTGACAAAAATTGTCTCTCCACCGGAAGTTTCCAGCTACCGATACACGGGGTGAAACATTGAAGGGTAAAAAACTCTAAAGCAGACGATGCTCTCATGGATTACTTCCGGATTTGTATCGGTAAGGGGCCAGATAAAATGTCTGGCAGCCATGTTTGAAACAAACATCTTCAACTACTAGTATAGCAAATCGTACCAGAGTGAATTATACCTATGAGGTTGATTAATCCATGCCCCTATGTTGACTTATAATTCTAAGCGCGTTTGACGTCACAAAAAAAAAATTTATATATATATATAGCTCGACTGTGCAGTTCACGCTTTTATATTAGTATTTTTTTTAAATATCCTGTTAATTAAGTACGCGCAATTTAAAGACGACCTATCATTTAACATATTTAAATTAATTAATTTCTGAAGTGGTATTCATTTTTCTTAATTTAGAGAACTATTAGGTTTTTGAGATTTAATTTTCTCCGAGTGAAATGTTATTTCAGAGTGAAAAAAAGATCATAAATTTCTGCAAAAGATTTTCCGAAGATGTGAAGGGCAAACATGTCCATTTCTCGAATTTTGCCTATACCGCACTTTTAAGTTCGATGGTACAAGGTAAGCCTCATAAGCTAATTCACATCGGATCCAGTAAATACAATTATAAAGCAGCAGCGTACTTGATTCACAAAACTGCTCATCCTGAAGCTGTACAACTCATTAATAATAGGTTGAACTTTTTAGACCGTTATTAAAAAAATAGAGACAGCGATTTCTTCCACCATAAGAAAGAGCTCTTCCTTTTTCCCGACTGGGTCTTGAGAATGCGCCTACCATCTCCCGAAATTGTATCTTTTTCCGGAAGTACCTATCCTAAACTATCTTCCGGGAAAAGAACCCGCGAAAAATGGTCACGGGGCTTTATTTAAGTAAATTAAATTCCACAAGGAGACACTGCACTTTGTTTAATAAATCAAAATGATTTATTCCAGCCTACGTTTCGAAGCAATAGCTTCATCTTCAGGTCGCGTATCTTAACGACGCGAAAGAAATCGCTGGCTATATTATACGAAGCTAGTAATTAAAATGAACATTAATATTTAATCGTAATTGCAGAATCAGTTCTTTTTTCGAAACCCACCAATTTATCCCTATGTATCGTTACGTTGAAATGCTATACGAGTCCGAAATCACGAAACCGGGAAATGAATTTCGAAAAATTGAGATGAAAGGAATTGGAACCATTTTCGCCTTGTGGTTCGCTCTACTCAGCGTAACTTCTTTCGAATTCATTATCGAAATGATTATTAATCGCGACTTCTACGATACATCAATCAACTAAACTTTACCCTAAACAGTTTAACTAGCAACAAAAGCCGGTGAAAAATCACGGGTTGTTCATATATTATTTTATCTTGATATAATATAAATTGGCTTAGCGCCTGTAAAAGTGTTCTAGCCTACGCGCTCCGGTGTTCAGGGTGAAGCCCAACCTATTGCACCTTTCTGTAACAGGTTTCGGACTTTTAAATTATTATACGTTGAATGATGTCAAAACTTTATCTATGTTTTGTCTCAAATATTTGTAATGTTCTGTCATTCGGGCCTCTTAATATACGTGTAAAGAACCCAATAAATACCAATTTACTTAATACATTACGTTTCCGCGTTACAGTTTATGAAAATTAACGCAGGACTAGGTAATTACACTATCCGAAGAGCTAAATTAAGAATATTAAGTTAGTCATTTAGGCGGTCAAATAAGATTTTTTGAATATATAACTTGTTACCAAGAATCCATTCAGGTTCCATAAGAATATGGGAGCATAGCTTTAGCCTCTGGTACCATCCTCCCAAACTTTGTAACAAAAGTTCGTCCGCAATTTTCGCAACATTTGTACCCTTAGATCTTTCTTCGGTCGGCTCCATTTTTATTACCCAAAATATTATGTCAGGGTCGTTAGTGGCGCGGGTTAATAATAGATGTCAGGAGCGATTTACTTGAAAAATCGATTCGAAGCAGACGAACTTTTGCTACAAAGTTTAAGAGGATGGTTATGAATCGCGGCCCTCCCATATTCTTATGGAACCTGAATGGATTCTTGTTGTTACTCGATAAAATATTACGTCATTATCCCTTTAATAAAATCAATTTGGCCAATCTCACGTTGGGTAGAGTTGCTAACTCGTGGATTGTCGTTTTTATTCGCTCATCGTGACATATTTATCCCGAGGTGATGCTAGTTAGGGTGTGTTATGGTGATAATAGATATTTACGCGAAGCAAAGGGGGACGAGGGAAGAGAAAAGACTTATGTCTCAGTCTGGGTTCGCGACTAATGTTCCCGGGCACGCGCCTCTATTGTCCGAAGTCAGAGGGAAGCCCAAGCTGACTAATCATTGGTAACCGCTGTCGCGTACTAAAGGGAGGGTGTAAAGGAGAATTGTTTTATTGGGATATCTGCTTCTAAAAATAAAATAAGTTTGGTCAGTAAAATATTCAAGAAGTGCTTCTGAATTGTTTAAAAAAAACCGGAGAACCTGATTTCGGCATTCAATTAAAAGGAGGACCTTCGACTAATCAAAAGACGCCCCCACCTTTGGCTTAATAAAAACCCCGCGACACGTGCTGCGGCATTCTCGAAACTGCTTCGAGAACCAGTTTCGTACCGATTCGGTTTCAACAACCGATAGATGAAGCTACGATAAATAGATTTACAAAGATAATGCGTGAACACGTGACGCTTAAAACGATTCCTGGCGATTTGAATATCGGTTTGATTTCACCGTTTTAAATTAATTAAGAAACGTTAGTGAGACCGTAGCTACAGCGCGTATCACGGATATTTTAAGAAGACAAAGGTGTGGAGTCTTTTGATTAGTTGAAGGTTCTCCTTTTAATTGAATACATTTAAAACTCTGAGACATTTCTCGAATGTTTTAATACGCGAACAATTATTATTTTAATAGACTTCATCCTCCCTTTAAAGAACACATACCCCTATTGTTGCTGGAGTCATTCCGTATTTCTCTCTGCCAATCTACTCTCTCTCCTTCTCTCTCATTTCGATCTGTTAAGCTGATTTGACCGTTTTGACATTACGCGTACGTTATGTGATTAGACGCGACGAGAAATGAAAGTTATAATTTATTATGGCAACTAGTATAGATGCGTGGTTTCAATTTAGATAGGCCTATTTTTTATTTCTCGTTACGTATCGTCTGCGCGCGTCTGTTGCGCTAGATGACGAATACCAGTGATAATTTGAGAGTAGATTTGAAGTTATGACGTAGAAATCGAAGCTCTCGACTCGTAGTTATGTTTTTATATTAAAATTAAAACTAATGTCGCGAAGAGTAAAGGGAAGATGAACAGGAAAAAATATCGATACTTCAATGCGAAGAAATTCAGGATCTCTATGAACCAAGTTAAGCCTATTTTTCGGGTAAGTTTTAATTGATTTCTAGTTTAATATTTGTTTGTAATTTTTACTGGTTAAAGACATGATCTCAAGTCACTTTATTCCTAAGTGAAAACCATGCTCTTGAAAGTGAACATTAAATCTTTAAATTAATGTTTTATGTTAAAACATATAATCCCAGTTTCCCTTAAGATAAAAAGTTGTTAATCCTACCTTTAGTTCATCAGACAGTACTTTAATTGCGCTCAATCGTTGTAGAAAAAAAAAGAGATAATGAAATTTGCATATTTGAAGAACAGTTGCAGTGCCAGGGATAAAAACCTATGCGTAATAAAAGAATAGAAATTAGCAAATTCTAAAAAAAAATCTGTTTGTCAAATAAATGCATAATTAGAGAATCTTTGAGTTTTTGAATTAATTTTTGCAATTTAAAAACTTAAAAATATATGAATGAATTTTTCATTTCGTTAGCTTGACAAGGCCCGAATCAACTCAGGTTGCATATCTAATATTGAAAATTATCTATTGGAGTTTTATCAAAAATCTATCACTTTATTCAATAAAAGTAAACAACTCCCCGTAGCTCAATACTATCAGCAAAGGTCCAGGTAGACGTCACAATCCATCACTTAAAAATAGTAAAAAATGTCTGACTTGAGTGATTTGGACTTTTCCTCAATATTTTGAGTCGGGAGAGGGGCGAAATTTAGGCGGGCCGCGCTTGGCTATATTGTCTTCATCCCAACTCCGAAATTTCTCCAAAGAATGGCGCTTCCGATTTCAATATTTACACAGACTGCGGTCTTTTACCAGAAACGTGTCTAAGCTCTGTGTTTTGAATTTCGTTGAGAATTCTTAACTCGGCACCCTCTCTATCCCTCTCACTCTCTCTTTCTCTGTAGACAGTAAAAAATTATTTCCGCTAAGCAGATAAGACCTCAGTAATAAGTATATTACTGTCAAACATTTTTACTTCGCTTAATTATGGCAAAATTAAGATTTAAATTCGGTGTTTTACCACCCCTACTTTTATATTTACCCCCTCCCCCCAACTTAATTCTAGTATTCTGGAACTTTGTTTTATATATTCATATTGTTTTATTAGTGCTTGTGAGCACTTGAATCACTCACACTCAATATACGAGCCTGTAGAAGTGTTTCAACCGTACAACTTCCGTGTTCAGAGTGAAAACGACACGCAGGGGCAGACTAACACGTTTACAGAGTTTATTTTGTGACCTGCATTTAATCGAAAACTGCAAAGACAAATTTAATCTAAAACTGCAAATACGAATTTTATCTAAAACTGCAAACAACATTTAAAAGTGCGAAAGTGAGGCTGTCATACTATTAAAATGGAGTATTCAAAATCTAAAACTACAAACACAGATTTAATCTAAATTTGCAAACATAAATTTCAAACACAAAATTATTCTAAAATATAATCTAAAATTGCGAACACAAATTTAATCTCAACCAGCCAAACAAAATACATTGGCAAAATATTAGAATAATTTCTACTCAAAAGAATTTGAGTCGCTATAGTAACATTTTGCCAATGCATAAGAATCCTATTAGTAATTCTTTTTAATCAATAATATTTATTATATTATAGTCGACATAATGAATCCTCCGATTATCCTTTTCGAAAAATAATTTAAAATAAAATCTAGATCTTATAAAAAGTTTTTAAATTGGCTGGGTACAGCGTTTATTTCATAATACGACAGTGGTTAGACAATTAATCACCATTAATTTTAAAATTTTTGAAAAAACGTGTCAAGCCAGAGTTTTAAATATGGGTTTCTAATAGTATGAAAAAATTTAAAATATAATTCATTGAAACGAGAAAAATGGTGTCAGTCTCACTTTAAGATACACACATTCTCAAAAGTTATTAAAATAGATTAGAACTGAATATTTTTATTTATTATTAATTCAATAAGGAAATCAGAAAAATTAATTAACTTTTTTTGATATTATATATCCTATTTGTAACTCTCTCATTTTCGCTCTCTCGTCGATATATATTTCAGAGTGACATTTGTCACTAAGTGGAAATGTATACTACCGGAAATTAGTTTTTAATATTGTTACTCTTTAGAATCTGAAATTTCTTGGAACTCGGTCAATCGCGAGTAGTAATCTTTCCTGATTTGCTACTTGGTAGTCCATTACTAATTATTATTCTGGTATTTAAATTCGTTTGATTTTTCAAGTACAAGACAAATGAATTAGTTAAGGTTGCTAATGCTCAAAAGTATGGAGATATTGTATCGTAATAAAATTAAAACGAGTTAAGCTAGGTTTTCCTTTAAAGAGATTCATTTCAATGTTATGAAATTGATTAAAATAAACGTTATTATACTTTCTAAAGTTATAACGACGCAACAGAACTTTCAAAATTAATATATATATAGCTTATTCCGCCTAGAGCATTACTTAGATCAGAAGTAAATGAACTTCTGCTTAGATATGAGAGGAATTTTGTCTTTACACCAGTTGGAATAGATTACAGATTTGCAAAAATTAAATTTTGAAAGGAAATTAGATAGTTTCAAATATAATTTTTAAGTAGTTGTAAGAAGGAAAAACGACCGAATGTTAATATATTTTCAGATTTGCCGAAAGAATCGCGATATTTTTGTGGACATAAGTGATACGGACTCGGTTTCTTCAAAATGAACGAACCAATCTACAATTTGTCTTGCGCTCTATTAAATGTAAGAAAATTTAGACGAACTTTAATTTAATTGGCGGAATATCTGTCTATTAAGTGGCCAATGACGATATTAAAAAAAAAAAATTTTACGCAGCAAAAGGCTACCCCTTGGACGCTACCTTTTTACGCGTTTGGTCGAATGTTTTATTACATTTTTGAAAACAACAAACGTCTCAGGTATATAATCTTAGTGGAAAGCCATAACAATTCCTTCCCATTCGAAAACCTATTTATCAATCTCCTAAAAAGCGAATTACTTATCTCATCAAATGTCTATACTTTATAACATTAAAATATCGAGGAGAGTCCTATTCACTTGAGCCAGACAGGGATGATGCCTTTTTTTGGCTAGTTTTAAGTGATGGGCTAGTACGTTTACCTAGCCCTTTGCTGATAGTACTAAGCTACGGGCCGTTGTTTAGTTATATGGAATAAAGTGATGCAGCCCTAATTATTGTAAATTTTAGCACAGAGGGGCGGTCCGCAAAGAAGTTTCTTCCGAGGAAGGGAGCAAAATTTAAAAGCCGCCCCGGGAGTCAAACCCGCGAGATACGCCACAGATTTTTATATTAATAACAGTTCTTTAAACGTTGTTACTTTAAACAAGGTGAAGAATACGACAATTCGTTTTAATTTCTTTAATAATTAGTTTTAAATTTAATTAATATGACACTTATCAATAAGACTTCGGTTAAATGGGTATTTAAAATTAGAGATCGGGGTTTGGACAAGAAAATTTCTGATTATTTTATCTTTATTCATAACTTAAAATTTTTCGAGGAAAGTCTATGATAAATCCAATGTAATCGCGAATAATTTTCCGATTATTTTTTTATGATTAACTGATTAACTGATAGTTGTGGATTATTTTGTCCAAACCCCGATCTCTATTTAAAATAATTTTCATTAGGAAAAATATTGCTTATATCCTTCTAACAATAAATCCACGTTATTAAAACTCGCTTACTTCTTTCTTTTTTGTATTTTAAAGATTAAAACCTCGGGACACAAACAAATCTTCCCCGGTAAATATCTCTTTAAAGTGATAATGAAGAAGAGTTAAAGTATTCGTAAAAACCAAAATGATTAAGTTGCAGTTAAGTCGCGATTGAACCAGCTAAGCCTTACTCCATTTTAATAAGAATAGAAGTATCCATAAAAATGTCAGATATTCCGCGACAAATCAAATAGAGGAAGGGTGTTAACAGGAGCAGATCACTTGGGAGTTTCCACCCAACTCCAAAGAATCCAGACACGTAAATTTCCCACGCAGAAATTTTGTCAATTTTATCTATAGCCTTTCGCCAGGGATTAATTCTAGATAAGGGTTATACTTATTTTGAAGCTGAATTTGCGTGACTCTTTGAGTTTAAACATCGCTTATCACACCGCCTCAGCTTTTCTCATTTTGCAAACTTCTCTTGATCTTAGGGAAAGGCCAGCTACCGTATAGCGTGAGTAGACTCACAGAGGGCGAAATATCGCTGGGTCTAGGCACTCTCACTGAGGAGAAAGATAAATTTTCAGGAAGGGGTAAGAGTGGGTGCAGGCGGGAAGGATAGGGAAAACTAGTTTCGGTATGGCCGGGATGGGGTCCATTCAGGTGGAAAATCCTAGTGATTAGCTCCTATAGTGTCAATGAAACTTTTTCTAGTTTAACGGAGATATCTTCGTAAATCCTTCTCCTTATGGCCACTGGACTGAGCTATTTAAAACGTGGAAAGAACAACAGCAACTCCCCATAAGAGTCTGGGTCCACGTAATGTTAAAAATTTTCGTCTCTTTTATGATAAATTCGTATTATATTATTAAAATAGGGTAGTTGGGGGATAATTTAAAGCTAAAATTCGAGCTCACAACTGTAAATTTTGGGAATTACAACGAATGGAAGGTTTCTTCCATAATGTATAGAATAGGAAGAATCTATGACTTCCGTGCCGGATATGAAAGCCTTCCCCCACACGAAAATCTTGAACGGTTATTATTTTAGATTCATAATTATGTTAGGAAAATATTAGGAAAGAATTATTTTGTAACTGCCACGGGTATAGTGCTGGCGGCAAAATGAAATTCGTATATTTTTGGTCTACTATGCCTCGAAATCCTCGAAAACGCCTGTAGAAGTGTTCCACTTGTCAAGCATTCATGCAGTAGGCTTTTGCTAGCTTTACAGGGGCCGTGCAAAGACTATATAGCTTACTTGAATAGTCTTTGGTGTATAAGAAACTCGAAAAATAAATAGAGAAATCATACCAATTAGAAGATACTGGAGTAGTATCTTTAATTTTTATTTCATATTAAACAAAACACACTTGTATAAAACGGACAAATTATTCATTTAACGCTAAGGTTTTCTACGTTTAACGTATGTCTGGTAGTTCAAGCTCAGTGGCATCTTCACACACTACACGCAATTTTGACTGGTACCAACTGCCTCGATCTTCATGGCGACGATAACCAAGATACCAGATTACGCTGCTAACGTGAACACAAGTACCTATCGTCAAATTACCACCTTTGCAATTGCAATATCAGCCTTTAATGGCATTTGCACCTGTCCCGTTCGGTACATAACGAATTAGAGCTTGGTGAACAGCTGAGGTGGAAAATTGACCAGGCACGCGTATACGAATTAAGTCATGTTCAACTTTGGACACTTCGACGCTGAAAGAGCCGGATTTCTCTATAGTCAACGCCACATAAGATTCAGCGCGTTTCGTTTTAAAGTCGCTCATTACCACCTCACGTACATCACTTTCACGAAGTACAGGGAAGTCTTGAAATTCACTATCCTCAATTCGTTGCCATTTATTAAAGACGTCTTTAATATTTTTCGCCAGCCAGGTTGGCGAAAAATATTAAAGACGTCTTTAATATTTTTTACCAGCCAGGTTGGCGAAAAATAATTAAACCTGTTTTTATAAACATCAAAAAATTGTAATATCTGGTTTGAACCATGATCTTAAGAACTTTCCTTATCAATAACATCAATGTGAGAGTCACTTGGAATTTGGAGATGGCTCCAAATACATGTTACGCGTGCAATCGGAAAGTTACCAATAGTACAAGTAGAGGTATAGGCACTCACGTAAAGGCTGGCTTTGCTCGTTTTCTTCGTTTTAGTAAAGGGTTATTACCACTTGTAATTAATAGCAAAACAACGAAGATTTGTTTAAAGTGCTCGGGTCTGTCACAAAAGTTTCAAACGTTCTTAAATGCTAGCAAATCGTCCTTCAGTAGTGATCATGGCTCTTCAACGTCATCGTCTTCACCACAAAAACGAAGACAAATGACGCAAGTATCTAATCCATCAACGTCAACAGTACCTGAGCCATCAACGTCCACAGTACCTGAACCAACAAAGTCCACAGTATCTAATCCATCACCGTCACCAATACCTCAGCCATCAACGTCGCAATTACCACGAAAGCGTACGTCATCAAACACTATTGCCATAAAGCACAGTTGTGTTCGGCCCCTGCCAAAGACTTGCTTCATTTGCGGTGTTAGTACACGAACCAGGGTAAAAGCCGAAGTGAGAACAAGTATATTTGTGGAAAGAGCCATATTTATTCATCGGGACAACCGAATGTGCTCCACGCATCTCGTTAACGGAGAGCTTCCCACCGAAATAATTGCTGGAATTCAGGTTTCCGCTAGATCAACCATTATGACTGCCACGGACATTGAGCAACTATTACAGGACCTCAGGAAATGTGTTAACGACCTACGGACGCCGAGCTTTGACAACTTCATACAAAGTGATGAAGACTGTAAAGTATTAACTTCATTGTCCCTGCACGAGTTCCTAGAGTTGCATTCGACTATTGAGGACATTATTCGTACCATCAGATGCTGTTCGTCGAAGACAGCTCTAGCAGTATTATTGGTGAAATTACGATTGGATATCTCCAATAAGGTGTTATCAACTTTATTTCATTTAACTGAAAGATCGGTATCAAACACGGTAAAAGCGGTTATTATGGCTTTATCGGAGCATTTCGTGCCACATCATTTTGGCCTGCAACACTTATCACGTGACAATCTGATAACAAACCATCAATCTGGAGCAGCAGTAAAACTCTTTGCTAACAACAAGCCTAATTGTCTTATTACCATTGTAGATGGCACCTATATCAAGGTTGGAAGATCCAAGGACTATACCGTTCTTCACAAATCCTTCTGTGTGCACAAAGGCCAGCATATCCTCAAGCCAATGTTAATGGTAACAACTACGGGTTACATAATAGATATAATCGGACCCTACTTTGCTAATGGCCGCAATAACGACGCGCGCATTTTAAACCATTCTATCAAAAAGAGAGAAGAACTCCAGTCTTTCTTTCAAGTTGGTGACGTTGTACTGGCAGACCGCGGTTTTCGAGACTCCAACAGCGTACTGACTGAACTGGGTGTGGATTTACAAATGCCTTCGTTCTTGTCTAAAGGCGAGAAGCAAGTAAATCGTTCCCGACAAGTAACGTACCTCAGGTGGCCGGTTGAAGTTAGGAATGGGCATTTGCAGACGGTGTATCGTTTTTTTCAAAACCGTATACCTGTGCATATGTTACCATTAGTTCCGGAACTTCTTCAAATTGCTGCTGCGCTGTTGAACGCCTACCACCCGGAGTTACATCTTAAAGGTTCCTGGGAAGACTCCGTCGAAAAAATGCTGGCAGTCTCTACGAAAGAAAATCTTCTTAAGGAAGTAGTTGAGCGCGATAATCTGCTTCGCAAACCGTCTAAATGGCAACGAATTGAGGATAGTGAATTTCAAGACTTCCCTGTACTTCGTGAAAGTGATGTACGTGAGGTGGTAATGAGCGACTTTAAAACGAAACGCGCTGAATCTTATGTGGCGTTGACTATAGAGAAATCCGGCTCTTTCAGCGTCGAAGTGTCCAAAGTTGAACATGACTTAATTCGTATACGCGTGCCTGGTCAATTTTCCACCTCAGCTGTTCACCAAGCTCTAATTCGTTATGTACCGAACGGGACAGGTGCAAATGCCATTAAAGGCTGGTATTGCAATTGCAAAGGTGGTAGTTTGACGATAGGTACTTGTGTTCACGTTAGCAGCGTAATCTGGTATCTTGGTTATCGTCGCCATGAAGATCGAGGCAGTTGGTACCAGTCAAAATTGCGTGTAGTGTGTGAAGATGCCACTGAGCTTGAACTACCAGACATACGTTAAACGTAGAAAACCTTAGCGTTAAATGAATAATTTGTCCGTTTTATACAAGTGTGTTTTGTTTAATATGAAATAAAAATTAAAGATACTACTCCAGTATCTTCTAATTGGTATGATTTCTCTATTTATTTTTCGAGTTTCTTATACACCAAAGACTATTCAAGTAAGCTATATAGTCTTTGCACGGCCCCTGTAAAGCTAGCAAAAGCCTACTGCATGAATGCTTGACAAGTGGAACACTTCTACAGGCGTTTTCGAGGATTTCGAGGCATAGTAGACCAAAAATATACGAATTTCATTTTGCCGCCAGCACTATACCCGTGGCAGTTACAAAATAATTCTTTCCTAATATTTTCCTAACATAATTATGAATCTAAAATAATAACCGTTCAAGATTTTCGTGTGGGGGAAGGCTTTCATATCCGGCACGGAAGTCATAGATTCTTCCTATTCTTTACATTATGGAAGAAACCTTCCATTCGTTGTAATTCCCAAAATTTACAGTTGTGAGCTCGAATTTTAGCTTTAAATTATCCCCCAACTACCCTATTTTAATAATATAATACGAATTTATCATAAAAGAGACGAAAATTTTTAACATTACGTGGACCCAGACTCTTATGGGGAGTTGCTGTTGTTCTTTACAAATATTACCTACTCAACAACGACCATGAATTCGTTTCACGTAATTATATCAAAGAAAAGTCAAACGGTCACTTTTGAGTCCCAGGGAGCGTTTGAAGAGCTTAAAAATATATCCTACCAAGTAAGTTTAATAAAGAGTACTTGAATGGCATCCATTTCTCAAAGTAGGGGTCTAAACATGCTAGGTACACGTACCCGCAACTCTGAGTGGGGATTAGGGCAGAAATGGAATTTGTCTCTACCATCTTTTTGATATGGGTAGCCTACGGGGAAAGGTGAAAAATATAATGTTTGAGGCTTTTGGCGTCACCGTTCGGAAACAGTCAGTTCACTACCCCTCTCCCTCATTCCTACAAGATTTTGTATTTGAATTCGAGAAAAAGCGTTTGTATATTTTTTTTTAAACATTTGCAGATTTGGCTATCGATATTCTTTGTTTATCTTCTATTAACAACGGTTGAGATTATCGAAAAACGAATTAAGGGGATTCCGAACAAGGTTTCAGTTTGTATGTCTAAAAACCTATTTATTTACTTCGGAAGCATCTTGGGAAAAGGTAATTATAACAGGTGCTCGAAATAATAATTATATTATGAACGAGTATGTTTTATTCCATCAAGGTTTTCATATTCCATCATTGAACGCTATCAGAATCAGCGCGGGTGTCTGGCTTCTGCAACTAGTGGTTCTCTTAAACTTGTTTAGCGGGATCTTGAAAGCCAATCAATTAAATCAAGGAACAACTAATATCAACTCCATAGAGGATTTTTTACGAACCCCAAATTGGAAAGCGTATCCCTTTTTCAAGGAAGAATTTTGTTTTTCGGTAAAAATTGATTTTAGCTATTTGTAAACTGCGGTAAGCTTAGGGGAGTTAATAGACGGAAAACTACCAAAGTTACCCATGCCTCATTTAAATGTTAAATATAATTTACATGATTTACCCCTCTTATTTTGGCAGTATTGACTGATGCACGAGAACTATTAATTTCAAATTTTAATCGTATTTGAAATGTGATTAAATGTATAGCTCGATTTTGGAGTTCAAGCTTTTATATTAGTAAAATATTTTTAAATATCCTGTTAATTATCATTTAACATATTTAAGTTAATTTCTAAAGTGTTAATTTTCCTCAGAGAATTATTAGCCTTTTTGAGATTTAATTTTCTCCGAGTAAAATGTTATTTCAGAGTGAAAAAAATATCATACGTTTCTGCAAAAGATTTTCCACGGAAAAGAAGGGCGAATATGTCTATTTCTCGAATTTTGTCTATGCCGCACGCGTATTTTTGGCAACGGGTGATAAGATATATAAGCTATTTCACATCGGATCCAGTAAATACTATTCTAAACCAGCAGCGTACTTGATTCAAAAAACTGTTCATCCCGAAGCTGTTCAACTCATTAATAAAAGGTTGGACTTTTTAGGCTAACAAACATTTAACCTACTCACAAGTCAGTCAATAAATAGTGACCATAAGTGGTATTCAATAACATAGACAGCGATTTCTTCCGTAATAAGAAAGAGCTGCCCACTTTTATTATTTAATGAGCGAATCACGTTTACTATTGTCGCTTATTTTATGTAAAGAATGCTCTTATACCTCTCCCGAAATGACATCCTGAATTTAATTGCAAAAACGATCGCGGAGCATCGTGTATCACAAATATATCTTAACGACACGAAAGAAATCGCTGGCTATATTAATTTCAATATGATTTTATACGATGCTAGTAATTAAAATGAACATTCTCGGTCTAATATTTTAACGTAATTGCAGACTCAGTTCTTTTTACGAAACCAACCAATTTATCCCGATGTATCGTTACGTTGAAATGCTATACGAGTCCGAAATCACGAAACCGGGAAATGAATTTCGAAAAATTGAGATGAAAGGAATTGGAACCATTTTCGCCTTGTGGTTCGCTCTACTCAGTGTAACTTCTTTCGAATTCATTATCGAAATGATTATTAATCGCGACTTCTACGATACATCAATCAACTAAACTTTACCCTAAACAGTTTAACTAACAACAAAAGCCGGTGAAATATCACGGGTTGTGCATATATTATTTTATCTTGATATAATATAAATTGGCTTAGCGCCTGTAAAAGTGTTCTAGCCTACGCGCTCCGGTGTTCAGGGTGAAGCCCAACCTATTGCACCTTTCTGTAACACGTTTCGGACTTTTAAATTATTATACGTTGAATGATGTCAAAACTTTATCTATGTTTTGTCACAAATATTTGTAATGTTCTGTCATTCGGGCCTCTTAATATACGTGTAAAGAACCCAATAAATACCAATTTACTTAATACACATTACGTTTCCGCGTTACAGTTTATGAAAATTAACGCAGGACTAGGTAATTACACTATCCGAAGAGCTAAATTAAGAATATTAAGTTAGTCATTTAGGCGGTCAAATAAGATTTTTTGAATATATAACTTGTTACTCGATAAAATATTACGTTATTATCCCTTTAATAAAATCAATTTGGCCAATCTCACGTTGGGTAGAGTTGCTAACTCGTGGATTGTCGTTTTTATTCGCTCATCGTGACATATTTATCCCGAGGTGATGCTAGTTAGGGTGTGTTATGGTGATAATAGATATCATTGGTAACCGCTGTCGCGTTCTAAAGGGAGGGTGTAAAGGAGAATTTGTTTTATTGGGATATCTGCTTCTAAAAATAAAATAAGTTTGCTCAGTAAAATATTCAAGAAGTGCTTCTGAATTGTTTAAAAAAAACCGGAGAACCTGATTTCGGCATTCAATTAAAAGGAGGACCTTCGACTAATCAAAAGACGCCCCCACCTTTGGCTTAATAAAAACCCCGCGACACGTGCTGCGGCATTCTCGAAACTGCTTCGAGAACCAGTTTCGTACCGATTCGGTTTCAACAACCGATAGATGAAGCTACGATAAATCGATTTGTAAAGATAATGCGTGAACACGTGACGCTTAAAACGATTCCTGGCGATTTGAATATCGGTTTGATTTTACCGTTTTAAATTAATTAAGAAACGTTAGTGAGACCGTAGCTACAGCGCGTATCACGGATATTTTAAGAAGACAAAGGTGTGGAGTCTTTTGATTAGTTGAAGGTTCTCCTTTTAATTGAATACATTTAAAACTCTGAGAAATTTCTCGAATGTTTTAATACGCGAACAATTATTATTTTAATAGACTTCATCCTCCCTTTAAAGAACACATACCCCTATTGTTGCTGGAGTCATTGCGTATTTCTCTCTGCCAATCTACTCTCTCTCCCTCTCTCTCATTTCGATCTGTTAAGCTGATTTGACCGTTTTGACATTACGCGTACGTTATGTGATTAGACGCGACGAGGAATGAAAGTTATAATTTATTATGGCAACTAGTATCATGCTAGTATAGATGCGTGGTTTCAATTTAGATAGGCCTATTTTTTATTTCTCGTTACGTATCGTCTGCGCGCGTCTGTTGCGCTAGATGACGAATACCAGTGATAATAATTTGAGAGTAGATTTGAAGTTATGACGTAGAAATCGAAGCTCTCGACTCGTAGTTGTTTTTATATCAAAATTGAAACTAATGTCGCGAAGAGTAAAGGGAAGATGAACAGGAAAAAATATCGAAGAAATTCAGGATCTCTATGAACCAAGTTAAGCCTATTTTCCGGGTAAGTTTTAATTGATTTCTAGTTTAATATTTGTTTGTAATTTTTACTGGTTAAAGACATCTCAAGTTACTTAATTCCTAAGTGAAAACTATGCTCTTGAAAGTGAACATTAAATCTTTAAATTAATGTTTTATGTTAAAACATATAATCCCAGTTTCCCCTAAGATAAAAAAGTTGTTAATCCTACCTTTAGTTGAATCAGTTAGTTCATCAGACAGTTCTTTAATTGCGCTCAATCGTCGTAGAAAAAAAAGAGATAATGAAATTTGCATATTTGAAGAACCGTTGCAGTGCCAGGGATAAAAACCTATGCGTAATAAAAGAATAGAAATTAGCAAATTATAAGAAAAAATCTGTTTGTCAAATAAATGCATAATTAGAGAATCTTTGAGTTTTTGAATTAATTTTTGCAATTTAAAAACTTAAAAATATATGAATGAATTTTTCATTTCGTTAGTTTGACAAGGTCCGAATCAACTCAGGTTGCATGTCTAATATTTTAATTTATAGGTTGGATTTTTATCATAGTCCATCACTTAAAAATAGCCAAAAAGTCATCACCCCTGTCGGGCTTGAGTGATTTGGACTTTTCCTCGATATTTTGAGTCGGGAGAGGGGCGAAATTTAGGCGGGCCCAACTCCGAAATTTTTCCAAAGAATGGCGCTTCCGATTTCAATATTTACACAGACTGCGGCCGCTAGAGTGTTTCGAGTCAGAATCTGCCGGTACATTTACCTGGCCCTTTGCCAATAGTATTAAGCTACAGGGCGTTGTTTACTTTTATGGAATAAAATAATAGACTTTTGATAAAAAGAGATAGGATATAAGTACACTATCCCTTTAAGAGGCCCAAGAGCTAGGAGGAGGATGAAGGTTTGCCTTTCTTTTCCCTAGAAAATATAAACGAGTTATTAGTCTTAATTAGCCTGCAAGAGCGAAGAAAGATTTTTTTATCACTTTTTTTTTTTTTTTTTTTTTTTTTTTTTTTTTTTTTTTTAAGGAGAAGAAGAAGAAGAAGAAGAAGAGTTAGGATCGGAGGAAATAAATTTTTAACACGGGTGATAAAAAGAGCGGTTAATTGCGTTTTAATGGCAACGTTTCAAAAACATCCTCGAGTTAACGAAGAGAAACTATAAGGGCGGAAAAAATGCTAAGATTTAGGACGCCAATATCAGTCAAAAGAATTTACCCAAGGAAAGAAAAAAATAAAAAAAAATTGATAAAGGCCATTTGGGTAATTTAAAGAATTACCTTATCTCTTGGAAATAATATTTGGATTTAACAAAGAACAAGAAGAAAAAAAGTTTGAAACTTAACTAAGGAGATAATGTTGGTTTTACTAATGTTTTCCTTCCTTGATTGTATTTCTTTTAATCTAGTTAAAGTTATTTTTTTAAATGAGATTAACTTCGTATAAAAAAATCTGCCTACAAAAATAATGAATAGGCCTGTAGGCTTTTCTAATGATTAACGTTCAATTAATTATTTCTGGTAGATATTATCAAGGAGGATCAGAGAAGGAGAGGAAATGTGGGGCTGCGTTGAGTTAGAGAGAGAAGAGCCAACCTCCCACTCGGGTGGAAAGGGGGGATAGGAAATTCTCGAGGTAAACTGTTGTCACGTGGTCGCTAGCTAGCGCGTCTCATAAAGGATTCGTTTTACCCACGCGACAACATTTTACCACGAAACGTCTCTACCCCCGTTCTCCCAGAGTGGGAGTTTAGGCCGACGCAGTAGGAACCGCGCCGTCCCCACATTTCCTCTCCTTCTCTGATCCTCCTTGATATTATTGAGGCAAAAACTCAAATGAAACCGTAAGTAAATTAGATATTAGACGTATCTCCAGTATTTAAAGGGAAAATGCAACCTAAAAGCATCTTTATCTATTTCTTATCGTTTAAATAGGCCTAATCCAATAGTAAAATGTTTTACAAGGAAATATTAAACTAGAAATAAATACCCGAAAAATAGGCTTAGCTGGATTCATGGAGATGTCCTGAACCGACCAATGACATTGATCGATGGCTCTTATATGGGGAATGCAGGATCTCCATGATCAATATCATTAGTCGCTAGTTCTTATACGGGGAGTTAAGGATAATTCCATGAATCCAGCTAAGCCTATTTTGATGATAAGTTTTAAATTTATTTTTAGTTTAATATTTGTTTGTAAATTTTTTTACTGTTAGATTAGGCCTATTTAAAAGATAAGAAATCGATAAAAAAATTACTTGTTGCGTTCTCCCTTTGTGAAATAACATTCTAACGTGTAAAATATCCAGATATTTCCTGATTGGTCTGTTCTTATGGAATGAAATTGTAAGAACAATTATGTATAGAGATCGGGGTTTGGACAAGAAATTTCTGATTATTTTATCTTTATTCATAATTTGAAATTTTTCGTGGAAAGTCTATGATAAATCCAATGTAATCGCGTATAATTTTCCGATTATTTTTTTATGATTAACTGATTAACTGATAGTTGTGGATTATTTTGTTCAAACCCCGATCTCAAATTATGTATTAATTGGTCTAATTAAATCATCAAACACTTTTTATTTTTTTTCTTAATATAAACAACCGTTATTTTTTTTTTTTTGGGTTTTTTCACATCATTTTAATTTTTGTTTCTTCTTCTAATTATACTTAAACCGTAGGTAGAATTGCATTTTGTTGTGTTTTTATGTTATTTCTTAAAAACCGCGCTGGTTTTTGTATTTTTAAAGTATTTGTTTTTAGTGATTTTTCAGAAATACAACGAGGTGGTCCTGTTTTATTAACTTTGGGTGCATTCTTTTCTTTCAAAAAAGCAAATTACGTGTCATTTTCTTTAATTAAGGATAATTAATTGATATTTAAAGCTTGGTATAAAAAATTCAATATCCTAATACGAGAGGATATAAATAAAATTAATAATTATTAATTGAAGTAATGTAGTAATAACCAGAAATGTGACAATTAATTATGTCAAACCGATAATATTTCCATGATTTATTTTAAGGAGAATCAAAAAAGTTAGTTTTATTGGATGATTTAATCATGGTTAAATTAATCTTAATTAATTCTCTGGTCAATTAGATATTATTGAAATTAAACTTTCAAACATTAATCATGCTCTTTTCTATTTCAAACTCGGCTAAGCCTAACTCTTGATTATTAGAGGACGATCTTTCAGATTTCAAACTCCGCTAAGTCAGACCTTAATTTAAGCACTATCTTACAGATTTCAAACTCCGCTAAGTTACTATATATTTAAGCATGAACTTGTTTTTAATTTCAAACTCTGCTAAGCCTAACTTTCGAGTATCAAATCGATAAATCGATTAAAAAACTTACTTCCTTTAAAACTCCAATTCAATTTCAAGATATTTCTGAAAATTTGTTATTCAACGTAATTAAGCTTAGTCACATATCCTGGTTATTACTTAATTTACTTAATTTAAATTAAGCGGAATTAAAATCAACTGTGCAATGATATGAGTAAAATGATTTTTTTCGTTTTGTTTTTCATTGGAAAAAATTTGGTCCACAGAACAGCTGAAATAGTTGTACTAGCCCTATTTACAAAACCATTTTTATTTTCTTCATTTAGTGTATTTGTTTGTTTGTTTGTTTGTTTGGGTTTCAATTTTTCGTTTTGGTTTAATTGATGTAAAGATATGACTATTATTAAATCTTGCGATTAAAGAAATTATTTCCAAATAATCAGTCTTTTTAAATTATAATGATTTTCTTCTAATATTTTTACGTTTAACCACTAGTGGCCCATCTAATTAAAAATATTTTAAGCTTGAATAGACCTCTTTGATTGGAATATTTTGGCTCCTATTTTCCTTCCAAAAACTCCCTTCAGCACGATAACCGGAGTTAAGACTTGTTTAGAACACTAATTCCCTATTTTCGGATCGCAACAGATGCGACAAGAGATTCCAAGTGCTGTTATCGTGCTGAGGAGAGACAATACCGTAGAAATTTTAGACTCGTGAAAGATTAATTTTATCCAATCGCACAAGGAAACCATAACCACATTCTTTGAAAGAAGAATTAACCATTTTTTTCCTATTATATTAAATATAATTTTAATCAAAATGGTCCATAACTAAATAATTCTATCGAAATAAAACCTTAATTATGATTGTCAAGCTTAAGACTATAACGGAGTGTTGGATCTAGGCGTCGCTTAAGCGTGTGTACATATAAATTAGCACATATCTTTGAGTATATATTAATTGTTTATTAAAAGATGATCACAGATTTTAATAGATATCTAAAAGACCTTCAAAATGAGACCAGTCACATCAAAATCGACCGGTAAATAAGAAAGATACGTAGATTTAAGAAAATAAAAATATTTTCCATGATGTCACCATGACATCATCATCATAACTTTTATTTCATCATCATATACTTTAATACGACGTAACTTCTTTATTTATGATCCGATTTGGGCATAATTTGATTCATTTAAAAGATCTCCTTAAGATTTATTCAAATCTAGTACCAGAAGTATTCGACCATCATTTGATATAACGCGTACTAAAAAAATATATCAGACGGGCCCCTAGTGGTAATATTAAACGAAAACCTTTTTCGGTTGATCTATATTATACAAAGTTCATTGTTTTTATCATATACAATTATACCCAATTATGAAAGAGTTACGGATTTCATATCTGTGATATGAAGTACACATTCATATTTTTTTTTGTTTTCATTTTTTTTCCCCCCATCTCCTAACATAACTCTGCTTCATCTCTAATAGCACTTTAAGGTTATTTTAATAACATTATTTTTCAATAATTCATTACCGTAATTATTATATTTTAAGTACAGCGCAGTCAAAATTAATTCCCCACGAAAATAAAAAACCTAATATTGACACACTTTATTTTAAAAATTACAAGCCAAATATTTCATATTATTATAATTATATTTAACCCCCATATCTGCAATAAAGCATTTTCAAGAAAAAAAATATTAATTTAAAAAAAATTCAAGAGATTGAAATAAATTTTTGGTAAAAACTACAACCTTTAATATATTAAATTTTATTTTATTTTTTTAGGTTTTTTTAATCATTTTTAGTTTTGGTTTTTTAATTTTCATTCAAACGTTTCAAATAATAAAATGGGTATTGTGTTTGTTTCAATATCAAATTGTTATAAATGTTTCATTAATATGATTAAATTTCTGTCCGCTCAAAACGTTTTATTTCATTTCCAAGTTCATAAATATTTCTTGAAGAAAGGCAGGATATTTATCGTACGTGTAGAATCTTCATTTTTAAATCATCATAAATTTAGTTTTAAGTTATTTTCGTGTTCCAAAATTTGTCTATTCGAATAAAATGATTTTTTTAAAAACTCGTCGTTAGTTTTAAGTCATTTTTTTCCATTTTTTTATTCAAACAATGACGTCACTTATAGTCCCGTAAAAGTAGTAATGTGAAAAACAACAACGTCACTTTAGACATTAAATTCATTAAGTATCACGGCAATTATATTACGTCACTTGGACTCGTCTTAGTATGACGTCATTTTCATGGCGTACAGTTTTCACGAGAAAAATTAAAACGTCACTTTCAATGTGCTTAACGCGTTCTTGGAAATTCTGTACCGCAAAATCATTGTGACCTTTGTGACAATTGCGTCCACCAAATTCAGAAATGTGATTACGTCATCATTATTCACAAATATCGTATAGAAACGACGTCAAAATAGATTCGAAAGTGTGACTTATAATTAATCACTATTATCGTTGACGTCAGTGTTTCGATAATCCCAAAAAACACGTCACAATTTTCACCAATGTCGTAGTAAAAATCACGTCCATGTCCCGTCGAATTCCAAAAATTTGAGTCATCAAAAATCACCAATATTGTATTAATATGTCGTCAGTTCTCCGAAGAATTTCAAAATTTGGACTCTTCAATATTGTATGACGTCATTAGCGTTAAGTAGCAAATACTTTCTTCAATTACGTCATATATACCAATATTATCAAAGTATGACTTTCATTATTAATTGTATACATATTGTCCGTCTGTCGTTGTATCCTTGTCCGACATGGTTTTGATATCTTAAATATATTTGTTGCTGTTGTAAATTTTCATATTACGGTTAAATATGAGTTGGATAGGGTAATAGACGATCGCTAAAGACGGTAATTCGCATCGAATCATTTTGGTTATTATTATTATTAACATTATTATTATTGTTAAGGTTTCGCGGCGTAGACGTAGGTTGATCAAAAGGCGTCATTTCCGTCTCCTCCGCAACCGATTGCGTCAAATTGGCGCGATTGTCCGAATCTTCCCCTCCCCGGTCCATCTCGTTTCAGCGAAATTTGTTTCTGGGCGGAGGAGGGGGTTTATCTTCGGTGATTTCTTCGATGCGATCTAGCGTCGTGATATAGACGGTGGGTTTCTTGTTGGGGTCATAGCCCCCGTTGACGTCGTGTCCGTTGTTGGTTGAACCGCTGTAAAGGCTATCTTCCGATCGCTCGTCCTCTCTCGTGTAATAAACCGCCCCGTGTCGCTTGTAGATAACGATGACCGTTATGATGACTAGGAGAATCACTACGATGATGACCACAGCCACGGCCAGGCCAACCTAGTTTTTTATTTTTTGTTATTTATTATTATAGCTAATGAAAATCGATGCCAAAGACATTTCGTGCGAGCTATATTGTACGGAGAATAAACGGAACAAAGGATTGACTAAGTCTAATAGACCAATTTTGCTACGTAGTAAAGTGAAAGCGTTGCCAGATGATATACGACAATTTTAAATATCGATATCACACGCAGTTACAGAGAAACTGTGGTGTTTTTGGTGTTAACAGCTTTCAACATGCAGTCAATTAACTTTGCGAGTACTTCAATAATGAAATAATATAACTTTATCTAGAGACTCAGGTGCATCGAAATGCAAGCTTCAATCGTAAAGGGTATTTTGCAATAAACGCTTTAATTATGAATGGTATTTCTAATTAATCTAGAAAGTTAAGTTATCAATTAGACTAAGGGTTATCTCAGAAAAGTAAATTTCGTCTAGTAAACTGCTTTGGAAAAGTTTCGACTAGAGGAGGGTGCGCTTCGAAAATCAAGCTTCGACTAGAGGAGGGTGCGCTTTGAAAAACAAGCTTCGACTAGAAGATGGTGCGCCTCGAAAAACAAGCTTCGACTAGAGGATGGTGCGCTTCGAAAAGCAAGCTTCGACTAGAGGAGGGTGCGCTTGGAAAAGCAAGCTGCGACTAGAGGAGGGTGCGCTTCGAAAATCAAGCTTCGACTAGAGGAGGGTGCGCTTTGAAAAACAAGCTTCGACTAGAAGATGGTGCGCTTCGAAAAACAAGCTTCGACTAGAGGAGGGTGCGCTTCGAAAAACAAGCTTCGACTAGAGGAGGGTGCGCTTCGAAAAACAAGCTTCGACTAGAGGAGGGTGCGCTTGGAAAAGCAAGCTTCGTCTCTTTCCTTAGAAAAAAGGGGAATGCACAAATTATCATTCTACAATAAGAATGCTATTGGTACAACAATAGGTCTGCTATTTTCTATCGGGATAATGACATCAATCTAAGAGCGTCAATTATTTACCTGCGAAGTACCAACGAGAACTCTGGATTCGGAAACGGGTTGTACGCAAGGAGGAATGGCGTTGGAAGACAAGTTGACCAAGTCGCGGCCGACGAACAAGGCGGGGGTGGCGCAACGAAGGCACTGGTCGTCGATACCCGGTTTGGCGCACGCGTCCTGGTAAAACTTGTTATGTCGCATCCAAAACAACATGGCTTCGATCTGGCAGCGCTCGCAGGCCCACGGGTTACGATGCAAGTACAACACCGCCAATTTCGTCATATTACTGAACTGATCGAGCAGCGTAGGGTACAGCCCTCTCAACTCGTTACCGGACAGATCCAACTCGACCAGCTCGTTCAAAGGGCGCAGCGTTTCCACCGAAATATTAGAGATTCGATTCTGACTCAGATCTAAGTAGACCAGGTTGTCGATGCGGGTAAACATGTCCTCCGGCAGCTCGTCCAGTCCCATTCCAGACATGGACAAGCGACGTAATTGAAACAAATAGCGAACTAGCCGAGCCGCTTTTTTCGAATCACTCGGAATGAAATTCAAATTCAAATAATGCAGAGTATGAGCGACCGTGGCCAAACTCTCGCTGCTCAAGTGTTCCAACGGGTTTCGACTCAAATCCAATTCCCTGACGGTCGTGTTGCAAAACGTGCAAGTGGGTAAACTGACCAGTTTGTTGCGCGCCAAACCCAGCTTCTCGAACCTATGACCATCGAAGGTACGTTCCGCGATGGTTTTCAAGCTGTTTCCGTTCAAATTTAGTACTCTCAACTTTCGTAAATGGCGAAACTCTTCCGGCGCGAACTGCTCGAAGTAATTGTGACTCAAATCCAATTCTTCCAAGTTGGGCAATTGCTGATAAATTAGGGAATGTAGTCTCGTCAATCGGCAACTCGACAAGTTTAACTTTTTCAAGGGTTTCAAATCTTTCAGGTTTTCGGGATCGATGGCGCCCAAAGGGTTTCCCGTCAAGTCCAAAAATTCCAAATTAGGGAGTTGGTAGAAAAAACGTGGTACCAGCGTTTGTAGCTTGTTGTGCGCCAACGATAACCCTTTCAAATTTGATAAATAACGGAAAGGAGCGGACGGCGTCGCCGCGATGTTGTTGTTGCTCAAATTCAAGACTTGCAATTTGCCCAACGAGTAGAAGTCGGTGCCTTTCAAAAGCGTGATATTATTATGACTTAAATTCAACACTTTTAGCCTTTTGCCCGGATAAAAAGAGCTGTCGCCGATGGCGGGAATGTTAGAGACACTGATGTGAATCTCTTCCAAATTTGGATGATTCAAAAAGATACGACCCAACGATAAGTCGTTGGGATTGTCTTTCGGCGCCGTGATTACCACGATTTGCACGTCGAGGTCCATGTCCCCCATTGGGATCGACGTCATACCGCCTCTGTCGCACGTCACTCGTTTCTGAGTGTCCTGATAGTCGCAAACGCACTCGCGAGGGCACGAAGCCGCCGTAGGTCGTACTGAACAATAACTTAAAACTAAAACAATTAGGGTCAAACGCGCGCGGAATGTCCAGGTACTTTCCGTAGATTCCATTATGACCAAAGTTGAGGGCCAGACGAACTGGAATATTTCATAATTTGGTCAGAGACATAATATACATTTTTATTTTTGCAAACAATGATAATGGAATGAAACATTCGTGCAGTCCAGCAGGCAAGCAGATTCTAAATATCTAAAATCCGTTAGATTTTGCCTTGTAGTTTCGTTTTAAAACAAACCAATAATATTTGCCTCACAAACCCTCTTATTCAACCCGTAAACCACACCAAAATTCAAAGAATCAAAAGCCAGAACTAATCTAAAAACTTAAGATATACGAAGAAAGCCACAAGAAAAATAACTTCGAAAAAAAGCAGGCTCAACAACCAAAAACTGTTAATGAATCAAAAAAGTGTATGTGACGCTACATGCATAAAATATTAATAAGAAAAGGAAAGAAAAAACTTTCCCTCCTAACACCTCCTTTAATTAAATGCAATCAATTAAAGTCGTTCTTAATCGCGTCGAATTTGCGCGCGGATTAATAATCAACGGGGTGGAATAAGATTAGCGTCTCAATCGACCGCGAAAGATTCAGAAAGAAGCCCTGCCCTGCACGCTCTACTAAAAATTTCCCCTCCCAACTACAAAAGGGATTATGAAAAAGGAACAGTTTTTCGCCCAGTTTGGAATTGATTACTTGAGTTTACCAAAAATGTCTCGAAGAAGATTTTACGATGGAGGGGATTCATATTTTTAGAATCAGAAAAATGATAATTGATATTCTTAAGTATTTAAAGATAATTATTAAAAAACTTAATTCCTTTACCCTTTATTAACGATAAACATTTTAACTAATGACGATCACTCTATTTGCACTCGAATAACCCCTGCTTAACCTCATGACCCCTCAAAATGAGGTAGGCCATTTTTCTGTAAGGATTATCTGGATTTTCTTAGAGATTGAGATATTAAAGCTCTTTTTTTGGAGAAATTTTGGGATTTCAAATTTGATTTAATTCCCATAGAGACGTTTAGAGATTTTTGGAGAAGACAGCATTCGACTCAAAGAGTATATATAGTATATAATTATCGCTCAAGAGAGACGAAATGGGAAAAAGCTATCATTGTAAAACTTCAAAGAAAAGTGTAGTTCAAACGTATTTTTACAATGCGTAACATCATGGCTAAGTTTAAAATTAAGAATACAAAAAAAGGTTGCATAAGAGTATCAAAATTTATAATTCTATATGCCTGTCTGTCAGTCAGGAACGCTAAAGTTTACACGCGACTTTAACAAAATGAATTGAAAGTAGTCTCAAATCTGGTCCGATCAAATTAATCTCGCCAAAGACGTGAACTTAATTTTCAATAATTGAAAAAGTTCCAAGACCGTTTTCACACGCAAATTCCATCAAAATTCGACCAAATAGACCCAATTAAATGACCCGAATTCAACAAATGTGGATGAAAATCATTTCAACTTCTTCATAAAATCGGTTTCTGAAGTTTACCCCACTTTACTAAGTCCTGAAAAACCTTTTAGAGATTCCCCTAATTTGAAGAAACCTTGAAAACCTTTTCCCATCGACCTTTAAAACATTTTCCTTTTCACTCTTCATTTAATCATCCAACCCATCGAGTATCAACCCTTTTGAAAAATCTCTCGACCTAGATCTATGGACGAACGCGATGCTTAGGGCGGCTAGTGCTAAGTATACTTCATTGCCGGGGACGAGTTAGGGCTTAAATTAAAGGATTTTTGGACCAAAAATCTCAAAGTCAAATGACGTATTTAAAAGTCCCCCGAACCCAAGAATATTCTAATAAGAATGCTAAAGTCCCCCCTCCAATAGAGAAACTCTCATAACTTACCACAAATATATAACTTGTAAAAAAAGGAAATAAACTATCCTACAGATTTGGTCAAAAGTACATAACATAAGCTCGAGAAGTAGCGTAACGCAATTAGCAATCCATAGTCTACGAAAATCGAGTGATTGAGAGAGAAAAATTTAAGTAATCTAACATTCCAAAGCTTTAGGGACGGAAGGACGGAATTCAGGCAGCAACCCAGCAGTCTTCCCTCCTCCTCCTGAATTTATCATGTTTGGGAGCCTCATATTCAAATATTTATACCAAAGTCTGCCACTTGAGGGGTCTCCAATCATTCTGGTTCGTACGGCTGCACAGTTTAGGTTAGAGGAAAGAGTTGTAGCTATATAGGGTTTAATTACTTTTCTGGGGATAAGTTACGTACTTTTGCCTTATTTCTCTCTTAGGTGATGCGCGATGGTGTGTTTTAGAATAAATAGAATTCACGCTTGGTATAATAATATCAGAGATAAATGGGTGTAGCTCTGTTCAGTGAGAACGTTATGGCGTAAGTCTAATTTATGAAGGGTTCTTTATCTTAACAAGTACATATTAAAGGGGCAGTAACTTGTTAATTTGTACACGAATACTTTTTCTTTAGTCTAACCAAGAGTACATGAAAAAACTCCCTAAGAGTATATATATGTAATTCTAGGATACGGAGTCGCAACTATGAAGACATGGTGCCAACAAAGGTTTCAAATGAATTTCCTGATCCATTTTTAAATAATTTCCCTGCCCATAATTTCCTTGACCATTTTTCAATAATTTACCTGTCCATAATTTCCTTGAACATTTCTGTAATTTCCCTGACCATTTTTCCAATAATTTCCCTAACCATTTTTCCAATAATTTCTCTAACCATTTTTCCAATAATTTCCCTAACCATTTTTCCACTAATTTCCCTAACCATTTTTCCACTAATTTCCTTAACCATTTTCCAATAATTTCCCCGGGTATTTCGCTAACCATTTTCCAATAATTTCCCTGACCTTTTTCCAATAATTTCCCTCGCCTTCCTCCTATACAAGAACACCTCTCTCTTCTAGCTTGAATCACAGCAAACACGGAAGTGGTTTTCTAAGTTATACTTAGCCACTGCTGAACGTTTATAGTTGCCAGATTTGGTTTTTCTACTAATTTTAAGCACCTAGAATACCCTATTAGATATTTTAATGTTGGGCATCCGTAATGATCAAAAATTATCACACTATATATACGCGTTAACGCATGGCTAAATTAATAAATATTTATTCAATACAAGTATAGAAGACAGATGTAATTCGTTAAAATATGGGATCGGTCTATTATGGAGATTTACTTCCAAGTACATTCGTATTAAAACGTCATTAACCCTATATATATCTATGGTTTTAACGAAAATGGCAAATTGAAGGTAAACACGAACATTTTGACAAGCCATTAGTCTAGGCAATGTCATTTGGTATACACCCTCGTATTACACGTACAGACACTGAATATTAAAGGACTACTAAAAATCTTTACGACCTATTTATTAAAATGCAAATTGGAAGAATTTTATAGGTACATAAACTTTATACTAGCTGAAAATTAATTTTTATTATTGGGCGAGGTTCAGGGGTTTCAAGTGTGGTTCCCACGGACTTTTTCACGAGTTATAAATGGAATTTGAGTAGCAATTTTAGAAAGAGATATATATTTCATAGAAAACATTACGGCAACAGTAAAAATATATTTTATAATCGCCATTTTCGTCATTTTTAAAATAAAAATACAGCGCAATACTACGTCATCAGTATGGTCGCGTAGCTTAATCCAAAAAAACTAGCTCCATGATTGACCAGTTTTGAAACAGCAGTCATAGTTATTATCGTTAGTTATAATTAGATAATATGAAGGAACATTAAATTTAAGTAATTAAACTATATGAAACTTTTTAAAATAAAAATACAGCGCAATACTACGTCATCAGTATGGTCGCGTAGCTTAATCCAAAAAAACTAGCTCCATGATTGACCAGTTTTGAAACAGCAGTCATAGTTATTATCGTTAGTTATAATTAGATAATATGAAGGAACATTAAATTTAAGTAATTAAACTATATGAAACTTTGATCAATGTATATAAGACAAAATAGATCTCAGTTTAGCTTGACCTTTACCCTTATATCTCAGCTAAACTTAATAAGCAATATTAACTCCCAATTTAATTTATTCCAGGTAACAAAAAATTAATCTCTGCCTGCTACTATTAACCTTCTTTTCTGGCAGACTTGACAAATATCATATTTACCTCAAAAAATGGCAAAAATTAATTCCTTCTTGAATTGACAGTATTTTACAAGTTAACTATATAGCTTTTTAACAAATAAACAAATCAGAGAGATAACGGTTAGCGTAGCTTTTAACGCGCTGCCATTTCAAGGTAGAAATGACTATAATGAACTAGGAAGAGCTAACTTAATCGAGCCTAGAGAAGCTCAAGATAAAAAGATGTTCTGGAATTTTCAAAACGTTCAACCCTACCAACAAAGACTTTAGGGCCTTTAACAGTCTTGAACTGCTGAAAATTCAAACTGGTTCTGACTATAGGAAACCAAGTTAAGAGGGAAAAACCACGCGTAAGATCTAAAGAGGCGATTTTTAAAATATTTTTAATAGGAAATGTAGCGGCTAATAGACGCTTAAAACTAAGCCTCGATGATAAATTTTAAACGATTAACTTTGTTTTTACTCTAGAAGAATTTTAATGATCATTAAGTAGCCATTAAATAAAGTACCCAACAAATTCAGTTTAGATAGATGGGTAAGAAAAAATGATAAACTCAAACTACAGTTTCCTAGTTCCCCGCCTTATAAACGAACTTCCGGCTTGTCCTAATACGTACTTCCGGTTCCTTCCATCTTCCCTCTCTGTTTTCTAACATACGGCAGACTTTGGTGTCTTTTTTAAAGCCGAGTATTCTCAATTTTTGATCTTATTTTCCGGCGTTCATTTAAAAGGGGTTTTAATAAATGAACAACTTTCCTTACAACTCGGGGGTGTTTTTAATTAAATATTGCGGAAGGATTTATTGTTACGGTAAGATTGAGGAAGCGTGGATCTCTGGGGAAACTTTTCGCGACGTCTTTTAATGGGCTAAGTAATCAAGTTCTATTGTTGCATTTTCATTTACTAGATAAGGCAAATAAAATAAAAACTCAGACGCATACTTTGTTACGCGGTACGATTTGTACTTGTATTTCATTCGTAAGACTTTTTGCTTCAGGTGTTGGCGAGTAACTTTTATGCAAAATGTTCTAAGACACGTTATTACAGGGGGCGGTACAAAAATGAAATTGAACTTCAATAGGAAGGGTATTTGATGGGGCTCGGTTGAAGAAATTCATAATTTTGCTCAGATATACCGGGCCAAAATAGAGTATGAGCAATCCGACAAAACGGGCCAATTTGGTGTAGGTTCCAAATAGGCCTGGGGAACGAGTGTCAGCTCTTTATAGGCCCAGAAACAGGGGCTGAACATCCGATATTAAGGCCCATAAACAATGCCAAAGTAGACAAGGCTCCCATTGTTATATTTGAAGAATAGTACTTATGTTCACAATTGCCTAAATGTTTTACAATATGACGTTGTGAGTTACGTAACCAAAAGTAAAATGTCTACGGGATTTTTGGAACCATTAAAAAAATTGAGAGAAACTAAGTAATGATACTAATTTATACTTAATAATAAATTAAAATTCATACTAATAATATTAAAAATTCTTAATAATAACTATGCTTAATCAAAGAAAGAATGCACCGCAAAGCGGACTTAGCCCTAGGCTAGATTCCGACTGAAAAAACTGTACACCACCGTGTCATTTATCGTACACACTGCATTGGCAGACCGCCAATATCGTACAGTGAAACGGGCTAACTTGGTCATCAAAAAGTAAAACTAAATTCTGTAAACTCACCGATATTTGAAGTCCCAAATAAACTAGTGTTCCGAATTGTAGTTTGTCAAAGAATCCATTGTTCACAAATTCCGATATTTAACGTGACTATAAACGCGAATTAAATCCAATTTGTTTTCGCGATTACACAGTCATGTCGATTACCACGTTCGAACTGTTATTGAATCATTACCGTAGAGTGAAACAGGCCAACACAACCACTTGTCATCAGAAAGCAAATCTAAATTCTGTAAAATCACCGATATTATAGGCCCAAATTAACTCCTATTCAGAATTCTGGTTTTTTTAATAATCCATTGTTCGCAAATTCCGATATTTAACGCGACTTTAAACGCGAATTAAATCCAATTTACCTTCACGATTACACAGACGCGTTGATTAACACGATCGGCCATATTGAATCTTATAAATTTTTATTAAATCGCGGCTCATGGGGAAAACGTAGAGCCCGAAGGCTGACATCCGGGAGCGGGGAAGTGGGGATTACGATTATAGCGCCATCTACTAAACACTTTTAAAAAAAGGAAAAACCGCGGGAAATTTGAAGGGATGAATTTGCGTTTTTGGAAGCGCGGGGAATTTGAAATAACCGAATAGGCGATTTGAATAAAGAAAAAGCGAGTTAAATTAATAACAGTTAAATAATAAATAAGGGCTCATTTCTTAAGTATAAAACAACTTTTTATTAGAACTATGTAGCGATAAGCGCGGGATATTTTATCATTTAAGATTTCCTCTGGGCAATAGGGAGTTGCTAAGAAAATGGGTAATGGATCTAGTTAATTTTTCATTTATCTATGGCCAGGAAGGTGAAACTAATTATACAATTTTAGTTCACCCTTGCTCGTATATGATACAAGAGATGTAGTTGAGGAAGTCAGTGAAGGACCAACTTGAGAGCCTCAAATTTTGAAATGAAAGTTGAGAGTTGCTTTACACGTATATGGTGTTAAAAGACGTTTTTAAACTCGTTTAAATTGACAAACGTGTAATTAATATATGAAACAGCTATATTTCAAGCGAATTTACTCTATAATTCTGGGAAAACTATCTGGTAGTTGGTCCTTGTGTAACTTCGCAATTTATTACCGAAATTTGGTAGGCTAAACTTGGAGAAAAGGCGATTCCTTAGATAGGGGAGTAGTACATTAACCGTCGTATAAATTCAATATGTTTAAACGGAGAGCTTTAACGTGTTGCGTTAAAGGATAGACAGCTGCTTGGGAATAGATTCCCGCTCGTATACGATTCTCGGAGGAATATTTATACCACACGCACCAAAGGAAGACGGCCGATATTATAATTAACGAACTTAAACGCGGAAGAGAACAGCGTTTTCCAGGGTTATGGGGTTTGTTCAACGATTTACTAAAGCTATATATAGAAATCCACCAGAGTTTCGCGTCACCGTAACGTCAACGTGTATAACGTAACGTTTCACTCTGTTTAGGTAATAGAAATGTCAAGGGAATCGTTACGTTGACGTTAGAATGACGCGAAGCATTGATAGAAAAATATACCCAGCGCCTGAATAGGTTTCATTCCTTGCAATTAAAATTATGTTTATTTCTAAAAATCAAAAGTTCAACTAGAAATTCTAGTCATGCAGTAACTTCTATAGCTCAAGAAATTTGGTTATGGTTTGAAATTGGTAATTTATGTAAATTTAGTGTTGACTGTCGAAGTGGCGGCTTGTCATGGGCTCTATTTCGCGCCAAAACATCGGTGCACCCAATGGGGAGAGGGTTCAATCACCACATTTGAGTCCATGATAAGAATTATACTCTCCAGAAGAGGGGCGGCCATGTGAAACAAAACACGAATAATTTATTCATCTTATTCGCAACCTAGGCTTCAATATTCTCTCTCTAGGCCACCAGTAAAAAAATTACAAACACATATTAAACTAGAAATCTATTTAAAACTTACCCGGAAAATATGCTTAGCTGGATCCATGGAGATTCTGAATTTCTTCACAATGAAGGGTCAGCGACCCTTGAACAAAGTGCCGTCGCTAAGGCGACTTTGAATAACATTTGATTGGTCAATAACCCATCATTGCGAAGAAATTCAGGATCTCCGTGAATTCAGCTAAGCCTATTTCCAGGGTAAGTTTTAAATTTATTTCTAGTTTAATATTTGTTTCTACTTTTGTTAGTGGTGGATTAGGTCTATTTAAACGATAAGGAATCGATAAAAAAATCACTAGTTTCGTCTAATTAGTGAAGACGTAAATTAATTAGGTCCATAAAAGTAATTTCTTAAGTTATAGCTAGCTAAACTCGAACGGTCGCAAGAAGATATAACTTTTTTCTTTTCCAAGAAAAAACTTTACGATAACCATAACTGTCTTTAATAAATATTGGTTTGCGTGCTGAATTGAAACTTTGAAAGATTTTCGTGGGTGATTTTTATACGGAAGAAAAATTGAACGAATCACGAACAATAATAAGATAGTTAATCATTTCAAAAAAAAAAAAAAACTATATATAAGTAAACTAATAATAGAGGAGGATGGGAAGAGAAACTCGGTCAAAATATCGCTTAATTTTGATTCCCGTAACTTAACATATTTTAGGAGAGCAGAGAGGTAGAGCGAGGTAGTCTGGAGAGTCATAGCAAGCACGCGTTCGTCTTATAAGGAACAATGGAGGGGGTTGGTGGGTAAAGAAGCTCGCTCCAACCTCCGTAGAGAAGAGGAAGATAAATTGAGAGGAACATCCCTGGGAAATTCATCTACGTCCGCCCAGACTCTTAAGACGAATTTTCATCTTGCCAAACAATCTCTTCACTCGCCTGTCCCCAGTTTGGAACAAAAATGTCGCAACATATAGGTTGAGATAACAACTTTGAGCTACAGGTTATTTGAATATTCGTGGAATTTCTCAAATTCTAAACACCATAAGTATAGGGGATATAATAAAGGGGTTATGAACTTCAAAGAATGTTTTTATAATTAAATTATTTCAATATTAACAGTTAAATCAGAAATTCCTGATTCAGAATATGAATATATATTTAGTATATTATCAATTTTTAAACCTAATTAAATCTTTCGGTTATGAATACTAGCTATTTCGTGGAATAGATTTCGAGTTGAATTCGGATATCTTCAGACTGAAAGGATGGTGCTAACTAGGTAGTGTGGGCTTCAAAAGTAGTTTTTTAATTGTATTTTAGGCTTAGCGTGTTGTTAATTAAAAATCATTGTATTTGAAGTTTTGCTTTCACTTTTACAAAGATACGTTTCACACTATACCGTTTCCCAATCGATTTTAATCGATAAAAATCAAACTGACTAGCTGGAATCGATTTAAACCGTTTAAAAATGTTTCGCTAGAGTCGTGTGAACGGGAAACCATCTTTTTTCGAATCGATTTGATTCGATTTCTCGAAACTGCTTCGGAAACCAGTTTCATACCGATTCGGTTTCAACAACCGATAGATGAAGCTACAATAAATCGATTTATAAAGATAATACGTGAACACGTGACGCTTAAAAAGATTCCTGGCGATTTGAATATCGGTTTGATTTTACCGTTTCAAATCGATTAAGACCGCATCTCTGTTCACTTATCATCATCATAAATCGATTTATTATAGTTTGATCCGTAAGGTTGTTTTGAAGCTGAATCGGTTTGAAAACTGAATCCCGAAGCTGTTTCGAGAAATCGATTCGAGAAGGACGGTTTCCCGTTCACACGACTATAACATCGAAATGTTTAGAAACGGTTCCAAGGCCTAATATGAAAGTAGCGCTTTAAGGATTAAAATAATTTGATTTAAGACACTGTTGCTCTCAAATTTACACGGTATATCTTTAAGATTCTTTCTTTCCTCTTAGAGAGAGTACTGGTATATGTATAGTCCCCCTTATCACAAATATACATATACCGAAAAACTTGCAGTAGACTGGGCCTCCCACTAGCAAAGAAGAAGAAAAAAAACTGCATGCCAAGGATCCTAGAGATCTAGATCTGTTCTAAATTTAAATCCGAGTAAAAAGAGTCGACAATACCGATTTTTTTACGCGTAGTTTAATTTCAGAATCTACCCTACTCACCTAATTACTTTTTCTAAACATGTAAAATATTCCAAAAAAAAATATTGTCGTAAAAATTAACATATAGAAAATATTTTATGACATCCGAACGTTTATTTTATAAAAACTATCAAGCAAAAAGGAAAAAAGCATTGTAATTTAAATTCAGTACTTTCACCAATAAAAATAAAATCAAGGAGGATTAGACAAGGAGAAGAAATGTGGGGACGGCGCGGTTCCTACTGCGTCGGCCTAAACTCCCACTCTGGGAGAACGGGGGTAGAGACGTTTCGTGGTAAAATGTTGTCGCGTGGGTAAAACGAATCCTTTATGAGACGCGCTAGCTAGCGACCACGTGACAACAGTTTACCTCGAGAATTTCCTATCCCCCCTTTCCACCCGAGTGGGAGGTTGGCTCTTCTCTCTCTAACTCAACGCAGCCCCACATTTCCTCTCCTTGTCTAATCCTCCTTGATAAAATGAACAGAAGATTTTATTCCCTATTTAAATAGTTTAAAGTAGGCACGAAACCTCATTCGATTCTTTCATTGTCAAAAGCTACGGTCACACTAGCATTTGAAACGGTAAAATAAAACTGATATTACAATCGCCAGGAATCGTTTTAAGCGTCACGCGTTCACACATCATATTTATAAATCGATTTATCGTAGCTTCATCTATCGGTTGTTGAACCCGAATCGGTATGAAACTGGTTCCCGAAGCAGTTTCGAGAAATCGAATCAAATCGATTAGAGAAAAGACGGTTTCTCGTTCACATGACTCTAAAGAAACGATTTGTGAACGGTTTAAATCGATTTCATGCCTAGTATGAACGCGGATAAATTGATATCGAGCCAAGTTCAAGCAACACCGAACTCAACTTCCAATTGAATTCGTTACAACCTCACTTTAACCAAAACTTTAGACATTTATTTAAACGCTAAAAACTTGTCCAAAAGCTGTGAAAATATACTCCGCATTAAAATAAATTAGACTTGAGTTTTATTTTCGGCTTATGTTTCATCTTTAATATATGAAACCTAAAAGAGTTTGTGGGATTCAAAAATAAAGAAGAAATGGAATACGAAAGTTGCTGGAATGTAACAAGAGTCAAAATGTCTTAGTTTTAACCCGACAAGAATTTTCTAACAGATTCTAAAAACAAAAAATAAAAAAAAACGACATGACGTTCGTTCTATATGTTTAAACATAATTTCTGGTGACTCTATAATAAGATCTGAGTTTCCACGATTTTTTCATTTTACTTCAATTTATAAAAGTAAGTAACAATTATTGAAAACGTTTTTGGTGTTTAAATGAATATTTAAAGTCTGGTTAAGGTTGAAAATTGGATAAATCAGATAATCCAACAGCCCTATATAGACTTCAAGGTTTAGAGATCTTGCAGATGATCGGCCTATCTATTTTCATCTGACCTATATTGTTTGATTTTTTAAGTATATCAAATCCAAACAACAAAATACGGGATATAAAATCCTTCAAAAATATTTTGAAAACGTATAAATATCTTGCCATTTTAGTTTATTACTATGTTTTTGAGAAATATATAATTCAAAGTCTGAGATTTTATTTATGTAGAGTCAGAATAAATTTGAATTTTTATTGAGTTTAAAAGCGTCAATATCTTTAGAAATAAAATTACCTATCCTCTTCAAGAGGCCAAGATACAAAATAGGGTGCTTATATAGCTGAAATATCTCCAGATTCTGTAGACTTTAAAGGGAGATTAAGTTAAAAAATAATCTTCGCTTTTAGAGCTGTTGAATTTACCCTACGCTGAAATATAGGCATTGGAATAGATTCTAACCGATTCGCAGTAGTTGCGTGAACGGAAAATCATTTTTCTTGAATCGATTTCTCAAAACTGCTTAGGAAATCAGTTTGAAAACGATTTGGCGTCACACTATCATTTCTGAATCGATTTGAAATGGTCAAATCAAACCGTTATTCAAATCACCAGGAATCGTTTTAAGCGTCACGTGTTCACGTATTATCTTTATAAATCGATTTATTGTAGCTTCATCTATCGGTTGTTGAAACCGAATCGGGATGAAACTGGTTCCCGAAGCAGTTTCGAGAAATCGAATCAAATAAATTCGAGAAAAGACGGTTTCCCGTTCATACGAATCCAGCAAAGCGTTTTTGAAACGGTTTAAATCGATTTCAAGGTCTAGTATGAACGCAACTCTAGTGTAAACGTAGCTTGTATATAATTCGAATATTTTTTTAAAGATATTTCCAAATAATTCTTCTAAAATTATATTTGAAATTTAATAACGCACCCAAAATCACGTGCTACTATTCCTTTAGCTGTCCCAAAAATATATATCAAATTCTGATACTAAAAAACAAAAGAAATTGTATATAATTTTACGGGTTTCTGCTTCAATTTAGATTTTTTTCCCCACTTCAAATATTGAATTCTTTTCGACGTCATAAATTGGAATCGGAATTTTAGCAATAACTTCCTATTTGGATGATCCCGTTTTTATTTTTTATTTTGCAACCTTGTAAAAGTCTAAAAGTTTCATTGGGAAACTGTTTTTCCAATGGTAATTTACGACCATTTCCATTTTGCAACTGATAACGTAACATTTTGCAAACAACTTCCTAAGAAGTCTCAGACGCTTTTAGACAATATACCAAATGGTTTTGCATTGAAATTGCCGCCCCCGTTTTGGCTCAAAAGTTATAAAACAAGTTATATTTCTTCCTCCTGATTCAGAGATATAAATATACATACAATATATATTTCGCGTTCAAAAGAAATTGGAAAATGCCACTAAAATTTATATTATATTTAACATTGCGTATTCGTCCGCCTCAGTTTACACTATTTTGCCCTCTCAACTTTGTAGTTCAAATATTTTGTATCGAATATTGCAAGTTTTATCTAGATTAATTCTTAAAGGGAGAATGCAACTAATCGATTCCTTATCGTTTAAATAGGCACAATCCAACAGTAAATTAAAATAAAAACAAATATTAAACTAGAAATAAATTTAAAACTTACCATCAAAATAGGCTTAGCTGGTTCATGGAGATCACCTAAACTCCCCATAAATGACTAGCGACCAATGACATTGATCGATGGCTCTTATACGGGCAATGCAGGGTCCCCTGATCAATATTATAGGTCGCTAGTCCTACAGGGAGTTCAGGATAACTCCTATTTTGATGGTAAGTTTTAAATTTATTTCTATTTAAAAAAATACTAGTGGATTAGGCCTATTTAAATGATAAGGAATAGATTAAAAATCATTTGTTAGGTTGCATTCTACCTTTGAGAGAAATGAAACCGTGGGGACAGACATATTTGTGATATCAGGTGTACCAAAGTTCAACTTCGAGTTCATAAGAGCTCGAAAGGTTCTACCCCGATTCGCCCAAAACATTTGGCCCAATTCCCATTTCGCCCAATCTCAACCTAAACTAACCTAACCTAACAATTGGGCGAAATGGGAATAGATAATTTTGGGCGAAATATTAACAAACCGCTCGTCGGGGCGGGGCGGGGCGGGGAATCAATGCACGGTCAAAACTGCAAACTCAGTGAGCTGACGAACTTAAGAATGTCTCCCCCCCTCCCGCGAAATTTTATTTTTATCTATTTTTAGAGTCTATGACGTGTTTGCCAAATCTTTAATTAGTATTTTGTTTAAGAAAGTAAAGAGTAGAAACGTTTAGGAACGTTAGGGAACGCTTGGCGTTAACATAAACAAAAGAGAAGCGAAGCGCGACTCAAATATTCGAAAGATTTCAAGACGGGTGCTAGATTGCGCACATGTATAGACTTGACACGTTCCTGCTGCGTTAGTTTTCCATCTATTACAGCTTCTATACTAAACTATATCCAAGGAATATAGATTAATGGAATGAAAGGCACGTACGAGTAGTAGATAATGTGATAAAACTTCTGTTTTATCCATTTTTAAGATATTTTCGATCCTAAAATTAAATTAACTACAAATTTTGAAAACGGGTTTGCTGAAGAACCCTTTAATTAAAGGGAGAATGCAACCTAAAAGTGATTTTTTTTATCAATTCCTTATCGTTTAAATAGGCCTAAAAAATAATTACAGATGAATATTAAACTAGAAATAAATTTAAAACTTATCAGGAAAATAGTCTTAGTTATAATTCATGGAGATCCTGAATTTCTTGCCGTATAAGGGTCATTAACCAATGAGCAAAGGCCCGTTACTAACATTCAATTATTCGATAACAAATTCTAAATTTAAATTAATTTCAAGAATATTTGTTGGTAAATTTTTTACTGGTGGATTAGGCCCATTTAAACGATAAGGAATCGATAAGAAAGCATCACTTTAAAATAAATAACACTGTATTTAAAACAGGTGTTATTATCCCTTTAACCCAATAAAGTTTAACATTGTGTATAAATCCGCCAGACTTATTTTAATATTAAAACCTCTCTTTCATTCAACATTGTTTCATGAACGAACTACAACTTTATCCATTGAAAAATACGGAGTATATAAAAGAGCCTCGTATGGGTATAATTCTAATCTCAAAATTACCCTTTTTTACAGCTTCCCCTAACATTTCCTCATTATTTTTTACTTTGTATTTATCCACGGTAAATTATATATATCGAGCGTAAAGAAGAATGAGGCTCATTTAAGAATCTATAAATAGCTCATCTACTCCTCTTTTTAAAGCATCTCGGAAGCTTGATCTTAAAAAGATAAAAATATTTCTCTATGCAAGACCGAAATTTCTATTTTGGGTCCTGAATCTTAACTACATACAGCTTCCTGTCTAAGTATTATTTATCAAGGGCAAATAATATTTGAAATAAACTTTTTTTAACCTATTCCAAAAATAGGCTTAACACGGATTCATGGAGAGTTTGAATATGTGACTAACGTACCTTAAGCCTTGGTCTTAAGCCTATAGTTTAAAACGATTTAATATCCGCGTAAAACTGGAGTCACCGATTCGGGTGTTGTATACAAAAAGGTTAGGTTTAAAAAAAACATAGCCAATTTGTGAGACAGAGAAAGAACAAATATATATAAAATTCAGATCTCTCTTTAATTATTTTAAATAAAAACTTGAATTTCCTAATGTGTTGCAACCATAATTGACACACGTAGACAAAGGTTGGGCGTATAAGTTGTAATACTGGAATTTTAAATTCTGGGAAAACATCACTAGTTGCGCGAAGTTGAATAAGTATCCATAAAGGCTTGTACACACGAGACGAACTCGGAATCTAACGCGGAGCAATAACTTCGAGAGATCTAAGAGTACACTTTGTTAAAAATTGTAGTTCTAGAACTTATTTCTACTGTTATTATTGCTCCATGTTCTCCCTTCAGTTCGCTTCGTGCGTACAAGACTTTAAACAGTTGAAAATGAAAGGCATTGTTCTCTCGATTGTACATCAATCCCGTACACCACTATATAACGCTTCAAACGAGAAAGATTTACTTTAGTATCATCATCGCATCTGTTCCGATTAACATGTTGAATTATTCTTTAGTTATCGCTGTTTTTTGTAAGTATATATTTTTGGTCAGCTGCATGCGTTTTCTTTTTTTAAAAGTTTAAATTTCGTTAAAAAAAAGCGGGAAATACATTCGCCCCAAAGATACGATGGTGTAGTTATTACAAATTAGAAGACATCGTTGATTAATCTATCTATATCATTTGGGGCATTTATAATTGCATCAACGAGGATCAGAGAAGGAGAGGAAATGTGGGGCTGCGTTGAGTTAGAGAGAGAAGAGCCAACCTCCCACTCGGGTGGAAAGGGGGATAGGAAATTCTCGAGGTAAAATGTTGTCACGTGGTCGCTAGCTAGCGCGTCTCATAAAGGATTCGTTTTACCCACGCGACAACATTTTACCACGAAACGTCTCTACCCCCGTTCTCCCAGAGTGGGAGTTTAGGCCGACGCAGTATGAACCGCGCCGTCCCCACATTTCCTCTCCTTCTCTGATCCTCCTTGATTGCATGCACACGGGAGATCATTTTGACAAGGCCCGAATCGAGTCAGATTGCGTGGCTCTGTGTCTCAGATTGAGTCTCTGTGCATGTATTATAATATTTTTTTTTTGCAAAAACCTATCCCTCTGTGGTAGATTTTTACAAGAATTAAGACAACTCAAAGTGAAATCTTCCGACTTAAGTTAAAATTCTTTCTAGGCACTTGCGCGTGGCACGCGTTTGCTGCTACACCAATTGGTAAGTAGCCCAAACTTGTAACTACATGCATATACAGGACCAGGAATTTATATATAGATATAGAAGGAGTATTGGACAATGCCTAAACTTTATTCCAAGGAAGATCTCCAACCCTTATTGGCTTTCTTGAATTGACGTTGCTGACGTAGGTGGTTAAAATTTACATTGACCTGGTTACGACCTCGGTTTCGCCTAAGTAAAATAATATCTGCCTCCTCTTTCCAACCCATTCTCGTAGAAGGAGGGTCTTGGAAAAGAACACTAAAGCTTGACAAATATTCCTTCTGTTTATATGAATTCATTGTACGGCCGAAAGAATTTAAAAGTGATCTCGTTTAACAGCTTGTACTGGTGAGAACGAGGAATATAGTAACTGCACCAGTTTATGTGGCGATAATTGTCCAACACCCGACAACCCAATATTTTGCCCAGCTGTTTGTGGAAATGGATGCCAATGCAAGAGGAATTTTAAAAGAGATCCCGAAACTAAAAAATGCATTCCCATAAGGGATTGCAAGGGTAAATATATAGTGGTGGTTTTCATTAAACTAACTAAATTAATAATAATCCTTTTGTACACAATTCTATTTTAGTCAAGTGCCCCGACAAGAACTCGATTTTTGGATGCTTTTGCGACGATTCTTGCAATGATAAAATAAGGTGCTTTCAATGCCTGTATCGGTGCGGCTGCCAAGCCGGTTTTAAAAGCATCAACGGTACCTGCCAGCCAAAAAGTCTCTGTCCGAAATTATAAACAATTTAGCCAATTTGATTTTATATATGTAACTGATTGGCAAGGAAATAAAAATGTCTATATGAGGATAAAATAATGGCTTAATATTATTCATAACACGATTAATATCTTGTAATAAAAATTTCATTCTGTGAAGACAGATTAATTAAAAAAAAAAAAAATTATAGACAATTTGTGGGACTGAGAAAAAAATTAAACAAGTTTGCAATCTCTCATTATGATTTATGGTTGGAAAATTCAGAGAACTTGAATTATTATCGAGAAAAAAAAAAAAACAGAATTTCCAAATGTGTTGCAACCATAATTAATTGAAACGTATAGACGAGGTTGAGCGTATAAGTTGTAATACTCGATTTTAATTGGTCGCTATGAAATCTGGGAAAAACATTACTAGTTGCTTCAACTTAAATAAGGCTTGGTAACACGAAGCGAACTGAGAATCGAAAGTGGAGAAATAACTACTAGAAATGCGCACGTTGTTAAAAATTGTTGTTTTAGAAGCTTAATCTACTGTTATTATTGCTCCACGTTCCCTTCTTGTGTACAAGAATTTAAACAGCTGTTCTCTCGTTTGTATAAGCCCTCCTTCACTATATAATAGTTGAAACTACATTAGTTTTACTACATTACAGTCACAGCATCTCTTCTGATTAACATGTTGAATTATTCTTTAGTTGTCGCTGTTATTTGTAAGTATATCTTTTTTGTCATCAGCATCCGTTATCTTTCGCAAGGGGTGAACTAGGACATTTAGGGGCAAAACTATATTTTATTTCAGGGGCAGGAGTTCATATCTTATCGTTATATAGCGACCGAAGCCCTTAATCTTTCACAATATTATAAGTAGCATTCTACAAATCATTGTGAAATAATGATGAAGAAGTTTTTAAAATTAAAACCATAAAACTGTGGCGTAATTTTTTCTCAGTATTGTCCCGAGTAATATTATTTATTGAATATTGAATTTAAAAGTAAAACTGACGTCACACGTATGTAAAAATAGGCTAGGGAATGTTTTACAATTACTAATTATTAAACTCGCGAGATTAAGTTGTCAAAGCCCTAATAAATGGAGTCATGTTGCTTCCCAACTTTAACTTACAAATCTTCTTACTAGGCATTTGCGCATGGTACGCTAAAGCAACTACACCAATTGGTAAGTATGCCAAATTTGTAACCACATACATATACCAGATATAAGTATTTTAAAAAGGAACCCCGTTTAACAGCTTGTACTGGCGAGAACGAGGAATTTAGCAACTGCACCAGTTCATGTGGCGATAACTGTCCAACACCCGACAACCCAGTATCTTGCGCAGCTGTTTGCGGAGAAGGATGCCAATGCAAGAGGAATTTTAAAAGAGATCCCGAAACTAAAAAATGCATTCCCATTTTGGATTGCAAGGGTAAGTAAAGTGGTGATTTTCACTAAACTTTAACTGAAATAAAACTAATCCTTTTGTATATAATTCTATTACAGTCAATTGCCCCGACAAGAACGCGATTTTTGGATGTTTTTGCGACGATTCTTGCAATGATCAAATAAGGTGCATTCAATGCCTGAATCGGTGCGGATGCAAAGCCGGTTTTAAAAGCATAAACGGTACTTGCCAGTCGGAAAAGCTCTGTCCGAAATCATAAACATTTTAGCCATTCTCCATTGCGATTTTGTTTCTGTACTTAACCAACTGGATTTTATATTAATGATTGTCAAGAAAAACAAAATGTGTATATGATAATAAAATTTCGCATCCGTTATCTCTGAACAAACATATTTTCAAATCTCATCAAATTTTCCCCGTTTAATATTAAAAAAAGAAAAATAGGTCAAATTTGCTACTGCCAATGAATTTCCAAGTGAACCAATTTTACAATTAAATTGGTTTACGGGCCATTTTAGATGGCAGGATTATAAGCTATCGAGGCCCTACGCTATGAGTAGATGTCGGGATTTGAACAAGATAATCCACAAATTTGATTAATTAGTCAAATATTTCGATTACATTGGATTTATTGAAGACTTCCCGTGAATAATTTCAAACTATAAATAATTAAATATCTTGTCCAAACCCAGACCTCTAGCTATGAGAATTATTCAAGGGCCCATATTTGGGAATTTCGGACATTTTGAGGACCCTTACAGAATACTTTCACGGCGCGTCTTTGGATCAAACGTCACCTGGAGGGCACGACACCCAAATGGGTCCGATGTAAACGACCTTTTAATTGTGTAAAATGAATTGAACATTTTATTTTGATGAAATGAAGGCTTAAGGCCAGTTCTTTCTAACAGAACAATTCAAATAAATCTCAAATAAAAATCTCGAGAGAATCATATAGTTTTGAAAGATAAATTTCAGAATTTTCAAATGTGTTGCTATAAAGAATGTAAATCGTAATAAATTGAAACGCGTTCCTCGTGTAATTTGTAATACCGACATTTGCGCGCTATGAAACCTGGGAAAAACCCTCCCTATATATTTCAGTGACGTTAAGTTTACATTTAACAGCTGGAATCAAGTAGAGTATATGTTGTATTGAAAGGCCTCGCTCTCTCGATTTTATTTCAACACTGCGTGTCACCGTATATGATAGGTTTAAACGCAAAAAATTCACTTAAAATTCCACACTGAATCTCTTCTAGTTAACATGTTGAATTATACTTTAGCTGCCGCTGTTATATGTAAGTATATCTTTGATAATCAGCTTTTGTTTGTAAAGTTAAGTTCTTCGGTGGTTTAAACGGTTATCAGAAGCCGATGAAACCCTCCTTTGAAGTCTACTACTCTAATGTTCGATATAGCGCTCCTCTCTGTATGGGTAAAATTCACAATTTTAAGAGATCGGAGGGGTCCTACTTCATACCCCTTGTCTACGGAAAATTGGAAATTCTCTCTCTCCACAAACGACGACGTTTTTTTGACGAACTCTAAGGCTGCTAGAGATATTCGCTCGACGAACTCCCGCTCCGAAAATATCTACCGTTAGGAGGCGTACGAATCGCGCTTTTTGAAACTAACCCATACAGACAGGGGTAGACAAGACCCGGGAGTAATAGACTTCAAAGGAGGGTTTCATCGGCTTCTGACGGTTATTCATACAAAACTAATCGAATTTTATAAGTTATCCCGTTTTTGTAGGTTTGTATGAAGCCTATTTATCTAACTATACCAGCTAGAAGTCAAATTACTGGGGATAATCGAAAATTAGGGTTGGTGGCTAGAGAATTAAGTTTCTATAAAAGAGATTGAGACTTGAAATTAGTCAGAATTAATAAAGACACCAAAATCATTCACAGACGATAGATACGTAATAAACCGAGTTTACCAGTACTTTTACCAATAATATTTCTTCTTTCTAGTCATTTGTGTGGGGTATGTTCACTCCTCTACACTTCCAGCAATTGGTAAGTAGTAAAGTAAATTAGTAAGTACATAGACTAACTAGTGATTTTTTTCCAAAGTTTGCGTCGAACCAAACACCGAGTACAGCTCGTGCAAAAATAATTGTACCGACAAATGTCCCACGGTTCCTCCAGGAGCTTGTCCTCGTATTTGCTACGAAGGCTGTTTCTGTAAGCAGGATTATAGCAGAGCCCTCAATGGAACTTGCGTACTAACAGAAAATTGTCCGGGTAAGTATAGGTTAAGTTCTTAAGTTCCTAAACTTTTAATTTTAAGCTCCTTTTATAAAATATATCTTTGTTTTCAGTTCAGTGCCCTGATAACGAGGTGTTTGGAAAAAGATGTACCGACACCTGCGATGAAGACCGAATTCGATGCAGAGAATCCTTCTACGGTTGTTTTTGCAAACCGGGCTTAAAACGCATCGAGGGAAAGTGCGTTCCGGAAGGCAAATGTTTCAGTAAGCGAAACGTGATGCCTTTCGTAACACGATATCCCTAAAACTTCGATTTCTTTCTAGATTGTAGCCAGAACGAGGTCTACAACGAATGCAGCAATTTATGTCGAGATAGCTGTCCCGGACCCACCGCATTAATTTGTCCCGATCTTTGTATAAAAGGGTGCTCTTGTCAGAGCAATTACAAACGAGATTCCCAAACTAACGAGTGTATCCCCTCTGAGAAATGCAACGGTAAATATAGTCGTGGTTTGGAATACACAAAAAAACCGAAATTAATTAAAAATAATAATTTTCTGCCCATTTCGATTCTAGACATTTGTCCCGAGAACTCGATTTATGGATGCTTTTGCGACGATTCGTGTCGAAAGAATGAAATGACGTGCGTAAGATGCGTGCATCGTTGCGGTTGCAAAACCGGTTTTACTAGCATCAATGGTACTTGCCAACCGGACAGTCTCTGTTAGAAATCACCAACAGTTTAAAAAGCCCGGCCACGCGATTGGAATTTGTTTTCGGTATTATGGGATATTATATTTTACAATTTTCAATTGTGTATTTGATGTTATATAAGAATAAAATTAAATGTCCATTATGAACATTTCGCGTAGTGAGAACTGATATTTTTAAAACAAATCTAGAACAGTCAGTTGAAATAAAACTACTTTTCTCCCATCTGATTGCCCCTTTTATTCGTAATACCGACCTTTGCGCGCAATAAAGTCAAATAAATTTATATTTATCAGCTAGAAAAAAAAACCAGTTAGAAAAAAATAAAATAAAATGAAAAATACTTCTAATTTTGACAGAACAATTAATATATAAATGAGATCCAAAATCTAAAAAAATTCAACTCATTTAATAATGAACAATAAAAAACCTGAATTTCTAAATGTGTCGCAACAATAACCGTACCTTTTCATAAACAGAGAAACACGTTAAGGTTCTATGTTGTAATACAGACATTAGCTCGCTACGAATTCTGGGAAAACCCTTGACAGTTGCGTGACGTAAAATAAGTTTACATTGAACAGCTGATATAGAGAGGCCTGGCTCATTCTCTAGATTGTATTTCATTCCGTACGGTTTTCAAAAGCAGTGTTATACTACTTCTGACTAACATGTTAAATTATTCTTTAGTTGTCGCTGTGCTTTGTAAGTATAATTAACACGTCTGTTATCTTTTAAGTTTGTAAGATGTACATATAGCAAAATATTATTCACTGGTAATTAATTATGAAAGAAATTTGACTAAAATTGTTGGTATAAACCCAAATAAATATTAGAAGTCAAATTACTACAAATCTGTTTTTAGTTTTATAGTAAATTGAAGTTTAGTTTGTTCATTTACCGACAGTACAATTTGGGAAACTATTGGCTTCGCACTCATAGGGCCATCAATGTCAGTGTTAGTGATAAAACATGAAAACGTAGGAAAATATCTCTGGGCGGCTAATTCTTTATGTAAGGGGCGGTGTAATATAGAAAATTATGGTACCATTTTCAAGTTGTGCAAATGAAGTTAGATCTTATGAATATTAGACCCTACGATTATTAGATCTTATTCCAAAATAGTGCCTGTAATGCGCATGATTACGAAGGAAGTTAACGACTGGCGTGGGTTAGATTTCAGCGGCACGATGTCATAAACAACGACAAAGCAGCGTGTTAAATTAATTTGCGCTACTTAAAAATGGCTACAAAATTTTAAACGTGGCTTTCGGATCATGGTTTTTAGCTTATAGTATTCTCTCTACTCTAAACTATTTTGTATAAAAGTTACAATTATTTCTAGGCATTTGCGCGAGGACGACTCTCGCCACAACACCGATTTGTAAGTAGATCAATTGGAAAGTAAATAAGACACGTATAAAAATTGGAATCGTTCTAAAGTATGTGAAGAACCGAACACCGAATATAACTCGTGCAAAAATAATTGTACCGAGAAATGTCCCACGAATCCTCCACAATTTTGTACTTTTAACTGCGTTCAGGGATGTTATTGCAAGGAGGGTTACAGCAGAGCCCCTAGCGGGACTTGCGTACTAACTGAAAATTGCCCTGGTAATTTTGTATATGATTTCTTTGTCTCTTAAACAGAACTTTGTAAACTGTTTTATAAAACATATGTTTGCTTTCAGTTCAATGCCCTGATAACGAAATGTTGCAACATGGGTGCGTTGATACTTGTATTGTCCGACTTGCGTGCAAACCTGGTCGCTACGGTTGTTTTTGCAAACCCGGTTTCAAACGCATCGATGGGAAGTGTGTTCCTGAATCAAATTGTCCCAAAAAAGCATAAATGACCATGGCTTATACGATGTCAACATTTTTGTCGAAGGTTGATATTAAAAAATTTTAAATCGAAATTTTTAAGTGTACTATTATTAAATAAGCTTATATTCTCTTCCTTCTATCCTATCGTTAGTTATTTTCAAATATTCCCCAAGCGATTTAATATGAAAACAGATCAGAGCAGCGAGTGTAGCTGAGAGGGAGAATATCAAAGTATATCAATTAGGGTTGATAGTTTACTCAGAATGTGAGAAAACATCTTTATAGGCAAATTAACGTTTAAAATTATTACGTTAAAGATAATTTGTCAATCAATCATAAACAGTTCCTTGACACGTACCAAAATATTAAATTTTTCTGACCATTTGAACTCATTTTCAAATTCCCTGACTTTTCCCTGACCTTTTGGGCCAATTTCCAGGTCATGTTCTAATTAATTTGTCGTTAGAAATTAAAATGGTCGCGCTTTGGAAATCAAGCTCAGATTCCATACAGTCACGTATCTAGGCAGAGTCTGCTTAACCTACGAGGAATCTCTTTACCAACCTTGGAAGTTGGATCGAGTTACGTAATGGGAGTATACCATTTAGTTGGGGATAGAATTCCAGCGTCAAAAATTGATTAAAATGCCTAAAAAGTTTTTGTTGACAGGATAAATTAAAATTGGTCGTCATTTTTAAATAAATACAAAACTATTCTAAATGTGACAGAACAATATTGAAATAAATCAAATCACTGGAAAATCAAGCTCGGTTTTAAAAGATAAAAAAAAAAAAAACACCCGAATTTCCATACGTGTCACAACAATAATCGTACCTTTAAGCTGGGAACCGTGTTTTATTCGCGCTTTGGATTATGGGAAAACCCTCCCTAGTTGCGTGTCATTGCGTAAGTTTACATGTAACGGCTGAATTTTGGGCGAGTCTCTCACACTCTCGACAGTATTTCAACTCGTACGGTGTGTAGAGAAGCGTCATTGCATCTCTTCTGATTAACATGTTAAATTATTCTTTAATCATCGCTGTTATTTGTGAGTATATCTTAAATAATCGGCATTGTTATCTTCCCAAGTTGGTAAAGTTAATTAAAACTTCTTAGGAACGTGATTTTAAAATGGATATTCATTTGGAATTAGTTAAAAACCAGAATTAACTGTAAATATATCTATGTAGCCAGACATGTTTATTAGTTAAGACAAAGTTATGTTCAGTAGTTAACAGACATTTATGTTCAATAGCTAATAAACTACGTCATCACTAAGGTCGCGTGGCTATTGTAGAGTATACGGTTGATTCTTACGTAGATAGAAAATAAATTGTTTTCATATTCCATTCTCCCTATAATAAACTTAAATAACTACAGATCTTTAAGATACAATTCTTTTTCTCTAGGCATTTGCGCGAGGCACACTCACGCCGCTACACCAATATGTAAGTAATTACCTCATAAATATGAAGCCAGAACTCATTTACGTAACTAAGAAAGTTGGGGCAAATATATTCTAAACCAAATACTTGATATTGATTCCTGAAAGCTTTAAATCAAAAATAGTATAGTAAAATCCTAAACAATACTCGTAAAACAAAAAGTCATAACTTAGGGAATTAGCCTCAGGAGAAAGAAGAAACGCTTGCAGAGTGGGTTAAAGTATTTTTAAGAGGTGTGAGCGAGCCAATAGCTTTTATGATGGATTTTGATTATTCCCAGGCTCTTATGTGCTTGAGTGAGTTCTGGTATGAAGTATGAACATTAAAAATAAAGTTTTCTAAAGTATGTACAGAACAGAACACGGAATTCAACGCGGCTTGCAATAATTGTACCGAACAATGTCTTAAGGATCCTCAACAGTATTGTCCATTTTTCTGCGCTGATGGTTGTTACTGCAAGCAAGGTTACAACCGAGCCCCCAACGGAACTTGCATACCAACTGGAAATTGCCCCAGTAAGTAAATATGATCTTTAAATTCACAAATACCACTTTTTGCGAGTACTTTTATAAAACATATTTTGATTTTCAGTTCAATGTCCCTTAAACGAGAAATTGCAACACGGCTGCGTCGATAGCTGCTATGGAAACCAATATGCATGCAAACCGGGTAGCTACGGTTGTTTTTGCAAACAGGGTTTTAAACGCATTGATGGAAAGTGTGTTCCTGAAGCCAATTGTTACAGTAAGTAAGTCATAAAGGAAAAAAAAGGGAACCATGTCGAACAGTTTTTGTCGATAGTCAATGGATTGTATTGTATACTATTAAAAACCAATTTACTGAAAATTGTACATCTAATTTGGGTTGATGCGTTTTTTAAAAGCAAAAAATATTCAACTTTAAATTTTCCCACAATCGAAAAAGAGCATTTTTTTCAATGATATACTAGGGGATGTAATCTTTTTCAAATTTTACGCTCCACTACTCGATCATGGAACTATTTTAGGGACAGGCATAGAATTTACGTCACCCTCTCTGGAGAAAGTTCGATGAGAAATCAGCCCTAATTTTAATAACCCCCCTGCCCTCGATCATAATTTGATGATTCAAAACGGAAACCGTTGTTCTTAACCCTACCTATACTACTAAGAAAATTGAATCAGTATTCCGGTGGTGGACCGAAATCCACCATTTTCTCGGAATTTTTAGACACGTTTTTGGTGTTTAAAAAAAGCAGACGATTTTTGTATTATTCCTGAACACAATCCTGAATGTTTTACTACGCAAATATGGCTTATTTTTAAAAGCGAAATAGATAAAGTTTATCTTCATTCTCCCTTTAAAACCAAAGTTCTTGTTTGAAGACTTAAAAGCTCGGGTGAAATTAAAATTAAAACATAATGACTTCATATTAAATTAAAATTTAATTTAACATAGTTTAGAAAGAGATAGAAAACTTACTTTATATTATATTTATATAATTAAATAAATTAGATTTATATATAATTTAAAATTAATTATAATTAGAGTTCTTCGCGTAAAGGATACCTAACTTTTTACTTATTTATTAGAGCATAACCAGGGCGTAGACAGCGAAATGTCTTTTAGGACATTTATATTAAGTAGAGCTAGATACTTCGCGTAAGATAATTTTCGTATTCGCGTACGATTCTTTAATAGAATCAAAGACAGGATAAATAAAATATATTTAAGTTTTAAGGGGAAAAAAGGTCTTTTAAACCTTTCCAGCTATTAACTTCCAGCAACGCGAACATTCTCTAACACGCGAAGGTTTCTCGTAATGAATATTATTATTTCGAGATAGAGAACAGGGACTTATGACTATTCCAGCAGTATTCCTTAACTCTATTACGCGACACCAAGGAGGATCAGAGAAGGAGAGGAAATGTGGGGACGGCGCGGTTCCTACTGCGTCGGCCTAAACTCCCACTCTGGGAGAACGGGGGTAGAGACGTTTCGTGGTAAAATGTTGTCGCGTGGGTAAAACGAATCCTTTATGAGACGCGCTAGCTAGCGACCACGTGACAACAGTTTACCTCGAGAATTTCCTATCCCCCCTTTCCACCCGAGTGGGAGGTTGGCTCTTCTCTCTCTAACTCAACGCAGTCCCACATTTCCTCTCCTTCTCTGATCCTCCTTGGCGACACTAAGGTCCGTTTCAAGTAGACCAATACCAGAAATCATTGGAGGAAAAGGAGGACGTCACTGAAAATTTTAAACCTTGGCTGGAAAGTACTAGATGTTTTATTTTTAGGTGCTTAAATTTTAATTATCCCAAAAACCCATTTTATAAATCATACGTTCTGGTTAATTAACACATACGTGGAATAACGAATTTAATTGCTTTTATTAATTTTATAATAAAACTTATTTAATTTCCATTAATGCGTGAAAGTTTCATTTCGAATTAATTAAACCGCGTTCTTACTAGGCCTTGGAATCGATTTAAAATGTTTCAAAACGTTTCGCTAGAGTCGTGTGAACGGGAAATCGTCTTTTCTCGAATCGATTTGATTCGATTTCTCGAAACTGCTTCGGGAACCAGTTTCGTACCGATTCGGTTACAACAACCGATAGATGAAGCGACAATAAATCGATTTATAAAGATAATACGTGAACGCGTGACGCTTAAAACGATTCCTGGCGATTTGAATGTCGGTTAAGAAATGCTAGTGCGACCGTAGCTAAGCTTTAGTGTTTGTGACTTGTGTACAGTTTCCACGAGGGATTCTATTGGTTAACATCGATTCGAAAGAGAAATTAATCATAGCGGCGGAAACTGTACAAAAAGTTCATGAATTGAGATTAAGTTTTTTTCATAACCGTAATTTCGCGAGAATCCTTCCGATCTCGCAAAGAAGCAGCGCAGATTTTAATTTTTAATTATTTCTAATTACGGTACCGAAACCAGGCACTGTACCCTAATACATAATTAACTTAAAGAAAATGAAGCCCTTTTCCCTAATCCGTTCATAGTAAAAAAATTGTGAATTAAAAATAAATAAAAAGTTTTACATCCTAAACACGTGTTCGGATATAATAGTATTGTATTTCGTGGAGAAATAAGATTAACTCCCCTTAATTAAGAATTAATAAAACATTCAGGAAGTGTATCTGAATTGCGCAAAACGAAAAATTTCTGATTTTGGCATTTAATTACAAATATAACCTAACTAAGACTAATTAAAAGACTCCAACCCTTCGTCTTAATAAAATGTCCGCGACACGTGCTGCCTCACACTCTCTGAATCGAGCTAAATTTACTTCTTAATTATTTATAAAAATGAAATAATACAGGGGCGTTTTCAAATGAAGATTTTTTTGGCCAAAAATCGAACTTTCGCGTCTAATCAAAGTTGAAGCTTAAATCAAGTTACTTTTATTAAAAGAGGCATAGCCGTAATCTACTTCAAGTTATTCATTCACTTCTGGTAAAAATGAAAAGAATAAATTTGCGCCAAATACGTTTTTTTTTTGGCATGATTGAGATTACATTATTACACGAGAAGAAAAGTGGGGGAAATTTTCTTTCTGTATCTGAAGCAGTCCGAGTTTTCAACACGTGTAAAGTTAGATTACGTATTAGATATTATATGATACGCTTTAAAAATCGACTACTTTTTTCTTTGTTACATTTATAATATTCTCATTAAAGGAAAACTTTGAGCTAAAAATGGAACAGCCTTTGAATTAATTTTCGGAATCACCGGATGAGAATTTTTTTTCATAATTTTTAGACACTTTTTTTGGTGTTTAAATTAATTTCTAAAGTTCGGTAAATATAAATTCGGGCCAATCATATTATTTCAGCCTTCCACAGCGCTTGTAATGTCTTAACGGGGAAATAATAGGTCGTCATTTGATGGCCAAGAAACGACGGGCTTTATCTCCACGTTTCCCTTTAATCTTTGGCCATTGTGACAACTTCCCTTGAACCGGAGTACATAATTCTGACATTTTTATTTTTTATTTTCGTTTATCATATAATATAATACAAGATTCAACCTGAAGTCTCAGCGCTTTTAAAGATATCGTGTCCCTCTAAAATCTAAGCTTACGTTTCTTACAGAGATGTAAGACACGTACCTTTTGTAAACCCAGCGAAATGTAAGAAGTTATCCTCTCTCCTATTTGTCACAAGCGAACTAGAGATCCTACAACCAAGATCTATCAAAAAACATTTTTGGTAGAATAAACCAAAATGGAGAAAGACGTATAGGGTACCATCGGAAAAAAATGGTAATTTTTTTCTCCTTTCAAACGATTTTGTCGTGTTACAACGTATGTTAAGTTTCACCGTATTACAATGAGGGGAAAGGTTTTCTTACATACAGGGTGGTTGAAAAACGACCAAATAAAATTACCGAATTTTTCTATTCCGAGGGGACAGACATCGCTTGAATTCGATGTACATCCGAGTTCAAATCAGTTCAACTTCGACAGTGCATTGAGTTCTATAACTGTTAAAGGGAGAATGCAACCTAACAACTGATTTTTTTATCGATTCCTTATCCTTTAAATAGGCCTAATCCAACAGGAAACAATATTACTTACCATCAAAATAGGCTTAGCTGGATTCATGGATATCACCTGAACTCCTCATATAAGGACTATACCGACCAATGACTGACCCTTAAATGGGGAATCTCCATGAATCCAGCTAAGCCTAATTTCAGGGCAAGTTAAATGAAATATGTATATATATTTTGAATCGATTTTTAACTATCTATTCCAAAATGCTACTCAATTTCTATTTGGAGTAATCTTCATTGAAAAATTACAATTACTCGATTTTTTGAAATAAATTAGAAAATATGAATTATTATTCATAAAAATTAAGGAAAAATAAGAATTATATAGAAAAAATATAGTCCTACACCCTGTATATTATTTTTTTAAAAATGTAGAATCGCCTTACTTGTTAGACATTTTTTTTTTCTCTATCAAAGTGTCAAATAATGACAATATCTAAAATACGAATCTTAAGTTGTTACAAGTTGGGGGGATTTAATACAGAGAGAGATACGACGATAGAAAACTCGAGTTTAATGAACTGGATATAATATGCAAATTCGAGGACCGCATTATCCTATATCCAAAGAGTGATATAGGGACACGCGGAAAAGAAGAAAAAATTAAAAGATTAAGTGGGTTAAGTACCCCGCTATCGTTTCACAAATTTCGAAAACCTAGAAAATTATTCTTTTATTTCAATCCTAATACATGCACTTAATAAACTAAGTGGTTAAGAAAGTTCTAATATTTAAGCTGCTAATATTGTCAAAATAAGTTGTGTTCACACTAGAGACTTTAAATTAAACGTTTTTAACCGTTTTTGAAAGGTCAAATTGTAAAATTTTCAGGTCAACTGTTAAGATCTTTCGTTAGAGTATAGATTATTAACTTAAATAGTTGATTTGAAGGTTCAAAATAATTTAAAAACGTTTTTTTAAGTCTCTAGTGTGAACGGATAACTAAAGTAAGCCTTCTGTTCGATTAAAAGCTTCATACTTAAATTAAAAGCAAAGAGCTTAGGGTAAAATGACACTAAAAGGAAATTCAAAATTAAAAACAGCTTTTGAATTTATTTTTGGAAACAATTACCATCCCACGTTTTTGGCGTTTAAATTAATTTCGGAATTTTGGTAAAATTTGGAAAAATGTAAATATAAATATAAAGTGGATTGAAGTCACAGTTCATTCTCAATAGCAGCCTCCAGAGACGGAGAAAATGGCCGATAGAAAAAGGTTCATTAAGAAAGGAATTTTCCTTTTCGGAAAGAAGAAAAAAAATATTTGATTGGAAAGGCATCGAAACGTAAAACCAAAAATATTGTTAATTAACTTGGGATTGTTTCTTGATGTTTTATATAATTTGATGATGAAGCCAAGATACCTAGCCCTAGGGTATCCTGGAGCAGAAATGTCTCGTAATGAACAAAAATGGTAACTAGAGTTTGATTCGTACAAAATTAGTTTCTCTTCAAATGTCACGTGGATATGGAATAATATATAAATACAAGTAGGCTTAGAAAATTCCCCTGGAGCCGAATTCCTGGAATTAACCTTGCCATTTTAAGTCGAAAGTGAAAAATAAACTTTAAAATGATAGCAACGAAGTAGACCCTATCTCTCTAGAGAGCAAACTTTAGAATTGTACTGTTAAGCCTCGTTCATACATATAGACCTAAATGCGCTTCGTTGCGCTTCGATTTCTATAGCTGGTTATCCAACCAACGTGGGAAATCAGTTCGTGTTGGTTCGGAAGCAATTTGGTCAAGCCGCTTCGGTTTAAACCGCTTTTAAATAATAACGAGACGGTGAGACAAATTTGCTTGCAAATCTTAAAATAACGCGATTAATATTATATGTCAAAAATAATTAACCAAAGAGTTACAAACACGATTTCCTAATTAGTTTGTGATAATTATTTATAATTTTGAAATTCTGGGCATTTTTTATAAACGACGCTAAGCCTTGGCTTAAGTCGAACCGGGGCGAACGGCCGCGAACCGATTATCAGCGTGTGAACCAGGGAAAACAGAGAACCAATTTTGCCCTAAAGTACGAACGAGGCTTTATAGTCATACTAACTGTTTCGCTCGTCTGTTTACTTCTAAATCTATATTAGGGTTCTAGACTTAACTTATATATCGGATTTTAATTAAATATTTAAAATACTTTCAGTTGATGTGTTTGGTATGTTAAAATCTTATTACATACATATCAAAGAGAATTTGCAACTAAAAATGGAACAGATAAAAAAAATTATTTTCGTAATTACCACGCAAAAAACGTATTCGAGAATTTGTTTCGGAATTTAAAGACACGTTTTTCGTGTTTAAATTAATATCCGTAATAAAAAGTAAATATAAATTCGGGTCAATCATATTATTTCGACCTTCAACAGCGCTTGTAATGTCCTAATATTACAAGAATAGGCCGCCGTTTGATGCCTAAGATCTAACAAATATTAAACTTGAAATAAATTTAAAACTTACCGGGGAAATTAGGCTTAGCTGGATTCATGAAGATCACCTGAACTCACCTTATAACAAAGCGACCAATGAGATTGATCGATGGCTCTGATATGGGGAATGCAGGATCTCCATGATCAATGTTATTGGTGGCTATCCTTATGCGGTGAGTTCAGGATATCACCATGAATCCAGCTAAGCCTATTTTGATGGTAAGTTTTAAATTTATTCCTAGTTTTAAGTAATTTTTTTACTGTTGGATTAGTCCTATTTAAACGATAAGGAATCGATAAAAAATCACTTGTTATTAGGTTGCATTCTCTCTTTAAAACTATGTTTTCAGTCTAGATTCCTTTTAACACATTTACCGTCCAATAAAAGTTGAGTTAAACTCGATTCAACCCATCCTGATAGGACTAATTTACAACACTACCCAATTACCTACTAACAATCTAATATTTACAACGTTTTGCCTTTGAATCGTTCGGAGCGAGGAACTTGTCCCATTGGGCCGAGGAAATTGAGAGAAAATATAATAAGGGAAGACGGGTTTCTCCGTTTCCGTAATTTTGACGCGCGCGAGGGGAAAAGTCGAGAAAAGCTTGAAGTCAGAATGAAAGCTGGAGGATTATACATATACGCGCGTACGAGTAACTGTACCTTTATATCCTCAATTTTAAACAGACGCACTAGGGGCCTCAATAACCCGAAAAGAGGAAGAGAAAAATTGAAAAGGAAACGCGGGTCAGAAACGTTTCCGGTACAGACCGGAAATACGCAACGGGATTTTCGGCCCTTCCTAAAAGTCGCGAACTAGAAAGACTGAAGCGGCCAGGTCATTGCAGTTGCGAGTTTAAACTCAATTTCAAATGTATCGAAGTATAGAAATATATACATATAGAGTTACAACCGTGAAAGGGGCTTAAAACTTCGGAGAAAAAAGGATTTTAAAGGTAAGGTGAAAGGGTAAGCGTTCTCTAGAGCGGTAAACATTACAGGTAGCTAACAAAACCAATTCTCTATACTCGGAAAAATAAACTAATCTCTAGAGTTTGGAAAAATTGGAAATATTCATTTTAATGGGATAAAGAGAGGTAATAATGTTCAGGTTACGTAATAATGGATTAAATAACAGATCAATGTCATCCGTATATAATATGGGTGAGAAGAATTAAAATGTTTATACCAGTAGCCATGCATGCACTATTACTAGATGATTAAAATTTGGATTAAATATTACGAAGATTATAAAAAAATGTGGATTAAATATTACGAAGATTATAAAAAAATGTGGATTAAGTATTACGAAGATTATAAAAATTTAAATTAACTATTACGAAGATTATAAAAATTTAAATTAACTATTACGAAGATTAGAAAATATGTGGATTAAGGATTACGAAGATTAGAAAATATGTGAATTAAGTATTACGAAGATTATAAAAATTTAAATTAACCATTACGAAGATTACAAAAATGTGGATTAAGTATTACGAAGATTATAAAATTTATGGATTAAATATTACGAAGAATATAAAAGATATGCATTAAATATTACGAAGATTATAAAATACGTGGATTAAGTATTTCTAAGACTATAAAAAATGTGGATTAAGTATTTCTAATACTAAAAAGTGTGGATTAAGTTTTACGAAGATCATAAAAAAATGGAATATAGGTTTCTCAATAGTATGAAAAAAGTAAAAATAGAGAAATGATGACAACATCTTCACTTGAAAAATATTTGGAAGGTTTTAAAAATAAACTACTTTTAAGATTTAAAAATTTGTATCAGAATATTTTGAAAGGATTCGAAAAATATGGAAAATTTTAGTGTGATTTTACAGAAAGCGCACTTATGCCTGCCATTCAAACTATTAGGATTCTTTTCCGAGAAACACTTAAACAAACAAAATGATATTAAATTCATTGAACCATAAACATTTAGAGACCACCACGATTTCTTGGAATATAAAAAACTATACGTTTAAATCTAAGCCTGATTCTTCACCCCGTATTCAAACAAAACCCAAGTATTTAAATCAATCTCGGGGCATTACAGCATGGCGCGTATCGCAAACTCACTTTGAATCGAACTTCGTAAATATACCGGTTATCCTATATTCATCCTGATTTACCATAAAAACCCCGTTTTTATTTTGGACAAACAAGAGAAAGCGCGGGAAAAAAAAAGCGGGAAAGAAAGATAATATAAAGAAAAGAATATGGAATATATTTTATTGGTTTCAAGATGACGTATATTGAATCAGAGAGAGACCAGAGAGTCCTCGGTTAGAGCGATGCACCGAGCAAAAGAAAACACTAGTGAAAATATAGAAGCCCTACTGATGCCGTGTCTTAAGCACCGTTTTCACGGATTAGTGTGATAGAAAATATCAAATTCAAATTTTGTGATTGTTAGAGCTCGGAATCGGATAACGAATAACTATCCATTGATAATTAGGCTTGTTTTCGGATATTTTAAACTCGGATAAATTGTTTGCTAATATAAAATGGATACGAATTATCCGGAGATAAAATTTTAAGCTTGATTAATAAATTACACGTTTATTCAAACGGATAATGGGAAGATAAAAATGTGACGTTTATCGAAACCCGTGTAGAATGAAATATAATATTTATATTTTAATCTAAATTGAATGGAACCAACAAAATGACTACATTTAACTAGCTTCAAGATCTTAACTTGGGCTAAAAACCGCGAAGAAACTCGATTCACGATGGTCTTATTAAATTAACAAAAGTTATACGAATTCCGAGCTCTATATTGATTCTTGGGTTTTCAACGATTTAACATAGCTTCATAATTAAAAATAAAAAGCTAATTTTATGGCATTTTCTAAACTAATATTTTAAAGTATGCTATCTGTCCCATGATAGGTGTTCCTCCAAAAATATTTATTTCCTATTCTCACACGTTTTAATGCCCCAATTTCCATTCTACCCCAAAAATATGTTACCATAATATTTGTAATGAAGAAAGTATCCATTGTTTCTTCATAATTTGAAGATTTTAGTAATTCTTAATCTCTGATATGAAAGCGTGGCTTTTTATAGAGATAGAGAGAACCCCTTGAAAGGGTCACTCGGAAGGGGTCAACCGTTCCTATAGGGTGCCCCGGCGTATTATTCAGAAGACAAGATGAGATCGGAGAGTGGAGCTACTATACACTGAGAACGGGATTCGATAGAAGAAAAAAAAAAGTTCTCTTTTATACATGGAGAATAAAAAAAAAATACCGCTGGTTCCGGCGGCGTTGAGCAAAGAAGTGGAAAGATTACTTGCTGGAAGAAAAGGTATGTACTTATAGAATAGTTCCACATAGATGTGAAGCCCGTTCACACGATTAGAAGCGATACAGCGAACGAAGTGAGGATATAACTTCCTTACTACTAAATCTCTTTCTCTTTGCCTTTCGTTATATTGCTTATAAGTCATTAGACCAACGATAGTTTGTTCATTCAGCCTGACTGAATGAAGTTAGAGTTGGAAGTAACAATGCCACTGATTTCTCACGGTATCATTTAGATTATTAACTATAAATATGTCAATTCAGGGCTATAATATTAATGATATTTCAAGGTTTTTCCAGTAGATATAATTTTTCAAGGTACAAAAATGGTTTGAAATGTTTTTTCATTAAAAACTATATGGGTTTAGGTTGGGTTTTTCCTACTTAGTATCAATAAGTAGATGCCCAAGTAGTCTAACTTCAAAAATTTCTTAATATTTGTCCGATTTTTATCAACATTCAAATTCATTTTCACTTTTCATCAAGCCTTTAAATTAGAATTTGTTTTTGCCAGCCAAACCTTTAAACCTTTCCCCTGATTGACTCTATCAAACATTGTAGTTTTAAAATGGGCCAAATACCTTAAAGCCTTAATCCAGAAAAACCTACTTTTCAATTTAAACTTATAACTGACGCTAATCAAGTTTTTCGAATATTTTTTTTTTTGTTTGACATTTAATTTTGACGTTTTCAATATAAATAGACAGACACTACTTTAATTAATTACGTAAAAATTAATAAAGATCGGCGTATGAACAAAAAAATCCACAAATATGTGAATAATCTGTTAATTTATTTCCACAGTCTTTGAGGATTTATCATAGAATCTCTGATTACGGATTAAGATAAAAAAGGATTATCTACCTCTAGACATTATTAAAATATCTTTTTAACTAAATATACAACCTATATTAACATATAATATTTACAATTGAATCTTAAATAAATTTCATCTTTCCTCTAATATTAAATAAAAATATTCCAGATCCGTTTTTGCTCTTGGGTTTTTTGGCCCCCCGAGCTAGCTATAGCTAGTACAGCATTTAATTTTCAATGACTTGCAAAGGCAACATCTCGCGTGTCGGTATAAAGTGGGAAACTGAAGAGGATGTCAAATATTAAGGACCTGTCGGTAATCGAGTAATAGCAATAAAGTTTTTTTCAGTACATTTTTAAACGCAAGCTGTCGACCCGATATTGTATGCAAGAATATAAAAAAATAATCCAATGTTAGTAAAAGTTTAACAGAGAGGTGTCTGAGTGGTTTCATAATTAATTAACATTTAAATTGAGGCTGAACTCCGAATGGAAATTGAGTTTAATTTTTCGGAAAGTTCGTTAAAAAATAATTGTCATAGAAAACATTACCGTGAGAGACATATTTTCGAAATTTATAAAATAAATATTCCCCGTAATACTATTACGTCATCAATATGGTCGCGTGGCTATTGTAGACCCTACACTTGATTCTTAACCCTTATCTTCGGTGAAACGCTCGACTAGACTATATCACAATTATGTAAAAGCTCGTGAGAGTCGCCGTCTTTTTTACGTCCGCTGATTGGTCTCTTGGCAACAGTGAGAAATTCAAACACATGTTTACGATATAAAACTTTAAAAAATCTTTTCTTATAGAATTTCTTCGTCAAAAATTATGAAAAAAATCAGGGGGGCATAGTTTTTCATGAGGAATCAGATAAAAAATACTTCATTTCAGCTAATAGTATCCCTTTAATCGATATAGCGTTGTTAAAGACTTTTAAAATCTAAACAAACTTGAAAAATTTAACTGAAATGTCGCCTCGCAAATAATTAAACTAAATTAAATTAAGTGCATTGGATTATTCCTTCGTTTCTATCGAAAACACCCATTGTTTATCGCTCTATTTTTTAAATAAAAATGACGTCAGAAACAGTTACTAAACTGAAGCGTAACCCAATAACCTACAAAATAGTTTCATCAAATTTCAAAACTTGAAACATAGCACCGACTAGGCGTTTATTTCAATCGAATTATTCTTGATTGAATTTGAGCGAAAGCGAGGCAAAATTTTCGGAAGACGAAAACCTCCTTCAACCCAGTCAAACCCAAATTCGTTTTCAAGATAAGTTGGCAACAACTATTTTCAATCAATATGAATTTTAACACTAAGTATAAATACGCCTTATATTTTCCCATTTTGTAAAGTTACGTTGAACAAAAAGTATTGGCTAAGAGAGATAAAGGTACACTCTTAACTGGACGTTACGCTAACGGACAGCTCTTTTTCGCTTAGCAAATCGCCCCGAACCTTCCGGATCTCTATCTTTAGACGGAGAAGGAAGCGCTGCTAAGATAGAAGGGGAAAGAGATAGAGCGGCGATAGGATTGAATAGTGCCGAAATTCCGCGGACTCATCGCGTTATAAGTCCATTTTCATTTCACCCCTCATTGGTCGGCGCGCATGCAGCAGATCGGATCTAACTCGTTACCCCCAAACCTCCGTGACTACATCCCTTCCGTTCGCCCTCGTGCCGGCCGAAAGAAACCATATTTGTCCCCAGCTTGATATAAAAAACAAGGGGATCAAGGCATTTACACGGAACATAAATCCAACCGTAAAAGGTTTCATAAATTGATCTGGGAATAGGTTTTCTTCTAGAGTTATTGCAGTTATAGATTCAAATCAGCCCTAAACTGTATAGAAAACTCGATGTCGATATTAAAAAGAATTAGCAACGTACAAAAACATTAACCCGGTTCCACTAAAATTCAAGTCTAGAATGCTATGACGTCCCTGTAAAATGTTCTGTTCCTATTTCATAGATGGGTTCGTCCAACAATTCTCATTCAACCGAAAAACCACCAGCTATCGGTCGTATGACATTTCTACTTAATCGGAATGAAATGGATCCACTTGATCGACTTTCAAACGATCGACAATTGGTTTTGTCCAATTAATCGACTTTCAAATAATCGAGAATGGCTTTATAAAGTTAGTGTTTTAACACAATTCATTTCCGTCGATCTCTTGGACCCAAATCAATATAAATATACCACTTTTATTAGCTTAGCTTAAAAAAAAATTAGTTGTGAAATCCAGTCGTCCAGCCATAAAATATCAACCAAATACTTCGTGGCACCCAACATTTGTCCAACGGTTAAATAAATCTCGAAATCTGTATACACAAACGCAGCCTAGCGTGCGTTGAAGAAACTAGATATAAGAGTCGAAGGGAGGAAAAAGGCAATGGGCTCGAATTCGCTCCTGAGAAGGAAAAAAAAAAAAAAAAAAAAATCCAAATAGTAGAAATAGAAAAGAGGTCCGAGAAAAAGAAAAACATAGGAATAAAAGATATATACAGTCGCGACAATGGGCTAAAAAAAAAAGAGGACACCCCCTAAAACCTAAACCATCCGAAAAACTGCGCCCAAAAAACCTTAGGCAAAAGCAAAGGATATATAAGGCTAGCGAAAGAAATAGACTGAATAAGATAAAGTGTTCTTCCGCTCTGCAGTAGCTGGCTGCACCCGATTCCGCCCAGCTTGATCTCAAACTTTTTTTTTTTACTTTTATTTTAAAGGGAGTATGAAAAATCTAAAAATATTTTTACATTTTTATCCCAACCCCGCCCAAACGCCACTTCTCTCTAGAGTTTTTGGGAGTGACCACCCCTGTATTTTCGAGAAAGGGAAATTTACAAGGCGCAAAGCTATATAAGGTGACTGAAATCCCATTGGTCGGGAGGTAATGGCGGCCCCCAATCGAGAACAGCCGGCAAAATCTTTAGAGTCTAAATCCCTGAAGATTAACAGAGGCGGAAGCTATTTTTTGCCTCTCGCGCAGGCTCTAGCTTGATTTGCAGTAAGATCAAAGCTTAAAAACAAATTTTCATATTAAAGTAACAACAAAACAAATTGTTTCGCTGGTGGAAAGAACTGGGGTCGCCATTACTTCCCAACCAATGGGATAAAGGTGACTTTCGTGACGTTTCTCACTTTTCTATCTTTACGCCATGAAGACACGCCCACCCGCAAAAAGTCTATAGAATAAATTACGATATTTTTAAAAATATACAAATTTAGGACAAAGAATAAATTAAAAACTAACTTCTATAATCTTTCCACTATCCCTTGAAATTTTTTTCAGTTTCTGTTTCAGTTTCTATTCTCGTTTCTATCTCTCAATTCTTTTTTTGTATTTTTTGTTGAGGTGGAGGCGGAAGAAGTGACCCTTTTAAAACCCTTTTAGAAACGAATTGACCTTTAAAAAGAAGCGATATAGCACGCTAGGCTAAGCTTTTACCTAAATTCATCTTGGATAGCGGCCACAAAAAAATAAAAATTCCCAGCACTTTCTACGGACATTTTTATATAAATACGACTTTTTCCGCTCTCGTAAAGGAAATGACGTCAAGCGCGTGATTGTGACAGACGCGCGGAAGAAAACTGAATTTTAAAAATATAAAAAATGTCCCGACTAAAACGGGTTGCGAATAAAAATACTCGGTGTAAAGAAAATATGTACATAAAAGTAAACTATAATTTAGTTTATTTTTAAGTAGATGAAGTTTTAAATATGAATTCTTAATTCAAATATGAACGTCGTCTGAAGTCTGTCTAGTCCTTAGGAATTTAAAGCTGTTTTATTTGAAGATTAAATCAAAGTTTAATATGTAAATTTGGTTATTACAGAGGTACGGAGTTTTAGCGTTGATTTTTCTAAATTATGTATGCATTTTCAACTGGTTTTGGCTCTAAATAATTTCAAGGCTTCCAGTCATTTCCAATAACTAAATTTATAGGAAGTGTATAGGATAAAATTCTCAAATTTATAGGAAGTGTATAGGATAAAATTCTCAAATTTATAGGAAGTGTATAGGATAAAATTCTCAAATTTATAGGAAGTGTATAGGATAAAATTCTCAAATTTATAGGAAGTGTATAGGATAAAATTCTCAAATTTATAGGAAGTGTATAGGATAAAATTCTCAAATTTATAGGAATTGTATGGGATAAAAATCTCAAATTTATAGGAATTATTTGGGATAGAAATTTCAAAATTCGATTTGTTTATGATAAAATTCTCAAATTTATAGGAGTTATATAGGATAACACTCTCAAATCTATAGGAATTGTACAGGATAAAAACCTCAAATTTATAGGAGTTATATAGGATAACACTCTCAAATCTATAGGAATTGTACAGGATAAAAACCTCAAATTTATAGGAATTGCAAAGGATAAAAACCTCAAATTTATAGGAATTATTTGGGATAGAAATTTCAAAATTCGATTTGTTTATGATAAAATTCTAAAATTTATAGGAGTTGTACAGGATAAAAAGCTCAAATTTATAGGAATTGTACAGGATAAAAACCTCAAATTTATAGGAATTGCAAAGGATAAAAACCTCAAATTTATAGGAATTGCAAAGGATAAAAACCTCAAATTTATAGGAATTATTTGGGATAGAAATTTCAAAATTCGCAAATTTATAGGAGTTGTACAGGATAAAAACCTCAAATTTAAAGGAATTGCAAAGGATAAAAACCTCAAATTTATAGGAATTGCAAAGGATAAAAACCTCAATTTTATAGGAATTATTTGGGATAGAAATTTCAAAATTCGATTTGTTTATGATAAAATTCTCAAATTTATAGGAGTTGTACAGGATAAAAACCTCAAATTTATAGGAATTGTACAGGATAAAAACCTCAAATTCATAGGAACTGTATAGGATAAAAACCTCAAATTTATAGGAATTATTTGGGATAGAAATTATGATTTGTTTTGATTAAAATAATAGTTAAATAGGATTTAATAGGATAAAATAAAAATTATAGGATTTTATGGGATCGAAATAATAGAATTGTTGAAAATTATTGTTATAGGATATTCATAGGATCAAATTTGAAATTTAAGAATTATTGTATTACGATCTAAGATTTGAATTCATTGTTAAATGATAGCCTATATAATTCGTGTTATTTAACAACTACATATTAGTTTAAACGCGAATAAAATTGATCAAAATTAAAATCACATAACGAGCAACCTTAATTAATTTACTCCATCCAAAATTTCGTTCAAATCAATCCCTAAAAGGTTACAATACGATCTTGCGAAAACGAATAAAAATTTGCATACTCTAATTGCCCATGTTACTTTAAAATAAAATAAAAAAAACTTCAAGAAAATCAAACTATCGACCTTAAAGTCAAGAAGAAAAAAAAAAACGTAAGTTCCTGAACGTGTTAGGATGAAAAACTCAAGCGCGGTTTCAATTTTTATTCGAACAGGAAAAGTTTAAGACTCTATTTTGTTTGGCATAGCAAAAAAACAGACCCTAGGGATAGTCTCTAGAGGATTTTCCCATTACTGTGGTACAGTTTTCGCAACTTTGCTACCACTAACCCAGACAAGCTACATATCCCGCGCGGTGGTTTAAAGGTAATAGTGTTTAAAGTTAGGAGAAATGAGATAAGGGAAATATAATGACATTATATCCTCTTTTTCTTTCTCACGGGCTTACATTTCATTGCCTGTAATTCAGTAAATAAACTTTAAAAAAGAAAGAATTCGGAAGCTAAGGAAAAATACAAGTTAATCTCGTTTCGGTTAGCAAGATAATAAAATATAGAATCACTGAGAGCCCCTTAAACAGGACCATGGAACTCAAAAATCCACTCATAAAAATGCGAATTTAAACCCCCTTTTTTCTAATATAAAAATATAAAACTTAATATTTTATATCAAGAAATATGATTTAGGATGTATATCTTTTGAGAGAACTTTAGTTTTTTAAAGGGGCCTTGGGTAATATTTTTATTATTGTAATAATATTTAAAACTAGTGCTCGGAATCGGATTATCTTCTGTAATTCATATTTGGTCATAGAGATCGGAGTTTGGACAAAATAATCCACAACTATCAGTTAATCAGATAACCATGACAGTCTCACTTTAAATTGAATGAATAAACTACTAAAATTTTAATTCAATTAGAGTTAGATTTAATTGAAAATAACTATCGAAACCGTTAAGTCATTGACTCCCACATTCGCTCATTGCATTTTCTCATAGGAAGCACAATGGAATAGAAAATTTTGCCAAGATAAAAAGACCGCTCGAGGCTTCTCCATAAACATCCCTAGCCTGAAAGCAAGAATCAAAAACAATAAAGACTCCCATGATCCCCCAGCTAAATTCTAGTGGGGCGGTCGCCCTATTTAGACCATACCAGATCGGTACGTTACGCTAAATCAGAGCTAAAGCGCGTCTAACACAAATTTGTGTTCCCTAGAGCCGTTTAGCACACTTTTTTCTCACAAAGACCTGATGTATGGGAAAACTCACTCCTATTATCCTATACCACTCCTTGAGGCATAGCAAAAGTAATAAGATATAATAAGTGCGATATCGTTCGCGTATTAACCGCAAACTAATCCTGATACGAATTTCCCATGAAAAGCAAATCGAATACGAGTAGTATTTTCGTCAAAAACAATTAAATGTTAAGTGACATATAAAATTTAAGAGGGACGGAATTAAGGCGAGCCCCACCTTAATTCCCTAATTTCTCCAAAGAGTGTTGCTTCCAATTTCACTATTTACACCAACTGTAACCGCTAGAGTGTCTCGAATGAGAATCTGCCTGTACATTTACGTGGACCTTAGCTGATAGCTACGGGGTGTTGTTTATTTTTATGGAATAAAATGATTCTTTGTCGCTAGAGTCGTCCAAGAGTTTTAGAGCCTCTATTATGTAATCCTCCTTAATATTAGGTGCGTTTGCTTATAATGTAGCAAATTAAAATTGTCATACTTATATATGACAATGTTACTTATGATTCTCCCATCCCAAGGTTACATATCGATTGAAATTCACGCGAGGTTGGTTCACCATAGTTTACAGCATTCTATCGGCTAAAATTGCGCGTACTTTACTTTCTTTTGTATGGAACTTTACATTGATTATAACTAGGCCCAAGGATCATTCTTTAATATCATTCCCAATACGAACCTTCCTATTTTATCCTATGTTCCATATGGACAAACTAAAAGAATAATGTATATATATCTTCCAACCATTGATGGTGGAAACCTCCTGGTAAAAGTTCGGTGCACTTAGATAGTTCAGTATGTTGAAAGGTAAATGAAACCCCTTAGCATACAGTACAGATATTATTGATATTTGTACCAAAAGGTAATAACACTTCGACTTGACACAATAATGCGATGTTACTTGGTAAAACTGGGTAAAACTATTGGGTCGTTCTTCGAACAATCTCAATAATTTGGAAATAACGTAATTTCGGTTTCATAAATATAAATTCAATTTAAAATATTAAATAAAAGCCCCCCTTTTATATTTTAAATAATAAAACGTATATTTTAAATAATTTCGAGGTAAATTTTTCAATTCTCTTGCCTATTCAACGGGGTAAAAAAGTAGTTGTATAGAGAGGAGCTACAAAATTATTCGTCTCTGTGGGCGCGGATAGAGGAGAGAGAGATTTTCCTCGCTCTGAGCCTACAAACTCGAGCCAATATTACCTCAAAGGCGAAATAGATATTTATTGGCTAGCTATATCACGAGTCTTTAATAAGGTAACCTTTCTTTTACGCTATTTTATCTATTTATGGTAAAATATAGAGCCGGTTTATATGTATTTAATCTGCTTGTCGATTTCAAAAATCTAGATTGATTTTGAAGATTTTGAAGCCCGGGGATATTAGTGGTAAATTCTAGATTAAAATTTACGGAAAAGGTTCTCTTCTACCTTAATGTCTTTGACTAGGTTAATATTTAGCGGGAATTTGATCAAACACGACGAAATAGTTCTTCAAAAGATAATATAAATTTATTAATTTGGATAAGTAGAGCCACTTTAGGCATATAGAAGCGTAAGGAGGTTATTATCCGAATGCATTATGGCCCCAAACCAAATTAAATTCAAAGTACTCGGTCAATTAATGAGCGTGCAACTAATGAGCGGTGAAGGAAACAAGATACGTAACAATGCACGAGAAAATGAAATTCCGTTTCGAAAGCGGAAAATTATTAAAATATTCCTACCTGATTTCCGGATGGTCTTTTTAATTGGAATTTATACCCTTCAGTTCTCTCAATAATCAAGGATTTGACGTAAACATGAAGATAAGTTCATTTAGTAATGGTCATTCTTGTTCTGAAGGTTAAAAATATCCTGTGAAAGATAAAAAAAATTAACATGTTAGTATAATCGAAAATAATGATTAAAGTTACGCTATCACAATTATTTTCGACATGGATTATATTTTTAGGATTATTAGAACGCCATATTCAATATTTTATACGTCTGGGTTAAAGCGCTCTTAAGAAACTTAAATGAAAATGTCAAAAAAAAAAAAAAAAAAAAAAAAAAAATTCCCATGTGTGACGTACTTTATTTCTGAAACGTAATTTCTGGATTAAGTACTTTTACAAAAAGGACCGCGCGAAAGCAACCTTATCAAGTGCCAGAACACTCGAGAATCAACTGTAGGCTTTACAATGGTCATGCAACCATAGTGATGACTTAGAATTGCGAGGAGTTTTTATTTTAAAAATTTAGAAAATTATATATTTGTAAAATATTTTTACTGTTAGATTAGACCTATTTAAACAATAATGAATCGATAAAAAAATCACTTGCATTCTCCCTTAAGAATGTTCTTTGCGTTTTACATGATTGAATTGGTCTATATTTTCACGAGGTTTGGTGGATTTTACTCCTTGGTAAAGGGTAGCTTAGTTCCCATTCTAGCCCTATATTCGAAACTGAATGCATTCTTACCATGATACGTAGTAAAACTATTGGGATTTGACCCCCTATAAACCCAAACCATATATTATAATGCTTATGGGAGCTCAGTACCAACCCTCCTCGGGGCTTAGAGAGGGGTCAAACAAAAGGGTCCGAATTTATTGACCTTCCTATGGTCAAGGGGTCATATCGCTTATCGGCTTTTCAGTTTTGGCGCGAAAATGTTTCGCGGGAAAGTTATATATACCATATATATTTATATGGTACGTTTCACATTCATTTGGGAGCGTGTATAAAGCTACAAATAATACGAATTGATTTACTAGGAGTCAAGGTTTGAATGCGTTACCAAATAAAGATGAAAATCAAACCTCCTACTTCCTTCCTATACTAAATGAGATTTTGATGAATCTAGTTTTACTATCGATAAGGAGCTAAACTTTCGCGCCAAAAAAAGATTAAAAAACAGTTTATTTCGCGTGTATATGTAGAACTACAAAATAAAGCTTGCAAGAAAGGGTGTGAAAATTTCTCTCAGTTTTGAAAGTAAGGCTTGTATAACCAACAATTTTGTTTCCCAAGAGTTTAAGCAATTATTTTTAGCTTTTTTTATACTATTAAAAACCTAATATATTCAAAATTTTACAGCCAGACGCGTTTTTCAAAAATAATAAATAAATAATAAATGTCTCATATTTTCCCTTTAAAGGGAGGATGCAACCTAACAACAAGTGATTTTTTATCGATTCCTTATTGTTTAAATAGGCCTAATCCACTATTTAAAAAATTTACGAACAAATATTAAACTAGAAATAAATTTAAAACTTACCCTGAAAATAGGCTTAGTGGGATTCATGGAGCTCCTGATTTCCTCGCGTGTAAGGTCTAGCGACCAATCGCGCGCGACGTAAGTCTCGTGGAGATCTCGCGTGAACGACAGGCCTTTGCTCATTGGTCGCTAGACCTTACACGGACGCGATTCAGGATCTCCATGAATCCCGCTAAGCCTATTTTCAGGGTAAATTTTAAATTTATTTCTAGTTTAATATTTGTATTGTAAACTTTCTATCGGTGAATTAGGCCTATTTAAACGATAAGGAATCGATAAAAAATCACTTGTAATTAGGTTGCATTTTCCCTTTAAACAAAATTAACTATCTTTTAAATATTTATAATAGTTAGAGAATTAATTGCAGCGAAAATTATAGGAGTATTAGATAAATAAAAATAAAATTTGCGTTTAAAAATCAAGCCTAACAATCACCTGCATGGTTTTGTATTCAAGTACTCTCTTAAAAGTTACGATCAAAAGTTTTCTAGTCTGTATCAATTTAAAGTTTCAACACGTACTAAGTTTAACATCCCTAGTATCTAAAGAGAAAATTAACAAATAGATAACATTGAACCTGAGCTTTACACTCGCTAAAAACAATAACTGCGCAAACGATCGCGGTGGGAAGAAGATAAATCGTAATAGAGCGGTTTTGAGGAAAACTCGGAAAACCAGAAACGGCGCGAGTGGAAAATAAATTTCGTTCAACTTCGAATGAACCAATGAAAGAATGTTGCGAAGAAAAGAAGAAGCCGGTAGATTTTTCGCTAAAGAAATTAACCTTTTTTTCAACTTGGTACTTACTAACTCCGGATTCTAAACGAAAGAAAGCGTATATTCTAAGATAAAATGTTTGTTAAGTTTATTCGAATCAATTCGTATAGACGTATTTGGAGGGTGTATTTTTTCTAAGCTGTCATTTCCTTTTCCCCCGTGATGGTTTCATTAGTTCAAACGGGATGAACGGAGACTGGAAAGAGAGCTAGGGACCGAAAGAGAGAGCTCGAAGTGAAAGACCGAAGTTAATCGCGCGCGAAGAGACTTTAGAAGACAAGCAGCCAGCTAGAGCATCCTTTCCTATATACACGACATAGGCCTACGATTTTCAAAGATTGGGTCACCTCCTCTCTCTTTCCGCAGTCTCCACAGTTGCCGCTTCAAAGGGTAGGCCGCGACATTTTTACGGGGTATAAAGGTGCGCTCACCAAAAGATAATAATTAGGAAGGTAAGAAATGGAACTTCAATTTCGTTTATTTTTGGCAAAAAATGTATCCGAGAAGTTTAAACAATGATTGGACGTACGGATTTTTTTAAATTGGGTTAAGTTTAAATGTAAGTTAAGTATAAAATCGAACCAATCAGATGAACCCAACGGCTTTCGCCTTCAACAGTACCAAAATTTCCAAAATATTCTTTATCGAGTCTAGTTCGCGACTTTCAAAATAAAACTAATAAGAACCCGTAAAAAATCACTAGATTTTCTAGACTTTTCCAGAATTTTCCACAATTTTCTAGATACTTCCAGAATTTTCTAGACGTTTCCAGAATTTTTCAGAATTTTCTAGACTTTTCCAGAATCTTTCAGAATTTTCTAGACTTTTCCAGAATCTTTCAGAATTTTCTAGACTTTTCCAGAATTTTTCAGAATGTTCCGTAACTTACCCAGACATTTCTAGAACTTTCAAGCACTTTTCTGAATTTTCTAGACCTCTCTGGAACCTTCTAGAACATTCTGGGAAAAGTTACCTTTAGTGAGTTATGATCCGTTTTCTAGGTATATTATAAGTCGAAATCGTTTCAAAATAACTTGTTATAAGAGTTTAGTACCCCTTTAAATTAACACGACACGTTCCTTAAGCAACCTTGTTGTGAAGGCGCCTTTATAGTGTATGGAAGGAGTGGGGGGTGAAATATTTCTTTTTACTTGGCTAAGTTTTACGATAAGAGCCCGGGGAATAGGAGGAGGAAACAGAGAGGAAAAGACGTGATATTTCCCTTTTGTTTCATTTCTCTTAGGGGAAGTATTTTTGAATTTTTTACTCTTTTTTATTGGGTTATTTTCGTATATATCCGCGACCAAAAATCGCTTTTCCTCGAAATAAACCGCGCGCATTCCCATTTTTATATTCAGCTCGATTCATTTTTCATTTTTCCTTTTTTTTTTTTTGGTTAAACTTTTGGTTTTATTTTATTTTTGCATGCCGATTTCACCCTCTATATATTTTTCCATTGTTTTCGTACTCTCTATTGTTCCGATTCAACTTTTTTTTGGAAATATAAATATTAATATTTAAGTATCAACCGGATACAGGTGAGTCATAATTTTAGTTTTTAATTACAATAGGGGTTAACTTTTATTATTATCATTGTTTTAAGTTCATCGTGACGTCAATTCTGATATATTTTAAGCTTGAAAGCATTAATTAAATATTAATATTTGGTCAATGCCTTAATTGGTGTCCGATTTGATGTAATTGCTCTCAATTTCAAGATAGAATTTATCTCTAATGAAATCTCTCGATAACCAAAAACCTCGATTTAATGATTCAATTTAATTAATTGATTAAAGCTGAAATATAATATCATTTTCGTGTTAGATGAGAATTATAAAGATATTTAATTTCATACGAGAATTCAAACCAATTTGCAAATACGATAATTGCATTATTTATTAACGCAGCTGTTTAGATGAAAATTATTAATTTTGAAGGTTTCAAACGTGACTTTAAATTTAAAGTGATGATGTAACCTAATTTGTTTATCGATTCCTTATCGTTTAAATAGACCTAATACATCAGTAAACAAAATTTACAAACTAATATTAAACTAGAAATAAAAAAAAAAGGTTTTTTAGAAACTTCAAAATGAAAAAAAAAATGTTTTTAATTTTTTGAATATGTAGCTATTGAAATAATAATTTTTTACTATTGGATAATTTTTACTATCCCATATATATAGGCATATATATTTTTTGAATTGTTTCTAACGATCTTTCGGAAAATACGACTCAAATTCGATTTGTAACTCTGATAACAAAATGATTTTCTAATGTACTTGGGGGGAAACGCCTGTAAAAGTGTTCTACTATTCGCGCTTTAGTGCTCAAGGAATAGATACCGTACAGGGGTAAACTATAAAAAATAAAGATTTAAAATATATATCAAATCATGTCATAGAAAAAAATTACAGGAAGAATAAAATAAAATAATTTTACAGTCGCCATATTCGTAATTTTTAAAATTAAAATTCCCCGCAATACAACGTCATCAATATGATTGAGTGGCTATTGTAGTTCGCAGCCTACAGTTGATTTTCGCGACGTGATAAGGTTGCTTTTAGCGCGGTCTTTCTCGTACAAGTACTTAATCCAATCTTGTCCAATACAAGAATAGGGATATACGTTTAATAAACAAATATAATAAATAAAGATTTCAAATTGACGCGCAAATTCGATTGTTTTCGTTTTGCTAAAACAAAGCAGCTGTTATTTTAACACCTTCGTATACTCAGACACTAACTGATTTTATGGAGCGTGGATTTATACAGTTAATTAACTTAATTAGCGGGAAATACCTTTACTATTTGACAAGAAAAATCTCTTAATTTGGTTTGTAGACTTAGGACCGCACCTTTCCAATCAAAAAGAGAGTATAGTTATTTATTAGTGTCTAGACCCGAGGCTAGCAAACAAACAGTCGGTATTTTTCCGAAACTTTTCTTAGACCTCTTTACATCTTATATAACCTAATCTTTTCATTAGGGGAAGTTGATATTACGGGGGAATAAGTGGCGGAATGATACAAAATGTTAAAACCTCATAGGATAAAAGTAGGCGTCGCTAACTTATACTGTAACCGAGTCTATAACTTCAGTCGTTCTTCCTTAAGGCCTATTCACAAGATAACTTTTAAATTATGTTGCCTTGACAACATACCAATAATAAAATCAACAATCCTAATGAAAACAGAGCGAAATTTCTTATTTAAATATTGGAAAATAAAATTTGCCAGGGATTTCTTATGATGTCATTAAAGAAGACCTCTATTGCTATAATAGCACGTGATTAATTTCGACCATAAGTTTGGGCCTAACTAATACTACTAGTTCGTAGAGGCACGAGCTAGCTAAGCCTAAATTACAATTTAAAAGAATCCCAGACCGTGGCGTTGGATCGTGACGTCATTAGGAGTTTTTCAACTCGACCCGATGAAAATTATCCTTAAATAAGTTTAAATCTTACCATATAAGTGAACTTTTCTTTCTTGGGAGGAAAGGGCAGATTAGTTTTTTTTTTTATTTACCCGAAAGAAGGTTGTATAACTTCTGGTACGATACGTTAGTAAGAGTGTTGAACAGTTTCTTTTATAGAGGGTATGTAGGATGACCTCCTTAATATTCCCAGTTCGGCTTAGTTTTGGTAGTTTCTTAACGTGTAAATAGGCTCTTACGTAACACTGTCCAACTGTTTTTGGAGTATTCCCCAGACTACAAAGACACGAGTGTGACATTTTACCCTGAGACAAATTCGGAATATATAAGAACATACGTGTATATATACAAATACAATCAAAAAGACACGGTCTTTTCTGTCTGTTTTTAGCTCCTTATCCCGAGAAAAAAACATTTCCCGTGGGTTTCATTAACAAGCAGTCTCGCAAACCCCCTTAAAGAGATGGTGCTACCTAAATCTCGAGTTACGTAATTTCTTTACTTTAACGAGATCTTGCCACAAATATTTTTGTTCCCATCGTGCTATAATGGATTTCGCCAAGAGAATATGAAAACCCGTAACTAAATACTATCAGCAAAGGGCCAAGACAGACGTACCGGCAGATTCTGATTCGAGGCACTCTGGCCATGGATTAATTTACCTCACTCCGGTAAAATGATTGTTCGAATCGTACCCTGGTGACAAAAAATTGTCTACACCGGAAGTTTCTAGCTACCGATACACGGGGTGAAATATAGAAGGGGAAAAAACTCTAAAGCAGACGATGCTCTCATGGATTACTTCCGGCGTAAAATTGAGGGGCCGTATAAAATGTCTGGCAGCCATGTTTGAAACAAACATCTTCAACTACTAGTATAGCAATTCGTACCAGAGTGAATTATGCTTGTTTGGTTGATTAATCCATGCTCTGGCGGCCGCAGTCGCCGTGTAAATAGTGAAATCAGAAGCGCCACTCTTGGGGAGTTGAGGGGGGAGGGGAGACAATATAGTCAAGCGCGGCCCGCCTAAATTCCGTTCCTCTCTCCCGACTCAAAATATCGAGGAAGAGTCCAAATCACTCGAGCAGGACAGGGGTGATGACTTTTTTGTTTATTTTTAAGTGATGGGTTAGTACGTCTACCTGGCCCTTTGCTGATAGTATTAATCTACGGTGCGTTGTTTACTTTTAAGGAATAAAGTGATGACTTTTGGTGGTACTAACTCTTTAACAAACAGTTTCCCCAAAAGCCTTCATACAGTTTATTTAAAGTCTTGTATATAAATACGACGCTCTCCGAGGACGCATAACTAATCAGAAATCCGGCGAAGGAATCTAATCTAAGACGATACGTAGTACCGCACCCTGCGCTGATAGCTTCACCGCGTATAGCGTCGTCTTAATTAAAAAGATCCCTGTTTTACACCCCAACATACCCCTTTCCGTTGAAACTTATATTCGTACCGAGTTAGTTAACGCGGTGGTTACCTTATACAAGAGAATTACTCGTTCTTGGGTTTGAGCTTCCATTCCCGTATCGCCTTTATTAATTATGTTGCCACGAATATGGTTTAAAGGGAAGATTTCGTATAAAAGGGTTAGGACCTCCAAAAGAAAATGTTTTCATATTGAATCATGTTTTATGTAGTTTAGAGTGATCAGCTTTTACCACCCACAGATTATTATTAACAGATTTTATAAATTAGCGGTGGTGAAACATATACAATAAAGATTAAATATGAAAAAATAATTCAAACCAATGTGAATTAGATTTTAAAGCAAAAGCTAAATTCTTGGCCAATAAAATCTCGATTAAAAAGGCGCATTTACTCGTACAAACCAACGACTGACTCGTACAGAAAACTTACAGCCACTAATAATTCTTCTAAGTAAAACGTCAGAGGGAAGCTAGCTGTATAGATATAGTACTCCGAGTATACACTCCTAGAAACGTTTATTTACAATGATCTTGATCGTTTTAACGACGAGGGGTTAAAGGTCATAGGGAGTTTCTTGGTATAGGATATAGCAAAACTAAGGGAGAGCGCATAATTAGAAACGGAGGGGGAGAACCAAGACAGATGGCCAACTGGTTCTCCCTAAGCCATATTCTAGTTAGCTTCCTTCCTGGTAAATGTATTATAGGGAGGGTTGAATTCAATCTAAGAATACAACACGTGATACCTAAGTTAAATCTAGAAGTAGTGCAAACCCAAAAGCCCTGTATAAAGTAGACAAAGATGTATGAAAAACATTAATAAAAATCATGAAGTGAAAATTATATATTATTTGTAGGTATTTTACATGGAAAGGTATTTAATCGTCATGTTCTGTTTGTGAGTCTGTTATTCACCGCATTTAAAGGGAGAATTCAGCCTAAAAACAAGTGATTTTTTATCGATTCCTTATGGTTTAAATGGGCCTAATCCAACAGTAAAATTTTTTAAAAATAAATATTAAACTAGAAATAAATTTAAAACTTTCCCGGAAAATAGGCTTAGCTGGATTCATGGAGATCACCTGAACTCCCCGTATAAGGACTAGTGACCAATGACATTACAGAACTAAATCATTAAGGAGTTACAGACGTCTCATAGCTCATATCTACTTCTAGTGAAAAACATCACTCCAAGATAAATATAATACACTTCTAATACTATATTTACATTCGAAAATTTTTACGTATTCGTGGTTTCCATTAGGGACCGAGAGTGAACATATGGATATTTGCGAACATTGTATTTTCAACTTGAAGTAGCTTATAGTGGTGCATTTCCGAAGGAAGGAACTCGAGAGAGAGATAGAGAGTTGGGAAGGAACAGGAAGTAGAATGGTAGGATTTCTACAAAGCGAGACTACCGTTTTCACTATGATTTCTTTACTCGTAGGGGGCTGTTAGCTACGCGCGTGCTTCCATCTAGAGGTGAAAAACAATATATTGAAGATATAGGATCCTTTTCTCTAGTGGCTCATAAAGGGTAAACAAGGGGTGTTCTTTCGTTATACAGGTTGTGGTAGCTGGTTATCCCCACTATAAGTATATAAATTGGCATATAGCAAATATATAGAGTACCATATCCCTTTAAAAACATTTTAGGTGAACTCTATTTGTATTTGAGTTACATCTATTTGAAAAGGTAACAGTTATTTTCCCACGGTAGATATAAAATAACAAAGCACTTAGACATATTTGCCTTCTAGGAATAGTAAAAAAAAAAAAAAAAAAAAAAAAAAATACTGCTTGAAGGGATTTTTCTATCATTTCCTTATCGTTTCAAAAGGCCTAAAAAATACAAACAAATATTAAACTAGAAATAATTAAACTTACCCGGAAAATAGGCTTAGTTGGATTCAAAGAGATCCTGAATTTCAGCGACCAATCGAATGTTATTGGAAGTCTCACGAAGATCTTATTGGTCGATGACTCTTCATTGAAAATAAATTCAGGATCTCCTAGATTCTAACTAGAAGCCTATTTTCCGGGTGAGTTTTAAATTTATTTCTAGTTTAATATTTGTTTGTAAAGTTAGTTTATACCCTCTTCAGACGAGGCACAAACTAGCCGGTTTAATCAGATTTAACCGAGGTTTATTCACAATTAACCAAGGTTTAATCACAATTAATCGAGGTTTATTGAACTGAGAAGCCTATGTAAACCTCTGATTAAATTAAATCTGATTAAACCACGGCTAATTACGCCTCGTATGAAGAGAATATTACTGATGTATTAAACCTAATTAAACGATAAAGAATCGATAAGGTTTCATTCTCCCTTTAAGTACATCATTTCCATAAATTATGAAAACAATTCTAAAAGCGGAATAATTCCGAAAATTATTATTAATATGTAAATATATAAGAAAAAAGGTTGAATATATAAAATATCTAAACATCTCAAACAGTACGTCACGTTAAACATATCCAGTGTAATTAGAGATTTTCCAAAAATGTATTTATTCAAACTTTAGAGAATTCAATCCCTCTTGGAGAGATATACGATTATAACATCTGACAAAACGTATTATTATAAACACGTGGAATAGGATGGGGGTGTGAAGAGACTAATTCAATCGGACGCCTTGTATAAAATTAGCATATTGACTAATAGACAAAAGGCTTAAGAATGAGAGAAGGATTGGAAAATAGAGGAAAGCTTCCGGAAAACGCGAAATCAATCTGGGGACTTATCTACGATATACGGATTTAAATAGTTGAATCTCATTAACGGGGGAAGGGGGTTAAAGAGAGCTCTCTCCTACACTCTTATTGAGTAATGGTCTGGACAGTATGGGGTACAATACCCTAGGATTCTGAGGGAGAATAAAGGAAGGAGGGCCAAGTTTAAAAGGAATGCCAGACGAAAGGACGAAACGCAATGCGTGTCCCGTCTCACCAATTAGGTCGAAGCGTGCCAATGGTCATTTAAAACTATTTTACCTCTATCCCAATTCGAAGTACAACAGCCATGGGAGGGAAGTAAGCTAAATAAAGGTTATATCTATCAAACTGTAACTGGTGCTTGCAGTATAGCGCTAATAGGGGAATATTTAAGAACTTGAAAACTTAATTGTAAATCTCAACATTCACTCTGTAAAATAATATATAAAAAAGGGTTCTGCTAACTTAAAATTTTTTTTTGAAACTAATAATTATTTGAGAATAATGAGGAAAGAAAATCAGCGAAAAATATATTACATGAAAAATTATGACTATGAGAAAATCGCAGGAAAAAAATAATTCTTTGAGAAAATCGCAGGAAAAAAATAATTCTATGAGAAAATCGCAGGAAAAAATAATTCTTTGAGAAAATCGCAGGAAAAAAATCTTAATTCTATGAGAAAATCATGAAATAATCATAATTCTATGAGAAAATCATGAAATAATCATAATTCTATGAGAAAATCATGAAAAAATCATAAGTCTATGAGAAAATCAAGGGAAAAAAATCATAGTTATGAAAAAAAATCAGGAAAAATTCATGATTATATGAAAAAAATCAGAAAAAAAGTATAATTATATGTGAAAATCAGGGTAATCAGAGCAAAAGATGGGTATAATATCGCTTTCCTATATGTTAGTGATTCTCAAAATAATAAAAGGGCATTATATTTAAAACCGGGTTATCATGAGATGAGGTTAGGTTAGTTTTTTTAATAGAGAAATCCGCTGTTCTGACGTCAAGCTGAAACGGGTAACGCTGTTTTAAATTCCCGCTGATCATACCAAGAAAAAATTGAGACTCAAAAGATGAACCATTCTAACAATATTTCACCCTGAATTTCATCGAATTACCACCAGAGAACTGAATCCCGATTCGTAGACACTAAACAGTAAAAGGATGAGGGTAAAAAAAAACCCATGGAACATTACGTTTACCTTCATATAAGGCCAAAGTGGTCCGTCAAATGAGCCTTGTCGTCGTTAGAAACGAACGACGAAAAGCTCGCGTTGAAGTCTACCGCCCACGGCCACAAAGAATATAAAGAGTTATACTAGTACCATCCTTGATGAAAAATATAAAAAAAAAAAACCTTACAAGGCTACAACAGCCAGGACATTAACTGAACAGAGTTAGCCAACGCCCCAGCCGATCAAATCACGGTACAAGAAGGGTGATGGGGGGTTACAGCTCGCTATAGTGCATACTCGGACACTCGATACCTACAGGCGACCTTGTCTAAGGCGCGATGGACTAGCCGGAAATTATATCCGATACCTTGTTTCGTGGTAGCTAGCTTGCATGCGAGTCACGCCTATTCTATAGCTATAGATGTACAGTCCCGAAAAAAAAATTGAGCAAGATGGTTTTTTATGTAATGGCAAAACGTGGAAGGAGGATGGGAGACTATGGTAGTTATCGGTAATGAATAGAAGAATCGTGTTACTATAACATTAATATAATAAGGTTTAATAATAATCGAAGAACATAATTTTCTATTCAACGTAACTAAAGATGGAGGTAATTTTAGTAATAAAAAAAGCCCCGTTTTCAATCAAGCTTTGGCCTGATAACGCGGGTTAAACGAAAAGCTTGATTTAATTAGCTTTAACGTCGATTTGACGCCAAAATTCTTGATTGAAACCGCGCCTCTATTATTATTATTATTATATTTTACTATTATAATTTTAATTTACTAATGACTAATCTAATTAAGAGAACTGATTGACCATCTGTCCCAAAAAAGTAATTTCAATAAACGTTCGTTTAAATAAATGATAACTCTGTCGAATATTCCCTTCGAAAGGTACAAATCGCGAGAGATAACACGCTAGATTATCTTCACGTTCGCTGCAACTTGAGGCTGAATTTACTAACTCTATAGAGTACATATAAACTCGAAATAAATGTTTACCAGTCATTTGCGAACTATTTATTATGCAGTGTACCTTCCTCAAACAAAAATTCAAATTATATTCGACTAATCACGTCAAACACGCAAATTAAAGCGTTAGTGGCTTGACGTTTTTATTATTTTCTAATAATATTTTTATTGATTTAAACGAAGGGTTGGATATTTATCAAAATTCCGTACACCTAAATCTTCTGGTTGCCATCCAAATCAATTTTATAATATAAATATGAGTCGGTTTTCAACTATCTTAGCAATAATGCTACTATTATATTTGGAACTCGTGAAAAAACCTTGACAGCCTCACTTGAAGGCTGATTAATTTTATGGGGTGTGATTTTAAAGCACCAAACTTTTACGTTTTTACAGGAAATATCGTGCATGATTTTCGCTGTTGATTTCTAAGGAAGGTGGCGAATATTTTTCTTGTCTCAACTAACTATGAAAATGTAAATGTGCAAGACGTTTTCAAAATTAAATACGAATATATCCAATCACTAACGCTTTAAAATCCCTAATGTTTGACCGACCAATAGGACCGGTGAAATTACGATTGTAAACGAAATACACACACATAATCTAGTCACGAAGTTCAACGTATTTCAAGTAACTAAGTATAATATAAGGTTATGGGAAGAAGACTGGAGCTTAACAGATCCACACCAACTTCGCACTTATTATTTCAAATACGTCGAACAGACTTTTCAACTTCACTCTCTCATATCTCCACCCAAAATTGCATAATTACTATTCCCATTAAAATAAACCAAAATAAGGGGAGGGAGTAAATTTCGATGTTAATAAACCACTAGAGAACATTACGGCGGAATTACAAAACCCCTGAAAAGCGCGAATCAACTTAAAGTGAGGCTGTCATGGAATTTACAAGAGTTCGATTTCTATTAGTGAGTGGCGAGGCATCTTTTTCGAGTGGCGAGGCAGGATTTCATTATTTTATAATAATCTAAAGAATGTCTACTTTCCAGGGCTCCCAGCGCACAACCCAAAAACTTTTATAGGTATTATAGGTTTCAAAAGCCAAAAATATAGGTTATTTATAGGCCCAAAAATATCAATTTATAGGACTTTTTATAGGTTTTTAGTGTCGAAAAATAGGAGTTTTATTATTGCTGACACGTAGTGCAATACGCTACATAACTTATAATAAAATATAATAATTATAACCAGTGACCAAGGAGAGGAAACCTTTCTGCCACAGCTTTGGTTTTTGCGAACATTTTCACTTTTTCGAGCAAAAGAATAATTTTTATAGTTATATGGATCATACATTTCGAATTTTATCAGCGAAGTTGAACAAATTACCCAAAAAAATAGGTATTATAGGTAAAAAAGTGAAATTATAGGTTTTTATAGGATCACTTCAGAAATATAGGTAATTATAGGTATTATAGGTGGTCTGGGAGCCCTGACTTTCTAATGGTGCAATCTGTTTTTTTTTAAGAGGTCGAAGAGAAAAGTTACAAGCATTTGCATATAGGGCTTATTTTTGGACCTTGGCTCGACTTATATCACCTTTTTCAAAGTGGAGAAACATCATTTTATGATCTTAAAATAATATACGTAATGTCTACTTTCTAATGGTGCAATCGGTTTATACCTAGGAGGTCGTAGAGAAAAGTTACGGCAATTTGCATTTTCATATAGAGCTCATTTTTGGAATTTTTCTCGATTTCTTTCGAGTGGCGAAACACTTTTATCGAGTGTCGAAACATAATTTTATGATCTTAAAATAATAAGGGTAATGTCTACTTTCTAATGGTGCAATCGGTTTATGCCCAGGAGGTTGTAGAGAAAAGTTACGGGGCCGCAAATAGTTGGATTTTCGACAGAATGTTTATACTATGTGTAGGAGTTGGAAATAATTATTTCATGATTCATTTTGAAAAATATACCCTCATTTACCCCTTCGATTAGCTGTAATTAAGGCGGTTTTAAAGTTGTAGATGTTTAGTAGATTACACGTAGGGTTTTTTAAGGCAAATTCTCGAGAGAATCGACCAGTACATTTTTCGATATAAGCTATAGGTGCTTTTCGCTGACGGTAATTATAAAGGTCGGGGATGGGAGCGTGGTATCTTTCGCCAAACGCCCATCCTCCAGGAGAAGAAGCGATCCTATAAAGGTTCTCGTGGGACCGGGTGGAGCCTTTCTCCTAGCGTATAACTAACTATTCTACTCAACCGAGTTGCAGTTCGCGTTTAGAGGCTTTAAAGGGAGGCTAAACGGACAATTTAAAGGGCTACGGACTTTAATTAAAATGTATAATATAATTCAATTATTATATCTCGAAATTAATGATAATTTTTAAAAAACTTTAACGATGTTATAATTTGTTAAACCCAATCAAAATCATCGGTTTCAAAGCCAATTACCCAGGGAATATTTTGTATTACGTAAGACAGTTTAATAATGACGTCATGATATATCAAATCACGCGCGTCACACTAAGTTTATTTTTTAAAATTGATTTAGGATCCATGCGCCACAGAAGGAAAAATTATTTTCTAAATATCTCTCGGACCTCGGCTAAAATTCTTGAGCTCTTAGCGCCGGGTGATGTTTTGGCGGGATTGGTGGGTAATATCATTCCGTGACATCAGACCTTGCGATTAAAGGCAACCGTAAGCTCCGCCCCTTTCTGACAAAGTTACAGCTGTTCGATATTTTTGGGTGGATATTAACCATTTACTCGATATAAGAAAGTTTTCATTAAGGTTTTTTTTCACGAAACTTAACTAGGATATAGTTTCCCTTTAAAAAAATAATATTTCTACTGACAATCTCCCTTTAAACTTTGAAGAGAAGCTAAGCGCAATCGCCTTGATCATGCACGGGTCCGAGGCTTTATAGGGCGTTGGCACGTTGGTCAGGTAGAGAGCCTTATCCTCCTCTCTTCCGTTAAGGGTCATAAAGATCACGCCAAGTTACGACTGATGTTCCTCTTCCAAGGAAAACCCATTAACTTTAGCCCGGAATCTTTCTTAGCAAATTTGTTAGTAGAAAGAGAGCGAATATAGTTTAAAATGGGGAGATTAGGAAAGTAATTGGTATAGTTATAGAGCTTCGACTTTGTTAGTTTCGCTACGTAGAATGTTATAGTTTATAGACAAGGTAGGTTATAAAGTATCTCTTCTTCCGGGTATTAATGGGTAGGGATAATAAAAATTTACATTTTGCGTGCTAATTAGTTTTTATCGAGATTTAATGACGAATCAAATGAATATGGCGAGCGTAGGGGTGGATAGTGCTTTAGTCAAAGATATCGAAAGCGTCGGATATTGATAAAATCAGAAACAGCGTCGTTAGAAATAAACTTAGATTCATTTTTTGTCAAAATTTGATTCTTTCCCGATTTTTTGCACACTTGAGTTTGCAGCGAAGTTTATCAAAAGCCGCGTTCATACTAGGCCTTGGAATCGATTTAAACCGTTTCAAAACGTATCGTTGGAGTCGTATGAACGGGAAACCGTCTTTTCTCGAATCGATTTGATTCGATTTCTCGAAACTGCTTCGGGGAGCATGCAGTTTCGTACCGATTCGGTTTCAACAACCGATAGATGATCGATTTATAAAGATAATTCGTGAACACGATTGCTAGCGATTTTAATATCGGTTTATTTTTACCGTTTTAAATCGATTAAGAAATGCTAGTGTGACCGTAGCTAAAGTGCATATAGATTTAAGGCACGTTTTCAATCAATATTTTTGGCCAATAATCGAGTTGAAGCGTGGATTTGATAATTAAACTTCTCTTGGAAAAGCGAAAGCTTGAAAAAGTAGATTGAAAAATAGTAGGATCGATTTAAAACCAATTTTATATTCCTCTTCACCTTCCCTTTAGAGGAAACTTGAAATTAGAAATTAACTCTCTCGAATAGGAATTAAATTAAAAGAATTGATATAATTCAATCCTCGCATTCGCAGTACCTTTGTAAATCTATCTTGATTTTAATTTCAAAGATCCCAAGGGGTTTTAAAAATTATTATTTGGTTACAAGGAGCTGCAGGAAATGACAAATTAATAATTAAAAATATTCCGCCTGTAGGAACGCTTCTTTCCTACAGTATTATAGAGGATTTTAGAAAAGGGTTATATAGGAAGGTGGGAAATTATGAGCTCGGCTTGATTCTATACGACGAGATTTCAAACTAATTCCGACTTTAAAGGTAAGAGTTCAGCGACATAAATTAATCATTGTTTAACCAGTTGTACCCTTTTAATTCACTTTTTAAATTTTTCTAATCTATCTTGCGCTCTATTAGCTCGAATTGAGTGGACGAAACCCTGGTAGGACCCTCAAGAAGAAATTGTTCCGAAAATAACTTTATTAACTGTTCCATTTTTAGCTCCAAGTTTCCTTTTAATCAATTCCACATTAAAAATCGACCATAGAAATTTTAATGAAATTTTGAGAAAGGACTGGAGTTCTAATTTTAATTAATATTATTAAATTATTAACACAAAATATATCTACTAAAATAGAGATCGGGGTTTGGACAAGAAAATTTCTGATTATTTTATCTTTATTCATAACTTAAAATTTTTCGAGGAAAGTCTATGATAAATCCAATGTAATCGCGAATAATTTTCCGATTATTTTTTATGATTAACTGATTAACTGATAGTTGTGGATTATTTTGTCCAAACCCCGATCTCTATACTAAAATTTAAGTTCTAATACTTATCTTAGAAGATAGCTATAAACTTATGCTAAAATAAATATAAGAAGCCAACCAGCGGGAAGTAAAAATTTCGTGAAAGACCTTTAAAATGCATTAGCGTCCCCGTGTAGAAAGCGAAGACAGGTATAAACGCTGCATTCTGTACGGTTACCTATACTTTCATCCTTAACCTCACTCCAACCCATATGGGTGCACCCCGCCTATGAAGTCATCCAACGCCACTCGTCGGAATAAGAAAAGACAGTGCAGCTGTTGTTTACGCTTTTTCTATATGACCAAACTAAAGTCCTCCACCCCCATTAAATGGAGAGTGAACCGGAAAATATTTAAAAAGATAAACTTTTCGAAACTTAAAACGGACGGGAAAATCGTGCGAATTGTTTTCTGATGTTTTACGATAAAAATGCAAACAGTAAAAATAATATGTACTAACAGCAAGAATCCATTCAGGTTCCATAAGAATATGGGAGCATAGCTTTAGCCTCTGGTACCATCCTCCCAAACTTTGTAACAAAAGTTCGTCCGCAATTTTCTCAACATTTGTACGCTTAGATCTTTTTTCGGTCGGCTCCATTTTTATTACCCAAAATATTATGTCAAGGTCGTTAGTGGCGCGGGTTAATAATAGATGTCAGGAGCGATTTACTTGAAAAATCGATTCGATGCGGACGAACCTTTGCTACAAAGTTTAGGAGGATGGTTATTGAATCGCGGCCCTCCCATATTCTTATGGAACCTGAATGGATTCTTGCTAACAGGAATTCATCAATAAATATACTCTGAATGTTGGACATAATGCCTTTACTGTATTCCGACTCGTAGTTAAAGAATAACTATTTTTTATTATGATACGATATTAGACGCAAACAAAAAGTTCACTCTCCCTTTGGGGAGAATGGGAAGAGGACTGGTATTCCTTCATCTTTACGAGTAGCACCGCAGCTGCCCACCCGCGCCCAACTTGTCCCACCCCCTTAAAGAAGATTAAGCGCCAACAGCGAACGTCCATCTTAATATCATCTACGCAGTCATCGCCCTTAAACTTTACCTATTGCTTATGGCACATTTCGTCTGAAACTGCAATACTTAGTTAGGCTAGGCCATAATATCTTAAAGAAACTATAGGTTCTATTTATGCGGATATTTATTGTGGAATTTATAATGAAAGGTGTCAATTTAAAATTAAGTAACGATGTAATTAGATGAAACCTTTCATTCTAATTAAAAATACATCTTTAACGGTCCAAGAAAATGTACGGTAAACCCCATAATAGTTTGGATAGAAATCAAGTTTCTAATTTACAAATTTTATACAGCCTTAATTCACTTTGGATTCGTTATCCAGCTTGTGATTTAATTAGTAAACTCGCAACGTAATTGAATTGTCGTAAATTTCAAAATCCAAAAATAAAATTTGGATAAAAAAGGAATTTTTTCCCTTAAAATTAGTGTAAAATAAGCGCAAAAATTCTAAAGATAGGGAATCATACAAGTTTTTCGCTACTAATAGAAAACTTTGGTGCAATAAAAAAACACTCTAAAACCCATTGATCGTTGATAGACTTAGCGATAAAACTCCGACATCCAGATTGAGTAAAAAAATAAATGATGTTAAACCTCGGATTTCTTATTCAATATATTACGCTCGTTTTTAAAACCAAAATAAACATCCTGGGTTGAGTTTAACTTATATAATACCACAAGTACATCATCTTTCAAGTTTATAAGACGACATACTGCGGGTGACGATGTAGGGAGTCCGATTTTCTCAGCCCATTGTTTCACCCTAAGTATAACTAAATTTGTACAGAAAGGCGGCCTGGCCCAGAGTAAATCAGACTCGAAATCGCGACGGCCGGGCGAGACACGCTCCTTCGTTTCGCGCGAGAGAGAGGGGGGAGAGTTGTTTTCCGTCGATACATTTTCAACCCCGTAAACGTCTAGAAAGTTCAGCGCAATAATAGCACGGCCTACTTAGTTCCAATCTCAACCGGTAGAGAGGGAAATTTCGTATTCCGTATCTCGATCGTTTAGAGTTTTTGGATTTTTTTCCCCTCTTTCCTCGGGCGAAAGCTCTGACGACAAAACTTTCAGAACCACATACCAATCATAATAAGCCTTGTTGTAAACTTGAAGCGTGATTTACTTGTGGCAATACGTATAGTGTACAGTTTAGTCTCAAGATAAACTGTTAAAATCATATATTTAAAACTCGTTATCAATTTCAGCGGGTAGCGTTAGGAGAAGTCAAAAGGGGGCTAACAGATTTGCGGTGCGACTTGAAGGATGGTTACGTGGGGTAGGGATTCAAGGATTTCTATAGTTTAAAGAGATAGTCACACCTTGTTTTCTAATAAATTCACGTAATTTTGGAATTTGAATTTGACACTAACGACTGACTAAAGAAGGGCCTCGGCTCGTAAGGTCTTGTAGATAAAGTTTTACGATAATTACTTAATTTCAACCATATCTTAACCATGGTACGTAAAAAATTATACAACTTGGTTTATTCTTCGCGCCTTGCGTAAAGAGATAACACGTTAACACGTTAACTATCTCTTGACGCCAGAGACGAAAAAGAAACTTGGATTTCTTTATTTTTTATTTTTTTTATTCTCTTTTCTGGGCTCCTGGAGGAGAGAGAGGATGGCGAAGTTATCAATCTCTTTCCAACGCAAGACGGACCATATAACTCTTTCCCAACCAGTCCCGCGAGAATATAAACAGATGTGATATAAAACAATGAATAAAGTTAGTTCAGGTGGTAAGGAATGAAGATGGTAAGAAATCTAACCACATTCACTCTCCACTGTATTACATCTCTTCTCGCGGTTAGATGACATATATGTTGGGCGGGAAAAAGTCCGAAACAGGCGGCTTAAAGAGGAGAGTAGCTGGTCTCTCTCTTTCTCTCAGCCTCTCTAGTGAAAATAAGGCGATAGGCTGATGGAGGTTTGGCCACGAAAAATGCCTCAACAGGAATGCCCCTAAAAGATTGGCTTCACAACCTGACAATGTCATTCTTAGAGAAACGGTCAATCTGTCCCTCTAGCTGTTGTTATACGCGCGTGTGTACTGTTTTCGTTTAACTAAAGAAAAACCCTACACCCGGTTTTAAGTTAAAAGAGTGGCAACCAGGATACTAAGAACCAATCATGGTGTTTTTGTGATCTTAATGCTACGGAAAAACTAAACCTCGCAAAATAAACCGGTTTGCACGACTTCAAAATAGAATAATTGAAGTATTTAATGAGTTAATTGTTAACTCGAAACTATAAATTTAAATTTAAATATTAATTGTTAAACGTAATTTGTCATTGTTAGACGATAAAGAATCGATAAAAAATCAATTGTTGTTAGGTTACATTCTCCCTTTAAGGAAAATTATATTTTTGCCAGGATCAAAGAACGAAAGTTAACTATCTATATGCCATATTCTGTTATAGAATAGTTTGTATAATGGGAAAAGCTGAAGCTCATTGATACACAATGATAAAAATCATAGAAAATAAAATAGTGTTAACACCTCTATATAAGTTCGAATTATAGGTTAAGCGAAGTGCTTGGAAGTTTAAATCGTTTCAACTCTTATTTCAAAGTTTCAAACGGTTTTAAAAAATTTTAAGCGATTCTCTGGAGATACTAGTAAGCTTAGTTCAAAAACGACGTTCAAATAAATTACAGAAAATATCTTGCTAAAGGAATAGACTCATTTAAAATGAAGATTTCGTTTAAATTGACACCTATTACTAAAAGTTGAAGGTCTATATTGTTTTATATTTTAAACTTTTTTCATACTGTAAGTTTTAGACCTTTGATATTGATGAAACGAGTGCTTTTGAAATAAATTTAAAATTTAATTTATAGACAGATTAGACGTACCTGGAGAATTATATATTTTAAAATGAGTTCCTGATAGTAAATTAATCATTGATAAATTAACTTCTAGAAATTCTACCCATTTCCATTAAATTTACGCTTTTAATATTAGCCAAGTTGGAATTAAAAATATTCTTGTTTATTCCTAATTGTTTCCAAGAATGCCGCCTTGATGTGTTATGGTTATATATAGAATACGAAAATTAAAATCCCTAGAGAAACAGTGCACTGTTTCCAAATCACGAAGTGAAACTTTACACATTGGCGAATGTCGTCAATATCTGTTAGGCACGCATAAATGAGCATCATACTGCGGGCTTAGCCAAATTTAATCCGTTTACTCTATAACCCTTTGAAAAGACTTGTTTACCAGGCATAGGTAAAGGTCAAGTCTTATACAAATTCCTTATTTTATTAAAATTAAATTTTATTTCGTCTAAAATAATTAAAATGGGGAAAGTGCCTATTATACCAAATTAAACCATTTCTTGTAAGGTGGATTAGAAACTCAGGTTTTGCATGTTTAGAAAAAGGGAATTGACTTTAATAGCGTTCATACTAGGCTTTGAAATCGATTTAAACCGTTTCAAAACGATTCGCTACAGTCGTGTGAACGGGAAACCGTCTTTTCTCGAATCGATTTGATTCGATTTCTCGAAACTGCTTCGGGAACCAGTTTCGTAATAATTCGGTTTCAACAACCGATAGATGAAACTACAATAAATCGATTTATAAATATAACGCGATGAAGTGAACGGTTTCCTTTTACCGTTTCAAATCTATTATGAAATGGTAGCTTAATTATCCCGTGATTTGTAGATGTTATCTAACGAGGGACAAGCTTAAGACGGTAAAATATTATATTTCACACTTGCACACATGTTTTCAACGGGCAGAGGCAGGAAGGCCGGTCTTATTACGGTTATTTTATTTATTTTTAGTGTATAAATTGAATATTCGGGGAAATTATAATTGCGGTGCGGTTTTATCAAGAACACGTATCAGGTTTTGGTCGTCTTATCTCTCTCGAAAACGTATATAATTTATAATTATACATATATTGAACATTTCTCGCACTGATTTATTTGAGAATCAAATTATTATTCCACATAGTTGAGCAGTTTAATGGCGAAATTGGTTTGAGGCTAGGCGTTAAAGTTATAAGTTCGGTTTAGGGTTTCAGGATATACGTAAATAACAATAGGCTATTATTCAAAATGATATTTGGTGGCTTAGCGATAATCTTACTGAAATGGACAAGAATTTATGGCTTAGATTTAAACGAGGATCATAGCCAGACATTTTCCAATGACGATCGACACTGGTCAAATGATTCTTTGACCATTATTTGAAATTGTACAAGACTCTGCGTTTATACTAAGCCTTGGAATCGATTTAAACCGTTTCAAAACGTTTCGCCAAAGAGTCGTGTGAACGGGAAACAGTCTTTTCTCGAATCGATTTAATTCGATTTCTCGAAACTGCTTCGGGAACCAGTTTTATACCGATTCGGTTTCAACAACTGATGGATGAAGCTACTGTAAATCGATTTATAAAGATAATGCGTGAACACACGACGATTAAAACGATTCCTGGCGATTTAAATATCGGTTTGATTTTAACGTTTCAAAACGATTATTTTATTTCCTTGACCTTTAGAGGTCTTTTTTAAATTTCCTGACTTCTCCCCGAGTGGTAATCGGACATAGGTAAAATTTGTAAGAGATTTGAAAATCACTGATTGATTTTGCATTTTAAAAAAATGATTTCAGGGGTGATTTCACTATTTCTGGTGTGATTTAATTTCAAAATCGTAAGGTGATATTTAAATTCCATAACTTTTTGGCCCATTTTCATTCAAATTCCCTAACTTTTAAAGGTTTTTCTGGTCATTCTCGGACTTAATGTCCATTTCTAAATTTTCTAGGATATCTTTGTACGCGGTGAAAACTAAGTTTGATTTTAAATTTATATATACATATATACATCAATCTGTTTCCTGCTTATCAAACAAGAATTGCGGAAGGGAATCATGTTTGCCTTTAAATTCAATAGAACGCAGGCGTTCGCCCAATACTCGTGATACGAGTTCAAGAGAAGTTTGCAAAGACTAAATTTCCTCTTCGAGATTAAACATTGTGTAAGTATTCGCGTCTGCTTTTGTTCATTTTATGAATACTCTAATTATTATGACGCGTCATTCGATTGTAATACGCTGAAAAAATTATAATTAGGAATATTAATTCGAGCTTCTTCCTTTGTATATGAAACAATCATAGCAAATTATCTCCCTTAAATGACAAACAAACACCACGTAAATGTAACAACTTAAAACCATCCGTGGTGCAATTAAAATATAGAGTAATAATATCAAAAATCATTTTATAGCAAAACGAAGCGTACCAATCGACGGAGCGTTAAATTTATACTCTCAAAACTACGTTTCGTGATTGGCTATTGCATTGTTTTATGACAAAAATTAATTTTTTACGCCATTTTCTACCCCGGAAACAATTCAACTCGAAATTCAACCAAGTTTCCTGGTTCCTTTAAAACAATAAAGTTAAAACTTTACTTTATTATGGACGATTTCACTTGATCAAATTATAATATAGACTTGCGCAATTCGCAAAATTTGAAGGCCAGTGGCTACAGGGCCGGAATAAGCAATTTTGCGCATGGTAGCCAAAATTATAGGCGCCCTCTAATTTGAAACTCAAACTCAATCCCACATTCATCGTAAGGAACATGGACAACCAGAATATCCTGGATTAGTAGCGTATTTACGAATAGGGTCAAAGGTCAAGGATAAGAGTTTCTGACAGGAATTTACAAACGGGGGCAAAAACTAGGATATTTCTGAAATGGGGGCAAAAAGTCAGGAGCAAAAGGGATTTCAAAATTCAAAATGGAGGCAAGGGTCTTGGATTACCAAAAAAGGACTCGTATATAAGTTCAGTGATTAGTCAGGAAGGGATTCCAAAAATGTGGGCAAAAGGTGAGGGATAAATCCAAGATTTCCAAAATTATGCCCAAAAGGTTATAAATTAAAAACAATACTGAAAATTCAGTTTATTTTGGTCAACCTAAACATGCACAACCAAATTTTACGGCGAAAAAGTCAGGGATTATCAATAAAAACTGGTGAAAACTGTGGTAAAACAGAGTTCCCTAATTATGCCTTAGAAGTTCAGACTTAGTTAAAAAAACGTCCCATACATATAGACAGGCTAGACAATCAAATATTGCTCTATTGTAGCCGACAGGCTGTAGTGACGCCAATAGACTAAAATATAACGTAACAATTACCTTTCAACATCCCTTTTCCAGCTACCAGCCAATAAAAACACAAAAAAATCCGAGCAGCAAAGCTGCAGTTTTTGATTAAAATCTAGCGAGGTTCACCGAAGTCCATTACGGAAGAAAGGAAACCATCTATTCGACCCAGCATATCGCAGTAGTACACCTAACTAAGTATGTATCGTATGACCGAACTACCTTAGAAGTTAGTTTTTTTGTCGTTTTTCTCCCTTTTTTTGGTAACAGAAGAAAGAGGAACTTTTCTCCTCTCTTTGTCCTTTTTACTTAATCGAAACTGAAACCTATTTTTGGTCCTTCCTGAGGCAAAGACCCCCCACCAGGTTACTAGCCGCGCCAATTTTTTAGTTCAAGTTGCAGTAGCACCATATTTCTTTTCTAAACTAAAAATAGGTACAATTGTCAAAAAAATCTGGCCTTTAAACATTGGGATGCGCGGAGTTTTAAAGAGGGCCTGAAGGGAATGGAGTATAATGCACGATAATTTAATTTCAAGAAATATATGTGTGTCGATTTCCCTTTATTTTTAGCAATTTTTTTCCCTTATTCTGATTATGGTTTAAGACCGTCGTTGACCTAGCTCTTTTTAAGTCAGGATTGCAATTGGTCAGATTTTACCTTCTCTGAAATTTTAATCTAACCAACTTTAAAATATATTAATTTATATTATATTTCAAGTTTTTTATACTTATTTAAAGCCATATTCAAAAATTCGCACTCTAGCTTATAGACGCGTTCTTATAAGAAGATTCAAAATTTAAAATATATCGATTTATATTAATTCCGATTGATTATGGAACGTAATTAACGTTCATTTTCACGTAAAAAGATTGAACTTCCTGGACTAAGTACCTTCACGAAAAATATACCGCGAAAGCAACCGTATTAGGGCTATTTTTTAAGGCGAATTATAAGAGGAATGAATTTAAAATATTGTTCATACCGTATCCCTTTAACAATCGTATTTTTAAAAAAATCACGTGACAAACCCTTTAACCTATTCTTTTTTCATAAAAAAAAAATAGAAAAAAAGCAGCAAAAACGTGGATGAATTGGTTCGCCCAAGAAATCGTTCTCATAAGATACTAGTCTTTCCAACCAACACCAAAAAGAAGGGAAAAAAAAGTTTTAAAAAACATTTTTTGGAACACCAGGCACGACTTTTCTAAAGGACTTATTTTCTAGGCTTCACCCTTCTTCCTTCCATATTGGACAATGATAAAGATAGAGCGGGTCGCTAGAGAGATGACGAAGCTACAGTCATAAGGGTACTATATAGATATTTTCAAAAAGGAGAGCATACCGAGTAAAATAACTGAAACCTATTCAAAGGGATTGGTGACTTATACCGCGTATTAGTATATTTTTTAATAACATTATATTAATAATAATCCTACGTTATTCAGAATGAACGACGAGCCGCGGCTCAATACGTCTCGATGTACAATTTTGCATCAATAAAATCGATAATTTTTGGTTTTATCTATCTGTCTCACGGGCTCTATCTTCGTTAATAATTCTAATAAGTATATAGGTTAGGTCATTTTGGGTTAGGCGAGGGGGCAGACACTCAGGTGTACAAAATTTTTGAACTCTACACTATCATAGCTGAACTCAGAGCTCATGAGAGTTCGAACTCAATGCACTGTCAAAGCTGAACTCAGGTGTACAGTAAATTCAGGAGTCTGACCCCTCGGGGTTAGGTCAGAAGCGGTTAGATTAAGTTAGTTTGGGTTAGGTTAGAACGGATTAGGTTAGGTTGACAATAGGACATACACTGAAATATGAAATAAAGTTGTCCTCAAAGATTGTTTCGACTCACACTTATACTAAGGATAAACCTAAGTTTAATGCTAAATATGTTACTTTCATAACATACGGATACTGCCATTGACATTGGTGTAGATTTATGTTGAAAAAAACCGATGAAATTAACTGAAATATTTCATTTTTAGAAAGTAGTATGTTTAAAAGGTATGTGAAAGCTAAAAATGGTCGCCATAAAAAGGGTTGCGTAACGGGGTTGGCCTTAGTACAGACTCAATAAGAAAAAGAAAGAAAAAAGATCTACGAGGATGAGTAGCAGTAATAGAAGTCACGAAAATATGAGGATCTCTCTCCCAAGAGTAGTTTTTTTTTATATCATTTTGTCTTAGAAGTTAGAAGGCGTTTCTTTTTGAGGCGAGAGAAAAACCGCAGAGAAGTACTCTTGGACTTGTCTAACCCTCAAACATATTGTCTTTTGGGTTTTTATTTATTTGGGTTTGTTTTTAGGCTACTCTTATTTTTTGTATCCTCTTGACTTTAATAAAAGATATTTCCAATTTGTTTGCGTGGTATAGAGGACTCACTCAAGACCATTGCTATAAAAAGGTTTGGATCGCATTGCTATACTTTTTCAAGTCATATCCGTAACAGTAAAACTTAAAGGAAAACTGAAGAAACATTTTTGATTTAGAGGTTTTCTGAATCGAGGTTATCGAAAATCTAAGAAAAATAACAACTTTTATTTTTAAGCGTTCCTAAAATATGATAAAAATTGTTTTAAAGGGAGAATGCAACCTAAGAACAAGTGATTTTTTATGGATTCCTTATCGTTTAAATAGTCCTAATCCACCCGTAAAAACAAATAATAAATTAATTTAAAACTTACCATCAAAATAGGCTTAGCTGGATTCATGGAGATCCTGATTTCCCCGACCAATGACATTGATCACAGAGATCGCGCATTCCACATATAAGAGCCATCGATCAATGTCATTGGTCGATGGTCCTTATACCCCCGGGGAGTTCTGGTGATCTCCGTGAATCCAACTAAGTCTATTTTCCAGGTAAGTTTAAAATTTATTTCTAGTTTAATATTTGTTTTTAATTTTTTTGACTGTTGTTAAGAAAATTACAGCTTTGATAAAAAATGTAGTTCATTACTATTCGTAAGAACCACAAATTGCACAATTCTTAATAAAAGTATAATTTATTCTACCGTATTTAATTGTTTAGAGTGGAATTTGTGGTTATTAAATATTAAATATTTTTATGAATTTAAGCCTTATTTATTATTCGTATAAACAGTATCAGAAAATAACTCAAATCCTTAAATTATTCTTATAAAACCGTGTCGGCTCCGCAGCAATATTTGGCTTGGCCTAGATATGAGAACTAGACTTGAAATATTTATAAAATTTAACAAAGTTTGAATGTGAAAAACGTTTGTTTACTTAAAAAGAAGGGCGAAGAAAAAATCTTCTCGACACTATTGAGTTTCGGTATCATCTGAAAACGAAGTGGAAATGGCCAGAAGAAGCCGCGCCACACGCATCTAAAAGTTCTTTTTTTATATCTTCAAAAAATATAAAAATATTTTCCCCGGCACAAAAATAAAACAAGACGGACTTTCAACAGTAATATTAGAAAGTCATACCCAGAGAAGAATAGTTTAGACACGGGTTAAACGCTTTCGTTTCAATCTGTACATGATTTACGCGATTACGTTACTGATTATAGCCTTTGGAAATGATAAATACGTACTAAGTTACGTCGAAGATATAAGCTTGAACTCTTTTTATTTAGTAGTACACTAACTACTCGATTACGTAACTGATTACGGAGAAAAATGGGGCAAAACGTCAGGGTAAATTCAGGAAATTGATCCACAACTTACTAGGGTATGGAAATGTAATATATCTATATAGCTACGGCCACACTACCATTTCTTAATCGATTTGAAACGGTAAAATCAAACCGATATTCAAACCGCCAGGAATCGTTTGAAACGCCACTTGTCCACGCATTATCTTTATAAATGGATTTATTGTACCTTCATCTATCGGTTGTTGAAACCGAATCGGTACGAAACTGGTTCCCGAAGCAGTTTCGAGAAATCGAATCAAATCGATTCGAGAAAAAAAGGTTTCCCGTTCACACGATTCCAGCGAAACGTTTTGAAACAGTTTAAATCGATTTAAAGGCCTAGTATGAACACAGCTAATGAGAGAGATAAAAATATCAAAGAAAACTCGGAAAAATTAGGGAAATTGAAATTGTTGTCGAAAAGTTAGATAATTTGGAATTTTGCGAGTGAAAATAAAGTATTACGTTACGTGTCAACTATGGAATTCTTCCCAGACATAAATATAAAACCCAATTGAAACGAATTTAGGGACGAGACTAAAAAAATAAAGGATGTCATTCTTCCAGCGCATCTTAGCCGATTCTAGTATAAAGTAGCTATTCGTGGTTTTGGTGTAGGAAAAAGGGTGAGAAAAGCCAGAGTGTATAGCGATACGGCTAGGGTATAGAGGACCAAATACGGTGGAAACATCGTCTAACATACTAATGACATTTCTGGCTCGGTTATTCTTCTAAACGCGACCGAGAATCGAACCACCCACACCCTCACAAAAAAGGAAGAAGGAAAAAAAAAAAAAGCGGTGGTCTCAAAAATGATAAAGAAAAGTAAAAAAGATGATATGGTAAAGCCACCAAGAAATTATATTGCTATACTGTAGAACTGTTCGAATTATTCCAGACAATGCTATCAAAGCCTGTATAGATGGGATGGCTTTTAAAATTGATATATAACAGGATGGAACTGATCAGAACTAGGACTATTAACAATAACCTGACGTTTGTAAGCGTCCTCTAACGGCAAAAGGTTTCACTGGAGTTGTGTGAATAGGTAAAAGTCATCTTTCAAATCAATTTATTAGATTTCTCGAAACTGCTTCGGGAACCAGTTTCATACCGATTCGCTTTCAACAACCGATAGATGAAGCTACAATAAATCGATTTATAAAGAAAAATCGTGAACACGTGACGCTTAAAATGATTCCTGGCGATTTGAATATCGATTTGATTTTATATATAATCGATATATTTTTGGCATTTTAATTTTGAAATTTCTTAAAAACGGGTTAACCCAGAGGTATAAAATTTGGAAAATGGGTTTTAAAGAGTATGAAAAAACTAATAACGTTTTAAAAAATGATGAAATGCATGACATAATTTAAATGAACCTACAGATCCACCTATTACTCCTTCCCCTAACATTCCTTCATTACTTGAAATAACTCGAACATACAATAGCAATATATATATATATATTTCTCTATACTGATCTCTCTACCAGTTTGAGACACGTTTAAAAGTTAGACCATCACCACAATAGGAGTCTTCTAGACGCGTACGGCTATTAGGAGATTGGGTCCAACCGACAAGAAACCTAGAATTCTTTGATATATATATATATTTTTTTCAGTTTCTTTACTTAGGATAGATGGAGGGGGGAAAATGGTAGTATTACTTCTACTATCTGATATAAACTTTATTAAGTTCAATGAACAACTTTTATTGGCTGAGACCTAGAAAAGAAAGATTAGAAAAGAAATTTCTTGGTGTGTGTGGAATTATGTGATATTGCGTTCATAGTTCGAAGGTCGTGATTAAATATAAGATAAAATGTTATTAATTTTTCCTTTTTCGTACCGGTACTTTAATTATATCTTTTCGGATATATATTTTTAGTCTCAAACTATGAGTAAATAATGGGCCCAATGTATTAATTTCCATGGAAATAAATGGCCTATACTCGACATTTGGGAGCTTCCATGATAATTGCTTTTAAAAGAAGCACGTATTTGAATTTTTCTCCGAAAAATTAGTGATTTAATAAAATTATGAAGGTTATTTTAATTTAAAAAAATCTTCTCTAAATAGAGATCGGGGTTTGGACAAGAAATATCTGATTATTTTATCTTTATTCATAACTTAAAATTTTTCGAGGAAAGTCTATGATAAATCCAAGGTAATCGCGAATAATTTTCCTATTATTTTTTTATGATTAACTGATTAACTGATAGTTGTGGATTATTTTGTCCAAACCCCGATCTCTATCTCTAAGAACATGAGTGTACTGTAAGTCTAACACTTCTACAGGGGCATCGTAGAAATTGTATTAAACTATAGAACCTTTAAAGTGGGCTTCTTAGCGAACATGGGTGCGAAAGGTTGGAACACTTTTACAGGCGTTTTTAAAAGTAAAATGAAAATAAAAAGGTATTATGCGTAGGAAAAACATGTGTAAGTAATCTTGGGTTTATCGATGGAATAGTTCAACGAAATTGGTCGAGGTAATATTGGAATTATGATAATAAAGCCAAGCTAAGATAACATTTTCCATTAAACTAAAATTTCCCCAAACATCATGACACGAACTAACATTTAGGTTAATTTTACGAGGACATAGGCGGTTTGAAATAAAGGCAAGTTGAGCAAACATTTACTCTTAGCCGTCTAAAAGTCTACAAACATACACCAGGAAGAGAGAGGGCTATAGGAAAAGGAGAGAGGAAAGACTTTCCGAGTACTCGTAAAACTACATAGTGGAAATAATCCCATTGACGTCGACGGACCATCGCCATTTGGAAGCCTCTTAATATTCGAGTTATGGTGGTGGGCACGGATTTTAACTCACTAGCAGCCGCCAAGGGCGAGAGAGAAAGAGAGAACCCGACATTACAAAGACGTTAAATCCCCATCACTTGCGTGATAATATGAAAGAAAATATATCTAAATATAAGTACTCTGACGTACAGGGTACGCAAATCAGCTTTCCAGCTTAAAGTCCACGTACGAGGTAAACATTTACGACTTAAAAGGGTCCGACAACAAGGAAATATGTTTTGAAAATATCTAATTTAAGAATGAAGTCTGGAATTGTGAAGTTATCGTATAATAGGGTATACGAATCTTTTCCTAAGAGGTGGTAAATATAGATTGACCTTTATTTTACTAGTGACAATCTAAATTTCTACTGATTGATTATGGCCCAATAGCTATAAATTTCGAATTTTATGCACGTTTGAATTTTTGCGCTCGTGGTGTAATGTAATCGCGAATAATTAACCGATTATTTTTATGATTAACTGATTAACCAAATATTTGTGGAAAATCTTGTTCAAACCCCGACCTCTATCAAAAGCTAAATTCAAAACCTCAAAGCTTGGTTTTTAGGTGCAAGGAACGTCTTCAAATATTTAAAGGGAGGGGGAGCTTACTTCTGGTTGTGTTTTATAACAAATATATTTAAGCTTAGTCGTTTTTCCCGTAAGGATTTCAATAAAATTACAACTTTCCAATATCAAAGCAAAATTAAATTTAAAATTACAAATATTAAAATTAATTTGGACGTTTCATATGGTCTTAAGCATTAAAATGGCACCATCTTTAAGTAACGTTGTTTTGACAAATGTGTCGAAAGGCACGGGGACTCAACACTGAATCACGACGAGAACCTGTCAGTTTGAACTAACTTCAAGAGTAAAAAAAAACCTTGCACGTAGTGGCTTAGCTCCCAAGGCGATTGAACCCACCAACGTCGAAAAGTTCAGGTTGGAGAATAAAGGCAAATATATATATATATTTTGCATAAAAAAAAAGTCCATTGGGGCGCATCCTCCCGACAACTTTTAAAATGCATCGATCTTCTCCAATTTTAAAGGAACCTCTAGGACGTGCAGGGGGATAGTGGACTATGGGACGAAAGAATTTTAAGCCCTTGGCTTTTAAAAGGTTATGGTTTATTGGATTGTTGACGAGACGGACGAAGTGCATGTTCGAAACTTATTACTAGACTTTTTATATCACTGGTCTGTATTATTCCTTAAGGTTTCCTACATCACGAAGTTTAATAACTTAAGATTATTTAAAACTATTGGACAATACATATTAATTGTATATTAGCTCAAGAAAGATCGTGTAACTTTAACCTCACTTTCTAGTCTGCCGCATTAAACTTGAAATTAATCTTGAAGGTCTAGGATTTCTTCCGCGTGTCACCTGCCTGTTTCACTGGAAGTGGGCTCACCTTCTGAGCTTCCCCTTGGGTAGAGAGGCAAGAGAAAGCCTGGAGGGTGATTTTGTTTCCAGGGTGACATGCAGAAGTAATCCTAGGCCTTTAAAATGAATCGGGTAATTAATTACTTTACCCGGAAATTGTAATCGGTAATCGAACCTTTCCAAGTTCAACCCGTTTGCTTTAGATATCTGCGCATTTCTAAATGATTAAAATGTAAATTCTCTCAATACTCTTTCAATCCCAATATCTCCCAGAACGCCCTTTAAATAAAATCAGGATCTGTCACGATAAAGTAATTTAGGGGTTTTCAATATGTCTCGCTAATCTTGTTAAAATTCAGTCTAGAAGACAGAGAAGATTGTGGAGATGAAGAGATGAAAGATGTGTAGATGCCTAAGAGCAGGGCGTCCCGTACATCGCCAAAATAAAAAAGTAAACCGATCCAGACTAGCTTTTCGCTCTTTCGACCCTATAGCTTAGCTGTAGTTGACTGGATATGGCTTCGAGACCCACAATTTTATTTTTTCCTTTTTCATTTTAGTTTTTTTTTTTTTCACCAAAAAAAAAGAAAAAAATGGATGAAGACTGAAGAGGCATTGCCAGATAGATGAGAAAAAAGTCTCACACACACCCAAGATTGCACTCTGAAGCTGTACCAGTGTCCCATACAAAGTCTTCAACCCTGACAAAGTTACGGACATATCTAAGGATCAGGGTTGGGCCCAACCTTAACGTCTATTGAAAACTCTTTCAGAAGATGTTGAAACATACTTTTTACTACTTTTTAAAATCTCGCTAGTATTTTTACGTCTCCCTTCGGGCTATTCGAGATTCAGAGCCACGCTACATTATTAAGGTTTATATCTATAATGGGTGTCATTCGATATAAAAATAAAAACGACAGTGAAATAACGCCATTTTTTTTTAACTTCCATCGATTTTTTTGCGTTAGGTTTATGAGTTTGTTAGGATTGAAAATTTAAATTATCTGGTGACTAAATAAAATCTTCTCCCATAATCTATACTGGTGAGGGCTGGTGCCGGTAGATTTATCTATAATTCGCCCAATCAAAAGTCTATCACTTATATTCGATAAAAGTAAACAACCTTTAACCCCTTAGCGCGTGTCCCATAGGTTCAATTTAAATCGCGCGAAAATTGTACGTAGGAGGAAATATGGTGCAAGTTTTAGCATGAAAATCGATTTCAAAGAGTCGAAAGGAAAGGAAAAAAAGTTCGATCCATAAGAGGAGATCTAGCTTTCTATATATGACGGTCGGTAGCTATCGGCACGGTCCATTGGAGAGGCTAAAAGAATGGGTTCCGTCCCGCGTAGAGACGCGCCTAGGGGCGAAAAAGCGAAGAAAATCCAAAGAAGGAAAGGAGAAAAGATTCCGGGTACCAAGCTAGAGGAATTTTTCGACGCCAGACAACAACCGTACAACAGTTACAGAAGGACGTAACAACCTAAAGTTCTTTTTCGCGCTCAATGTATAAATTAGGGTCAGTTACAGGAAAAATATATAGGTTTCTATCCCGGCATTCATTTGAAATAAATTGAAAAATAAAGGGGATAAAACTTTCAAGAGCTATTAAATTGAGAATACAAAAATTACGAACAAATATTAAACTAGAAATAAATTTAAAACTTACCTGGAAAATAGGCTTAGCGGGATTCATGTAGATCCTGATTTTATCGCGTATAATCGAATGCGACTGTAAGTCTCGTGGAGATCTCGCGTGAACGACGAGCCTTTGCTCATAGGTCGCTAGACCTGACACAGAGGCAATTCAGCTGATCTCCATGAATCCCGCTAAGCCTATTTTCCCGGTAAGTTTTAAATTTATTTCTAGTCTAATATTTGTTTTGTTAACTTTTTATTGGTGGATTAAACCTATTTAAACGATAAGGAATCGATAAAAAAATCACTAGTCTACGTTGAAGTTAAAAGTATAAATTCATGATAAATGATATCCCTCTTAACTTGTAGTAAAACCAAGAAAACATTTATGCGCCTAAGTACATGAGAACCAAAAATATTCACCCTGTCCTAAAGGTATGTAGGAAAATATGTAGTTTGTCAAAACAGCGCTCGGCAAAAACAACCCTTTTGCACTCTAGTTATTTTTAGAGGTTTGATAAAACGAAATTGAACCAACGAAGATAATACCACGTTATATTTCGATTACCTTTTCTCCTTGATATAATTTATATTTACTATAGGTTTAACCCCATTTTTTTAAATGCTTTTAACCCCCCCCCCCTTTTTACTAAAAAAAAACCGCGCATTGAAGATACGACTTTTTTTCCTGACAAGAAACAAACACTCGGATAAAATGGGTGGAAAAGTAGGTCCCAAGTATTTGCGCGCCCCTGTTATACGTGCAGCCTGAAGTGGAAAGCTTTTAGCCACTTGGTATATATACAATGTGCATGCTTCGTCGTTCGATCTGCTCTAACATAGCAGAAACGTTACGATCCAACAGACCCTTACTTCAACCCTCACCCCATCGTCCCTGAGAAAAAAGAAAAAAGGAAAACCTAAAAATATCGTCAATATCCTCTTTCGGAAAACCGTGCACCGTTCGTGAGTCCGTATCTCTCATCTTCCGCGCTCCTTCAAACATTACGAGCGAACTACGTAATCATAAGAGGCTCATAAGAGCTGCGGAACATCCAGAGGGCTAAGAGAATCCCCCCCCCCCCCCCACAAAAAATATGTTCTTATTCCTATCTTTTATACTAGTTTTGTATAAATACTTAAGCGAATGCGTCGTACCATAGTACTTGCACTTTAGTTCCACCTACATGGGAGTAGTAAAACCCATCACAAAAGGAAAGGGGTCGAATAGGGCACCTCGTAATTAATTCATGCATGATGATTCAAAATCAAGTTTAAACTTACATTATATAACGGTGTTTACAAATACATTGAAATATTTATTCAAAATAACAACTCAAATTTTTTAATGGGCGTAGAATAATGCTCAAAACTTTGTACTTTAAGTTCGATTAACCCTATCTCTGACGCCTCTGGCGCAATGCATTTTTAATTGGAATAAATTTAAAGCTAGGTTTAAATTTCTCATTTATCTAAAATTAATCTCGTCTATATACGTACGATTTGTTTATTTGAATATAGAGTCTAGTTTAGCCTAGGTTTTCGCGTCTGCTAACTCGAGATTAATATTGTGTAATAATAAGTATTTTAATTAATTTGATAAATTTGGTTGTTTTAACTTAAGTGAATGTGAGATACATGAACTTTATAATCGTAAGAGATGTCGGTATTCTATGGCCTTGACCATCTTGCTAGGTGACCACGAATAGAGATCGGGGTTTGGACAAAATAATCCACAACTATCAGTTAATCAGTTAATCATAAAAAAATAATCGGAAAATTATTCGCGATTACATTGGATTTATCATAGACTTTCTTCGAAAAATTTTAAGTTATGAATAAAGATAAAATAATCAGAAATTTCTTGCCCAAACCCCGATCTCTAACCACGAAAAAAGCCCCAAAAAATAAGAATATTTGAAAATTTATTAATGACGATAGCGTACTTGTTAAATAGGTTGGCCTGTATATACCCTACGTAGCTGTAATTCAAACCTAACCTAAGTTATTATGGAAATAAACTCTAAAGCTTAAGTATTTTATTTTTGGGTATTCAAAGATATAAATTAAAGTTTTCCTACACAGCTCCAAGCTCCACTCTTGACATCAAATAGGATGTCAAATTACGGGTCTTTTGAAAGAATTATACTCATTCAAAGTGTTTGAAAAGAAATTTTCAAAAGTTATTTGCCTATAGAAATATTACGACTAGTTACAATTAACACACGTCAATTAAAAATCATTCTACATTCAATATATAATTAACATCAAACTAAATAAAAGAAGATGTATCCAGTCCAAAAAGCTACCCGACCTATTCGAAAATCATTGAAAGTAGAAGTTAACGTATTCAAAACCACGACATCCATCACATTCAAACTAACCCCCACGTTAGTGAATAACAAAATTCTTACTAAAGTTACAACAAGCACTAATTAATGAAGTTCAAGAACGTTGAAAGTGGAATATTATGTTTCCACGATGACTTGTGGCCATCTATAAGTGAGATTTTACTCACTGGTCTCAGTTTTACCAGGAATATATATATTTTAATCCAAATAGCATTGAGAAAATAATCCTCACCATCATCCATACCATAAAAAACCAACAACATCTCTAAAAACCAAAATAAAACCTTTATCCCATTGTTCTGAAAGATCCTTCCTTTTTTCGGATTTAAAGCTCCCTGTTATAATCTCCAAAACTGTCACTTTTACCCGTTTAAATTAAGCATACAACCTCAAATAATATCCTTATCTAATTTCAGGTAATGCCACGTTAAACATTCAGATATTTTTTTTCCCTTTTCAAACGACATTGATCTCCGTTGCTTCTAATTTATTAAACCATAGGAAAACCTGGCTTCGCTAAGCTTTTTGTTTATAAGTTCTAACAGAATGAAAAGCCAAGAATGAAAGTAAAAACATAAAGGATGCCGTGGCTTAATGAATGAGATTTTTGTCTTTTAATTCCTCGTCGCCTAGAAGCGTCAATATAGGATCAACCAAGAACAAATCGTAGAAACCCTAGAATGTAGGACTGTATAATTTGTATAACCGCGTTCATACTAGGCCTTCGAATCGATTTAAACAGTTTCAAAACGTTTCGCTACAGTCGTGTGAACAGGAAACTGTCTTTCTGTAATCGATTTGATTCGATTTCTCGAAACTGCTTCGGGAACCAGTTTCATACCGATTCGGTTTCAACAACCGATAAGCTACGGTCACACTAGCATTTCTTAATCGGTTTGAAAAGGTGAAATCTAACAGATATTGAAATCACCAGGAATCTTTTTAAGCGCCACGTGTTCACGCATTATCTTTATGAATCGATTTATTGTAGCTTCATCTATCAGTTGATGAAACCGAATCGGTAAGAAACTGGTTCCCGAAGCAGTTTCGAGAAATCGAATCAAATCGATTAGGGAAAAACTATTTTGGGTTCACACGACTGCATTGAATCATTTTGAAACGGGTTGAATCGATTCCAATCCCAAGTATGAATGGTCCTCAAAACGATCGATTCTCATATCGGTTTGATTTTATCGTTTTAAATCGATTGGGATACGCTAGTGTGAACGTAGCTTTAGTCTAGAACATTTAACAAAATAATACTTGACAATAATTCAGTGTAAAACTGAACTGGTTACAAACAAGCGGACTGCGTAGCAATCAAAGAGTATGACATCATGGAAACAAAGATCACAATTCGATGGACGTTCCCGCGTTTCTTAAATTAGTTCTTGGATCGAGGAATAAAAGGATTGGGGCCAACAAAATTTGAAAGAACGTGCTAATATGATTCAAGAAAAGTTTGCTTCGAATTGAAAGCCCAAGTGGATTGATACGCGATGTCAAACCTCATTGATATAAAATAGTCAATCTCAATTGATATTTGAAGAGGGGCGAACATTAAGTTTGCCGTTTCATGATGAAAGTTCAATATGAATTAATTTGGCGAGTAAGTAATAATGTTTCACCTGAACCTATGAAAGTCTAATACCCATTTATTATAAAGCTCTATTTCTAAAGTGGAATTTCTTCCGCATCTGAAAGTAATTTAGGGTTAAACTACCGTTACATTTCTTAAAAGTCCCGCTTTTCATTTCAAACTTATTGTTAATCGCACGTTCCAGAATTAAGTTTGTATAGTTTAGCGATTTATTTTTTGAAGTTCGTTATAAAGGCTTCAACCCAAAGGTGTAACATTTTAAGAATAGTCAAAAGAAAAATATATAAATATTGTTGAAGCCGAATCAGTTCTCACTAGAGACTTTAAACCCGTTTTGGAAGATGGTACAGAAACCACATCTTCAAAACTTAACATTAACAATCGTTCATCTAATTCTTCATAGCCGATATTCTCATCCCACTTAATATAGAGTAATAAGTAACATTGTGAATCCCGTAACAACGTCATGTACTTAAATACTGTCCAATTAAGCGCGGAATATTGGAAACCACTGTATAATATCTCATTCTATGACGTTTCAACATTACGTATCATTCCGCCTACCCTTTGACTTCATTACAAACTCATTTTGAATCAAAGTATAGCTTAGTAGTCAGCGTTGAAGACTCATTGCAAAATTAGGATGATATCTAGCTTTAGTTAATTTCATCTTGAATTAGCAGCAAATACAACGTTATCCTTTCGATTTCTTCACTTAGGGATTAAGGTAGCCTTTAGCTTTAAGCGCGCAATCAACTCGAGGTGGGATTTAGTTTACTGAGTAACCTTTATTATTAAACAGAGAATTAGTCGGGCGCTGGTAATGAGCTATTTAAAATGGCGCGCGCGTGCTCGTTTGACGATAACCCGACGTTCAAAAGGAAAACTAGGCTTAGACACTTCATTGGTGCGGGAAGTTTCCGAACCTAGTTAATTAAAATTAGGAGGAGGTGTACGCGGTAGCTTGTCTCTCACAAGGTAGCTTCTCTTTTGATGAGTTCGAACGATAACTTAGTTTTGGAATCAATGCCTGATTGGCAATTTGAATTTCACGAAACCTTTCATGGTACACGCGGTTTAATTAGCTACTAGCTAGAAGGTGGAAACACGAAATTTTTATGAACATCTGTTTCATATTTGTATTTATATGTATACTGCATTGCAGGGAAATATCTTGTAATACCAAAAGAAAATTAGTGGTTCTTGTATTACCTATACAGACTTGGGATTTCATATGAGGGATTATGGTGGGTCGTAAAATTGGAACAAAAATGAAATGTGATCCATGTGGTCCATCAAATTGTTACAAAGACATTGATACTTTAAGATGATATATAAGCTGAGATGATGACGCCAGGAAACTGGACACGCGATATTGGAGTGAAACCTTGAAATTCAATATCACAGTACTTAAGTACACTCATCCATCCGTTATTCCGTTTACATCATTTATCGTGCTAACAATATATTGAAAATCAATTTGACTTTGCAATACATACAAAGCCGGCTCCATAACCAGAAGTTTGCAATGCTTAGAATTCTAAAGCTAGGGTCACACTATTTCTTAATCGATTTGAAACGGAACTAAAATCAATCCGATATTTAAATCGCCAGGAATCGTTTTAAGCGCCACGCGTTCACGTATTATCTTTATAAATCGATTTATCGTAGCTTCATCTATCGGTTGTTGAAACCGAATCGGTATACGAAACTGTTTCCCGAAGCAGTTTCGAGAAATCGATTCAAATCGATTCGATAAAAGATGGTTTCCCGTTCACACGACTCCAGCGAAACGTTTTGAAACGGTTTAAATCGATTTCAAGGCCTAGTATGAACGCGGCTATCGTGGCTAGTTTAAATTCTATCATTACTGAGGCATTTTCTTTAACTATCAAAAGGAGCCAGGTCGCCATTTAAAAAGTTGGAAAGGGGAGACTAGCCTATAGACTTACACGCATGCGCGTAGGAAAAAGAATAAGATAAAACCAACGAAGACTATACGTCGAAGCAGACGGCAACTCCCTGAATAGTTCCTCCAAGCTAGGTTTATGCAAACTACTCTTTGAAAGGGTGCGTATAAATAGGAAAAAGATTAATAACGTGGAACCAAAAGCCCGTTTAAAACGATCAAGGCAAATATTTGGAAAAGCTAGTCTCGAAGTGTGTACGCGTACGTGTATACGACGAGAAGATGAAAAATTTGGGTTAAAAACGACAAGTTTAAATTTTTAAACGATGTTAAAAAACATTAATCTTTTGGTTGGCGCGAGCGGGCGAACCAATATCGGTTGAAATTTATCATTCCTTCTTTTAAAAAGACGTAAATTGGGATGTCGGCTTTCTATTTTTCGAGAACTCCCTCTTCCATCCCTTCCTCCTAAAATTTGTCGGAGCATTTTGCGAGTTTTGCAAAACAAATGGATGATGCTTTACCCGCACGCCTCATCGACCATGCGTGCACTCCGAGAAAACTTTCTCTACTCGTCGACATACAATATTATATTAAACTTGGAAAAAAAATTATTATTAATAGGATTCTTTAAAGTGATAGTGGAATATAATTTGTACAAAATTTAAAGAAATTAAAAACGATACGAGTAAAAATAAGTTAAAAAATATTATAAAATTGCCCTGACCTAAGGATTCATTAAATTCAATTGTACTTTCATCAATAATTTATATAATTTCAGAGGAAATTACTATTATTTATGTTTTATCTTATATTCCATTCCAATCTAGGTCTACGAATTTTCTGTGATGTGTACAGATAAATTCTACATTTATATATGACGTTTTCTTAAAATTTGGGTTAATTTAAAAATTAAGTTTAACTTCTTTAAACTATTCCCTGACATTCTAGAACAAATTAAAAAAAATCCCCGAACCTTTCCTGATATGTTGGATCAAATGTAAAAATTTCACAATTTTTCCGTGAAACTCTGGGCTATATATTAAAATATTATAAAGTTTCCCGGAAATTTTGGATGAAAATCAAAATTTCCCAACATTTCCCTGGAATTTTAAAATTTAATTAACCGTTTGGCAGATTTTTAATTACCCTTTCATTTCCCAGCTAGAAAAGGCTTTGGATCAAAAACCTTAACATTCGACCGAAAGTTGTCAAATACCTGATTTGGTGTTTTTCGATGAATTCTAAATCTATACTTAAGTTGCAACCATAAATTTAATTATTAATAGGTAACGGGTTTCTTTAAAATAATCAAGTGTAAAAAAGTTTTTTTTTTAAACAGATTATTTTGGGCTAAATTAGCCAAAGAATCAATTCGGTTGAATGGGTTTTCGATTCAATGGGAATGAAACTTGACCTTTTCCTAAGTACTCCAGGTAGAATAGCGGCAATGTTTCACGTTTGTCGACCCACTCAATATGGCTAATAGGCACCCAAATTGATTTCAAAAACATATCTTCAAACTCCACCTTTTCCCGCCAAATTACCTCAACCCGGCGCGAGATGCGAGGGGCTTGTAACTTTTACCCCTTACCTCATTTCCCACTCATCTCTTCTCCTCCGTTTGCAAATAAGAATGAATGAGGTTGTGTTCCTTCATATTAGGATTTTAAAACCAAGAGAGATGATTTTGGCGTTTGTTAAAAGGCCACCGAGGCTTAGTAGGTGGAAGAAGAGGGGCTAGACGTTTGGAGGGCAAGAAGGGGGGTATTGTTTCGCTACTAAATGATTAAGTGACGGGCCTGGATTCGAGCAATTGGTTCAATTTATTAAAACAAGAGAAGGCGTTCGTCGGAGAAAGGAGAGAGTAAAGGATTTCCCCATTTTTATCGGTTGCGAATTTTACGTCAAGCGGAATATATTACCCAAAAAGGAAAAGGGTTTATTTTATCCCCCCAAACTTTCAATCTAATATTCTGATTTAAAGGGTTTCTGACACAATGCGACTTCGAAAACATTAATAAACGTGATATAAAATTTATTTAAAGAAAGACTAATTGAAAAATAAAGCGTTTTCGTAATGAAACCTTTAGGAGAAGTTGTTTTAAATTATAAATATAATTTGTTAGTATCTCCATCAAATCATACGACGCCACACCTTTAGATTAAAGGGAGGATTAAGAGGAAAATGAAGCGATTTTTAATTGGATCTACTACTAAAAATTATAGACATGTTTGAGTGTAGTAAAACATTCAGGAAGTCTCTCTGAATTGTACAAAAAATTTGAAACCTTCTGACTTTGGCATTCAATTAAAATGGAAAGAGGTTAGCAGGACTATGACGTGATTGTTGACCACTACGTCAATATTTAAATATGAATTCCTGGTAAGAACACAACCAAATTGAGGTGTTTTGTTATCGGTCGACTGAATCAAAGCGCCCTATTGGCTAAAAACTTTAATTCAAAACGGAGACGAGCTCTATTAATTTCGGTCGCGTTCGGAAACCCACGCCCTTAAATTATTATATTTAATCATAAAAATGATTTCATTATCCCTATGAATTACATAACGAAGCCAGTGGTGGAATGCGCGCAAAAAAGTAGTAAAAAATAAAAGCTTAAAGAAACGGGCGACGCGGAAATAAAGAACTAATCTTAAAGAAGCCAAGGCTGCCTACATGTTAAGAAAAAAATTGCTTTCTAAAAAACCTATTAATCTTTTAGGAACATTTTTCACTCGGGACTCTTTCTTGACTGGCAAATTAAATTTAAATTCGGGTTAGGATTACGATATTATTATCTTCTAAATGAGAGGTTTATGCAAATAGGGCGGGTTAAAGGTCAAAATAATATTAGTTTAGTAAGGATTAACGTATAATACGCTTCAAAACTTTGCAATTAGTATGCCACAAACTAAACTAGTTCTCAAAATAATTAGGCCAGGAACCGGTATATTACTGGTGATTACAATTTATAATTGAATTTTTTCAACATTATAAGTATAATGAAGCATTTATATCAAGAATAAATTTATCTAAAGGTTATTTCGAAAGACAAACAAGATTTTAAGTGAAACCTTCTGGAGTAAGTCGAGGGGGCAGACACTCGGGAACTCAGGTGTACAAATTTTTGAACTCTCTGCACTATCAAAGCTGAACTCAGAGTTCATAAGAGTTCGAACTCAATGCACTGTCAAAGCTGAACTCTTTGAACTCAGGTGTATAGCGAATGCAAGAGTGTCTGACCCCTCGGAGTAAGTACTTTTACGAAAAAGACCTCGCGAAAGGGCCCTGATCACGTGCCAAACGTGCGAGAATCAACTGTAGGCTCTACAATAACCATAGTAATTTGTAGTTTTGCGACGATCTCTTAGAAAATGCTAATCAATTTCCATTTGGAGTTCATGAAAAATCCATGACAGTTTCACTTTAACTGCATGATTATCCACAAAGTTTGGGAATTATTTTGTCCATACGCTGACCTCTATGAATTTCGGTTAAAAGTAACTTATTTTCAGTGACTATTTAATATTTTTCCTTTTAGAAGTTCAAGTAGGTTGCTCTCGGGAAATATTGAATACGGATGTAGTTATATTATTCAAAACATACCTAGCGGAATAATCGTTCTTAGCGGTGGTGGGAGGGGGGATAAAAGTTTAAGCCCTATTAAGGTTTTAAAAGGGATGGCATATAACATTTCTCACGGTTATAAGCGAGCGGGGGATCGCCTACCTCGCTGAATTTAAAAACCCCCAACAAAAGAAAATACTCCTCGTCTAAGTATTCAATAAAAGTCCCCATGGTGGAAACTAGCGATAAAAATGGCGCCAACTTTTGGCGGGAATTCGTGTGAAAGATTCCACACGAATAAGCGGATAGAAAAGGAAGCGAAAAAACGGAAGGGAGAGTCCTTTTGATAAATATATATATAAAGCTGTTTGAGTTACAGTAGGGTAAGAATTTCTCATCTTAAGTCTATAACAGGAACAATTCTAAGTTTCCTTTCACCTCTAAGTAACGGAATGAAGGTGATTTAGAGGTAAGCCTAACTTAAAACCCGCTACAAACTCAACTTGTTGTAGACAAGTCAAACAGGTCAGATTAAATTTAATCATTTACATAGTTAGGTAAATTAATAAACGCGCGAGCGGGTGTCAATGAGTTTAACTTTCCCGCCAAACTTGTAGATACTGAATATACAGCGTAGCGCGAGGCGTACCGTTTCGCGCCAAAATTATTACAGTTTTTTAGGCAAAATCAACTAAACTGTCACGTTTCCCGCCAAATTATAGTATTATGTGACGTGAATTACGTCACATTTCACGCCTAACTCTACGTTCACACTAGAAACTTTGAACCCGATTTGAATCTTCAAATTAACTTTTCATGATAACTAAATATTTTGAGAAATGATCATTACAGTTGACCTCAAAATCTTGACCTTTCTAAAAAGTTTAAAAACGGTTTCAAAGTCTCTAGTGTGAACACGGCTAGTTTCGTTTCGCACCAAATAATAGTATTCCCGCCAAAATAAGCAAGATTTCGGGGCCAAAACCTATTCATTCCCAAAACCAAAGGAACCCATTGTATACCCTCCAAAATAAGCATATATATTCTGTCGCATTTTGCGCCAAACTGAAATTCTCCCGCGGTAATAAGCTACTAGAGCGTCGCATTTCGCGCCAAACTTTTGTATTTCCGCTTTGTCGCGTGTCAAAGTTTGCTATTTCAAAACAGAAGAGGCGGGAAAATGTGGGAGACTTGACAATCTTGCGTGTATGGGGCACCCAATAAAGCCCAAATATTTATTAAAATACGGAACAAAACGTGATTATACATAAATTTCCTTCCTTCCCACATTGGATAGAAACTGTGGCGCGTGTTTCCATTCGACGCCACGTGCGTAAAAAAGCGCGCCAAGTTTATAAATAATCCTAAAGCGTGCTTATGCAATTGTATATACACGAATTCTCTCGAGGATATTATAATAGCCAGACTATCTTAAAAGCAAATAAATAAATTGGGGTTGAAATAGTTACGGGTTTATGTAGTTATCAAGTTAAATTGACGTTGATGTTATATTGATAGTAAAGCACGTGTTACGATGTGGTAAGAGATTTACAACTGTTTCTATATTCCAGCTTGTGTTTATAGTTAAACTATATAGACAGGATCAGAATTTACTGATAAAAATATACGGGGTTTTTGAACAATAATTTGGAGATCATTAATCGTATTAAATTATGTCAATGCATGGTTTTCTGATACAAAATCATGTTTATATCCGATATAAACCGTCTTTTGTCTAATCGATTTGATTCGATTTCTCGAAACTGCTTCGGGAACCAGTTTCGTACCGATTCGATTTCAACAACCGATAGATGAAGCTACGATAAATCGATTTATAAAGATAATAGGTGAACGCGTGACGCTTAAAACGATTCCTGGCGATTTAAATATCGGTTTGATTTTAGTACCGTTTCAAATCGATTAAGAAATACTAGTGTGACCGTAGCTTACGGATCTATTATTTATTCATTATAAATTCATTCTCCCTTCAGTTTTCTTCAAAGTAGGATCTATTTAATCATATTTTGAAATTCCCTTATCCACGAATGGAAAGCAATCAAATCCCTTTACTGATTATACAATCAACGTCATAATTTTTTTACTCAAATACTCTCAATTAACTGAAAGTAGTTAACCCAATTAATTACAGCCGAACGTCGTAGATTTATTAGCTAATCCGAAGTGGTCGACCGCGCGCGGTAGAGGTCGTAATTTTCTAATATTAAAATCCGGATATTGCAACTAGAAAGGTCATCACCTCGTTAAAGAGGGAACAGTAGATTTAATTACTAGTTCACAATGCTTGCAATAAGAGACGGCGTCAAATGAGAGGATATGTTTATTGATTTAGAAGTAATATTTCGAAAGGCAGGAAGAAGAGTTACGAGTCAATTATCCCACCTTGCCATTGAATTGCCTCAAAATTAATGAAAAATCCTTACAAAATCGGATCTAAAAGTCACTCATTCGTAAACATCTGTCGATTATTTCCGAACGAAGTCACACGAATTAAAACCTAGCTTACAGGATGACATGGCAGAAAATAAATTTTATGCCAACCCTTTCGAAATTGGTGTATTATTGTCTAAAACGCGCTTATACCAAATTTCTCTGAAATATAATCAACATAGGATGGATTTTAAAGCAGTTTTTTGAGAGAGATAAATTTGAGTTTTCAGAAAAGGGGCATGGCCAAATAAATTGTTAAACACGCAAGCTTGAATTTCTACGGGCACTAATCTTAATTTCATTCATTTTAAAGAAAACGCGCGCAAATCTCGTGATAGTTTCAATTTTTATCCGTAAGACGTAGGGATATATTTAAAGCATACTCCCACACAGTTCACGGATTTTCTAAATATATTAATTTCGGAATTTTAAGGGTTGTGTATTATTTTTTCTATTGCTCTAAAAATCAAGTTTTTTGGATTTTTCTGAGTGTCATCTAAGTTAAACATCTCTGACGGGAAGAATAAGGTATTTTGGGTCGCAAGGCCAATGCCAAGCTCGGGTTACTATCGCCTGTTTCCGTTTTAACCCAAGGCAGCGCCGTTTCTAGCCCAAAATAATTCTAAAAATAATTTCCCTCTAAATGGCCATGATTATTTCTCATATCCGATATGTCACGGACGCTGGTTCAAGCGAGTGAACGAGATCTAACGCGTTCACAAGGGAGAGTAAATCTTTAACCTCGAGCGTAGAGAGCTTAAGTTTTTCTATTTTACGCTCTTAGCTAAAGTTTTTCTATTTTACGCTCTTAGCTTAAGTTTTTCTATTTAAAGCGGACTCGCGAGCCCACTTTTAGGGGTGGTTTTCATATTCTCTTGCTAATGCTTATGGGTCACGTATAGGAATTGTGACTAGGTGTAAGTGGCAAAATCCCCTCTCAATACCAAAAATATCGACAAATTTTGAAGCGGGGGGGTAATTGGATGTCAAATGTAGATCAAATTCGGGTGTAAGTATGGAAACTTTAGCCCTCTACCATTGACAAGCGGTTAAAATTTAAAATATAATGCCAACTACTTGAAACGTTCTATCGAAAGATGACGAAAATTTAATAAAGGCATATTCTAATGATAGGGTACGCGCAAAAGCGAGTTATCACGGTGGATGGCCCAGAACCCAAATTAAATTAATGAGCGTGCAACAGCTACCGCGAATATTTAATTAAAAGTAAACAAACCATAATCACGAACGAAAATGGATATTAATTGGTATCAAAGGTTAAAAATAAATTAAAATCAGCCTACCTTAATTCCGTTTGGTCTTTTAATTGGAGAAAAGATGATGTATTTCGTTCAGTTCCCTCAACAAATATGGAATTGTTCAAATTAGGATAAATCCAATTAATGGTGGTGGAAGGTCATCCTTGTTCCGAATGTTAAAAATCTCCTGTGAAAGATACAAAAAATAAAAACGTTATTAAATATAATAATAACATTTATTATTAAATATTTAAATATTTAGTTTTGTAGATCTGATCCTTCAATGCGAAGAATTTCAGTATCTCCAGCTAAGCCTATTTTCCTATTTTACAGATTGGTTTTTAATTTATTTCTAGTTTAATATTTGTTTGTAATTTTTGTAATTGGTGGATTAGGCATATTTAAACGATAAGGAATCGATAAATTAATCACTAATAAGCCACGATCACACTAGTATTTCTTAATCGATTTGAAACGGTAAAATCAAACCGATATTTAAATCGCCAGGAATAGTTTTAAGCGTCATGTGTTCAAGTATTATCTTTATAAATCGATTTATTGTAGCTTAATCTATCGGTTGTTGAAACCGAATCGGTACGAAACTGGTTCCCGAAGCAGTTTCGAGAAATCAAATCAAATCGGTTTCCCGTTCACACGACTCTAGCGAAACGTTTTGAAACGGTTTAAATCGATTCGAAGGTCTAGTATGAACGCATCTATTGTTAGCTGATTCCATTCTCCCTTTAAAACGATAATGAACGGTCAGAATCATCCTTTTCCGGGTTGCATTATCTCTTTAGAGCAGTCGACATATTCATGCTAGTGAATAAATCAACGCTATAACTTCACGTGACTTAATTGACGAAAGGCCTAAACAAAAATTAAATTCCATTCACGTAGGCCTAGATAGATTAGAAGAAAAAGGCGATGGTCGCGGCTTTGAGGTGCTAACCCGCGTCTTAATTAAACGTTAGAGGCGCGTGTATTGCCAAGTCTCGCAGGAGGGGGAAGGAATACCATACCGCGATCCAGCGCGATTAAAAGTTTTTCCGGGCGTGATTAAATCACCGGGTGCGCCGCAAAGTATGAATGAAAAGAATTTCGAAAACGTCGCTCCCCAGCAAGATTCAAAATAGAAAAGAGAAGGACTACTTATAAATTAAAGTCGCGTTTTCATTCGCGATCAGCGTCAAAATTGAAGCTTCCAAACATCTTGACCCAACAGTTTGTAAAAGTCTTTGAATTTCAAAATTATTTTGGGCCAAAACGCGAAATTAAGTAACTTTTCGTTGACCTTTTGACCCAGTTATCAAAGACCTTATCGGTTCTCGTGTACTTAGCGCGGAAAAAGGATTTTTTACAAAGCGACAGGACAAATAATAATTCTTAACTGTTTAAATTCAATTTGCTAAAGTCAGATTATTCTATTTTGTCAATTATTAGAACAAGGAAGATATTTTGAATTTCAATTTTTAAATCGCGAATATGAAAACTCGACTTAAAGAGTAAGAAAAATAGGGGGCTCGTAGCTTCCGCAAAAACGGGACCGGAACTAGACCTCTTCCGCTTTCAGTCCCCCCACTTTAACCCTAACTGTCAAGATGAACTGACACGGTCAAGACTCTTAAGAGTAGAAAGCGTCGTATATTGGACTAAGTGTGACAGTCGAACTTGAAGTAAAAGGGCGGAAAGTAATCTTGGAGCGCGCGGCGGCATTATCCTCTCGCAACTATAGTACACAAAAATGCTTCTAAATAAAATAGCCTTGACTACCCCATCTCATCCCCCGTTCGAAAGAAGTCTAAAAGTACGTTTGACTAAAATGGAGTAATGAAACCACAGCTGTAAGTAGTAGAACTATAAGCGTTAAGAGGACTCTGCAGACAAGTTGGGAAAGTCTATAATGAACGTCATATGACTAACTACTTGACATAGTTTGTACCGTACAATTACATTAAATAACATTAAGCTAAAATATTACAGTTCATATCCGAAATTTACACATTTGATGACGTCACAGTAATGAAACTCACCCAAACCTAGACTTTTCAATTTTCTGTTTGAACTTTAAGGTAGCAAGAAGGCTTTGCGGTTTATTTGTAGTAAAAAAAACTTGTATGCTTTAATTTAAATAGTAGAAGGCTTAAAGGGAGAATGCAACCTAATTACAAGTGATTTTTTATCGATTCTTTATCGTTTAAATAGACCTAATCCACCGATAAAAAGTTTACAATACAAATATTAAACTAGAAATAAATTTAAAACTTACCCTGAAAATAGGCTTAGCGGGATTCATGGAGATCCTGAATTGCGTCCGTGTAAGGTCTAGCGACCAATGAGCAAAGGCCCGTCGTTCACGCGAGATCTCCACGAGACTTAAGTCGCGTGCGATTGGTCGCTAGACCTTACACGCGAGGAAAACAGGACCTACATGAATCCCACTAAGCCTATTTTCAGGGTAAGTTTTAAATTTATTTCTAGTTTAATATTTGTTTGTAAATTTTTTAAATAGTGGATTAGGCCTATTTAAACAATAAGGAATCGATAAAAAAATCACTTGTTTTTAGGTTGCATCCTCCCTTTAATTATATCGTTGTTATCTTGAAATTAAGGAACTAAATTCAATTAAGCATCAAGTAGCACACACAGACAGACAAACAGACGAACAATCATAAAAACACACTCCGCGAAAAAGTTGACTCATCACGGGGGCTCATGTATTTCAGTGTAAGCTATTGTCTATTTCACTTATAATTGGTAGCGCGTGGGAATATATATGGTCCCTTTATTTCTAAGTATAAACGAATAAGAGATAAAGCGTATAGTTTAAGTTTAAACTCGCTGCCAAGTCCGAGTTGGAATACTTTTTTCTTCCTACTTTTCCGTTCTTAATGATGTCGCGGCGCTAAGACGCTCGGAAATACTTTAAAGGGTCGGTCGGTCCATCTGCCAGTCAGTCACGCGTAGCTAGACGCCACTCTCTGCCTTTCTCTCCTTCGGCCCCTTAGCCTCCACGCGCCTGAGAACTCTCTCTAGAAGCTTGGAAGATGGACCCAACATTTATATATATATATAAAGCTATACAAGATACAGCACTCTCCAATTTCTTCATGCAGAATGTCAAACAACGATATAGAGATAAAAGTGATAATGAAGTCGAACCGAAAAGCGATTTTCTCATTATCCTTCAAAAGCCGCGTTCACACTAAAGACTTTGAAACCGTTTTAAACCGTTTTGGAAAGGTCAAATTACAAAATTTGGGGTTATCCGTGTAGATCTTTGATCGAGAAATAAAATTCGTGTCTTGGAAAGACGATTCGAAAATTCGAATCGGTTTGAAAACGGCTCCAACGTGTCAAGTGTGAACGTAGCTTAAGTGATATAAACATAAGTAACGTAACAGATAGAAGTATGACGCTTCAAATTGTTTAAATGCTAAATTTCGTACTCAAGGCATGTACAAATTATATACAGGTACACCTCTTGTGCAAATAATTCAATTATTATTCCTAATATTCTTGAAAAGGACTCAAATTTCGTTTTAAAATGGATTATCAAATGCGAATTAGGACCAATTCAATGCTACAAATGAATTTGTCAGAATTAGATCTGCTCTGTTCTTCCTACTACAATTAAGATTTAGTATAAAAGGGAAATTTCATTAAACATTATATCATATATACCAGAAGCCGATGAAACCCTCCTTTGAAGTCTACTACTCCAATGTTCGATATAGCGCTCCTCTCTGTATGGGTAAAATTCCCAATTTTACGAGTTAGAAGGGGTCCTACTTCATCCCCCCTGTCTACGGAAAATTGGAAATTCTCTCTCTCCACAAACGACGACGTTCTTTGGACGAACTCCAAAGCTGCTAGAGATATTCGCTCGACGAACTCTCGCTCCAAAAACATCTACCGTTAGGAGGCGTACGTTCCGCGCCTTTTCAGAATAACCCATACAGAGAGGGGTAGACAAGACCCGGGAGTAAAAGACTTCAAAGGAGGGTTTCATCGGCTTCTGTATATACACATGTCCAATTTCCCAATTGACAATGACACGTTTAATTGAAAATGACGTTTTTGGTGAACAAGAGACTCTAGAAGCCTTTACAGGATTCATATAATTTTAGGAAAACCATATTCCCTGATATTTTAACGTTTTTCAAGTAAAATTAACTTAATATTTCCAGGTGCACGAAATATTACGAAAAGCCCTAATAAAAACAATGATTGTGATTATACTGTTACTTCAAAAACAATTGTCCAATTTGCACGATTTATGCCAAATTTGGTTAACTTCTAGTTCCTTCAATAAACATAGATTTTTGAGAGAGAAAATGTGATGGGTATTTTAATGGCTGATAAAAATAGCCGCGTATGATAATTTCCAAAAACGATCTGTTTTCGTGAAATTAATAACTTTCTTATTAGTTCTTCGATTCTGACGTCATTGGCCTAATTTTAAAGCTCTCGTTGGAAACTACTAGAATATATTGTTAAACAAAAACGACATTTTTAATTAGTTTTGTCTCTTAAGTCGAATATACGAGCAATAAGCATCGAAGGCACTTTCAAAATTGCGAAGTCTATAATTTTATGTCTCTTTAGAAATTTGACAACTTTGAAGAGTGACATCAATATAACTTTTGCAAATGGTAACAGACTCGCTGTTATTGGTTCCGTCGCCTAACTGGGTTCAAAATCACTATTCTAAAACTAAGATAGTCGTACGAGGTAAAACATTTGGGACTAGTTCACCTAAACTAATAAACTGCACGAAATAAAAGTGAAAGTATAAATAATTTTGTGACAAGAGATATGCACTCCAATAAATATACTGATTTTGATTAGTTTAATACAGATATGACTATTAACAATGGACCGCTATCTTAATACGATAATGATTTAGATTAATAACAAAGATGGAGTTCATAAGCGTCCTCTAACGGCAAAACAATGTCCAAATTAGGATCTAACAAAACCAATGTCTGCTTATAACATCAACGCACTTAGTTTTGTTAGTTACTACTTTTGACACTATTTGCCCTTAGAGGACGCCTAGAAGCCCCAAGTTTTGTTCATTGGCTTGTTTTCCAGCGATACGGTCAGTTATCACCATTAGATCCCGATTTTAAGAACAATATAAAGTGATTGTTCATTGATTTGTTGAAGGCATTTCGGTTTGATAGACGTTTCATATAAGGACAACTGATATACTGATATATTGTCTATTATAGTTCCAGGTAATAACTGGGAATAAAAGTACATTATGTAAAAGAAATATGAAGCTTTATATTACACTTATATATCAATATTACTTATAAAATAAATCATAACGCGATATGGGATTATGGATTTTTCCAAGAACTAATTTAAGAAACCCGAGAATATCCAACTGAATATACAACGTTAAGCCATCAACTCCACGTATTCCATTCTCGGTATTCAAAACTTAGTTCTTGCTTTATCGCGTAGAATCAACAGTACATCTATAATATATTAGTCTTTGAAAAATCGCATCCTTTGGGCGCAGGTAAAAACAACATCGTCTTCGGTAATAGGCGAGATATAGGAGATTTATAAAAAGAAACGCGGAGAGGGGTTAAGGTTTCTTATGGCCTTAAGGGGCCGAGGGTTATATCTGATGGTCATTAACCTGATCTATGGGTTGCGGTTTAAGGGAACTCCGCCCAACGGCACGCTCATCCCATGTTGGCCCCATTTTAGATGGCCGAAGGCCATTCCTTTAAAAGAAAAATAAAAGAAAAGCTAGGCCTCGCTTCAATCCATCCCAGATTGATAATACATCGCTTACACCTTAACTGTAATGTACGTGTTCCTCAAGTATATTACGAACTATGATGATTATTGTTAAAAAATATACCATCCTCGTATAATATAATAGATATCAAGGTTCTTGTATGATAAAATTAAAAATATAATCTAATAACCAGAGAAAATATACCAGAGGAATGGAAGGAGGGGTTTAAAATGTCGCGAGCGAAAGGTGATCCTTTTATTTCCGGTTATGACGTCAATCGGAGGTAAGCAGTGGCATTAGCCAATGAGAGACAAACGGAACAGAGGAGATCCCTAAAATGTACAAACGCGGAAGCTTCGGGTATATTTTCTCTACAATGACATTCGAAAAAGAAATGATGACACGTGCCTCACTTCAAATATATAAGAATTGCGCATAGGCGAACTTATAAAGCGGACAGTATTTGCTTTCCTTATATACTGATACTTGATTTTTTTAGCTTATTAGCTCCCCTTTTCACTCTCACTTGATTGAAGATCCCGATTTGGGCTAGGTCCCCGGAAGTTAGCAAAAAGGGGTTAAACCATATTGGTCGTTAAAGACACTAGTCCTCGCTCGCTAAGTAGACGCAAATAGGGACTATTTGGTCTAACTAATACCGTTAGCGTAGAACATATAACGCAAAATGTGTAAGGGTTATAAATAGATACGCATCATCGGGTAATACACTGACTGTCAAAGGCTTAATCGATACTCCCACTTCTATCCTTTCACCCACAAAATATACACGGAATGAATATCATTCTCATACCAAAAGGCTTAGGAGACCATTCTACTTCCCTTCTCAGAGTTTCATGGGACGTTGACTTAAGATTATTATGTAGCCTGTTTTAGCCCTGTTCAAGAAAGCTGTCGGAATGAGCAGGGATTAAGAGAGAGTACACAAAGGGAGGATGTAAATGAAATACGAATAATTTAAATATGTAATTTAATTTTTTTTTAAAGTATGCTAACTTCTAAATAATTTCGAGGATTTTTTTTTAACGATTATCAAGAAAATTAATCCTTATTCCATTAATTCCGATTTTTAGCGAAAAATCTCCTGAATTTTACCCTTCATATGATGTCATACATTGTCATTGGTCATAAATCAGAACGCTTTTAGTAAGCTTTTCGTTATCCAGTGTTTGATTTGATAGCGCCAAGTTTAATTTTTGACTAATAAAAGGTCGCGAGTCGTGACGTCATAGAATTGTCGTAAATTTATCATGATAATTATATTTTTCGTTTTAATGACGTATAAACTAATATTTCTGCTAAAAAAGACAGTGCGTATATTTTTAATAGTTCAAGTCGATAAAACAAATCACTTAATTTTCTCCTTTTCACCCTCCATTTTAAATGTATTGAGTGTAAATCCCAATATAGTTTATAAAAAAATGGCAAATTATCACAAACTCAATGACGCGTTACGGACATAGTATCAAATATAACGCCTAATCTAATTGCCGTCCATATTTCATATTTATTGAGTTAATATAACACCTGTTGAATTTTAATAATTGCAGGGTTTTGAACATCCAATTAGTTCATAATTGGATTGAATTTGATTTATAATAAAGAGGGAAGATGTATCAAAATTTTAATTGGTTATTAACAGGAACTTATTCTAGTATTTTTTATTTTACTTAAAAATTTACCAGTTTTCAATAAAGGCGATTGACAATATTATGTAAATTTTAAATGGGTAAAAATTAGGATTTTTCTCTGCACAATCAGGAATATTCTGGAACAATCATTAACTTAATACTTATATTTCTATAAATATTTAAACCATTTTCAACCTCTCGGCAATAAAATGGGGTATACCCATCAAAACAAAGGCTTATAATTAATTAATAGAGGCTAGAAATAAGGCTATGACAGAAAAACAATGGCAAGTCATTGTAAACACTTCATTGCGATTTACAACCCGAAGGGGCAGACACTTGGGAACACAGATTTCTGAACTCTTTGCATTACATAAGAGCAGAGGTATATAATAACCCCCTTCGGGGGGGAAGTATGAAAGCCCCTATACTACCAATGCTAAAAATCACGAACAACAAGAGCCCGCTGCTGACTATCTAGGCCACTAGCTCGCGCTGGACTTCTCAATATCGCTACTCTAGTAAATGGTCTTTGTATAAACAAGACGGCTCGATTTGTGTTTAGAACTTCCTGCCTCAGGAGTCAGGCTGTCTGTTAAAATGGAGTCGAAGGTTCACTTCAGCTCGCAAGTTCCGGAAGTGTGCGTAGGGAAATTTTAGTGAGGTTCAAAATGGTGTAACTATTTTTTGGGAGTAAAGCGGTGTGTCGATCCGCCGCGATTTACGCCGGGCACTTGTTGTTCGTCGATTTTGCCTATCTTTCATACTTCCCCCCGAAGGGGGTTATTATATACCTCTGATAAGAGATATAACTCAATACAAATAAAAACCACCTCAATGGAAATAAAAACCACCTCAATGGAAATAAAACCACCTTCTAGGCTTCCCCTTGCATTTAGGCTTTACTCAAAACAGGATGCCTATATGCAAGGGTAAGCCTAGAAGGGGAGTTCATTTCCAGGGTGGCAGGCAGTAGAAATTCCAGGCCTTTAAGTATTTTCCCTCTCGAGCAAAAGGGCCTCTTGATTTAAACCCCTGAAGATATACAATAGGGCGTCCCTTAAAATTGTTACCATAATTTTGGTATCCCATGACGGGTTAATAGCAATCGTTTTTCAGTTTGTCAAGATCCCCTTTATAGTTGGAAATTGCCCTTTAACCTTGAACTCTTTGTCATATAATTGAATTTCTAAAATACCAAATCGATAGAAACTTTTGTTCAACAATTCGAGTTGACTACTAATGGAAAAAGCCGCGAGGCTGATATTATTTACCTTGTAGCTCTTACATCCTTCATTTTGGCTTCGTTAACTTCATCACGTTCCCATTAGAGCTTCGCCTTTCTTAATTCTTTAACAATATTAGTCGACAGTTTATTTCTTCGCGCACAATACATCCGTAGGCCGCGTGACCGAGGCTTAACGAAATCGTAAACTCTCTCGTACGATAAAGTTTGGTTATAGTTTTTGAAATAATTTCCCCCGCCATAATTTATGTCAAATTAGGCAAACTATACTATGGGACAAGATAATTCATTGTTTCGAAAGTTAAACACGTACCTTTTTACCATTCATAAGACACTTTCATACGATTATATCACAAACTAACGACAAGGCGCAAAAACGCGACTGTAAATCAACTTAAGCCCAAACGACCGTTAAGAGGGAGAGAGCCTAGGGGGAGAAACTTTCCCGGACCCCGGTCTGTGTTTCGGAGCTTCCGGTTTTTAAAAGTTCCATGTAAGTCGCGCCATCTGCCAGCGAAATATTAAGCCGCGAAGATTAAAAGCCTTCGTATTTTGAAAGTTTGAATGAATAATATTACGAAACAATGACAGAGTATTAAATCAAATCTCAAACATATGGGTTTAAATTTACAAGCATTTTCCTATTAATATTGGCACTTGGGCAGTATTTCCAAATTTATTTTAAAATACTTCGATATCCGCGCGATATTTTACAAAATTTCGCGTTTTTGGTGTGTGAAGTCTAAACTTACAGGAGTAAATATACAGTTTTAAAGAAATGAAATTCAAAACCGAGATTTGAAAACCAGCAAATATCAGATCGATTTCAATTGAGACTTTAACGAAATTTTTTCATTCTCGGGAAAATATTGGCAGATTCAAATTCTACAAAAAGGAAAAGGCGAAAACTATTTCTGAGAATTCCCACTGGTAAATCTCTATGGTTCCGAGAGTTTTTGGAAATCTTATTAGCGTATGTAAAAATACAACGCTTCAATAAACTGGACACGGAAGAAAACTTTACTCTTATTCGCGTTCAGATTGCAAACTTAGTAAAAGGCACCGTAGTAATTTTAATATAGGCAGATATAGTCCTATAAGAAGATGGAAAACTCGGTAATAAGAAAACTTTTCAACAAAAGAACAGCTGACGAAACCATTCCTGTTCGAAAGAAGTTTCCAATATCATTTTTATTCCCTACGAAGTTTAACATTGTATATTTATGCGCCTTAGCATAGGCTTTAGTTTGGAAATCTGTAGAAACCATCTGGAGGAGAAAAATAGATAAGAAACGCTATTGTTTTCGGACCATGGGCTAGGGCGCGGGATGGACGAAGAACTATCGCCCATGATATATCGACTTTCTTCTTAAAGTTGGCGTATACTCCTATTATTCCGTAGGCAAGCGAAAGCTTCGGTTAGTTCTCGAGTACTCGCCGAGAAAAGCAGCGCCTGCCACTCAAAACATCAACTTCTTGAAAGGCTAATATGAAAAGTGACGCCCAGGGGACAACGAGCAGAGGATACCTAGGATAGCTTACACGACTCCGAAACTGTTTTTTCGATGCTAAATTCATCCCTGTCTGGGTTTTTTCACTTATATTAGAGCAAAAGTGTGGTAAAAGAAATGTTTCGCAACTGGTCATGAAATTACAAACTTACCAATGGATAGAAATCTAGAGAATATATATATTTACAATAACTGTAATATACTATAAAGTTATGATATCATGGAGTTGAAGAATAATTCCAAGAGAGGAAGGCCACAATATCTTTTGAACTGAAGACCAATTTCAAGAACATTAAGTCACAAATAAATTGAAGTCCAATTTCCAGAACCTAAACTTTTAAAACCAGAATAACTTCTAAATTCCATAAATCATTTTTAGAATGTCACAAAGCAACTTTTTCAACAAATCCAAGTAAAATTCTTAGAGCGTATATATAAGGACCAAAATCAACCATAACTTCCGAATTAAGAGAGAGCAAACGAAATAATTGAAATATAATTTAATATTTCAAGTCCTTAAGCGTTTAAACTTAAATTCCATCAAGTTACTGCATTTTATCAGTCAGTTAAAGTCAAGAAAAATTTGTTGTTGGTCTAGAGTATAGGCAAAGTACTATAAAAGACGAATAGAGTGGGCGATCTTGGCTTTCAACGGTAGCTGAGTGTGGAAGGAAGTGAGTCTTTATCAGAAAAGCCCTAGTCACTCAACCTGGATGGATCCTTAAGCCCAGTGTTGAAGGGCTGGCCTAGACTTCACTCTTCCAACATATCCCAACCCTATACCCCTTTGCTACAACGGTAGTTCTTGTTTTTATTATTATTTTTTTTTTCAATCGTTGGATCAGAGTTTGGCGCTTTTAAAATAAAAAAAGAATAGTATTATATACTAGACTTAAATTTTTTATTTTACGACGACACGGATATGGTGGGCGTATAAAATTACAACCTTAGAATGTACTTAAAAAGAGATGGTCAGTTCAAAACTCTTGTAATCAAGGTAATTAAAAATCAGGTTTTCACGGAATATAGTTCTAAAATACCTTAATTTTGGAAACATGGTAAATTACGCGGTAATTTACTGTCTCACGGTAATTGATTTGTTTGCATTTCTGTTATTTTAAATGCCGAATTCATCTTTCAAACGCTTCAAAATTCTTATTTCGGATTAAACTACCCCAACATTCGTGAAAATGCAATGCTTTTTATGATACGCTTGATCATTTGATTTTTTACTGGTAGGGTAAATGAAAAAGTACTTGAACATGTCCTTAAGGGCATAGAGTTTCTTCCACCTGTCACCCTGGAAATTAACTCACCTTCTAGGCTTCCCCTTGCATTTAAACTTCAGGTTTTTGGCCAAGGTCAAGCGGCGATAACCTTCTTTTGAGGAAATTAAGCCTTAATGAAGATGAGTTTATTTCCAGGGTGACAGGTGGAAGAAATTCTAACCCTTTAACGACGCCGAACACGAATACCCATTGAAGTTTGAAGTCTTTAAGCAATTTTTTTCACTTGTAATCCAACATTTGTCAAGTGTAGGTGATATACAGAAGACTATAACGTCAATATGCGCGCGCATTGGTTGAAAAATACGTCACTGAAGTCTTAGTGCCATCCATTATTTTATTTTCACAAAATAAAACCATTCACTATCCCCCTTAAGCTCTAAACCTTTGATTTCTTGAATAAGTTGCCAGCTTTCCTTTAAATTCCTATTGTAAGAACGAATATTTTAAGGGGATTAGATTTATTTTTTCTAAGATTGAAAATCAGTATAGCAATCCTGTCGATATTTCAGAAACACGACTTAAAAGTCAACTTGACGTATTTTTTATACCCTTTTTATTTCAGCTTTTACTTTCGTCACTGTTGATTTTATTGACTGAAATTTTATTGTCCTAAAGGGACATTCACACGTGACAGGTTTTACCCCTAACTAGTGGGTCAAAGTGAAGAAAACATTGTCATGTTGGTGAAATTAAAACCTAAATGATTGGCTATTCGTAAAAATTGGAAAATATGGAGTTAATTAATCTTTGATTAGAGTGTAAAATAATTGCAGGGAATTTGAATTGCGTAGTTAAACTTTGAGTGTAGTTTTAAGCGCCTACGTAAGGAAAGAAAAGGGTCTAACCCCTAATTTTCACAAGGTTTAAGTGAAAGTATAAAAACCCAAGTTTCTACCAAAACAATTCATTATCTCTATAGGTTCCACTAGAACAGTAAAATAAAAAGCCCCAAACCAAAACTATTCCTCGAACCAATCCATAACCCCTAAGTCCAACAAATGGACATTCGTATTTTTTCATCCACAAATTAGGGCTATCGAATCTTTCGCTCTTTCAATACCCCAACTGTATAATTATCCAAAGAATTCCTATAACCCCAGCTCTCTTTGAACCCTATAGCTATAGCTTTTCCCCAATTTGAACTTTGAGATTCGTTCCTTGGTTTCTTTCTTTTCTTTATTTTCTGATTCTCCCGAATTCCCGTCTCTTTTTCTAAAAGATCACATTCATCTAGCGGTCCTTTCCGACTTCCTAAGAGTTGTCCGTTCAAAGGATTCGAACTAGTTAACTCAAAGTTAGCTAAAAGAAAATTCCACGCATTTCAGTTTCCTTCGTAGTAACAAAAACGAGTCGAATAAATGATCGTGTTCGGTTAGTTACGTCAGACAACGAAGCGATGTTAGCGTTAGGAGAAAAACACGGTAGAAAATTGTTAAGTAAATCTAATACTATCATACCATTCTGCGTATTAACTAAAAATGAGTTAAATAAAGATTGTGTTCGTCTTTTCATTCACTATACTTGAGTCAATGAAGCGATGTTAGAGTAAGAAGAAATGTACGGTAGAAAATCTAATACTTTCGCAACAATTCTACGTACTAACTAAAATGAGTCGAATAAATGATTGTTTATTCACTATTTTTTAATCAATTAAGCGCTATTAGGGTTTATAAGAATAAAACTGTAGGAAGAAAGGCTAAATAATTCTAATACTTCCCTGCCTTTCCACGTATTATCTCAAATTCTTTGAACACAATTTAACTGAGAAGCTCAAGCACTGATTTTTCCATTTCTGGCTGGCGATTGGCACTTATACAATCTTATCACTTGGTTGAATTCTAGTAATGGAAGATTTTTCTTTCTGTTGAAGGTCTTAAACCTTAAAATTTCCTTTTACCCTTTCTGACCGTGTATATAGAAGATGAGATCTCGGAACTAGGATGAAGAAACAAAAGCGGTTTGCTTAATTCGATTTTGAAATGAAGGGGGAGATTCAAAAAAACCCTAACCAACCCTTTTTCCCCATCAGAAGACCCATCCCATCACATCATACAGTTTCAACCAAATCTTTATCTACATATATACAAACGTAGGGTTAAATTCGTACTAAGCTGGCAGGGATGACCCTTAAAAGTCTTTTAAAACGTGGATAATGGTAGGTTGTATCAGGATGAAAAGGATTTAACTTAATCATAGCGGACTTAGGAGTATTTGAGCCACTTATGTTGTTAGATTATATTTAATCTGGAAAACAATTTAAAATTTGGTCGAAAATATTTTTAAAAGTAAGAGATTTTGAATTTTTCATAATCTGCATAAAAAAACTTATGAACAAAATAGTATATTCACAATATTTAGCGCTTATTAATTAAATTCTGAAGTGTTTTTTCTAATTCAGCGTATTCGATTCAACCAGAATCTAAAAAATCTATTAGTTCACGTCCATATTCATTAGATAATTTTACTCTTATGGTGCCACCATTTTCTCAAAGGTTAATAAATTATCTATTTAGATTACGTATCCAATTAAAAATTCATATTGAAAATTTTAAATCTCTGGATTAACGAGTTTTTTAAATCAAATTTCAAAATTAAAAGTTATGGGCTGACGATCAAGTGTAAAGCATTTTCATTTTCCTTAAAAAAATTCAATCGCTATCCAATCAAAAGGCTCAATTTTCCTGCAAGAAGTAACAGAACTAAAAGAGGAATGGTGTTGAACGATTTTTCCCAAAATGCTACACAAATTTCATTTGGAACTGCATCGAAAATAAAATTAAATCAAATTTCTTAAGTAATTTTAAAAATGAACTTACAACCAAATAACATCCAATCAAATGGTCTAGTATTAAGCTTAAGTGCCTGATCTGACTGGGATGAAATGAAAGCCATAAAGGGTTGAGTTTAGAAGAGGGGGTGGAATGTTACCCAGCACCCAATTCACCATCCCAGAGTTTTGAAGCATTTCATTAGCGGCTTTGGGCTTTCATTCTCTCAAAGTTTTTATTTTATTTTTTTTTTTTCAATCTCGAAATCAATGTCACTTAAAACCACTAAAAAAGGATAAGAAACCCTTATAAACCCTTATCTTATAGTATAAAGAAACTCTGAATCGAGGGACGCTGTGGTTCTCGATTAAAAAGAGAATGTCCGAAGAAATTTTCCAACAACGACGGGACGATTTTTCAAAAAGAAATGGGATGATTCGAGAGAAGAACCCTCGCTAGAAACCGACCATTATCTTTCTTTAAGATCCAATGAGAAAACCCAGCCCTTGATATTTTCTTTGTAGTTTTTTTTAATACTTTTTATTATTACTTTCTATTCGCAGATCTATTAATCGTTCTTTACTTTTGTCAAGGTTTTTTTTTGCTACCATCTTAAAGTGTCATTCGCGCGACAAATCAAAATTATTGAGCGAATATTTTCTTTATTTCTTAGGAAAGAGTAAATTCTGAATATCGCGTTTTAATAGTATGATAAAACTAAAAAATTTGAATCAAAGTAGGTTAATACTACCAGCAAATGGCCAGGTAAATGTACCGGCAGACTCTGATTGGTGTAATTAGTGAACGGATGAAACGCCACTCTTTGGAGAAATTTCGGAATGGAAGGGAAGATAGCAAAGCGCGGCCCGCCTAAATTCCGTCCCTCTCTCCCGACTCAAAATATCCAGGGAGAGTCCAAATCATTCGAGCCAGACAGGGGTGATGACTTTTTTGCCTAGTTTTAAGTGATGGGCTAATAAGATTAGCTGGCCCTTTGCTGATAGTATTAAGTTGCAGAGCGTTGTTTACTTTCATGAAATAAAGTGATGGACTTTTAATATAATCCATAGACATTCTAAAAAATCAGAAGCCGATGAAACCCTCCTTTGAAGTCTACTACTCTAATGTTCCATATAGCGCTCCTCTCTGTATGGGTAAAATTCACAATTTTACGAGATCGGAGGGGTCCTACTTCATACCCCCTGTCTACGGAAAATTGGAAATTCTCTCTCTCCACAAACGACGACGTTTTTTGGACGAACTCCAAGGCTGCTAGAGATATTCGCTCGACGAGCTCCCGCTCCGAAAACATCTACCGTTAGGAGGCGTACGGATCGCGCCTTTTGAGAATAACCCATACAGAGAGGAGTAATAGACTTCAAAGGAGGGTTTCATCGGCTTCTGAAAAAATGTATGACAGCCTAACTTTAATTCTTACACTCTACTGAGAAATAAAATATAAATATTATTTATAATTATAGATTAGGGAATTTTTACCATCAAATTGGCCATATGTTACATAATAAGCTGATATATGACATGAAAACTGAAAGCTAGGTTTATCTTTTGGGAGAGCGTAGAGGGAATACGATGTGACAAAAACCTGACATCTTGACAACCAATCCCAATTCCATCTTGCAATAGTCCTACGTTCTCAGGTTTATAAATTACTTCTTGGTAGTATCGAATAGCAATCGATTAGATAGGGTTAGGAACTAAGGACGGCGGAAATGTTTTATTTACTTTTCTTTCAATCGTCGTCGTTAGCACTTAAGAGAGAAATCCAATTCTAAAATGTAGTTTGTTCGTTCAATCTTTCTCTTCCTGCATGGATCTCAATTTCTCTGGTTTTAACATAAGACTCTCCGGCTCTTGTTACCCGCAAGAGGTAACAAGGATTTGTTTTCAAGTATAACAATTAACTATGCGACCCCCGATTTTAAAAGTCCAGAACTTTATTTATACTCTAATCCCTAAAAGCTTGTTAAATGTAATTGTATTTAAAAGAACGTCCTGCCCCTAAAATAAAATGTTCATCCAAATTCCATTCGCGTGAGAAATCGATAATTCAATTTGTTAATTTGTTGTTAATTTGTTTAGGTGTATACTAATAGGTCAAGATCGAAAATTTGACCATAGACCTTAAAACATCACTACAAGAAATCAAACCGATATTCAAATCGCCAGGAATCGTTTCAAGCGCCACGTGTTCACGCATTATCTTTATAAATCGATTTATTGTAGCTTCATCTATCGGTTGTTGAAACCGAATAAGTATGAAACTGGTTCCCGAAGCAGTTTCGAGAAATCGAATCAAATCAATACGAGAAAGGACGGTTTCTTGTTCATACGAACGTATTGAAAGGGTCTAAATCGATTCCAAGGCCTAGTATGAACGCAGCTTATCAAAAACATACGTCTTCACCTTGAAATACTTGAACCATCCACTCTATCCCCTCCCCACAATTTTATCACGTCAGTAACTCGCGGGCATTACTCTGACAGCGCGACTGAATATCGTAAAAATCTTTTTGTTTTACCGGGAAGCGATATATCGAAACCGTGTAGGGATATTCGGGACATTTTTAGGACTTTTTCCACTATTTCATTTTTTCCCTGTTTTCTTCTTTAGCTTCTCGTAGGCACGCTAAGCCTATTTATGGATTGAGTCTCGTGGGTGGAACCGGTCTCCTTTACTGGAAGCTATAGAGCCTAAACCGCGACTGGTGAGCTTGAGTTAACGCGTCATTGGGTAGCCTAATGAAATTATCGGACCGAACCGGACAACCCAGGGCCCAAAAAGACCTAGAGAGAAAAGAGTGTTACTAGCAGCGGCAGCAAAATATCCATTTTTCTTTGGGTACTTTATGTCATATCGTATCAAAGCACGCTCCCGCGAAAATAGACCCCTACATTTGCCACTCCATCTCAAACCAAGTTTTCTATTCCAGATACTAAAAGGTAACACTCTATGTTTAGAGGAATAGGGTGTTATCACAAGTGGATAAACAATAAATATAGAATAATTAATTACTCTGAACGATCTAAGAGATTCGTTTCGGGGGTCTTGTCAAATCGATCTCGAGTCAAGCTCGCGAATTTAATCTTTAAAATTGAAAAAAAAATCTCGGGTTTGTTTTTACTTTTAGAATGACGTCAATTTTACTTTTAACTTCAATATTCTCACATAGAATAAAGAAAAGCCGCGTTCATACTAGGCCTTGGAATCGATTTAAATCGTTTCAAAACGTTTCGCTGGAGTCTCGAATCGATTTGATTCGATTTCTCAAAACTGCTTCGGGAACCAGTTTCATACCGATTCGGTTTCAACAACCGATAGATGAAGCTACAATAAATCGATTTATAAAGATAATGCGTGAACACGTGACGCTTAAAACGATTCCTGGCGAATCGAATATCGGTTTGTTTTTACCGTTTCAAATCGATTAAGAAATGATAGTGTGACCGTAGCTAAAGAAAATCGACTTCCCCAATAAAGAACAATCATCTAATTTGGTCAAAAATGGTTCACGTTTGTTCAATTCAGGTGTTTTCAATTTTGTTTGAATTTTCAAATATTATACCCTTCTGTAGTTAACAAATCTCACCAAGCAGACAGAGTTCTTGCCGTTGCATTTTAGTAATGAAACGAGTTTGCCAACAGCACGGCGACGTAGACTTTCATGAAATTATCATAAAAAGAGATATAACAAGAGATAGAGAGTCTGAATCAAAGTGAGAATCCAACACATTCAAAGCGTAGGACTCCTTTATTTCTATGAATTTGCTACATTTTGAGGTATACTCAAAAAGGCTATCTTGTTACGCTCTGAAGTCTTAAAATGTTACTGTATATATAGTCTCGCGTGAGTTTAGCCCCCCGCGCGAAAACAAATTTATGTACTTGCTTCTGTAACATTATGGTTGACCCCAAGAGTATCCTTAATTCGCGACGCATACGTAAGTATTCGTATATTAATAAACAAAGGAGACACTAGACTTGGAACGAATAATGGCTGGCAAAAATGATGATCCTTTTAAATTAATTAAGAATTCATATAAGGGTAGTATATCTCTTAATATCAACTCACTTCCGGGTTAGTTTCAGCACGAGAGCGTTATTATCAAGAAAAGTTACAACAATATAATTTTCAATATATATTTTTGTCGTAAAATTACCTGGTCAAGGTTTCCCGATATGTTAATTATGCTTTACAGCGTAATCAGAAGCCGATGAAACCCTCCTTTGAAGTCTACTACTCCAATTTTCCATATAGCGCTCCTCTCTGTATGGGTAAAATTCCCAATTTTACGAGTTAGAAGGGGTCCTACTTCATCTCCCTGTCTACGGAAAATTGGAAATTCTCTCTCTCCACAAACGACGACGTTTTTGGACGAACTCCAAGGCTGCTAGAGATATTCGCTCGACGAACTCCCGCTCCGAAAACATCTACCGTTAGGAGGCGTACGAATCGCGCCTTTTGAGAATAACCCATACAGAGAGGGGTAGACAAGACCCGGGAGTAATAGACTTCAAAGGAGGGTTTCATCGGCTTCTGGCGTAATTGATAAGCTTATTTTTTCTGACTTATGTACCATTTCTCCCTGCCTTTAACCCTGTTGCCTCTAAATCAATGAACTAATAAACGCGCGAGTCAACTACAGACCTATACTTTTCCTAATTAAAAAGCCTATTCCGCTAATTCCAAATCCCTGAAGCTTCTCTGGGGTATATAGCTCAGAATGAGCTGAAATCACTTAGCCCATGGAAATTAAAAACCTTTCCTTAATGAGACTCCCAAAAGGAAGGAATGAGAAATAGGTTTTTTATATCTATTAGCGAAGGTTTATTAACATTGAGCGAGTGTCGGAAATATACAGCGGAGAATTATCTTACATTAAACTCTATGTAATAAAAGTAGTGAAGATTTCTGAGAGCGCTGTTTCGTGCCCCTTATACATTCATTGCCAATTCTCTTTTCGATCCAGATTTTTTTTTTTTTTTTTTCTACCGAAGAAGTTGGCACGCGATTACTTGGATTGCTTCCGGTTTAAAGTTGAAAGGACGCGTCGAATTTCAATTAAAATTTTGCAAAGTTCAATTACTCTCGTTCGAGTTGTAAAATTAAATAAAACTGAAATGTTAATGACCAGTTTTTTCAAACGACTATCTCTTGAACTATATATATATATATATATATAAAAAAGCCAGGGGTCGGATTTTCAAGAGATATTGAGATTTTAAAGCTCTTTTTGTGAGAGATTTCAGGATTTCCATATTAATTTCCCCTAGAAAACGTTCAGAGATTTGTATTTCGGCCGAAGTGCTCGGCAAGTGTCTTAAAGGGGCCTTCTCACAAAAAAAAAATGGGCATGAAAGTTTTGGAAGGTTTTGGAAATGCCCCGTGATTATTGACCAGTTTTTGCTAGGTATACATTAATTATCTAGAAATGGCCTTTTTAATAACCAATTAAACTACATGCGACTAAATAGCACTTCATAATTTTACGTAAATCTCTTGCTTTATTAGTTTTAATCAATGATTATTAAGAAAGTTCGCGTAACTGAAATTCACTTGTCAGTTGCATTCTCCATTTCACAAGCGAAAAAAAAAAAACACGAAAAACGTGTTTTTTACACAATTCCGATAATATCTTTTCATTAAAAAAACGCATACGTATTTACTATACATTTAAAAAGCATTTAGGATCTCTTTAACTAAATCTTAATTGAACAATCAATCAAACGTCAAATTATCCTACATTAAAACCACGAGAAGGGCGCGAAAGAAAAATCCTTTTAAAAAAGAACTTTACCAGTGTTTAATAACCGTTAAAAAAAATTCCCCATAAGATTTTACGCACCGTAAAAAACCGAAAAAATTGTAACAAAAACCCGGGAAAAAAAAATCATTTCTTTTCTTTATAGAATTCTACGCAACGAAGGGAAACATTTTTATCGGAATATAAACTACTGGGATGTTATATACTCAAGAGAAGAAAAAAAAATCTACACACCACTTTCCACAAGTATAAAGAACTCTTAGATAACGTGGGAAATCCCGACGTATATAGGTTTGTAACTAAAAATTGATATACTATATGAAGAAAAAGTTTAACCTACTGATCAAGAAAGGTTATTTAAAACTACTTCATTCGATATTAGGTTTAATATTGTGTGTTAATGCGCCTAAGTATTTGAAAGATTGAAATGCTTTTGATACAAAATAGTTGTGCAGTGGATTTTTCGAACATTAAGATGTATTTTCATGATTGTTTAAATAGGACGTAATGAATAGTTCATAACATATTTAAAACTGATTAAATTATGAATTAATCGTGACTAAAAAGCTTACATCGTCGTTAAATCAGGATTTTAAGGATTTAATCGTCATTAAATCATGATTAAAACGGTTAGATCGTCATTAAATCATAATTAAAACGGTTTCATCGTCATTAAATCATGATTGAAACGGTAACATCATCATTAAATCATGATTAAAACGGTTACATCGTCATTAAATCATGATTAAAACGGTAACATCGTCATTAAATCATGATTAAAACGGTTACATCGTCGGTAAATCAAGATTAAAATGATCATGTTGAAGGAAGAAGAAAGATTTTGTGTAATTTTTGAATGTCGTTGTATAAAAACATCTCACATAAAGCAAGAACTAGATGAATAACAAAACCTGGCGTTCATAAGGGTCCTCTAACGGCAAACAGAGACAAACAAGTGAATATAAACACCTTTCGCTTACTACTTTTGTCACTGTTTGCCGTTAGAGGACGCTTAATCTATCAAGATAGGGTGGCAGCGTTCTCCAATTATATCTATCTGATTTTAGGCTAACATTTCAAATAACGTGAAAACGCGAATTTAAAGAAATGATCTTATAGAGAAGGCTTTGAAATAGATTTTCCCTTCGGACCAGCGCTGAAATATAATCAATCAAATTTTTCTCCTAGTATTTTTCTATTTTTTTCATACGCAAAAATTGCTTAAGGCGAAAATTGTCGGAGATGGGGGGAATGGGGGTTCCTAAACATATACCACACCGCAAGCGTAATTAATATTTTGCACAAAAATTGAATTTTTTTACCATATTCTCACTTTTCTTTAGAACTTTTATAATTATTCCAAAAAAAAAAAAAAAAAACCTAGTGCGGAGGAAATTAAAGAAAAATTAATTTAGTCTTCGGAACATCCCCAGGGTAACGCCTTTTTTAATATTCTATTGTAAAAAGGTTTGATATTCGAGGGATTTTAAAGGATTTAGGTTTCTCGAAATATATGATTTAAAGTTTACATAAAACCAAGGATAACGAATTTTATGTTTTTTTCTTTAATAACAAAATTGTAGAGGTGTTCCGGTACACCATGTGTTAATTAAAAACAGGAAACGCAAATATTGTGTGGTTTTGAAAATGAAGGTATAGTGAAACACACCAAACTAAATTCAAGCATTCACCAATCAAGGTTAACATTGCTATCAACCACATTATTTGTAGCAATTAGACTGTGTTTGCCAATTGATTATTAAGCCTAATTATAAGGTTTACGATTAAATCCATAAGCCTAATTACACATTGTTTGCCAATGCATTCAGGACTAACTACGCACTGTTTAACAATAGATTCTTAAGCCTAATTACACTATGTTTTTCGACGGAATTTGAAGCCTAATCAACAATACAATTTACCATTGTAAATCTTAATTTTAAGCCTAATTCAGCTATTTTTAGTCTTGAAATTGCTAAGCCTAATTCCAGTATACCTATGAAATTACTAAGCCTAATTCCAGTATATTTACCTATCAAATTACTAAGCCTAATTCCAGTATATTTACCTATCAAATTATTAGGCCTAATTCCAGTATATTTACCTACCAAATTACTAAGCTTAATTCCAGTATATTTACCTATGGAATTACTAAGCCTAATTCCAGTATATTTACCTATGGAATTACTAAGCCTAATTTCAGTATATTTACTTATGAAATTACTAAGCTATAATTCCAGTATATTTACCTATCAAATTACTAAGCCTAATTCCAGTATATTTACCTATCAAATTATTAGGCCTAATTCCAGTATATTTACCTATCAAATTACTAAGCCTAGTTCCAGTATATTTACCTATCTAATTACTAAGCCTAATTCCAGTCGGTGTGCAAGCCTGTAACTATGACTTAACTAATTGATTATGTAATTGACTACGTCGTATGTTGTCAGTTATGTAATAGGGGATTATCCTGAAGTTATCTCCTCAGTTATTTGTACATATCATATGTAGAATCCTTAATAATTTAATGATTAAACATTAATATGATGAAATATGGCTTCTTAAACATTAAAGAGGGGGTGGGGTTTGTATACTACGTTGGAATTAATTCGCACAGATACCAACTTTATTAATTCCACCAAGTGTTTACAGCAGGTTTTAACGGTAGCTTATTCTATAACTCTGGTTTCTTAGAGCCTTTATCTTAGTACGTGTTTTCGTTGCAAACTCAAGGTGTTAAAAGTGTAAATAGGTTATAGTGAGATTATAACGTCTATAGGAGAGTAGGTTTAGAAGCTGCTGCTGCTGAATTAGAATTTCCAAGCGTGTAGCTTTATTGCATGCACAGACACTGTACGTGTCTGGTATTCGGAAATTCGAGTTTCACAATACAAGGAACATAAGGAACCTTTCTCAACTTGGATGTTGTTAATTAAAGAGGTAATGTAGAAGAGAAAAATTAAAATATGCATAAAAAATATTATTTAAACTCAGACAAAGTGTTCTCGTTAATTTGCAGCTAATTAACAAAGTTAAAATTAAAGCCCGCGCTAAGCCTAACTCTTTTCAGACTCGTAAAAATATCAGAAAATCTACATTTTACTCATTTTGTTCCACAGAACATGCTCCTTATAATTTGTGAAAGGAACTCCGATAATACCTTATAAAGTTTTTAGGCTTTAGGTTACATATGGCTTAACGATGGTAAACAGATATGTCTTACAATGAACCCTACCGTGAAACAGTTGTTGGGTCACGGATGGTGGGTTCAAATTCCTCCCTTGACCCTTGACCCACTGCCATGGTGGGTATATGTTAACATCTATCTCGTCCTAACCAGCACGTTAATTGGTTAGCTAAGCCGTTATAGATAAACAGAGATATGCCTATCTGCGATCCAGATCGCAGCGCTATTTAACCAGGGGAGAGTTTCAGGTGAGAGCGCAATTTTTTATTTCAGAAATTCTCCGGTAGACGGCTTTACGCATTAGAATATGTACCCCTTTCATCATCCGCTAGGGTGTTTATTACTAACCCTTGACAAGTAAATCTACGATTATTGAAAACCATAATTTAAATTTCAATTTAAATCCATGTGATACAGAAACCATATAGCTCTAGAAGATAAAATAGATACATGTGCGCAGACACTCAACTCTTTCGCAAATCACGTCACGTTTAAAAATTTTAAATACATTTTTTCACGCGCTGTTAAATTAGAACCAGGGCTTGAAAGCTTTCGAATAAAAAAAATTCAAATCCACATGTTAACTTGTCACTTAGAAACGTAATTTTTCTTTCCAAAGGGGAAGGACGAAAGAGAAAAAATGTATAAGAACTTGAACTATGGATTTAAAAACGTATAAATGAAATGCACCCATCATGACAAGCAACGTCTTTGGAAATTCCATCTTTTCCTTCGCTTCTCCCTCACTCACACTCCCTAGTTCGGGGTCCTCCCCTCAATATAAAAGGATTACTTCATACGGAAGGGATAAAAAAAAAATTGAATGAGAAAAAGTTTAAATTTAAAGGGATAGTACAACGATTTTAGGAAAAATTATAGTTGTGTGAACAAGAAACAGTCTTTTTTCGAGTCGATTTGATTCGATTTCTCGAAACTGCTTCGGGAACCAGTTTAATACCGTTTCGGTTTTAACTAGAGATAGGGGTTTAGACAAGAAATATCTGATTATTTTATCTTTATTCATAACTTAAAATTTTTCGAGGAAAGTCTATGATAAATCCAATGTAATCGCGAATAATTTTCCGATTATTTTTTTATGATTAATTGATTAACTGATAGTTGTGGATTATTTTGTCCAAACCCCGATCTCTAGTTTTAACAATCGATAGATGAAGCGACAATAAATTGATTTATAAAGATAATGCGTGAACACGTGACGTTTAAAACGATTCCTGGCGATTTTAATATCGGTTTGATTTTACCGTTTCAAATCGATTAAGAAATGCTAGTGTGACCGTAGCTTCTGTTACCCTTTCAAACTTATTTGGAAAGGTCAAAATTAAAGCTCGGAATCTGACAACCATAACCATATTTTTTCAGATATAACTTAAATGGATTGATAAATATAGTTTATTTTTAACCAAACGGATATCTAAATTTATCCAATTATTAAAAGTTATACAAATTCCGAGCTCTAGCAAGTTCAGAAATAATTTATATAAGAGTTATGGTTAAAATATGATGCAACAAACACTTTCAAAAACGGTTACTTTCCCAAATGGCCATTATTAGTTACAGTTGAATTCGTCTCCCTAGTCGTTTTACTTCGCGTTCTATATAGTGCCTCTCATTTAAGTAGAACTATCCACTAGTATGTCGAATTTAACGTTTTCGCCTGTTATTGTTTTTTTTCTTAATTTTTTTTTGGAAAAATGAAAGACTATATACTCTATTTTAAATGAAACCAATTTTTTTTCCACTTGGCACGGACTATTTTCTTCTCTATGAGATTTAACAAATTGTATAAATGCGTCTAAGCTTTTCCCGTTATGCCAACTCTTTTTGAACCAAAGTATAGTTAATATGTACCCGTGTTTGCAGTGAAGATAAGATAGAGGCGCAATGATTGTCAAAATTAAATATCTTAGGAATAAAAGCAGTTCGTATATATTTATATAAACAGCTTCAGAGAAGGAGTATTTGGATAGGAGGCTACGTTTGGTACTTTTCTGAGAAGGTCGTATTTAGTTACATATTTTCTTTACATATTAAATGTCAGAATAAACTCGAGTGTCTATATGTGAGCGTGCTGCCAAAGAGGCCTAACAAAAATATGAAAGCCCCTCTTGAAATTTTAGCTAATAAATATACTGGAATTGCCTATATTACTGGATGTTAAGAGTCAGTTTTGTAAACGTTTCGAAGAATATATTTGATCTTGAAATTAATTTAAAATTATAGCCAGAAGCCGATGAAACCCTCCTTTGAAGTCTATTACTCCCGGGTCTTGTCTACCCCTCTCTGTATGGGTTAGTTTCAAAAAGCGCGATTCGTACGCCTCCTAACGGTAGATATTATCGGAGCGTTAGTTCGTCGAGCGAATATCTCTAGCAGCCTTGGAGTTCGTCCAAAAACGTCGTCGTTTGTGGAGAGAGAGAATTTCCAATTTTCCGTAGACAGGGGGGGATGAAGTAGGACCCCTTCTAACTCGTAAAATTGGGAATTTTACCCATACAGAGAGGAGCGCTATATGGAACATTAGAGTAGTAGACTTCAAAGGAGGGTTTCATCGGCTTCTGTTATAGCGTATTTGATAATTATTGGGAAGTACTTGGAAAATCGAAGAACGTTCGGAAGCACTTAAAATTTGTTCGAAATTACGGCTGAGCATTGAAATTATTTAGTTTAAGTTTTAGTTTCATTGCGAATATACTGGAAATGAATAGAAATTATAGATAAATACTGAAATTGTAGGTATTGAAATTATATAGAAAATTTACTTAAAATAACTTAATTATAAATAAGTAATATATGTTTTTGGACAAGTAAATCATCCTTCAAGTTTATAAAATGACATACTGCGGGTGACAAGGAAATGAGTCCGATTTTCTCAGCCCATTGTTTCACCCTAAGTATTCCGAAATTTGTACAGAAAAGCGGCCAAGCCCAGTATATTCTTTATACAGTAAATCAGACTCGAAATCGCGACGGCCAAGCGAGACACGCTCCTTCGTTTCGCGAGAAACAGGGGAGAGTTGTTTTCCGTCGATACATTTTCATCCCAGTAAACGTCTAGAAAGTTCGGGGCAATATTAGCACCGCCTACTTATTTCCAATCTCAACCGCTAGAGAGAGCAATTTTGAATTCCGTTTCTTTTAGATTTTTTCCTCTCTCCTCGGGCGAAAGCTCTGACGACGAAACATACCAATCATAATATGCCTTAATGTTGTAAACTTGAAGCATAATTTACTTGTGGTTTTTGTTATAGTTGAAATTATAGATAATGATATCTTGAAAAATTATAGCAATTGCGAAATAATACTGGAAATACTTTGAAATTTTAAGATAAAATTTTAACAAAAGAAGCCTAAAAGAAACTAATAATATTCCCAAAATAATATCCAAACCCTTATCCGTATACAATTGCGTCAAAAAAGTCTATCGAATACCTACAAAAATACGCATAGCTTTTATCTTAAAGGTTGGTGAAATATGCTTCCAAAATGGCCCATCTATAACTTGCAAGATGTCGCCGTTGCCGGAAGGATGACCGAACAGTAACATCCCTAAAAATATTAGACGACCTGATTTCCTATAGATAACGTAGCCTATGTACTGTATAGATGCAGACGAGCCAGAAACAAAAAAAGAGGCTGAAGCACCGAAAAGATTGATATTAGGATAAAAAGACTAGAGGGCTCTAGGTAGAGGGGAAACCGGGTTAGGAAATTCGTGAGACAAGGAATATGCATCAGGAAGTATAAACGCGACGTGTCAAATTAGCCAAAATACTTTCTCTTCCCTTCCACGACTCCTCTCCTTGTTTATGCCCAAGAACGCGTAGCCAATCAGGTACGTGGATAAAGGAATAAAGAAAGATTTAGCCTTAAGGTTCTTGCATATTTTTGAAGGAAAGGTCTCATTTAAATACACGTTTTCGTTATGGTCGACCAAGTTGGTTGGTAATTCAAAGGAACAATACAACATAACTATATTTATTAAACTAGAAATCAATTTAAAACCATCAAAATAGGCTTAGCTGGATTCATGGAGATATTCTGAACTCCCCGTATAAGGATTAGCGACCAATGACATTGATCATTGAGATCCTGCATTCCCCATATAAGAGGCATTGATCAATGTCATTGATGGATAATCCCTATACGGGGAGTTCAGGTAATCTCCATGAATCCAGCTAAGCCTATTTTCCGGGTTAGTTAGAGTTTAATATTTTTTACTGTTGGATTAGGCCTTGTTTTTAGGTTGCATTTTCCTTTTAAAGGGATACTAGAAACAGATAACAAGTTATTTATCGATTTGAACTGTTTTAAATTGCGTAAAAAACGCGCGAAAAGTTCAAAAGGCGCCAAAGGTTTCGAGGTAATTTAAGAATAATTATCATAGTCGCGAACTAGACTAGAGGTTTATAGCGAATGGCTGAGGGTTTTCATATACTATTGATAATAAATAATATATTATGACATCATCGGCGTCAGTTAAGACAAATCACGGAACAGTATTTTTTGTATTTTTCAAAATGATTTTAAATATTTAGAGCATCTGTAAAATTAATTAATACCCGACTTATTTGATTTCGTTTATCTAATTTTCAAGCTCTTACTAATTGAATCTCTCACCAAATCTTCAATTTTAAAATTTAGGATAGGTACTTTCCTTTAAAAGGTTAAAATAATGTTTTAAAGCAGTTTGCAACGACTAATTTTAACACTTCCGAGTTTTTTAACATCGCCTATTAATTCCGATCAGCTTTTGATACATTGTGAACTTCTCTTGAACCGAAGTAAAGAGCTTTTTAATGTAAACAAGTATCAAGCCACTATATATTATAATTACTAATTGTTAGTGTTTGTTCGCTCTTAATCGTTTCCTTTGTGAGATAATTTAAGGGAACAAAATAGATATATTATAGCAAGCGAGATAAACAAAAGATTGTTATTATTATCTTATACACTTTGTTGAGCACGGTTTTCTCGTTACATATTAGGTTTAAATTTTTAGGAACATTTTATGTAAATTTTATGTATAAAAAAAAACTCAAAAACATTTTAGAAAATTTAGCATTAGAGATGTTAAAATTACAAAGCTATTTCTTCATGGAAGAAATTTTTGAAGTTTTAAAAATATTTCCGTACGTATTCCTGGAATTTTGAAAATTCAAATCGATTTCTGCACGAAACAGTTATCGATATTTTGTAGCTATACTTCATGAAATAAATATAAAATTTCAAATCTTTTGTTGTACGAGAGAGATTTTGCAATAATTCAAAGTACGAGAGAGATTTTGAAATAATTAAAAATATGAGAGATTTTAAAATTCAAAGCTATTTCTGAAAGAGATTTTGAAATTTTAAGCTAATTCTGTAAGAGATTTTGAAATTCAGAACTAATTGTGTAAGAGATTTTAAAATTCAAAGCTAATTGTGTAAGAGATTTTGAAATTCAAAGCTAATTCTGTAAGAGATTTTGAAATTCAGAACTAATTGTGTAAGAGATTTTGAAATTCAAAGCTAATTCTGTAAGAGATTTTGAAATTCAAAGCTAATTCTGTAAGAGATTTTGAAATTCAAAGCTAATTCTGTAAGAGATTTTGAAATTCAAAGCTAATTTTGTAAGAGATTTTGAAATTCAGAACTAACTGTGTAAGAGATTTTAAAATTCAAAGCTAATTCTGTAAGAGATTTTGAAATTCAAAGCTAATTTTGTAAGAGATTTTGAAATTCAGAACTAACTGTGTAAGAGATTTTAAAATTCAAAGCTAATTCTGTAAGAGATTTTGAAATTCAAAGCTAATTTTGTAAGAGATTTTGAAATTCAAAGCTAATTTTGTAAGAGATTTAGAAATTCAGAACTAATTCTGAATGAGATTTTGAAATTCAAAGCTATATCTGCAAGAGAGATTTTAAAATTTTACAACTGTTCCTGTGAGAGAGAAATTTTGAAATTTCATAAATATTTCAGCACGTGTCAGGTTTTGAAATTTCAAAATTTCAAAACAGACAGACTTCATTCCCGTAACTTGTTCATATTTAAACCATCTAATATACATAAACATTAAATTTTGCGTCTAATACTTAATAAATTTTTATAAAAATAATATTATTACTATACCTATGTGTATTAATTGGCAATGGGGGTAAAAATTGTGTGTTATCATGCCTCATTAACTCAAATACATAAGGTACATTTTCAACAAAATATTAAAACTAGAGCCAGAGCGAGAAAACTTACAGCCTCAGCTAGCTATGTTTGAGGAATTTTCGTTAATGGCTTTTTCGAAGAATACCAGGAGTCTCATCATGAAAATTTTAAAAGCAGAGCTTTTAAAAAAATAAAAGCATAAACTTTTATTCTATTTTATAAACGTAACATCAGAAATAAATGAAATGGACTTTGAAGTTTACTCTCTTGAACTAAATACCTCTCTTACTTGATGGGAAGTGGGCCTAGTTACACTTCTTTTAGAGAAAATTTTAAAATATTTAACCCCTTTCAAAGGGAAAGGTTCATTACACGTGGAATCGTGCGATGATTTATAAAATAAAACAAACTTTTTATTTTCCATTTCCATCCACCCTTTATTATTTTGATACAGAAATTATTCGTTATTAAACCTTTTGAAATTATTGGATCAGCCATCTTCTAAGACTATTAACATAAATGAAGATGAATAACAAAACCTGGCATTTATAAAAGTCCTCTAACGGCAAAAACAATGGCAACTAAAAATATCTACCACTAGATGGAGAAAAAATCCTGCAAGATTTTTGAAACGTCCCTAGTCAGATCAAGAAGGATCAGATAAGGAGAGGAAAAGTGGGAACGGCGCGGCTCCTACTGCGTCGGCCTAAACTCCCACTCTGGGAGAACGGGGGACAGACGGGGGTTGAGATGCTTCGTGGTAAATTGTTGTCACGTGGGTAAAACGAATCCTTTATGAGACGCGCTAGCTAGCGACCACGTGACAACAGTTTACCTCGAGAATTTCCTATCCCTCCTTTCCACCCGAGTGGGAGGTTGGCTCTTCTCTCTCTCTCACTCAACGCAGCCCCACTTTTCCTCTCCTTATCTGATCGTTCTTGGTCAGATACGGACATGATCTAGAGCAAGGGAATAATAAACTTCAAGGAACCTTTCATTAACTTCTGATCGCATGAATAAAACGAGGTTGTAAAACGAAGCGTTTTAAGAACGGGATAAAATTCTACATTTGAGGCTTTAAAATTGGTTCTACACTTTATACATAAAGCGAAGAAGGGACTATACGTCTCCACCTATTTAGCGAAGGTATATTGCTCGTATAAAACACGAAACACGCATAATTTAAAGGGTTAGTAAGATTTTTATTACAGTCATTCCATATTGGAAACAAATTCATTTCCAAATCGGTATCTCTATGAGCAATCTTGTTCGTGAGTGCAGCGAACTTAATTGTGAACATAATTGATTGCTGCTCATGGAGGGAGGGGAGAAGATAACGAAAAGAACAGGAATACCGATATGGGCAGTGTGACGTAGTATATCTTTCAAAACTTTTAAGGACATATAAAAATAATAAAATCTGCTTTTTTTGTTCATGAAAGGGGTCCCAATCCAGCAAATTGCTACTGGTCCCAGCCTGATTTTGAATAAAGATATATAGAATACACCTAGTTCATGAGTTGAAAAACATAGGGTAACAACCCCTTTAAAACTAAAAGAGATTGAAAGAGCACCTAAACAACCTACTTTTAACTCGGGCCTCGAAATGGAGAGAGCTATATATATTGTAGACGATCCGAAGCCACTTTACAATTATTTTTAAAAGAGGTTTCACGACTGCTCATCGCCTTGTACGACGAGAAACACGGCTGTGTATAAAATATACGCAACTACTTTAATTGAAATTGCGCGAGGAATACACGACAGGTACGAAAGGAGGTACAGAGTCGCTCCTAAGAGAATAAAAGAGCCACACAAGACGGAATACAACTTTGAAAGCGTTGCGTATTACGAATGAAATTAAAAATTGATTGTAAAAGCAGAAATATTTGGAAAATAGAGGGGAATTCGTTGGTTTTAAAGCCAGGAGGTTGAAACTTCAGCACGTTCAAAGCTATAAGGGAAACACCCTAGTAGCTTGAGCCGAAGCCTGAAATTTAAACATTAAGCAAATACAGCCCCCATTAAGAAAATGTAAATAATATACAAATGGAAAGGTATTACCAGGAGTTCATTTAGGAGTGACTATAAACTAGCATGTAATCTGTAGTCGAAATGGGGTTTATGGAGGAAGGTAAGGCTTAGGAATCGTACGTTGACCCCAACCCGGTAAGTTTTCAACCCCGACCCGAGTAGTAGTTTTGTAGTTCGCCAAGGAACATGCGAATCGTATTGACACGTATATTGGGTAGGTGTAGGAGCAAGAATAACTTAATGATTATTACCAAAATTAGTTTATAATATATATCCAACTTATTTAACGAAACACGATATGTATCCGGGGCCGGTTTCGCGAAGGGATTAAGTTTTTTCAGCTATCTCATAGAAAAACCTTTACTTTCCTTAAACCTTTTAAACTAATCCTGGTGGTACCAATGGATAATTGTAGAATCAATGCTCTTTATAAAATATTAAAATTGGCGATGCGAAAAAAATGATCAAAAAGTAACGATAAACTCGCCTAAATAATCCATCAATATATGATGGAAATTTCATAATACATTCATGACGATTATCCCTTATAAGTAGACCGTTATCTGGATGAATGACCCCAAACCAAAATTTAATTTCAGGTACGTGGTTAATTAATGAGCGTGGAACAAGCCACCACGAATAATTTAATAAAGGAAAGATCAATCTTAATATTTTCATTTATGAAATCCGTTGCTTATCCGTTGCTTATTGGTAAAAAAAAAATAGTTTACGAGTTAAAATAAGGTGGCCATGTATTTTTCATGAACTCCAAATGGAATTTGAATGATATTTTCGGAAAGATCGTAAAAATACGTATTTTATAATCGCCATTTTCGAAATTTTTAAAATAAAACTTTTAAAAAGGAACATTTTGAAGGACAATTATATTGACTTTAATTAATTTGTAAACCAAACAATTAAAAATTCAACCAATGGATTTCAAGATAAAAATATTAAGAAACAACCATAAAAACTTTCGAGAATCAAATTAAGATTCTAAATTATAAAATATTTTAAAATCTTCCTACCTTAAAAATTTTGCGATGGTCTCTTTTTAATTGGAGAAGTTGATGCCTTCCGTTCCAATTCTCAATCAATAATCATATATTAGTTGAAAGGATGAGTTGAATTAGTGATGGTATTTATAGAAGATCATTCTTGTTTTGAGGCTTAAAAATATCCTGCGAAAGATACAAAATATAAAATTAGGTTAGTATAAATATTAAATAATAAATGTAACTACAGATAATGATTGGAGACACTCTAGCGGCCGCAGTCGCCGTGTAAATTTGGAAATTAGAAGCCCCACTCTTTGTGAAAGATCGTGTTGGTGGGAAGACAATATAGGCAAGCGCGGCCCGCCTAAATTCCGTCCCTCTCTCCGGACTCAAAATATCGAAGAAGAGTCCAAATTACTCGAGCCAGACAGGGGTGATGACTTTTTTTGTCTAGTTTTAAGTGATGAGCTAGTACCTTTACCTGGTCCTCTGCTGATAGTATTAAGCTAAGGGGTGTTGTTTACTTTTATTGAATAAAGTGTTAAACTTTTAGTATAAACAAGAATAATGGAAGCATCTTCGTAAATATTAATTTAAAAACAAGTGAATTAATTACTTTAAGAATTATTAAACAGGGAATTTATCGAAGAAGAATCTAAATTAATTCGTTATTTTTTCGATAACAAGTATATATTTCTTGATGCTTTAAGTCTATAATATTTTGAACTCGAGCCTCCCTGAATATTTTAAAATTTAAATGTAACCGCGTACGCTGTTTTAACCCAGTTACGAAAAAAGAACAAATTTAATCTTTAAATAATACCAGCATAATTAATCACAGCCTAAGATACTATTTAGTTTCAGCCAAGAATAAAACAGAAACCTCTGAGAAATTAGAACCCTTCTAAGGTTAAATTTAAAAGTAATATTGTATTGTGTAAGAAAAGTCAGGAAAGGGATTTTTACCATTTTCATTTTGTTTTTTTATTTTTTATTTTAATAATGCTGGTACTATTTACATTAGATCCAATACCCAAGATACCATTTTTGTGTTCAAGATACGTTGGAAATTACTACTTTATTATCTATTATACTTAGCATTGCGTAACAATCCGCCTTAGGTTTTCCTATTTAGGTAACAGATCCTTTGAGTAGAAATTTACAAGACCATTACTAAAGGTATTTTTTCTTAGAATAAAAAGCAACTGAAAAAAATACTGATTTCTTATTTAAAGGGAGTATCAAATGAAAAATTTAGGTTGTAATAAGTTTCCAATATTTTTAACTAAAATTTCCAATATATATTATCCAGGGTTTGACTAAAAATTATAATATAATCCAAGTTTCCACTACATTTTCCAATATAATCCAGGTTACCATAAATTTTCCAATATAATCCAGGTTTCCACTAAATTTTCCAATATAATCCAGGTTTCCACTAAATTTTCCAATATAATCCAAGTTTCCACTACATTTTCCAATATAATCCAGGTTACCATAAATTTTCCAATATAATCCAGGTTTTCACTAAATATTCCAATATAATCCAGGTTTCCACTAAAAATTCCAATATAATCCAAGTTTCCACTACATTTTCCAATATAATCCAGGTTACCATAAATTTTCCAATATAATCCAGGTTTCCACTAAATTTTCCAATATATAATCCAGGTTCCCACTAAATTTTCCAATATATAATCCAGGTTCCCACAAAATTTTCCAATATAATCCAGGTTTCCACTAAATTTTCCAGAATTTTCCAAAAGTTTCTCAAGAATTTTTCCAATTATCAATCTACTAATAGACCATCCCCACTAAATTATAGACGTTTTTCCTAAATATCTCCTTAATATCCCACGGATTTCTTAAAGATCTTCCTAAATTTTGCATATTAAACGTCAGTCTAAAATATGCACTTCAAATTCCTCACATATTTCCTAAAATACCCATAATTCTCCAAACATATTTCCTTTATTATTGGGGCTGATAAGCTATTTCTGTGTAAAATTTCCGTTCCACCATTCCTTTAAGTAAAAAAGGTTGTACTGGGAATTTCTGAAAACCCAAAATATCGAGGTTAAAAGAAATGAGAGCCATTCACGTATTTATATGAGACGAATACCCGCATCTTAATAATATCTCTCTTTGCCTATGTATATGCAACATGAGCCATAAGAAAAAAATAAATAACACACACAACCAAACTTTTTCAGTCCATACGGGAACATAAAGAAATAATGGGACTGAGTAAAAGCAACCCAAAAAAAAAAAAAACTTTACGCGTTTCTCTGTCTATTCGTTTACGCGAAAAAATGCAATTCCAACTCTCCCATCATCCGGCATCACTATCAGGGAATGGTGATAAAATAGCTTTAATTCCCATTAAGATCCTAATCTAAACGCGTTATTGGATAAGAAAGCGGAGAGAGTGCTTGGTCAAAGCTTAGATTTCTACTTGACTAACTTTGATACTTCGTGTAGAATTTTTTTGCGAAAGGGAAGAATACATCTAGGGTGAATTAAACAAGTTGGAGTTAGCCCTTAGTATGAAACAGTTCACTTGGACCAAATCGACTCCAAGCCGATGAGGTTAAAGAGGAATCAAAGTCAAAAATTTGTTTTAAAAAATAACGGATTTTTTTAATACTAATCAGTAAAGTGGCATAATTATCATAATTATAAAAGTACAAACTCTTCTTGAACACTAGTTTTTATTGTCATATAAGGGCTTTAAATTAAACTAAAAGCTAGCCAGTTTGAATTTCATTTATTTAGGCTTAAGATAAGTTACTTTTTTGCGACGTTTATAGAGTTTAAGTTCAATAAATTGATTAGTTTTGTTAATTAAGTCATCTTTAAGTGAAGAAAAATATCGTTTCGAATTTTATCAAAAGTATTTTGCATAGAACTAAATCAAACTAAGAGGAATTTTAATAATTTGATTATATTACGTAAATATGATAATGATGATTATAACGTATATTAACTAGATTTACCACAAGATTTTATCTCCAGGGAAAATACAACTTCAGAACCCGGTTGATAAAAGTAAAATTCACCCAAAACTCGGAATATAATAAAAGTTTGATGGCGAAACTAAAGAGAGTGGAAACCATTAGCAGTTCTGAGATGCGAACGTTACAGGAGTGTGTATATATAAGGACAGGAAAAAGTCGTGATTTAAGGCGTAAATTGAGAATATACATGGCAACTAGCTTCAACACTTTCCACACTCCCCAACCCCCAAAAATGACTTGGCCAAAGAGAGACCCATAGAAAGAAAAACTGTTTTTTTTTTTTGGTAGTACCATCTTTTTCTTGTTGGATAAGTATATATGTACATTGAGTCGACCTTGTAAAGCTAAAACAGTACTGATGTTGAAGTTGGATGATGTGCAAACAAACGAAACAAAACAAAAAGGGGACCGTGACGAAGTGAAAACTTCATAGTTACCCATTAAATTTGAGTAGAAAAATATTCTTAATTGGGTAATTCAATCATCGTTTGCCGTTAGAGGGCGCGTATGAACGCCAGGTTTTATTATTCATTATTATACGAGTTACGGTATACGTTGTCTATACACTTTTCCTCTCAAAAGCGGTTTGCAAACTAGTTGGGTAATGTTAAATCTTATAGGATAATCCCCTACTAAAAAATTAGCATTATCACTTGCTCCAAATAAATGACAGGGGTCGAGCTTTCCTTTCGATGAAACAAGGCCAACTTGTCCATTTGGCGAAGTACGGGTCGCTAACTCCTGATAGGAGAGTCAGAAGAGAAAAGAAAGAGGAAGCAAGATGAAGGGATCCCTCTCTCTTAGAGAAAGTTTTTTTACACTTTTTTATTTCTTTTTATCCTTTTTTATTTTTATTTTATTTTTTACTTTTGAAGAATGAAAAATGTGTAACCTAGTCTTTAATCGACTTGTAAACTTTGGGGTTCCTTGTCGTCGTTATACTAGTGGGCTGTTCAAATTTAGAACCGTCTTTGTGTCCACACCCATATCGTCCGAAGATAAAAAGAGTGAACTATTACACCTCTTGCACACTAAGAAGGGATAAACTAAAAAATTATGGCGGAGGGATATTTTAAATGGACGATGAAAAGAAAATCACTTGATTCTTGATAGATTCTACTACGTAGAAAAATAAATTATATATTTAGGAAGTGTCTATGAATTCTACAAAAAAATCGGAAAAGATCTATATTTTGTCATTGAATTAAAAGCAATCCCTCTGACCAATCATAAGAACCCAATCTTCGACTGAAAACGTTTCTATCGATCGATTATTTAGCGTTTAAATAAAGTTATCTATTCCACTATTAACAAATAAAATCGTTTAATTCGTTAAAATTAACAAATAAAATAGTTTAATTAGTTAAAATTAACAAATAAAATAGTTTAATTAGTTAAAATTTACACATATTAAGCTAGAAAACAAATTTTGAACTTACTAGGAAAGTAGGCTTAACAAGGATCCAGTCTACGAGTGATCGCGTTTAATTCAATACGAAAATCAGAACCTTTTGGGATAGACACTTCCTGAATGTTTTACTACTCAAATAAGTTATTTTTAGAACCATAATAGAATTGAAAGGTGTGCCCAGACAAAATGGGACTAAAATTGGCGGATTAATTATGAAGAAACTATTTTTAGCGAACAATTTTCAGAAATGTCTTTTCGTGATAAGATTCGATATTTTGGGAGTAATTTTTTGAATGAAGATTCACAAAATTTCCCGCAGTGTTATTTTGCTAATAACAGATTAATTAATTAATTTTAATGGCTTCATAGCAACGCCTACTCTAATCCAACCATGCCCAATATACTTATCGATTTCTCTTCCACGTACAGAAAGTTTTATTTATGTTTATTTAGTTTCTAATTAAAGTGAGAGTAATAAGGTTTTTGAACTCGACCTTCAAAGCATTCGATCGTCTACATTTATCGAGTTAAATAAGTCTCTATTTACAATTAGCGTCTGTATATTGACAGAAATAGTCGGTCTAAAAGTCATTGGACGCAATGAACCAAGGAACGTGAGGCCAGTCTCGATTCTATATATTGACAGGTAAATAATTTACTGGAGTATTTATACCGATAGCAAGAACGAATTAAAGCCCCGAAGAGCCTTGAAAGAGACTACTTGAGTCTGCGATCAAAGCCGATCATAAATTATTCGTCAAATAATCGATTTATTAAAAGCTTTTCATCGTTATTTATAATTTAAGTTTTATATTAAATCAATTTTGTAATAAAAATATTCGCGAATTTCATTATTAGATTTGAATGTTACGAAGAAACTTATTTACGCGTGTAAATCCTCATATTAAAGGGAGAATATGATCGATTCCTTTTCGTTTAAATAGGCCTAATCCAACAGTAAAAAAAATTCAATCAAATATTAAACTAGAAATAAATTTAAAACGTATCCGGAAAATAGGCTTAGCTGGATTCATGGAGATCGCCTGAACTCCTAGTAGAAGGACTAACGACCAATGATATTGATCGATGGCTATTATATGGGGGTAATGCAATATTATTGGTCGCTAGTCCTTATAAGGGGAATTCATGATATCTCCAAGAATCCAGCTAAGTTTTAAATTTATTTCTAGTTTCATAATTGTTGGTAATTTCTTTTACTGTTGGATTAGGCCTATTTAAACGATAAGGAATCGATAAAAAAAATCACTTGTTGTTAGGTTGCATTCTCCCTTTAATTTCTGCCTAGTAAATAGGCATCCCGAGATTGAATGTAGAGGAATATAACCACATATCGGTATTTGATTTTCATGATTATCACTCTCTGTCGAGTTGAAGCACGCACTCAGTGAGAGAAGTATATGTGATATGGCCCTTAGCGCTATCTAGACTCTATTCCGAAACTTTTTAATCAAAGAAAAGCTCTGGGTTTTTGTTGAGCCTGAAGTGTAGGTGTTGAGTAGTGGGTGGTGAGATTCAATTGGCTACCTGCGGGCGACGATTGTCTGTCTAGCGGCTCAAAAGGGTAGAGAGGCAAAGCGAAGATAATAAAGTGTTCTCTATCTCTCTCTCTCTCTCTCTCTTGGTCCCTATTCTCTTTCGTACGTCTCTTTTCTAGTTCTATCATAAAGAATGGTAGCTGGTAATAGGCCGTCGGGCGTTGAGGGCTCAATTGCAACTTCCGAAATAGTATATAACCACGATTAAAAAGAAAGAGCTTGGCGAGAATCGTCATATCAATGAATATGAAGTGGAAACCGAGGTTACAGAGCTATAGTCAGATTCGCAAGAAGATTTCAGATAGGAGTATTAACAATGAACACCTATCTGAAGAGGTAAAGATGAATAACAAAGCATGGGGTTCATAAACGTCCTCTAACGGCAAACAATGCAAGCAAAAGTAGTAACTAACTATTCTTTTGTTAGTTTGCCACTGTTTGCCGTTAGAGAACGCTTATGAACGGCAGGTTTTGATACTAATCTTTATCTATTAAGCTAGATAGGTATCCATAGTCCTAGCCTTCAATCTTGAGGTGTAAAATTTTGATTTTATGAAAAAAAAAAAAAATAAATAAATAAAAAAAAATATTAATGATGATAGGCTCAATTGGAAGTAACTATACAAATTAATTTAAACATTAACTAAAAATAAGTCAAATATAATTGCTCGAAAATCCTCCATTGCATCTTTAGGAATAGAGATCGGGGTTTGGACAAAATAACCCACAACTATCAGTTAATCAGTTAATCATAAAAAAAATAATCGGAAAATTATTCGCGATTACCTTGGATTTATCATAGACTTTCCTCGAAAAATTTTAAGTTATGAATAAAGATAAAATAATCAGATATTTCTTGTTCAAAACCCGATCTCTATTTAGGAATGTGGTAATTACAAAATCCAAGTTTCATTTAAAACTCCTGTTTTTCGTTTAAAAATACCTCACAGCACAGAAGGTAATGAATTTAGTATACCATAGGAATTCCAAAATAAATTCTACTATAGTTGCAATGAAAAGAAAAGAAGAAAAAAATGCCTGGAGGATCTGTAGTTTGTGAGAAAGTAAATTAGGCCCGCGAAATCCCGAGGAAATTGGAGGAAAGTGGGATTTATAGCCGCAAAAGAAGGAAAGAACCAAATTAAATTGGGTGGAAAAATTATAATTTGCAATATAATTGCGCATATACGCTGCTTTCTATTGCCTTTCCTGATCCAAATAATCGATACATAGGGAAGGGATTAAGTGATGGAACATCTCTTAATACTACTACTACTCCAAAATCGTACATTAAGTTTGGGAAAATTTCGGAAGATTGTAATAGCTAATTGGTTAAAATTTAATGAATTTGTAATTATTAATTTAGATTTATTATCGATCGGTATATTTAATAAAATTGACAAAAATATCGGATTAAAGATGAAAATGACAGCTCATTAAAATGTGGGTCTAATTGTTAGGAATATTAAAAGTTCATCTTATAATTATAATAATAATTTACGAGAAAATAGTTTAATCAGTGTCAATCAGAGCGAGATTAATATGGCATGTTAACGAATCGAGTCAGGTTGCGTACCTATACGTCTATGAACTCATTCGCTCGTAAACGCGATGTCATACTAATAACTTAGTATGTTTCTTATAGTATTAAAAATAAGAAATAAATTAATAAGTTCATAGAAAACTCTATATATCTTTCTTTTTTTTTTTTTTCGTGTCGATATTTTCTAGCTCCTACCCATTAAATTTTACCCCTTTTTAAATGAAAATACTCTCTCGAGAGTGTGAATCGAAGAAGGAGGAGTAGTAAGGGTTTTTGATTTTTAAAATATTCGGCTTGCGAGGATATTATTGAAATGGGCCATTTATAACTTTTAAAGGCGTTTAATCTCTCTGGGAGAGGGGAGAAAAAAAAGCTATACTTCTGAATAAAGGAATACTTAAATTAAATTTTTATCCAATCCGTTTTGAATTATTTACAAAATCCTTTTTAGTAAGAAATTAGATATGATTAATTTAAAGTTTTCATTAAACTCCGTTCATAATCAGGGCGTTTTGATAATTCAGACGACATAAAGAATATTCTCGAGGGGTGCGAACCGCGTGCTATGATATTATTATCAATATCTAAGCCTAGGCGCGTGAAATCTCAAAAATATTAAATTTAAAAAAATCATATCTTGAAGTAAACATCATAGATATATGAAAAATGAACTAGATTCACAATTATTTTTAACATCGATGTACAGGAGAACCTTTTTTCCATGCCTTTGACTGTATAATTTCACGCGCCAGAAGGGAATATGTCCCCCTCTGTCGCGTGAAATTTGTACAATCAAAGGCGAGCATTAGCGCGTGAAAATATTTTCTATTTCTGACATTTTTGGCGCGTGACTTTGGTAGGGTTGTGGATCTAGTTCATTTTTATATATTTATATGGTAAACATATTATTTCGCGCCAAAATCAAGCACGTGGCCATCTTTCACTCGCCCACAATAATTAAAGTCTATACTTTAGTATTTATCTATAATCATTCCTGATAAATCTTTCAAATTATTTTGTTGGAGCCTTTAAGTAGCACTTTACGGGCTATTTGGTAAAATGATAGGATACTGTTGCGCAATAATACACAATGCTTAAATGTCATAGTGAAGAAAGTAGTCATTGCGGGGAAGAAAAGGGGAGATTGTTGAGAGTCGCCGATTTCAGCTTTTTATGACTTATTCCTTAAGAAGGTGAGAGATCGGCATCGTGGAAAATCGCTCGCGCTTTCCTGACTCGTGAAAGAAAAAAAAAAGTGATTTATTTTCCACAGTTTCTAGCCATTTCTATTCTAGGTTATACCATTCTTATTTTGATAGATTTTTTTTTTACTTTGTTCACTTTAATAAAGGAGAAATGGCTCTACGAATGCGTGTGTGGGTGGATGATGAGAGTGCAGCCTCCGTTTAAAAAAATGATAATCCCGAATTTTCATTCGGATTTTTATTTTTTTTTTTCTTAAAAATAATGATATTTTTTGAGTTCTTTATCAAATGCTAGATTTGCAGCTTTTTTTGCAGTAGTTGATTTATTTTAAAAATGGAAAATATATAATGTATATCAGGTTACGGATAAAAATATTATAATTATAGTTTAATTACTAAAATGATTAAGAGGTTTCCAACCTCTTGGAAACTTGGAGGAGCTAAAAATGGAACAGTTTATGAATTTTGTTTTTGGAATCACCATTTTTTCGGAAGTTTTAAACACGTTTTTGCTGTTTAAATTAATTTCATATAGTTAAAATTTTCATTAAAGTAAATATAAATTCGGGTCAATCATATTATTTCAGCCTTCAACAGCGCTTGTAATGTCCTAACATTAAATGAATAGGCCGGAGTTTGATGTCTAAGACCATGGCCATCAAACTAAAATTTTTTTGGCACGGAGATTCCGAAAATAAATTCAAATGCTGTTCCATTTTTAGCTCCAAGTTTCCCTTTAAACTTTAATACACCTTTACTTAAAACGCGAGTTATACAAAACTTTATATCACATTTTAGACATCGTTAAGCCTTTTAGAGCATGCATGGCCTAGATGAATTGGCTTAAATACCCGAGTAATATACGCTTTTAACTATAGCGAAGGGATCGAACATCGCCTCGATAGATCCAGCGCTTCACTTGACTTTCCCTAATTTTGAATATTTAGAAGTGGACTATAGAAGGGGGCCAGTCTTAGATCGCAGCTCCCACGAATCTATTCACCTTCCTATCTCTCTGTCGTGACATTTAATAGAGATAAAGCGTATAGAGTATAGATTGATTCTGACTAGATATAACTCGCCTATCTCTCTTCCCAATTTCCTATGCTTAAAGAGTAAGTTAATATCTTTCTGGAGTGTATTATTTTTAATGATTTCAAAGGTATATAGAATCAAAATCATTTGATCTTACTAAGTTTTTAAGAAATTCCTAATTAATATATAATTTATTTTAAATGTTAACCAAATATTTAAAATTATTTAACTCGGATATTTCATCACAAGTTCCAAGACATTACGCAATTAACCCTTAAACTCAAGAATATTTGTATAATAGATATCGCTCTACTTCTGAAAATGTGCTCAGCGATGAGTTTCCAAACTTTGAGGAAATTGTACTTATGTCCGTTCCACTTTATGATTCGCGCGCTTTTTACCAATTGTAAATATGATTCTATCCTCTCTGACTCCACGGATCTATACTTCAATTCAATATGAGACGACACTGGCATTGACAGCGATTTAAACTTAACTTTCCCTCAGTTCCTATAAGGTTGGGAATCAAGGAAGCTCAAGAGCCAAGGCTTAAAAGACCCGTAATTGATCCGTTTGAAAGATTCCCCCCAGTTCTCTCTGTTTGAGGGAGAATTGGTTTATTCGATAAATGACGACGGAAGCAAATATTCAGGCATTATTTTTGCATCTCTTCAATTTCTTCGCGGGTAAAGAAAAGGTTTTGGGGATTTGGAAAAATAGGGTTTTAAAAAATAGGATAGAATTGAAATATCTACCATATTGGAGAATGATGGATGTCTGCATATTTATTCCTACTTGCGGTTTAGTATGTTCCGAGAGATATTGATTTTTATATTATTAATTTACATAAGAGACTCAATTAAGCCAGAGACTCATTTAAACCTATTAATCTAAATTAAAACAAGCTTTGTCGTAAACTTAATTATCTCTCATCTCCATGGCATCAACAATTAGATTTAATATAGATTCTAATTAACAATTATTTAAATAGGTATCATTATATGTAAGGTAAATTAATTATTTTATAAACACATATTTGCTGTCCATGAATAAATGACCTCCGATCTTAATTCAAGAAGTTCTAATTAAGAATTTTTGATAATATAGGATAAATAAAACAAGCTTAGAGTCACGAGGTTATAATTTAGTATGTTTGATTAGGGATAAATCAAATAATCTTATTCTAATCGGTTGTAATCTTGGTATTTTTCGATTTGGATTATCTTTCAACCATGATTTCTTATCTAAAGCAAGAAGGATCAGATAAGGAGAGGAAAAGTAGGGCTGCGTTGAGTTAGAGAGAGAAGAGCCAACCTCCCACTCGGGTGGAAAGGGGGATAGGAAATTCTTGAGGTAAACTGTTGTCACGTGGTCACTAGCGTCGTTGGCTACTACGAAGCTGATAAAGGATCCGTTTTACCCACGTGACAACATTTTACCACGAAACATCTCTACCCGCGTTCTCCCAGAGTGGGAGTTTAGGCCGACGCAGTAGGAAGTGCGCCGTCCCCACTTTTCCTCTCCTTGTCTGATCCTTCTTGTCTAAAGTAACTAAACTATAACTTTAAAAAAGCACATTAGCACCAAACTTAATTTTCTCTTTTTAATCCTCTCTTTAAAAGAGTGGCTGATCCGGAAAAATAAAAAAATAAAAGTAAGAAGAAAAATTGAATTGAAACACTAAAAGTGTTAATACGGAAATCAGGCTGGGCTTGACAGGGATATTTTGGCTACAAAAGGCGCGAGACTTTTGGCGCTAAAAAGGATTTGGCGCGAAAATAACATTAATTACGACAAACGTCCCACTTAACCCCTTTGCGGGACCCGCGAGCTGAACGGTCTGTACATAAGTGTATGTATATAAATTGTCAACGTGCACCATATTTTCTACTCTGGATAAGGAAAAATAAAAGGGAGAAAATGAAGAAAAAATGTAAGTCTTTTAAGGAAATCGAGAGAAAAACTTGCATGGAGACTTGAAGAAGTCACTATTTATTAAGTAGCTATATATAAGGCCAAGAGGAAGAGAAAAGTGAAGAAGATTCAGAGACAAACTGTCTTAAGAAAGTTTTTTTTTAGATAGGGTTAGAAATAAAACAAAGCTTCCATATTTTAAATAAAATCAGGTCAATTTTTTTTAATTAAAATGAGATATCATTCACTACGAAACTTTCGGAATTAAATGGTCAACTTCTTTAAAGGGAGGATGCAACCTAACAACAAGTGATTTTTTATCGATTCCTTATTGTTTAAATAGACCTAATCCACTATTAAAAAAATTTACAAACCAATATTAAACTAGAAATAAATTTCAAACTTACCCTGAAAATAGGCTTAGTGGGATTCATGGAGCTCCTGATTTCCTCGCGTGTAAGGTCTAGCGACCAATCGCACGCGACGTAAGTCTCGTGGAGATCTCGCGTGAACGACAGGCCTTTGCTCATTGGTCGCTAGACCTTACACGGACGCGATTCAGGATCTCCATGAATCTCGCTAAGCCTATTTTCAGGGTAAGTTTTAAATTTATTTCTAGTTTAATATTTGTATTGTAAACTTTTTATCGATGGATTAGGCCAATTTAAACGATAAGGAATCGATAAAAAATCACTTGTAATTAGGTTGCATTCTCCCTTTAAAGGAAAATTTATAAATTTATTTAAATGGAAGCTAGTCACCATTAAGGAGGGTTTTCAATCAAGAATTTAACTTTTGCGTGAAAACAAAGTTGAAGCTAATTAAATCAAGCTATTCGTTAATCCCACGTTATCATTATTCGAGTAACAGAAATGAATTTGATAAGTTTCTTTTGGAGATGCGAAAGCAAAAGCTTGAAAAACTTTATTGAAAACGGGGCTTAAGTTTTTGAAGCGTTTCAAAAAAGGAATTTCGCGTTTAAAATAACCGAATCTCAAATACAAATGATTTCGTGAAAGCCGTTAAATTTCACTGAGACGGTTACCGCGTAATTTAACAATTTTGAAAATTACAGTAATTTTAGAACTCTTAATCATAGTTAAAATAAAGAGGGCTTTCTGTAGATTTGAAACTTTACACGGATCCATGTTAAGCCTAATTCCCAAGTTAAAAAATAATTTATAGCTTAATACTTCCTTGATTGAATGAAATTAAAAATGAAACAATTTAATGAAAAATATTTCGAGGACTTGCTACTAATTACCTCTGAATGTCGCATTCCATCGCGATTTATATGAAAATATGGGTGGAGTAGTCATAAACGCTTAAGCCTATACAGGAAGATATAGAGAGGGTACATACACTATCCACTAGGACCACCGCTATTGGCGAGCTAAGCCTTTGCCAATACGGCATATATACACGAAGGGGGGAGAGATTTCTTTCAATGTTTTATGGGCTTCGATCGCCAAACGCAGCTGCTGTCTATTTCCTTCCCAGCCTCTCCTATAGCATGGCACCTCTTTTTTTCATCATTTCTCTGTCGTACAATCAAAAATTGCGAATGAAGAAACATTACCGGGAGGAGAGAACGTCCGTTAAGTGTTGCGAGTAAAATTCCAATTTGTCTATTCTTCATTCCGCCTTCGAGATACTGATATAACGACTACTTTTTCGCAAATTAGGTTAAACATAATGTATCAATCCGAGTTAGTTTTTCAACTTTTTCTCATTTTGCTAACTCCGTTAGTATGGCCTTAATTCTATTCCGAGTATAGTGGATCGACGCTTAATCCATACACACTCGAAAATACAGAATTAAGTAATGTTAGGGGTAGGTAGCAAAAACCTGCTGAGCTGCTGGTCAAAGGTCAAGTCTATTAGACATAATTTCGTTGTATTATACATTAAATAATTTATATTCTTAGAAAAAGCAAAGAAATTAACCATTTTAACCCTAATTGAAAAACTTTTAACCCATTTCCCTAATTTTCTGACTTTCATTTGACCTCTATGCCTAATTATCGGATGAACTTTTAGCCCTAATTGTCAGATTTCTTCATTTTTAACTGACTTCTTGGTGCAATCACAAACATTTCTTATCTTTTGTCTAACATTTGCAGCCAAATTGAAAAATCTGGTTCATTCCCCTGACGTTTTGTCACAATTAAAAAAGTCCTGGCTGTATCTGAGTACACATATTTATGTGAAAACTTTTTCCCCGCAAGACTTGTTCTTTAAAAAAGGCCAATATCTCAACCTTGGCTCATAATATGGACAAAGTATATACATATTACATATCGTTCATCTTCCAGCCTGGTTGCCTGCTTAACCCCCGAGTTTTATCGTGAATAGAGCCAAGCAGGATATGAAGAAAAAAGGGGAGAAGAGATTTAGCCTTAAAGAAAGAAATACTCGAAGATGGGATGTTCGAATCAACCAAAGTTTTCACTATGTATTTATGTAAACATAATTTTATTTTTATTGAGAACTATCGTACGATTAAGAAATGGACATCAAAACACCAGCAAAACGCTATGGTTTGCCACATTCCATATTTTTTGCTGTAAATGTTTTCCCTGATCATGTCTTAAAGACCTAGAATATCTTCTGCCTGTCACCCTTGAAACAAACTCACGATAAGTTTACTTTAGATGCGGGAAATTAATATCCCAAATTTTGTTACGAATATCTAAAGCAATCGCAACGTGTTTTGTTAGTCGCGACTTTCGTGTTAACGTTCCTTGTCTGATTTGGGTCCACTTGATCGACTCCCAAATGATCGACAAGAGGTCCACTTGATCGACACCCAAATGATCGACTCACAATTGATCGACTCCCAAATGATCGACAAAAGGTCCACTTGATCGACTCCCAAATGATCGACAAAGGGTCCACTTGATCGACAAAGGGATCAAATGATTGATGCCTAATCCCAAATTACCGACAACAAAGGGTGCATTTGATCGTTTCCCAATTGGTCAACTTCGTAATAACGATTATAAATAGATTAACCAACCTAACCTAACTCAAACCTAACCTAACCTAACCTAACCTGACCTATACTCGTTACTCGCTAAAAAACTGGGCTGTCGATCAATTGGAATGGCTTGTCGATCAAATGGGAGTCGATCAAATGGGAGTCGATCAAACGGTAGTCGATCAAACGGACTCCTTGTCGATCAATTGGAAGTCGAGCAAATGAACCTAAGCCCCTTGTCTTTCTCTATAGCTCGATTTTAGTTTGTTGTCCATTTCTTTATTGCATTTTAGAGATAAGGTATGCAGGGTAAACCATAGTTTTGTAATACTTGATGTAAACTGGACGATTTTCAGTAAAGTAACTTGAAAGGAAAGACTTGTCCGGTTCTCTATACTCAGCGCGTGAGCCTCTTCCATTTTGCCTTATTAGGTTAACCCAAGAATTCATATATTATAGACGAGAATGAAAATAGAGTTATGTTTCCACGAAGTCGTATGTATTTTTAGTATTTCGCGTACTTGTTTGGGAAATAAAACCTACAGTCGCCATCAATAAGGGTGCTTTTAATCACGGGTAATTAATTTACTTAAATATGGATAGCTAGATTTGAGGTGGGATTACAAATTGCTCTATAACTTGGCCACGCTCTTTTTCGTTTTGCGAGAAAACGGTGAAATATTTTTCACCGTTTTTTACGATTATATATGTATTATACTATTATAGACAGCTGAGGACTGGGATTTTTATTATTATTATTATTAAAAACGTAAATTGGTAATTTTTATAAGAAATTTTGTATTTTTGAAAAAGTATATATAGATAAACCTACAGTCTAATAGCCCCTGTAAAAGTGTTATAACTGCCGAGCAATTATGTTCAGGGCAAAGCCTACATTTAGGCTGTTATTCATATTTTTTAGGTTATTTTATTTTCAGATTGATTGCGACTTAAAATTAAATTTGCAAATTAAAATAATAAGTAAATGGATATGGTTTATCCGACAATAAACGTTTGATGCATTGGATAAGCTAATTCACATTTCTTAAAATTCGTGTAAAATAAAAGAAATATAAATCAAATTCACTTAAAATTCGAAAAAAATACATAAATATAAGCTTTTAGGTTAAATTTTATCAGAAGCCGATGAAACCCTCCTTTGAAGTCTACTACTCTAATGTTCCATATAGCGCTCCTCTCTGTATGGGTAAAATTCCCAATTTTACATGATCGGAGGGGTCCTACTTCATACCCCCTGTGTACGGAAAATTGGAAATTCTCTCTCTCCACATACGACGACGTTTTTTTGACGAACTCCAAGGTTGCTAGAGATATTCGCTCGACGAACTCCCGCTCCGAAAATATCTAGCGTTAGGAGGCGTACGAATCGCGCTTTTTGAAACTAACCCATACAGAGAGGGGTAGACAAGACCCGGGAGTAATAGACTTCAAAGGAGGGTTTCATCGGCTTCTGATTTTATTTAATTTTCAATGAAAATAAATTTTAAAATAATAACTCGGATAATTTTCTAGGATAAGTTGCCATTTTCGGATAACACCGGATACGAGTAATTTTATTTTTGGATAAGGTAATGATCGATTAATAGTTTATTTTTAAGCAATGATAATTTTATCACGATATTATTAAACTTAAATAACTACTTCCTGGTGGATTATAAAATTTCCATGTTCATAAATCTTATTTGTAACGGTAAATTAGCCAAATATCTAGTTTTACAACTCGAGATAAAACGAAAAAAAATTAAGCCTAATAAAATTTGAATCTATTCACGTCATGTCAACGCAATCTTCCAAAGAAATATAAAAAAAAAAAAAAAACTAAGATATTAGGCAAGTAGCGTTACGAGAACTTATATCATAGATATAAGACGACATTATAAGCAACGTCACGTAAAAAAAAAAATAACGCCGAAGGGTGAAAAATCTTGATAAGAATAAAAATAAAATAAAAGAAGTCATGAAAAAATAAAATAAAAAAATCTTTCTCTAGATAGCTTCGCTTCGATAAGTAGCTTTTCTTTTCGACAAGCTTCTCTATCCATAAACTTTACATGGTAATAACCGGCCAGTATCCGCCTTAAGAAACAACTTTTCCTTCCCCATCTAAATTCTCATTCCGAATATTCAGCGTGTTTTGAAAGCTGTATTCAGTATTTTCTAGTAAGACATATCTAAGACACGTCTTCATATCATCATTACTATATTAATAATTAACAGAAGCCGATGAAACCCTCCTTTGAAGTCTAATACTCCCGGGTCTTGTCTACCCCTCTCTGTATGGGTTATTCTCAAAAGGCGCGATTCGTACGCCTCCTAACGGTAGATGTTTTCGGAGGGGGAGTTCGTCGAGCGAATATCTCTAGCAGCCTTGGAGTTCGTCCAAAAACGTCGTCGTTTGTGGAGAGAGAGAATTTCCAATTTTCCGTAGACAGGGGGGATGAAGTAGGACCCCTCCGATCTCGTAAAATTGGGAATTTTACCCATACAGAGAGGAGCGCTATATGGAACATTGGAGTAGTAGACTTCAAAGGAGGGTTTCATCGGCTTCTGTAATTAATTAAAGTAAACAACCCCCCTAGCTTAATAATATCAGCAAAGGGCCAGGTAAACGTCATAGCCCATCACTTAAAACTAGCTAAAAAAAGTCATCACCCCTGTCTGGCTAGAGTGATTTAGACTCTTCCTCGATATTTTGATTCGGGAGAGAGGGACGGAATAAAATATGTTATAATTTAGGTTTTAATCAATCCCACTTAAATATAATTGACTAAATTTAAAGATCTCAGAACTTCCCGCCATTTCTACGTCAACGAAAATTCCTACTCTTAATTTCGTTGACTGTCCTATGAACACGTGACGCTTAAAAACAGGAAGTGCAAAAAAAAAACATTCTATGAAAAATCTGTCTCCGGATAAGCTTAGCGCTGAGTCCGTTGAGTGTTTCTGAACGTAGCCATTCTCGCGAGCTTGAGAACAGTCGAGCGAAAATTGGTTTACATATTCAGGTTCTACCACGAGCTATAGGCTTCAGATTCAAATTATGTAAAACTATTAATATATTTGCCTGGTTTACATTTAAATGATCGGTACGAATTTATACGCTACTGAATTTAAACGTAATCCAACGTCAGAATTTAAATCAAGCTCTAATATGTATAAATATTGTTTTAGAAATAATTTTGAGTGCTTATTCAGAAAATAAAATAAAAACTTTTCAAAAATTCTTAAAATAGTTTAAATATGTGACTGAGAGACTTAATAAAACTCGCGTTTGCTTTAGGTTTCGATTGAAGGGCGAGAAAAATTTTGAAACGCTCTATGATTATCTGGAGATTTTCTAAAATCTAATCGATAAGAAATTACACGTTCTACACATCTTCATCATCATTTTTATAAATTTATTCTTTTAGGGCAAAATCTTCGATTTCTTAGGGAATTATCACCCCTTGTTTTCGTTCAAGAATAAAAATGAAGCTTTTAAAGAGAGAATGTCACCTAAAAACAAGTGATTTTTTATCGATTCCTTATCGTTTAAATGGGCCAAATCCAACAGTAAAAAATTTTAAAACCAAATATTAAAATTACCCTGAAAATAGGCTTAGCTGGATTCATGGAGATCACCAGAATTCCCCGTATAAGGGCTAGCGACCAATGACATTGATCGATGCCTTTATATTTGGGGAATGCAGGATCTCCATGATCAATATCATTGGTCGCTAGTCCTTATCCGGGGAATTCAGGATATCTCCATGAATTCTGCTAAGCCTATTTTGATGTTAAGTTTTAAATTTATTTCTAGTTTAATATTTGTTTGTAATTTTTTTTACTGTTGGATTAGGAGTATTTAAACGATAAGGAATTGATATAAAAATTCACTTGTTGTTAGGTTGCATTCTTCCTTTAACTGGTGTACAACTATGAAAACGGAGCTTTATAAATAAAGTCACGCCCAGTTTGATAGGAAGAGAAACTCCCGAATGAAGCTGACAATAATAATCGATATGCGCGTTTTCAAAGATGATAAAGGTTCCGGAGACAATATCTACGCGCTTCAACATTCCCTGCGATGAAAGGAAAAGTCTAGTTTGAATAACAATAGTTTAGATAACAATACATGTATATTTTTTTCAGAATTCAACGAGAGACGAATTGGAACATTAGATTAAAAAACTTTTCAGAAGATGCTTAATGTGAAACTTGGAGCTAAAAATGGAACAGCTTTTGAATTTATTTTCGGAATCACAATGCCAATTAGTGTTTAAATTAATTTCTAAAGTTTGGTGAAATTTGAAAAAAAAAAAAGGAAATATAAATTCGGACCAATCATAGTATTTCAACCTTCCACCATGCTTGTAATGTCTTAACATTAAAATAAGAGGCCGGCGTTTGACGTCTAAGACGTTGGGCATCAAACGCCGGCCTATTTTTTTAATGTTAGGACATTACAAGCGCTGTTACAGGCTGAAATAGGTTGTTTCGGCCTTTCATTCACCCTTTAAAGGCGGAAGAGCATTGAAAAGCTTTTAAATTTCGCTCGTCAAACAACCCAATGCATTATGGGTAAACAACAGCCCGAGAAACGTAAATATAAATTATATTTGCCCTTTACAGTATAATCATAATATATATAAAGTTATTTTTTATGTCTAGGATAGGGATAGTATAGAATATAATATAAAAATATGAGTAAACAGGGAGTAGATATATTAAACGCGGGGACTTTCATTATTACGGTACATATAAGAAAACTAAAAACATCATTAAAGCTACAGCTCGGGTTAATCAAACAACGCGTAACTTATAAATAGGGCTACCAAGTTTCCAATATTGCAAATGGATTTTTTTTTTACTGTTGTAGGTATTTAGCAAAGACTAATATATGAAACCCCAGAATGTACTACGAAGGGTAATCTTATGTTTCCTTGAAGACATCTTTCTGATTGGTGCGCAGATATCTGGTTTTTAAATTAGACTTAACGCCATCAAACATATTCCAGACAGAATCGCCCCTCTACGGAGAAATTCCGAAGTAGAGAAGGAAGACAATATCATGAGGTAGGCAAATCTAATTCCATCAATCCTCGACTCAAAATTTCGTGGAAGAGTCCAAATCACTGAAGCGTAACAGGGGTGGTACTTAAAAATAACATTTTCAGTTTTTGGGTTTGTAACAGTTTAGAGACATGTCGTGTTGCGTGTCATAATTATTAATCATATATATTTCCAGGTTTTTCCTGTTTTCTGTCTTTATATAGTCACTGGCTCTAAAATTGGCAAGGAATCATAGTGATGACGGATGATGTTTCTGATTTCGAAGATGCCTATACGTTCTAGGTTATAATAAATTATTTCTTGGTAAAAGATAAACAGAAAATCGTTAATGAAAAGTTCCCAGTTAATATAAGATGTTTATTTTTTTCTCTAATGATATTTATTTTCCCTTCTAACACTACTTTCTTTGAAGTTTAAAATTGGGTGTCAATAAACTTAAGTTGACAGTACGGTACACTAGGTAAAAATGAAAAGAGATAGATGACTCAAAAAAGGCGATTAATTACGATTGAAACACACGCGAAAACAAGATTTCAATGTGCAATTACAGCCTTAAGGCGGATGCACACAGACCTATTTTCACGCGTTTCACGCTTGTGCGCTCATAGAATTATCATTAGCGCGCGAGCGTGAAACGCGTGAAAATAGGTCTGTGTGAATACGGCTTAAAGTAATAGATAAATATATAAAAGGGAGGAGTCCTTTTTCGTAAGTTGAGCGTCGACGTCACCTGTGACGTTTCTTGTACAGAAACACGGCGCCCGCAGTCAGAATGACAAAATTCTAAAGATCTCTAGTTTTACTCTCAAGCTTAACGCCTGCTTTCTCCGCGCCTGCGCTCTTTATACATCCGGAACTCAAGGGGATGAGTGACGTCTACAGTGACTCGGCCGCTAAACTAACAAGTTCATCAAGCCGAACTGAGCTATTTATATAATCATCTATTCACACCGAAAGAGAGAAATGGCGCGAAACGCTGGATTTGCATTTTATGTAATTGATGGGGTCTATGCGGCTGCCCTACCTCGATCCGCGCACGCGCACGCGCATACGGGGAAATATTTAACGAGAAATGCAGTTGCGACGTCTGTGTGCATCTAACTTTAATGAAAACGTAGTTCAAAGGTTCCGATATTTATATTTATCAAGGGGATAAAATATATATATTGAGTCCCAAAAGAAGAAAGAAAAAAACAAAAAACTATACTAAACACGAGATAGAAAAAAAGAGCTCAATTTTTAATCTTGAATAATGGTGGTTTAGATCCGTATAGCCATTTGGGAATTTTAGAGCAACAAAAATACGAGAAAACCCCCCCAGGAAACTCTAAACATATAGGACCTTGATGTTTTGACATATCTTGGCTCGCATTTTAGGCCAGTTTCCTTTTTAAGAGGTAGCGGCTAAAGCGCATAATTCTAATGGAGTCTGTATGGAAAGTGGAAAGGACACGCGGGATGTTTTCCATTTGTTACTCGAAGGTAGAATGAAGTTCAAATGATTCTTTATTCAGGTCTTATCGATACTATACTAAAATATGGCAGTGTCTAAACACAAATGAAAACTCGCCAAATACAATAAAAATCTTTGAAGGGCGCCAAATAGGTTCGAAAGGTCCGCCAAGAGCCTATCAGTGCCATGGGGCACCAGAATCAAATTACCCCCAAATAGAAAAAAGGTTCCTACACCTGGAAAGTGATGAATACGGTAAACGGCAGCTGATTCTCACAACCTGCCTTTCCCTATGTTCAAGTGAAATTTTCAAAATGAGTAAAGCTGTGGCTAGAGATCGGGGTTTGGACAAGAAAATTTCTGATTAAAATTTTTCGAGGAAAGTCTATGATAAATCCAATGTAATCGCGAATAATTTTCCGATTATTTTTTATGATTAACTGATTAACTGATAGTTGTGGATTATTTTGTCCAAACCCCGATCTCTAGCTGAGGCGGTTTGATACGCAATGTTTAAACTCGTATAAAGACTAAAATCAGGGTGAATTAAATATTTAAATTATTTTAATTAATGAGACTGATACATCTCGGTAAAAATAGTTATTCCTTGTCAGATTTCATTCCCACTTTAAACTAAATTTCAAGGTGTCGCTTGAGGCTGGTAACTTAAATTTAGGATATTCAGTGCGTTTCAAAATAAACGAATACGCCTACCTATACCGTCATATAGTAATAAACCAGCCGTGTTGGTGTGCCTGAAGATAACCAAATTTGAATTTTAAATCTAAAATAGGGTGTTATATCATACGGTTAGTTGCGTAACAACGAAAATAAAAGAATAATAACTCACTAATAATAGCAACTCTCTACGAAGTTCTATCATTTGTTTATTTGTTTAGAAATGAAGAGAGGCTATATATATTTCTAAACTGTAAATGTGCTTGAAAAGTTAACGAAGTCATCAAAGGGACCAAGAAATCTGGGAGTTTAACTGATTTTAGGATTGAAAATTAGCTGTCTAAACTTGTTACCCAAAATACAAACTAATAGTTAACTTAACCTTTTTTCGAAATTATATTTTTTGTTATAATATGACTTTTTCAAATTAAATCATGATTAATTACCCATTATTGAAATAGGTTTTCTAGTCCCTTTAAAGGAATGCTTTAATTTAAATTCACATACTTCTATTTACCAAGATATTGAAACAGAAAGCTTCACAAAGAAGAACAAAATTAGACCAAAAATTACAAAGTTATGAATTAAATTCAAAGATGAGGAGAGTTGGCCTATCTTAATCCTTTGATTAGATTATAGGGTAAACCTAAAATAGCCTTAATCTTGTATAATAACAAAAGTTCATAACTTAAAAATGATAAACTTATTTAAGTCATAAACCCATTTCGATAGGGCGCGAGTGAAAAAAAAAAAAAAAAAAAAAAAGCCGCAACCCCTGTAATGCTTCTGCGATTTGGACTCTTCCTAGAGATTTTGAGTCAGGGCGGAAGGGACGGAGTACAGGCAATCTTCCCTTACTATTAAGAAATTTCTCCGGAAATTGACTACAATATTTTCATTTTTTTCTTACAAAAAGCTCTTACGCGAATAATTACTTTTTTGGAGTAAGTTACGAACTTTTGATGATAAATATAAGCGCGAAAGGAAAGCTAACACTTTCAATATCAAAGCCAGGTGACGGTTTTAATATATATCGTCAAAATTACGCGTCAAAATGTTAAAAAAAAATGAATATTTTATTAAAGGAAGAATTGCATGTTTATTACAGGGTTAAGTTTCCTATTTTAATATTTTGGAGAATAAATAACTTAACTCCCGTATTCTCAATACAATTCTTCTGTAACGTGATTAAGGATTAGTTTGAAATAAAAGATGGACTGGATTAAATAATTTTACGAAAGAAAACTACAGTATTAAGTGCTAGAATGGGCGAGAATCAACTGTTGGCTGTATAATATATCCATCATGCTTTAAAAATATATTTTTGCTGTCCCGATAAATGTTTCTAAGACACATTTATCTATTTTTTAAATCGTTTTTTAACGATCTTTCCGGAAATGCAACTCAAATTCCTTTTAGACCACGACATGACAAAATAAAGCCTTATTTTAAGTATACCTTTAACCCAAACTGTCATTAGTATATGGTTTGGAATTCAAAAACTCGAAAGTTAAGTAAACAACATCAGGCACAGACTTATCCATTACTCCGGGGATGCCACGCGGTACGTTAAAAAAATATAATAAATACCAAAAATAGAGCGTTATAAAGGAGAAGGAAGGTGTCGAAATTTGGCGGGAAAGGGATGAGTTTGCGTCCCATATATTATACGCGCCAAAAACCTTTCCAAAAAAAAAAAAAAGGCGGGATACCTACTTTCGAGAAGAAGGCCTGGTCGAGTGACGTTAACCCGTCCAAAAAAAAAAGTAAATAAGGCTTAAAGAAATTTATAACGGATCGAACTTAAAAATATCAGCCCAGTATTTTTTATTATTATTATTTTTTTCAACATAAAAGTGAAAAATAGCGCAACTTTAACGTTATATATGAAGTGTGTTACAGAAGCAAATGCTTATCTTGAATTTTAAGACCAAACGTTAATATTATCGTTTTAAAGGGAGAATGCAACCAGAAAACCTTTTTTGGTGTTTAAATTAATTTCTAAAGTTTAATAAAGTTTGAATAAAATATAAATTCGGGCCTAACATTAAAAGAATAGGGCGGCGTATATATAATTTCTTATCCTGTTCACTGTGGGATAAGGTATAGAATTTATTGTTGGCCAAATTGTTGCATTGTCCCTTTAATAAGAACTCCATTAGATTTTAGCGGGTATCAAATCTTTTGTTGTGACGGGGAGGTGGGGGTGGTTTTAAAGAAACACTTGAATTCGGTAGACCGAAGAAAGGATCGAGACTCGTGGTAGAATTTATATCAATCAATTCCCTTAGAGTTGTGGAAACGATTAGGGATGTTGGCTATTGTACAATCTCATTTCTCCGCGACTGCTCTAATACCCGACCCCCTTTCCGAAGTCTAGACAATCATTTACCCAACGATATTAATCTCCAAAGTCTACTATACGCGCGTATATTTAGACCAAAAGCTTCAATATTAAAATGGAAATATTTCATTTCGTGGCATGGTAATGCGTGTTTATCTCTTAATTTGTATAATTGCCGAGTTGGCAAAATAATTGCGCTTCAGTATTTACATATTCAATAGAACCTGCGTAGTCTTTTATCCAAAGCATATACGTTGAACCTAATATTGATGATAGTTTTCTCAGAATATAATTATAAACTAATTTTAAAGAATTTCCGGGAATATCAAACGATATTTTCAAAAATCTTAAAGTAAATTAATTCCCATGTGAAGAGTTTCATGGATAAATAGTTTTTATTTGCTTTTCTGTAATATTCTAAATACCCAGAATATCAAAGAATATATTTAAGCAAGCAGAATATATCGTCCCAGAATATCTTCCCAGAATATATCGTCCCAGAATATTACTTCCCAGAATATATCTTCCCAGAATATATCGTCCCAGAAAATATCGTCCCAGAATATATCGTCCCAGAATATATCGTCCCAGAATATATCGTCCCAGAATATATCGTCCCAGAATATATCGTCCCAGAATATATCGTCCCAGAATATATCGTCCCAGAATATATCTTCCCAGAATATATCTTCCCAGAATATATCTTCCCGGAATATATCTTCCCAGAATATATCTTCCCAGAATATATCTTCCCAGAATATATCTTCCCAGAATATATCTTCCCAGAATATATCTTCCCAGAATATAACGTCCCAGAATATATCTTCCCAGAATATCAAAGAATATATCGTCCCAGAATATATCTTCCCAGAATATAACGTCCCAGAATATATCTTCCCAGAATATCAAAGAATATATCGTCCTAGAATATCAAAGAATATATCGTCCCAGAATATCAAAGAATATATTAAACCAGAATATCAAAGAATATATCGTCCCAGAATATCAAAGAATATATTAAACCAGAATATTATCTTAAACTACATTAATTTCTAACCTAAAGTATAAATATTCAGGAGAGGATTGAAAAAATTTTACTCCTTAAAGTTAAGCTTTTCCTTGAACTTCGATGCGCGGCAGTTGCAACACTTTTACAGGCGTTTTCATGATTTTCCGAAAAATTGTTCTTCCCACAAAAATATTAGCTTTGCAATTTTCAGAAAATTAACCCAGAAAGATCTACCTTTCATTCGAAATGATAATGACCGTTCAAAAAGATTTTACGTCATCGAGCGGGGAAAAAATTAATTTATATATATTTGTAATTCGCAGGAGGGGCCGGACAGCAAGTTACAGAAGGTGTGAAAAATAAGCTTCGATCGAATAGTCAACTGAATAGAATCAAGTTTTGGGCCAAGAAAAAAAGGCTGCATTGGAAAACAGGACAAAACCGTAGGTACTGGTAAAACTTCTAAAAAGTTTGAGGGTAAAAAAAAAAAAAAGCCTTCCAAAAATGGTTCGTCTTTTGAAGCCCTACTTTGGAAAATTCCTTCGATCTTATTGCCACCATAAATATTTTAGAGTTTTCACAACTATCACAGTCAATCTTGTATGAATTTCTATTGGTACGAGAAGGTAGTTTTACACTTTTCCTTGTTCTGAAAACCAAGTCAGAGTCTCTAAAAGTTCACTGACAGCCTTAGTATATTTGGGTCTAAGGGTTAAAGTGTGGCTGTGATCATTTTTTCGAAGGTTTATAATACCCTCTTATCTTCAGACGAAGCGTAATTAGCCGTGATTTAACCATAGTCGTTTTAGTTCAATTAACCTCGGTTAATTGTGATTAGACCTCGGTTAAATCTGATTAAACCGGCTAGTTACGCCTCGTCTGAAAAGGTTTCAAAAGCATAAGAGAATTTGCTCTGTAGGTTCTATAATAGCCACACTAAATTATTTCAAAGATGGCGATTACAAAATATTAATTTTTGTTGAATTGTTTTAAGGCATGTATATATTTTTTTTTTTTAATATTTTTTTAACGATCTTTCTTCGACTCAAATTCGTGACAGCCTCACTTTAAATACGGGTCAGAGCTTCACGCGCGATTGTGATGCAAACTACGCTTGACTAAATGATGGAATAGTGTTCGTGAGGCGAAGCCAACGCGCGCCCCATTTCGCAAAAAGGAACCGGTAGAAGAGAAAAACGAAATTCAAAATAAACCCCCCAAAAAAAAGGAAAAAATACAGTATTTATTTATAGGAAAATGGCATGCACGGTTAGGTCACCAGGAAAAAAAATAAGAGATTTTTGTTGAACTGTAAAAAAGGACCAATACGCTTTAAAGACAAGATGACACGAAAATTGAAACCAATTCAAATTTAAGTAAAATCAATCAAGAATGGTTTTCCATACCAAAAATTAACATATTGAGGTGTTTTTTGGCATTTTGCCATCAAAGGTTATTTAAAATCGATCTCTACTGTTAATTATACATGAAAACATTATTTAAAGCCTTTAAAAGGCTTGGTTAATTTTAAAGTAGCGAACTAGACTTCTAAGCCTAACTATAAAAATAACCAGAAGCTTAAAAATGTGTAGCTTAAACTGTGTCATTGGTTCGCGAGTGCTTAACCATATAATCTGCACAACCGATTATGTTATTACGTAACTAATTAAAGCCTTAGGTAACGTACTAAATTAGGTAATTTTACAAGAGCCAAAGCTATAGTAGGGTTCGTACGAAAATAATGAATTGAAATTCCCTTGTTTTTCCCTGACCATTTTTTTATGCTGTTCAAATTGAAGAACAAAAATTACTATTGGTTGAGCAAAAGAAATCCTTGATTTTAAATCTCTGACCTTTTGCCCCCCATGGGGAGTTCCTTAAGAACCCTGTACAAGCTTGTACACCGATTAAGTGGACTGATTAGTCCCTTGGACACGAATGATAAAAAAAAAACGAATTTAATATAAAGAACAACAGCAACTCCCCATAAGAGTCTGGGTCCACGTAATGTTAAAAATTTTCGTCTCTTTTATGATAAATTCGTATTATATTATTAAAATAGGGTAGTTGGGGGATAATTTAAAGCTAAAATTCGAGCTCACAGCTGTAAATTTTGGGAATTACAACGAATGGAAGGTTTCTTCCATAATGTAAAGAATAGGAAGAATCTATGACTTCCGTGCCGGATATGAAAGCCTTCCCCCACACGAAAATCTTGAACGGTTATTATTTTAGATTCATAATTATGTTAGGAAAATATTAGGAAAGAATTATTTTGTAACTGCCACGGGTATAGTGCTGGCGGCAAAATGAAATTCGTATATTTTTGGTCTACTATGCCTCGAAATCCTCGAAAACGCCTGTAGAAGTGTTCCACTTGTCAAGCATTCATGCAGTAGGCTTTTGCTAGCTTTACAGGGGCCGTGCAAAGACTATATAGCTTACTTGAATAGTCTTTGGTGTGTAAGAAACTCGAAAAATAAATAGAGAAATCATACCAATTAGAAGATACTGGAGTAGTATCTTTAATTTTTATTTCATATTAAACAAAACACACTTGTATAAAACGGACAAATTATTCATTTAACGCTAAGGTTTTCTACGTTTAACGTATGTCTGGTAGTTCTAGCTCAGTGGCATCTTCACACACTACACGCAATTTTGACTGGTACCAACTGCCTCGATCTTCATGGCGACGATAACCAAGATACCAGATTACGCTGCTAACGTGAACACAAGTACCTATCGTCAAACTACCACCTTTGCAATTGCAATACCAGCCTTTAATGGCATTTGCACCTGTCCCGTTCGGTACATAACGAATTAGAGCTTGGTGAACAGCTGAGGTGGAAAATTGACCAGGCACGCGTATACGAATTAAGTCATGTTCAACTTTGGACACTTCGACGCTGAAAGAGCCGGATTTCTCTATAGTCAACGCCACATAAGATTGAGCGCGTTTCGTTTTAAAGTCGCTCATTACCACCTCACGTACATCACTTTCACGAAGTACAGGGAAGTCTTGAAATTCACTATCCTCAATTCGTTGCCATTTAGACGGTTTGCGAAGCAGATTATCGCGCTTGACTACTTCCTTAAGAGGATTTTCTTTCGTAGAGACTGCCAGCATTTTTTCGACGGAGTCTTCCCAGGAACCTTTAAGATGTAACTCCGGGTGGTAGGCGTTCAACAGCGCAGCAGCAATTTGAAGAAGTTCTGGAACTAATGGTAACATATGCACAGGTATACGGTTTTGAAAAAAACGATACACCGTCTGCAAATGCCCATTCCTAACTTCAACCGGCCACCTGAGGTACGTTACTTGTCGGGAACGATTAACTTCTTGCGTGTTTACTTGCTTCTCGCCTTTAGACAAGAACGAAGGCATTTGTAAATCCACACCCAGTTCAGTCAGTACGCTGTTGGAGTCTCGAAAACCGCGGTCTGCCAGTACAACGTCACCAACTTGAAAGAAAGACTGAAGTTCTTCTCTCTTTTTGATAGAATGGTTTAAAATGCGCGCGTCGTTATTGCGGCCATTAGCAAAGTAGGGTCCGATTATATCTATTATGTAACCCGTAGTTGTTACCATTAACATTGGCTAGAGGATATGCTGGCCTTTGTGCACACAGAAGGATTTGTGAAGAACGGTATAGTCCTTGGATCTTCCAACCTTGATATAGGTGCCATCTACAATGGTAATAAGACAATTAGGCTTGTTGTTAGCAAAGAGTTTTACTGCTGCTCCAGATTGATGGTTTGTTATCAGATTGTCACGTGATAAGTGTTGTAGGCCAAAATTATGTGGCACGAAATGCTCCGATAAAGCCATAATAACCGCTTTTACCGTGTTTGATACCGATCTTTCAGTTAAATGAAATAAAGTTGATAACACCTTATTGGAGATACCCAATCGTAATTTCACCAATAATACTGCTAGAGCTGTCTTCGACGAACAGCATCTGATGGTACGAATAATGTCCTCAATAGTCGAATGCAACTCTAGGAACTCGTGCAGGGACAATGAAGTTAATACTTTACAGTCTTCATCACTTTGTATGAAGTTGTCAAAGCTCGGCGTCCGTAGGTCGTTAACACATTTCCTGAGGTCCTGTAATAGTTGCTCAATGTCCGTGGCAGTCATAATGGTTGATCTAGCGGAAACCTGAATTCCAGCAATTATTTCGGTGGGAAGCTCTCCGTTAACGAGATGCGTGGAGCACATTCGGTTGTCCCGATGAATAAATATGGCTCTTTCCACAAATATACTTGTTCTCACTTCGGCTTTTACCCTGGTTCGTGTACTAACACCGCAAATGAAGCAAGTCTTTGGCAGGGGCCGAACACAACTGTGCTTTATGGCAATAGTGTTTGATGACGTACGCTTTCGTCGTAATTGCGACGTTGATGGCTGAGGTATTGGTGACGGTGATGGATTAGATACTGTGGACTTTGTTGGTTCAGGTACTGTGGACGTTGATGGCTCAGGTACTGTTGACGTTGATGGATTAGATACTTGCGTCATTTGTCTTCGTTTTTGTGGTGGAGACGATGACGTTGAAGAGCCATGATCACTACTGAAGGACGATTTGCTAGCATTTAAGAACGTTTGAAACTTTCGTGACAGACCCGAGCACTTTAAACAAATCTTCGTTGTTTTGCTATTAATTACAAGTGGTAATAACCCTTCACTAAAACGAAGAAAACGAGCAAAGCCAGCCTTTACGTGAGTGCCTATACCTCTACTTGTACTATTGGTAACTTTCCGATTGCACGCGTAACATGTATTTGGAGCCATCTCCAAATTCCAAGTGACTCTCACATTGATGTTATTGATAAGGAAAGTTCTTAAGATCATGGTTCAAACCAGATATTACAATTTTTTTAATGTTTATAAAAACAGGTTTAATTAGTTTTCGCCAACCTGGCTGGCAAAAAATATTAAAGACGTCTTTAATATATGTAGATGGCACCTATATCAAGGTTGGAAGATCCAAGGACTATACCGTTCTTCACAAATCCTTCTGTGTGCACAAAGGCCAGCATATCCTCAAGCCAATGTTAATGGTAACAACTACGGGTTACATAATAGATATAATCGGACCCTACTTTGCTAATGGCCGCAATAACGACGCGCGCATTTTAAACCATTCTATCAAAAAGAGAGAAGAACTCCAGTCTTTCTTTCAAGTTGGTGACGTTGTACTGGCAGACCGCGGTTTTCGAGACTCCAACAGCGTACTGACTGAACTGGGTGTGGATTTACAAATGCCTTCGTTCTTGTCTAAAGGCGAGAAGCAAGTAAACACGCAAGAAGTTAATCGTTCCCGACAAGTAACGTACCTCAGGTGGCCGGTTGAAGTTAGGAATGGGCATTTGCAGACGGTGTATCGTTTTTTTCAAAACCGTATACCTGTGCATATGTTACCATTAGTTCCGGAACTTCTTCAAATTGCTGCTGCGCTGTTGAACGCCTACCACCCGGAGTTACATCTTAAAGGTTCCTGGGAAGACTCCGTCGAAAAAATGCTGGCAGTCTCTACGAAAGAAAATCCTCTTAAGGAAGTAGTTGAGCGCGATAATCTGCTTCGCAAACCGTCTAAATGGCAACGAATTGAGGATAGTGAATTTCAAGACTTCCCTGTACTTCGTGAAAGTGATGTACGTGAGGTGGTAATGAGCGACTTTAAAACGAAACGCGCTGAATCTTATGTGGCGTTGACTATAGAGAAATCCGGCTCTTTCAGCGTCGAAGTGTCCAAAGTTGAACATGACTTAATTCGTATACGCGTGCCTGGTCAATTTTCCACCTCAGCTGTTCACCAAGCTCTAATTCGTTATGTACCGAACGGGACAGGTGCAAATGCCATTAAAGGCTGGTATTGCAATTGCAAAGGTGGTAGTTTGACGATAGGTACTTGTGTTCACGTTAGCAGCGTAATCTGGTATCTTGGTTATCGTCGCCATGAAGATCGAGGCAGTTGGTACCAGTCAAAATTGCGTGTAGTGTGTAAAGATGCCACTGAGCTTGAACTACCAGACATACGTTAAACGTAGAAAACCTTAGCGTTAAATGAATAATTTGTCCGTTTTATACAAGTGTGTTTTGTTTAATATGAAATAAAAATTAAAGATACTACTCCAGTATCTTCTAATTGGTATGATTTCTCTATTTATTTTTCGAGTTTCTTATACACCAAAGACTATTCAAGTAAGCTATATAGTCTTTGCACGGCCCCTGTAAAGCTAGCAAAAGCCTACTGCATGAATGCTTGACAAGTGGAACACTTCTACAGGCGTTTTCGAGGATTTCGAGGCATAGTAGACCAAAAATATACGAATTTCATTTTGCCGCCAGCACTATACCCGTGGCAGTTACAAAATAATTCTTTCCTAATATTTTCCTAACATAATTATGAATCTAAAATAATAACCGTTCAAGATTTTCGTGTGGGGGAAGGCTTTCATATCCGGCACGGAAGTCATAGATTCTTCCTATTCTTTACATAATGGAAGAAACCTTCCATTCGTTGTAATTCCCAAAATTTACAGTTGTGAGCTCGAATTTTAGCTTTAAATTATCCCCCAACTACCCTATTTTAATAATATAATACGAATTTATCATAAAAGAGACGAAAATTTTTAACATTACGTGGACCCAGACTCTTATGGGGAGTTGCTGTTGTTCTTTCTATAGAATAAACTGACGGATTTAAAATATTTTATAATTCTTGTCACCATCTCTTTTATTATTACGCAATGGTCCTTTGAAACGATACTTCAAGAGAATGAATCGTACCATTTCTATCGCAGCACGCCCTAAAAAACTCTGGACAGTCAGTCGACTCTTCTTTTGTCCCTCAAACCGACATCAAGCCTCTTTTATTTTAAGACCCTAGCTCCATAAAGACACCCATACATAGGCTTTTCTTTATACCATATTTGTTTTTGAATCGTATTTATTCCCGTTTTTGTTCGTCTTAAAAGAGAGAGTGAAAGAAGAAACAACTATTTCAATCTTTAATCCAAAATTAAATCCGATTTAAGAGGGAAATCCGACTCGGTGCGTGATTAATTCAGAAATAAACTTGCCACAAAAATAAACGGTGTACACTATTTAAAACTAGAAGAATCGACGTATTTAATGATTTAATTTTTAATCCGATACTCTAAACCTAAAATAAAATATCAATGGTTAAATAAAATATCTATCACTTCCACACGGAATAAAGTGATTTTGTTAAACGTTGGCATTGTTATTCAAATACTCCTGGTCCAATTGCTATCTTTAAAACTTTCTACGCATTAAACAGATTTCAATAAGTTCTGGCCTTCTTCCTTTAAACCATTTCAATTTATATTTAGTTTCACATCCCCTTTAATCTAAGCGGCGGATGCCGGCTTTTCAACTTTTCTTGAAAACATCGCGACAAAAGTTTTGAGGAAGCTCTCCAGGGCCTCTCCAAAAAGACAAAGAGGCTTTTAAAACTAACTTAAAATGAAATATTCGAAACTTGGAAAGGGGGAGGGGGTTAGTTGGTGCTACGTTGTTAATAATTTAAAGCAGAAAGATCTCGAAAAAAAAAAAGAAATTCAAAGAAATTAATATCGGTTAAAGCTACAGTTTATTAAATATATACGAGACAAAACTAAAATGTTGGACCTTTTCCAGTAGATAGAACTGAATTATGAGTTTAAAATTAAACTTTTTGTAGGATAAATGTATGGTAATAATTCATTTTTCGGTATTTGACTAATTATATCACGGAGTAATGTAGATCTAATAAGAGAAATCAAAATCAAATTGGAAATTTTTCTGAATCAAAGAGATTATATTTTTAAATTAAGTTTAATTATTACTTTTTTTAATAAATGGCTCGACGGAATAAATTCGATCAACAAATCGTCACGACGACATTAATTCGACCAACAAATCGTCACGACGAAATTAATTCGACCAACAAATCGTCACGTCGACATTAATTTGACCAACAAATCGTCACGACGACATTAATTCGCGTTACGACGAAATTAATACGACCAACAAATCGTCACGTCGACATTAATTTAACCAACAAATCGTCACGTCGACATTAATTCGACCGACAAATCGTCTCGTCGACATTAATTCGACCGACAAATCGTCTCGTCGACATTAATTCGACCGACAAATCGTCTCGTCGACATTAATTCGACCGACAAATCGTCTCGTCGACATTAATTCGACCGACAAATCGTCTCGTCGACATTAATTCGACCGACAAATCGTCTCGTCGACATTAATTCGACCGACAAATCGTCTCGTCGACATTAATTCGACCGACAAATCGTCTCGTCGACATTAATTCGACCGACAAATCGTCACGACGACATAAATTCGACCAACAATTCGTCACGACACTTAATTTCACAAAGATGTATCCTCATAAAATATTTCATAGTTTCCAAGCACATTAAATATGAACCTTTTTCAAATATGCTAATGTAATTTGTCAGCGGGGGCCAAATAAAAGTGTTTGCAATTATTTAGTCGCGTAAAATCTTAGACGTCTAACGTGAGGCATGTTTGGCACCAGTCACGTACGAATTAAGGTGTTCAGGCTTGTTTCTGGTTTCAATCTAATTTTAATTAAAATTTTACGCTTGGGATCAGCGTCGTATAATTAGCATTATTTTAAATACGTAATTAAAAACGGCTCAAAAATTTAACATCAAGTGTAAACAAACTTAGATCAAGAACCAAGTTTTATCCGTTTAGAATAAACACAAACAACTAATAAGTTTAGTTTAAACTGTAAACTAGAAGTTTACAACCAAAACAATATACACCTACATGATGATAAAACAATGCATCAGGAAACAACTTAATAATGAAAAGTAATCCATTAACGCGAGTCGGCGAAGTTGCGTGTTAAGACGGGCCATATCCTATCAATATTACTCTGGATAGTTGCAATTTTTTTAACACGATAAACAAAGTTTCTAAGTTAATTCCAACTAGAGTTGGCAATACAGGTAAACCCAAGCTCCTAAGAACTCCAAGTAGATAAATTAAGGAGAAATATTAGACTTATAGCTTCGTCTTCGCTGCAAATAAAATGAGCCATTCGCAGCAAATTTAAGAACAGACTATAGCCAAATTTGAAGCGCTGTTTAAACCATATTATGGTTAGTCCCTACTTTAACTATAGTTTATATAATTTATATTAACTTTAGCGCAGTCGTAGTCTCGTACGTAGTGCAAACTTAAGATGAAATAACAAACGCGAGTGAAGTTTTCAATATCCCTAATGAAATTATCCTACGAGCTTAGTTTTTAAAGTTTTACAACGAAGGGCTAGGGACTCCAAAGAAAATGCTTTATATTTTGATTATTTTACTTTATTTTTTTAGTGGAAGAGGTCGAGGTTTGGACAAGATAATACACAAATATTTGGTTAATTAGTTAATTATTCATAATAATCAGTTAAATATTCGCGATTGCATTGCATTTATCATAGACTTCTAGTGGATAATTTAAAATTATGAATAAAAATAAAACAAATAGAAATTATCTTGTCCAAACGCCGACCTCTACTAGACGACTTCATCTGAATAATCCCAAGTTTTTTAACCTTTTACTGATTGAATTTTAAGAAACGCCACTTTACTAAGCATATTCCTAGCCTAGAATACACCTACATGCAGCTACAGGGATTAAAATTAAAGTATGCAAGGCTTAAAATACATTATCATAAATGGTACATTAAATTTTTTGTTTAGATTTATTTAAGGCTTACTTTTGTTAGGTATAGCTTATGTTAATTTGAAAGAAATCATAAATGTTCCCATTTTTAAATTTTCGGTGAGTTACAAAAGACAAACGCGTCATGAAATGGTTAAAATTACGAAATTTGAAACTTATTTTGGGCTTTTAAGGGTTGGATTTCAATAATTTTTCACGATTAGATTCCCAAATTCAGTTTTTCCCTAAACATTATAAATTAAAGCACTAATGGTGGGGGAAAAAACATATGGGACTATACCTTTAAAATTTAAAATCAATTTTCGTGCCTCTACCCGCCTTAACCTAAATTAACCCTTTCTCGACGTATGAATTGATGTAGTAATGGCGAGTTCCTGCATTTAACAGTATTACACCATACTAAAACGGAGTCAAAAGACTGTAGGGTTAGTTGCACTTATATTTGTTTGATCTGAAATTATACCCATTTTTTATATTTAACTTTCCAAATTAACTAAAAGATTTCAACAGACCATAAAGGGAGGGTGAAGAGGAAAATAAACTGATTTATTACCAATAATACTATTGTAAATAAGAATTAAAACATTCGGAAAATGTCTCTGAATTCTGAGGGAAACAAAATCGGAAAGATTTGCAGATTTTTATATTCAATTAAAAGGAGAACTTTCCACTAATCAAAAGACTCCCCATCTTTGGCTTCGTTAAAATATCCTCGACACGCGCTGTTGTACGCACGATTATGCGTGCGAAAATAATCATAAAATAATTATAACTCAAAGAGTGTGCCGCAACACGTGTCGCGGGGATTTTACGAAGCCAAAGTCTTTTAATTAGTTGTAGGATCTCCTTCTAATTGAATATCAAAATCAGGTGCACTTCCTGAATGTTTTACCACAGAAACATATCCTATTTTTAGAAACAAAATCAATAAATAAAAAAATATTTAATTTTCATCTTCACCCTTCAGTTAAATAATTTTTATCCAAAAAAAAATGCGTAACTATCCTTTTAAGTTTGCGGGGGTGGTCGAACTTATTTTGGGCAATCATTCATCGCGGATGTTATTGGCTTGTAACAGCTAGTGCTTTTTTTTATATATATAGAAAATTTGTTTCAAAGAAGCTTGACGCTACGATCGAGCTAGAAGAGAAAAAGTGACTGGAAAAATAAACTATCTTTAACGCGGAATCAAGGAAAGATACGGCGGATTGGAAATAAAGGACGCTTAATCATGTAAACGATAGAAGAAGGCTGGTTCTTTTAAAAAAATAAAAAATAAAGTGGAGCAAATTTGAAACGGGGAGTCTTAAATTGAATGAGGAAAGTTTAATTGCCTAGATGGCTATTAAAGAAAAAAAAAGTGGGTCTATTGTTTTTGTCACATCATTCATCCCGCTTGCGTGCTTGCTATGTTTAGACATAAGGATGGAGCTAAAAAAGGGGATTAGATGTTTCTATCACGATCTGTTTATGAGAGAGAGCTGATACTCCTATAATTCTACGCACCACTAAAGTAACGGTTTAAATCTAAGCAAGATTACGTACTGATATAACAATCGATAGGAAATTTCAAACTTATCTTAAAGGCATAGGATTTCTTCTGCCTGTTTCACTGGAAGTGGGCTCACCTTCTGAGCTTCCATTGGGTAACAAGACAAAAGAAAGCCTGAAGGGTGAATTTGTTTCCAGGTTGACTAAGAATTAAGTTAATTACAATCCATTTCAATAATCAAATTTCCCAATTATTTCCAGGTTTTTTCCTGTAAAAAGTCGAAAATTCCCTACAGAAAAAATATTCACACGATTTGGAAAATCGTTTCCGAAAACCTCTATTCTCAAAACCACTATTATACATCTTCGGCAGTTGTTTCAGGGAAATAAAGTTACGAAAAACACTCCAATGAAAGTACCTTCGTCGCAATTAAGAAACTGTATAGTTGGTGGTAATATACTATCGCAGTATAGCTTTAAATATTTACAATAAATGCTTAGGTAAATGTAAAATTACGATAATGGTACTTTCGCTACAAATGTTTTTATATAATCTGCTTAATTTCGTTTTTTTTTTTTTTTTTTTCTTACAAAAACGACCGCGCATTTTATTCTCTTGAGATGGAGGCATAATGGATCATTTAAACTTTATCTTTGGGCAACCGTTTCAATTTTCTCATTTCATTTCTTCATGGAGAAAGAGAAGGAGTCGTATGGATGTGTGTTGCTGAATTACAAACCAAAACTTCATGGTAATTCGCAGATAACGAGAGTGTAAGGGGAAAATTAATGGGGAATCTACACTTGACTTAAAATTTCGAAATCACTGTATAAAAGTCACCTTTTTAAATATCCGTCTCTACCGAATTTGTGAATTGGATTTGAAGGGTAAAGTCAGTGGTTAATTTGGAAATCTTTAATCATGGTGTTTTTGTGAACTTGTTATCAGGAAAAACTAAACTGTTTTCATTGTTTAAAACTAGAATAATTGAACTATTTAATGAGTTAATTGTTAACACGAAACTCTAAACTTAAATTAAAATTCTAATGGTTAAGACTCATTTTGTAATAGTTAATTATAAATACTCCTGGTCGGATATTACAATCGTTTAAATTTTAATTAATAGCGATGGGAATAATATGTAGTTAAATTTAATTGAGTTTTTATGAATGATCACATACTATTTTGAAATTAAAAGCTCAATTTAGATAGTTTAGGGGGAAAGTTTAGAGATGTTTCGTAAAACGAAAGTCCCAATTGGAATAAGGGCAACGGTAAAGAGAAAGAATTAGGCCCTATTTAGGCTTAATTGACGTCATCTCGTATGTTTTTTACGGACTATCTCTCATTATTTATTGCTTTAACGACTTTAAATTGAATACAAATATTTTTTTAATAGTCGAGTTTCAACGCCATCTTGTACTTTTTTTACAACAGACGAAACTTTTTACTTTCCCCAAGAGATTCGCGAATATACGACCCCTTTCTCTTCCTCCACGCTTTCTTCAAATACATTTATATATGTACTATAAGAGATTTCTTTGTTTTGTTTCGGGTTAAAGTATAGGCCACCAGGAAACTAATAGCTAGGGAGTTGGCTATTATGATGGAAATAAGAAACGCGGGTTTCAAAGGAAAGTAAATCTTATAACATTAGATTTTTTGCTCTATCTATCCAGCTCTTAATAGAAGTTTGAAGAATGAAGGCCATTTTCTTGGAATACAAGCATCTTAAATCCGAGATTCAGGTAAATATAATAAAAAGGGGAAACCTTTCTAGATATCCACTTTGATCAAATATACTCGGGGTTGCTTATTTTTACGAATACTTCTAAAGAAATCAAGAACATACATAAAAAAACGTGAAATATGATATTTAAAGGGCTACAGCAACTAAAAATGATGTAGTTCAACAATTTCCTAATTGTTCTAGCAATAAATTTCAATATTTACGCTGACTATAGCCACATAAATCGGCTCTCTTATACCCTCTTCAGACGAGGCGTAATTATCCGTGGTTTAATTAGATTTAACCGAGGTTTAATTTAACCGAGGTTTAATAAACCTCGGTTAATTTTGATTAAGCCTCGATTAAAGCTGATTAAACCGGCTAGTTATTAGTATTACGCGAGACTAAGTTTGCATAAAGCGTTACGTAATTGAACGTTAATTATATTTTCTGGAATAATTGAATGATCTTTTGAAATTCTTTAAAAAAAAAGCCTGGCTTTAAGAAGCGTCCTATAACGGCAAACATTGGCAACAGTAGGAACTAACAAAACATCGCGAGTGTCTGCTATGGATAAAGGATAGGTAGACGCGGATGTGGTTTTGTTAGATACTACTTTTGCCTCTAGTGTTTGGCGTTATACATCTTTATTCATCTTATCAGAAGCCGATGAAACCCTCCTTTGAAGTCTATTACTCCCGGGTCTTGTCTACCCCTCTCTGTATGGGTTAGTTTCAAAAAGCGTGATTCGTACGCCTCCTAACGGTAGATATTTTCGGAGCGGGAGTTCGTCGAGCGAATATCTCTAGAAGCCTTGGAGTTCGTCAAAAAAAACGTCGTCGTTTGTGGAGAGAGAGAATTTCCAATTTTCCGTAGACAGGGGGGTATGAAGTAGGACCCCTCCGATCTCGTAAAATTGGGAATTTTACCCATACAGAGAGCCCTATATCGAACATTAGAGTAGTAGACTTCAAATGAGGGTTTCATCGGCTTCTGATCTTATTCATTTTATTCATCTTTAGACTATTATAGGGAGTATAAGGCTCTGAACTAAAGAAAAGTGACACACTTTTGATATTATTTATATATGAAAAAATGAAACTATCCCTTTAGTAGTATAATCAGTTTATGATGGATATTTTGTTGCAGACTAATGATGGCAAATTTTTGAATTTGTCTAAATTGCCATGTTATAAAATTCGCTCTATAACGTTGGCCATTTATGGATATTAAAAAAAAACTTCCTTTACATTACGGTTACGTAAAAAATAAAATAAAAAAAAGGTGGTAGAAGGTTTTTTTTTACATTTACGCAGACTATAAAAGAGTTCCTTTATGTAATGTAATTTTTTTATAAATAAAAAATTCCTAAGAAGCTCGCCACGATAAAAACGATGCGTAATATATAACGTTTTAAAATGGTTGGTAAATGTACATAAGCGCGTACCTTCAAGAACAAGAGCCTTCCCATTGTTTTAAAATAAGTTTAAAAAGTTATAAACTACCCACGGGGCATTACTTCAATTTCGAAAACATTAAAAAATAATGATTTTTGGTTTTGAAATTGATTTATACAGCATTATTTATATCCGATATATTTTAAAGAGAGGGTGAAGAGGAAAATCACGTAATTTTTAATACGTGATAAGACCTATTAGCGTAGTTAATCAAGAAATATATCCTAATGATTTTAAAATCAAAATAGATCCAGATTTAATCGTTCTTTAAAAATGAACCCCTCCAACCAATCGCGTAACGTCCTGCCTTCAATCGAACAAAATACTCGTGGCACGCGCGTTATGTAGAGCGTAATTATGGCGCAAAATGTGATAAATAACGCGTGACATAGCGAGTATTTTGTTCCCTGGAAGGCAAGGCGTTACGCGATTGGTTGCAGGGGGTCAATTTAAAAGAAGTTCAGTGAAATCTTAATCTATTTTGATTTTAAAATGATTGGGATATGTTTCCCGAATGATTAACTACGCGGATAGGTCTTATAATTAGTAGAAAGATAAAAAACACTAGAGTTTCCTCTTCACCCTCCCTTTAAAGGATATAAATTAGTTGGACGTAAATGAGTCGGACGTTAAGTTTGTTTGGGTTAGATTCGGTTTAGTTCACCATATAAATGGACAATTCCATCGCCTTAATTGATATTGGGAGAAATGATATTGGGCGACAAAATCCATTTGGATGATTTGGGATTGGGAGACACGTTAATTGGATTAATTATTTTGGGTGAAATGGGGGTGAAACTCTTTTCAGAATGGACCGTTCCTTCCCCTCTTTTCCCGCGCAAGCTTCTAGACCTTGTTTTAAAGATGTGATTGGCTTATTATATCTCAAATTTAAATCATTTCGAGATATGTTTTATTGTTTTTGAAGAGTAAACATTGACAATAAAATATATTTGGAGATCTGTTTCAAATAAACGAAAAAGAATTCGAATTTTAAAGTCACTACCGTGTTTCCTAGCTTTAAGTACAAATCTGTATGAATTAATTTCGGCCCATAAGTTTCTTATAATACCGTATATAGATAAAACACAGAATATGCGGTCTAATGGTAGGTTTAGAGGATATAACACTAAGCCCCTGCTTTAATCCAGAGCTGGGGAAAGTAGGCAGAGGCTTAGGTTACTAATAGAATCTAAAAGCTTAGAAGAGAAAGAAGGGATAGAGAAAAGATACTCATAGGTTATCTCATATTACAACCTCATTCAAGAGAGAATGAAAAGGTTTTAATCGATAACTAATACCCAAATAGGAATTTAAATCAATATTTTAAAAGGTTTTTCAGACGAAAACTATTCTTAAAATGTTACTCCCTCTCCTTGTGAAATTACGGTACAGGTAGAGAATAAATTGAGTGTTTTCTACGGTAATTGGAATCAAAAGATCACCAATGGGAAGCGAGATCATTTAAAGAGAGGCTGAAGAGGAATATTTAAGCGATGTTTATCATCCTCAAGCCACCCACACCAGATACGGTTGAGATTGAGACCAAAATGGATGAAACAAGAGAAAATTCATCTCATATCCTTACACTTCTAATTCCAGGTCACGTAAATTTAATCTAAATTGTATTTGTATCTCTCAGAACGAAACGGGCTCAAATTTTAAATTAATTATATCACAAATAACATAATAGTAATAAGTATGTGAAATTATAGAATTAGTTCCATGGAAAAATATGTTTGGCGCCTTTTAAAGAAAAGAAATGAGCCAATTAACGCCTGCTATATTGGCAGTTTTATACCGATCTGGTCGGGTTCACTGAAGGAGGAGAGAGGGCCAGTAAATTTCAGGAGTGTGCGAGTAAAAATTAAACCCGATTCGAAGGAAACATCCTAAATCAGCTCCCAGTAATTATATGCGAGTCTTATTGGAGCCAATTTTTTATACAAATCGGTTGAAATAGAGATTCCATATAGTATCGATCAATGCAGACTAAATCGGCGGATTTAGTCTGTCTAAAATTATTCAGACGTTCAATTAGCCGAAAAAAAAAAGATATTAGACAGTAGCTCGGCACTGAGCAGATGTAAACTATACACCGTCAAGGACCTGGGAATACATGTAGCGAAAATTCGTCTATATACCAGTGAGAGTACTCTGTGCATTTCATTTTTCTTTGAGGCTAATTCCATAAGCTAGGCCTTAATTGTTATTTCAAGCCACTATTATAATTTCATTGATCAGGAATTTATAAATATAGAACAATAATGAATACTTGGAAAAATTGTACGAAGACTACTTCGTTTTCACATACCCTTTGAACCACGCGGTATATATATATATAAAACTATTGCAAATGCATCAAGAAACAATAGAGTACTCACGTTTCTGGCCGGTCATTCGAAGACACAAAGAACATCTTTTTGCTTTTCTTCTTTTCCTTCGTCTTCTTTATAGTCTATAACTCTCCGAGATACAGTGACGACGGCGTTGAAAACTGATCCAGCGGGTTATAGTATAAGGCAATCTTAAGTTTCTCCTTATAAGGTCTTTCTGCACCTCTTCTATTGTTCTCTCGGGAAGAGTTCTCAGTTTACAGCCGCGCGAATATATCGTACGCGATAAGAAACGTTGAATACTATAGCCGGTGGTCGAGACGTATTCCCTTCAGAAGTTCTAACCACGAACCACGACTCTATTACCGATCTTGGCAAATGGTAAACCGTAAAAGGACACTGACCATTCCTTTTGTTTCCGATGATGCCTTCAAAATTTGACTCGACTCCACTTTGTATTAGGTCGAATTTAACCTGAAACAATGAAAATACGAGATGGTTACTTAAGTGACATCAAAAAGGTTCATCGTAATCTAGAGCTTCTTGGGATTTCAAAATTACAATACGAGCTTTGCAATATTTCAATCTATATTTAGTAATTTAAGATTATTTGTAGTGTTTAAAGGGATAGAAGTATGCCATTATTGAATAAAACTTGAAGGTACTAGACCTTTAAACACTCAATATAAATCAAATGGAATAGGTCCGTCGTTAAGGCGAGATCTGAATTGGACTTCCAATCCTTTAATGCATAGACATTCATGATATCCCTGAATCCAGATATTTTCCGGGTAAGTTTTAAATTGATTTCTAGTTTAATATTTGTTTATAATTAACTGTAAATTAACGAGAAACCATTGTTTATAATTAATTGTAAATTAACGAGAAATCATTGTTTACAATTAACTGTAAATTAACGAGAAATCATTGTTTACAATTAACTGTAAATTAACTAGAAACCATTGTTTACAATTAACTGTAAATTAACGAGAAACCATTGTTTATAATTTTATGAAAATTAACGAGAAACCACTGTTTATAATTAACTGTAAATTAACGAGAAACCATTGTTTATAATTAATTGTAAATTAACGAGAAACCATTGTTTATAATTAACTGTAAATTAACGAGAAACCATTGTTTATAATTAACTGTAAATTAACGAGAAACCATTATTTACAATTAACTGTAAATTAACGAGAAATCATTGTTTATAATTAACTGTAAATTAACGAGAAACCATTGTTTATAATTAACTGTAAATTAACGAGAAAGCATTGTTTATAATTAACTGTAAATTAACGAGAAACCATTATTTACAATTAACTGTAAATTAACGAGAAATCATTGTTTATAATTAACTGTAAATTAACGAGAAACCATTGTTTATAATTAACTGTAAATTAACGAGAAATCATTGTTTATAATTAACTGTAAATTAACAAGAAACCAACGTTGAATGTTTTATGAAAATTTTACTAATCAATAATATATTATTCATCTTCATTATCCCTTTGATGATATATACCATTGAAGGATTTGAAGAGAGTTCGAAATTTCCTAGCAATTGATGTTAAGTCTCTCGGGTCTGAGGCTAAGGATCGAAATCGAACTTTAAGTCCTTTTCCGCGAATTCATTAATCCTATTTTAAATTTAAAGGAAATAAATGAAGCGAATATTGAAACTTCAAAGATAATTCTTGAAATTCTTGGAAATAAATTGCCAAAACGAATCTCAGAACGATAGTAAAAAAGTTGAAATGATCCAAGCGGGCATAGTCAACGAAGCTGGAAATTGAAACTAGTCTGTTAATTCTATAATTTATTACGAAGTAATGCGAGTCGAGGGGCCCGTAGCAAACATTCTCAAATTCGTTATTTACTGATTTCAGCTTTTAAAGCGCATTAGTTCAAACTCCAAATGGAAATTGATTAGCATTTTCGGAAAATATTTTAAAACTTTTCAAAATTACCGCAACAGTAAAAGTGTATATTTTACAATCGCATTTTTCAAATACTACGTTATCAATATGGTCGCGTGGTTAATGTAGATTCTCGCACGTGATAAAATCACTTTCGTGCGGTCTTTTTCGTAAAAGTACTTAATTACAAGTTTCTTAGAGTAGACGGACAACAAGACTAAATTCTGGCCTCGTCAAAATTGATCTCGCGTCAAACATGAAAATTTCATTTTCCAGAATTCAAAAAAAAATAAAAAAATAAAAAAAAATACAGAGACCGGTTTAATATGACGTCAGAGTTGCTTTTCATTTCTATTTTCTCCTATAGAATAACCAAAGAAATCGGCTTTCAAAATTGGGAGAACTTAGACAGACACGCCCAATGAAGAGCATGAGCGCAACAGTGACGAAAATCAAGTTTTTGCGAAACTAAAAAGATACTCAGGTATCTAAAACTTTTAACCTCACGTTAAAAAAATATTAAATTCATCTAAAACCCTAAGGGACAAATGTTCCCATAGGATAACCAAAGAAATCGGCTTTCGAAATAGCCTAGGGAGAAATCTATTTTCGACAGAGAAGAGCATGATCGTTATAGTGACGAAAAACAAGTTTTTGCGAAACTAAAAAGATACTCAGGTATCTAAAACTTTTAACCTCACGTTAAAAAAATATTAAATTCATCTAAAACCCTAAGGGACAAATGTTCCCATAGGATAACCAAAGAAATCGGCTTTAGAAAGAGTCTAGGGAGAAATCTAATTTCGACAGAATAGAGCACGATCGTTATAGTGACGAAAAACAAGTTTTGCGAAACTAAAAAGATACTCAGGTATCTAAAACTTTTAACCTCACGTTAAAAAAATATTAAATTCATCTAAAAGCCTAAAGGGCAAATGTTCCCATAGGATAACCAAAGAAATCGGCTTTAGAAAGAGTCTAGGGAAAAATATAATATCGACAGAGAAGAGCATGATCGTTATAGTGACGAAAAACAAGTTTTTGCGAAACTAAAAAGATACTCAGGTATCTAAAACTTTTAACCTCACGTTAAAAAAATATTAAATTCATCCAAAAGCCTAAGGGGCAAATTTTCTCGCCACATGATATTAAAGAAACGGAAGGAAGTTGCAAATTTTCTCTAAGCTAAACTATCTTTTATTGTTCGAACTGAATAATTTGGTTTTTAGTGGCTTAAAACTTTGAAAAAGGCCTTCGGCGATTTTTTTTTTTTTATTTTTACTTGATAAAAGAACTAGACTGAAAAGGGAAATTTCGGAACAAAGGATCCAGAAAATATATCATATAAAATATATAAAAGATATATTAGAAGTATAATGGAAGTTTAAAAACATTTATTTTTTAAATAAAACCAACTTTGGGGTCGCGTTTAGACGGCATTGATTAATGGGGTTTCTTTCTAACGCATATTCCTACATTAAAATATCCCTACAACTCAATAATTGTGAAAACATAATCTATTAATTTTTTATAGCGTGCTAATTACAAATATAAATGAAACAAAGTTTCATGTTGAACTTCTTTTTTTATTCTTTAATTAAAAAACAAAATTAGGAAGCCTACTAATAGTTTTCTATACAATTTATGGGGTTAATTATAAGGTTAATCAAAATAAAGCCTCCCTCTTGTATGTTTTAGATTTATCCCACGCTTACAGTTTTAGAAAGGGCTAACTATAGCAGAACCATGAACGGAGGAGACATCAATTAATTAAAGGGTCACTAAACACGAAAATAAGTTATTTTTAAACGATTTTGACTGTTGAAATATGATTAAAAACATTATTCATCATTTAAGGTTTCGTGGAAATTCCCGGTTAATTATGAAAGCCGCGAAATTAGGCTTAATGAATTTTCGAATAAAAGAATTTCTAATGTCAATGAGAGTTCCTCTTTGAAATGACGCCCTTAATGACGTTTTAATTAAGAAATAGCCCTTGGTTTAGAATTACACGAGTGAGACGTCAATCTATTCGTAATTTTACACCCTAGTTATCTGTGTTCCGCAGCATTTAGTAACGAGACAGTTTCTAAATTCAACACCTTAGTCCAGTTTTGAATGATATTCTTAGGCGTATTTTAAAGGGATACAAGACAAATTTATTTTCAATCGATTTAGACTGTTAAAATACGCGTACAAACAGAAGCTGATGAAACCAGATGAAAAAAGAGGGTTTTCATCAGCTGCTGATAAAAACTATATCAAAACTCACCAAAGGTATCGCGGTAATTTACAGTTAATTATTATAGTCGCGAACCAAACTCGCTAAGCCTAAATCTGTTTTGAAGACATTTTAGACTTTAAAAATTATTGGGAAAAAAATTCATGAACGAATTTAACTGTAAAGCGCGCGATACTTGTAGCAAACATCACTTTAGGTTCACGCGCGCTCATTGGACATCAGTAATTGAGTCATCTATAAATAAATCTGAAATTTCTTCGAGTCTAATTTTGCAAATTATTACGAAACTTAGGCGAGATTAGATTTTTTACGCGTGATTAATTAACAGTCCAAATCAATTAAAAATAGCTTGTTTCCAGAGTCTAGTATGCTCTGTGATATGTAGAGAATTCTAATGTTTAGCAGACTAGTTTGTACAGACCAAAGCAAGGATGCATGCATAACGGAAGGTGACTTTCAAGTTTCAGATTCTAGCGCAGATATACAGTTTTTAATGATCTTATATATCTTTTCAAGAATGTTAAGAGAATGTATAAATAATCCAATAAATTATTCAACAAACTTTTTCGCCACGCGAACAAACAAACCATAGATTATAGAATATATGTATTATTCATCCATATACTTATTAAACCAAACACGTGGGACGGAGGGGATCCCATTTCCAGCCTTGACAATATTCTCAAACAAATTCACAATATAGAGGAAGAAGAAGAAAAAAACGATAACATTGACACAAGATCGCGTGTTCCCGCGACCGGAGTACGTAGAAGCAAGTAGGATCAGAGAAGGAGAGGAAATGTGGGGCTGCGTTGAGTTAGAGAGAGAAGAGCCAACCTCCCACTCGGGTGAAAAGGGGGGGATAGGAAATTCTCGAGGTAAACTGTTGTCACGTGGTCGCTAGCTAGCGCGTCTCATAAAGGATTCGTTTTACCCACGCGACAACATTTTACCACGAAACGTCTCTACCCCCGTTCTCCCAGAGTGGGAGTTTAGGCCGACGCAGTAGGAACCGCGCCGTCGCCACATTTCCTCTCCTTCTCTGATCCTCCTTGGTAGAAGTAGAAATTTAAAACAAAAGAAAACCCACGAGGCTCAGCGAGATTAAAGTCCAAAGAGCTAATGCTATGGGAGGTTTGGCCTCGCGCGGTCAGAGGAGTTTTAATCGAAAACCTGCCCGACTATTTTCATCACGAAGGGTAGAAAGTCTAGGGATCTAATACGATTTTTCAACTTGATTGACTACCGCATTGAAAGGTTGGGAACTGTTCTTGTTAATGCAATTTTGGGTTTAACTTATACCAATCCTTCCCTGTCTCGACTACGGTTCAATTTTGATGTTGAAAACAATTGTTAAGAAAGTAAGAGCGGACAAACAGGGATTGAAAGTAAAGTATTTTCACCAATGAGAGTCTAGTGAAGACATCATGGCTTAAGTTTCAATTTAAACAAGATGGTATGTCTATATTAAAAGCCACACCCACGAAAGGTCGCCCACAAAGAATCCACGAAATAACGTTATAATTTAAGATGACATCATTAGAGAAATCAAGGAATCGCGACCCTTAGACAAAAATTAAAAAATCTTCCACAAAATCACGAAGTAATTAAACTTAAACTTTCTGATTGGGCGGAGGATCTGATCATTAATTTAATTAATCTGATCTATGGCTATAGCTATTACAACATAACTTGTCAATAAAACAACCACACCATATTCTACGTAAGGGTGTGTCTAAAAGACAGAGGTTCTATCATCAGGATGTAGTAGAAACTAAAAGTGATAAGTTGGTTCTTATAAAGAAAAGGGTCTAGGCGAACGTGTTTTGGTGTTAAGAGAGTTTCCGGTTCAAGAGAGAACAATAGAGGAAGCATCGACGTCGGGAAAGAAAGTTGTAGGGTTGGATGAAGGAGTGTACAATATACGTGGACGGAGCAGTCAATAAATGCTTCGTAAAAGTCCCAGTCTCTCCTTCGCGGTCTCCTCCCAGCTGCTAGCGCACGCGGTCTCGCTTTTATAAACGCAATTTGTAACGAGACAGTAATTACAAGAGCAGTCAAAAAGATACACCGAAACTTCACCACCCAGAAGACATAACGTTAAAGGGAAACTGACAACTCTAGGCACACTCCTGTCAAGAAGATTTTAAATAACTATTTAGTTAAGACCTTCAACTATGGATCGCCATTACCTCCCGACGAATGAGATAAAAGACGAATCAAGCACATGCGCAAAAAAGATTCCTTCGTATCATTATTTGGGTACGTTTGATCGATTTGAAAATGATCGCCACGTGAATCGTTTGATCGAATTCCAATCGAATGCATTTCATATAATTTCAAACTTTCGGCAATTAAGGGGTCGATTAAATCGAATCCAAATGATCATTTCATTGAATACAAACTATCGATACGGGTCTTTTTGATAAAATTCCAAACCTATCGATACGGGGGTCGATTTAATCGAGTCAAACGATCGGCACGGGGTCGATTTCATATAATTTTAAGAGTTCGAAACAGGGTTCATTTGATATAATCCAAACATTGGCTATACGGGTTGATTTGATGAAATTCCAAACGATTTAAACTAATTCAATTTAATCGAATTCCAAATGAGAGTTCATTTGATAAAATTCAAAACGAGCGACAATGTTAAGACGTCATAAAATTGGTGAATTAGAATCTCACCATCAACCATAATTTACACCAAAAGTTAACTGAATTTAGAAGCAACAAAATTAATAAAATAAAATCAAACAAACAGAAAATTCTTTTCAAACCTCCCTTTAAAAACAATTCAAGATAAAATTGTAAAACTTTAGACAATGACGGCAAATAAATAGGGCTTGTTTTTCCTTCTTATATCGAGATAATTTGCGGATAAGGACGGCAACGAAAATTAAATATTAACCCACATTTTGAAAGCGAGCGCGGCGAATGAAATGAGTGGAAAAATCAAAGAATTCATTTACTTTCGAGCAATGTAGGAGGGGAAGGGAGGGAATAAGCGGGTCTCGAAGTTTATAATTAGTCAGCCGGCTGCATATCGTGTTATATAGTTAAAAGCGTAAATACATACATATGTGGAGTAGGAGGAAATCGTGTTAGACCGGGTCGTTACATCGTGTCTTTTATACAGACATCAATTCAAAATCAGGCGAAAGTTTCAACGAGGGTGAAAGGTGGTTTCCCGCCTTTCTCTATACAATTTCGTTTGATTTTGAGGGAAACCTAACATAGAACACAATCGGAGTTGGTTCTTCAGTTTAATAGTGGATAAGTATGGATTTGGGTTATTAATATCTTTGATATTTTCAGACAACTCTATAAATATTTTGATATAATCTCTAATGAGAGACTTGAGATGGATTTAATCGAATTCAAAACGATCGAAAAAACGTTCATTAGATATTACCAAACGTTCGACAAGGGATTCTTTATGAATTGTTAAAAAAAAAAAATCAGAGTTTTTCCACAATTTTTGGAATATTTCAGTATTCAATTCCCGACATTTCCTTGACCTTCTGACCTAACAAATTCTTCGATTTTTCCTTGCCATTCTTGTATAAAAAAATATTCTATTCAACAAATTACTCGTTTTACCTTGACCCAATTTTTAAATTCATTCACAATTTTTCTTTTCCTTCACAATTGTCTTAATCAAGAATTTTCCTTGACCCTATTTTTCCTTGACCCAATTATAAAATTCATCCACACAATTTTTTCCACTTCATATTCTGTCCTAATCAATAATCACTTTCTGTCCCTTATAGTCTCGACCATGACCTTCTGACCCAATCAACAACATTTCTAGATTTTCCCTGACCTCCTGGCCTAATAAATGAATTCCTAGACTTTTCCTAGTATAATTAGAAGCGTGTCAACCCCGTTATATAAAGCATTATAGATTATTTTTCGTACCTTACAAATAATTAACATAAATTAAACTTAAGACTATATACATTCCTTACATTATAGAGCAAATTTCGAGTGAAACTAGGTCTAAAGCTCTTTCAATTCATTTGGAGGGATGCTTTTAGAAGGAATATTAAAACATAGTCATTAGGAACTTGGCCCCTATTAGAGAAACTCCATTAACTTTTATCTCCTTCATCCTACCACTCTTCCTAGAGTCTTGTTAAATATCTAAGTCTATCATTAAACTACACTCCTAAATATTGAGCAATAATTCTTGATATTAAGATTACACGCTTAAGTACTTAGTTTAAGAATACCTGAACAAAAAGCCGAAGCTCATATTTAAGTAATTAAATATAAAGGCTGGGCCTTATTAATACGAGTACACGCTTACATCGTTATCATAATTGAAGTATAATATTTGTGGCCTAAATAATGATCATAAACATAGGTACGAGTTTAAACCTCTCAAAATGTGAAAACATATTTAAAGAGAGGGTGAAAAAGGTTTTTTATCGCGTCTACTATATCGATATTATCAAAAGTTCATAATTTTATTCCATAAAAGTAAACAACGCCCAGTAGATTAATACCATCAGCAAATGGACAGGTAAAACTAGACAAAAAAGTCAACACCCATGTCTGGCTCGAGTGATTTGGACTCTTCCTCGATATTTTGAGTAGAATACTATGTGGAAAAATTAATCACAACATAACCAAAACCTGACCTTTAACCCCTAAAAAAATACAGATTCCCATTCAGTCGAAAACTGCCGTTAATTCAACCTCGCTATAACACAATATCATCCAAAAATTGACAAAATACAATAGGAAAATATATAAAAAGCTCAGTTCGGCTTGATGAACTTGTTAGTTTAGCGGCCGCGTCACTGTAGACGTCACTCATCCCCTAGAGTTCCGGATGTAAAAAGAACGCAGGCGCGGATAAAGTAGCCGTTAAGCTTGAGAGTGAAACTAGAGATCTTAAGAATTTTGTCATTTTGACTGTGGGTGCCGTCTTTCTGTACAAGAAACGTCACAGGTGACGTCGACGCTCAACTTACGAAAAAGGACTCCTCCCTTTTATATATTTAAATATTCTATAAAGCCCAATAAATAAAATTAAATATAATTGCGATATAGTAGCGAATAAATCGATAAACGTATATACAAGGACAAGTTCGGCATCACTTATAAACAATAGTTTTCTGGAGAAAACTTGGGAATATTTGCGAGATAATCTTAGAGAAAATAAATTATATAAGGCACGATAAAGCAGGCGTGTCTTTAATTATCGTTTTCGGAAATTCCTATATAATCCCATTTAAGATGCGTTTGCGAAACTACTTTCATTTCCTTAGAAGATCTAACAATATGTATAAATACGAAGCCACTTTTGCTATAGCATCAACTTTTATTCGACAAAAATATTCCCGGAATCAGTCTAACTTTACAACGCGTAAAAACAGATGTTGACTTTTCTCAAAAGTACATAACTTATTACAGAAAAGTATAGTCGAGACGTTGGACACTTTCCATTATTGTTTACGGGATTTCAGGAGCAATTTTAAGATTTCAAAGTACAGCATGTTCTATTTAAATCCCCGCTATTCCTAATTAACGCTACCAGGTATTCAGAAACATGATCCCACGCTTTACCGTAAGCGATTGACCACGGCGGTTACTGAATTAAACTGTCCACATATTAGCATGCAAATTTAGGGTCAGAGGTCCTAAATAGACCGACAAACCACACGCGTGGAACCTAAAGCAGCAGAATGTCATATTGGTTCCAAATTTACCAGCTAGCTACTCTAGACGGACACCATAACGTAAGTTTGACCCTAGTGACCGACGGTTCAGACCAATGAGGCGGAACAGACGCTTAGTGGAAGAATGGTTGTTTCTTTCCCCTACTCAAAATCTCGAGGAAGAGTCCAAATCACTGGAGAGTCGCAGGGGTTGTAGATAATTTTCCCTTCTAGCAACTTCTTTAGCTAGGTTATGTAATTGACGTAAATGTTTGAGATTGCTAATTACGCTACTAGGCGTTAATTACTTTTCTGTAATAAGTTACGAACTTTTGCTTTAATCAAAAAGATTAAGCTCGCTGACAGCAAGGATGAGTTTAGCTTTTACGCGATGAAAATTCAATCTGATTCGTACAAAGCATCGGGACGTGGAGGGCAAAAGCTCAAGCTGTACATACCTCGCCCACCCTTTCGAATAAACAAAAATCAAAGGGGAAAGTATTGGAGGGAGAGTAGTATATAATTAAATTACGAAAGGAAAAATCACTATAAGTATATATGTATTACGTAGCGCTACATCAATTCCATTATTATAAATTAAGGCTTTATTCAAATACTTAAGAGTAATTTTTGATGGCATTTAATTAATGTTTGTGGGAGGAAGAGGAGAGATTTTAATTAAAATTGTGGACACGTCTTTAATTCGCAAATTTAAAGGGATGCTGTACGAGATTAAAATAAATTTTTATTTATCAATTAACCCATTATATTTAATTATTATCGTTTTAATTAGTAATAAAAAGTGGATTTTTTTCGGGTTTTCGCACGTGATTTAATTTCGGAATTAAATACTGCCATGACCTTTTTAATTACAAGAGAAATCGGTGAAAGTTTAATTTTAGTGTCAAGTAACACACTCAAGGAACGTTAGGGAGAACTGAAAGGGTGTTATGATCGATATTTTACGCCCATTCTATATATTGCCTCTAATTCGGTAGACGGAATATATATTGCAACATTCTCACGACATAAATTGTAAAGTGAAGAAATGTGATCTCTTAGAACTTAGAAACCACGTGTGTAAAAAAAGCTAAGAACTTAGCTGTCAAAACCTTTCCTTCGCGCATCAACTTCCAAAATTCAGGGAGTGCGGGAAAAAAGGGCGGGAAAAAAATAAAACGTCAATCGCAGACTTTGCAGGATTCACCATGTTTGCGTGAAGCGAGTAAAACGTGATTAAGTCGCGTGGTCAAGAAACACGCGCCATTATGAAGATATTGATTTTATAAATGGCGCGAAACTTTGCAAGTCTTCAAAGTACAAGTATATCCTAGAAATTCATAGATTGAAAATTGTAGTTTTAGGTTAAAAATCATCTAAAATAGGTCAATACTCAATATATCGTTGGAACTTTTGCACAGTTCAGAGATACAGAAAGCTTTACCCACGCGTACATTTATCAGGATTTCAACTAACTAAGAAGGATCAGACAAGGAGAGGAAAATTGGGGACGGCGCAGTTCCTACTGCGTCGGCCTAAACTCCCACTCTGGGAGAACGCGGGTAGAGATGTTTCGTGGTAAAATGGATCCTTTATCAGCTTCGTAGTAGCCAACGACGCTAGTGACCACGTGACAACAGTTTACCTCGAGAATTTCCTATCCCCTTTCCACCCGAGTGGGAGGTTGGCTCTTCTCTCTCTAACTCAACGCAGCCCTACTTTTCCTCTCCTTGTCTGATCCTTCTTGAACTAACATAGCTTCTAAGGGCAGTATAGAGACGGTTGTTCAACTTTAAGATACATATACTTGTCCTTTAAAAGTGGGCAAGGCTACATTGACATCATCAATTCACTAGACATCAAAACCAGGATGGTCTACGATCATTTTTGGTTTTGGGACGACAAAACTTAAGTCTTACTCACATACTGACTTGTCCCGCTTCATTTCTTTGAAAGGAAATTCTTTCCTTTTTCTTTCATCAAACACCTACAATCAATTATTAAGAAAAAATGGAAAAAAAAGGACATAGCCACGCGATATCAGGCGTAGTGATGCCTTTTGGAGGGTCGCCCATCGCGTGCCAATATAGTTGCGGCCAAGAAAAAGGGTGGGGATAAAAAGGCTCGCATGCGCTGAAAGATAAAGGTACATTCCCCAATATTATAACTCTTCAAACCCTTTAGCTATAGAGCTAACTTGTCATCATACTGATGGTAAAATTGTCATGTAAGGGTATTAACGGGACCTCAGTGTTCACATGTTGTAACTGAATATAAATATTTGTCCAGAGTAGCGAACCAGGATTTTATTATTTTAAAATAATCTAGGGAATGTCTACTTTCTAATGGTGTAATCGGTTTATGTCTAAGAGGTCGCTGATAAACGTTACGGCCTTTTTAAGATAAGGGTCATATTTGGAAATTTTCCTCGATTTCTATCGAGTGGCGAAACATTATTTTATGATCTTAAAATAATATTCGCAATGTCTACTTTCTAATGGTTCAATCGGTTTATACCTAAGAGGTCACAGAGAAAAGTTACGGCCATTTGCATTTTAATATAGCGCTCATTTTTGGACTTTTTGCTCGGGTCAAAGACGAAAAATACACTTCTAGACGATTTAAAACGTTAAACTTTGACCTATTTTGGAAATTCTTTCACTTTTATTCCTTAAAGTTTTAAATTATAAATTACGAGGTTGGTAATTTTACCGGAACAAACCGTAAATTACCAATAGGATGGTTATTTACGTGATAAATTACCGATTTATGGTACTATACAAATTGGTCCATGGACAAGATGAATTAAGGTCATTCTTTGATATAGAACCCATCTCCACACCTTAGAGCTATTCCCCAAAATAAGTACCATTACATCCCTCCGCGCTTTAGCAAAAAAACATTCAAAAGCAGACTTAAAACGTATTAACCCTAACCCGTTAAGGTACCGGACCGGAAGAAGCAATGTACTGTATGACGGCACCTATAAAGAAGACCCTGCAGTATACAAAGCACGAAACGACTTTGAGTCCTCGTAGAAGACGTAAAGAAAGCGGGAAGGAGAAAGCCAACCTTAGATGACCGCCAATTCGGCTTAAGAGAATGGATTCCTTTACGAGAAGTTAACGGTCAAAGCCGATTGACTTTTGGGTTCGCGTTTTACTCCTAACGCGCAGTGTACCCCCATGAACCCATCCCTAGCTTCTAGCCTCATGCTACATTACTAAAGGCTGGCGTTGTACGTTGTAAAGGGAGATTATGGGCCAAAATCTCGCGTGCGTTGTCTCGCGAGCACGGGGCGTGGGTGGAGCCTCTTTTTATTTTAGTTGTATACTATGTTACAGCCTTGAAAAGTCTCTAAATCACCAGTAAAAATTTGTTTTTTAAAGGAATTTACCCTAAGGATATATGGTCACTAGGATATATGGTCATAATTGCGCACATAAATTTTTAGATAACTAATGATTACTGGACTGATTTCTAATACTATTGCCTCTTGATGTTTCTGTAATCATTCCACTTTTTTTGACTGATTTCACATAATTTTTGACTGATTTCAAATAATTTTGGACTGATTTCAAATTATTTTTGACTAATTTCAAATAATTTTTGACTGATTTCAAATAATTTTTGACTGATTTCAAATAATTTTTGACTGATTTCAAATAATTTTTGACTGATTTCAAATAATTTTTGACTGATTTCAAATTATTTTTGACTGATTTCAAATTATTTTTGACTGATTTCAAATTATTTTTGACTGATTTCAAATTATTTTTGACTGATTTCAAATTATTTTTGACTGATTTCTAATTATTTTTGACTGATTTCTAATTATTTTTGACTGATTTCTAATTATTTTTGACTGATTTCTAATTATTTTTGACTGATTTCTTATGATTTTTGACTGATTTCTTATGATTTTTGACTGATTTATTATGATTTCAAATTATTTTTGACTGATTTCTTATGATTTCAAATTATTTTTGACTGATTTCTTATGATTTCAAATTATTTTTGACTGGTTTCTTATGATTTCAAATAATTTTTGACTGATTTCTTATGATTTCAAATAATTTGTGACTGATTTCTTATGATTTCAAATAATTTTTGACTGATTTCTTATGATTTCAAATAATTTTTGACTGATTTCTTATGATTTCAAATAATATTTGTCTGATTTCTTCTAATTTCAAATTATTTTTGACTGATATCTTATGATTTCAAATTATTTTTCTTATGATTTTCAATGATTTCACGCCATTAAGGTTATTTTCTTGACATTTCGGAATTTCTCCAAAGTATTCTAAAAATCAGGTAATCAATCGAGTGACTATAAACCTAGGAATTTTACGTTATTTCTTAGGTTGCTACAAAATTAAAGCAATACGGTTCTTCTTCTAATATTCTAGGTTGGAACAGAAAGTTCCCGGACAGGGCGTGATGGACTAACTTGAATGATGGTCAACGATTAGGAAACTATCCACCCCTTCTTCCCCCTACAGGAGTAACTCCTTTTACTTCTACCATATAGAGTCCTATACTCTATACCAGCCGATTGGGGCTCTAGAAATCACCATCATTGTTCTGCACGGAAGATTCCGTCGAACGCGCTTTTATTTTTTACGCGAAACCTCGATAAAGACCGGACTTCCTATCTTTACTGTACACCGCAGTGTAGCGTACCTTCTTCGTATATAAGCATTTATAGTAGTACTAAAACCAAGTGCAAGGTCCTAAAAAACATCATCGAACCGTTCTCGTATACGTCCAGGATACGTACAGTAAAACTACGTGTTTCTAATTTTCTTTCGAAGAAAAAGCTTAAATACCTTTTCAGTGAATTTTATATAGATACAGCCAGAAGCCGATGAAACCCTCCTTTGAAGTCTATTACTCCCGGGTCTTGTCTACCCCTCTCTGTATGGGTTATTCTCAAAAGGCGCGATTCGTACGCCTCCTAACGGTAGATTTTTTCGGAGCGGGAGCTCGTCGAGCGAATTACTCTAGCAGCCTTGGAGTTCGTCCAAAAAACGTCGTCGTTTGTGGAGAGAGAGAATTTCCAATTTTCCGTAGACAGGGGGGATGAAGTAGGACCCCTTCTAACTCGTAAAATTGGGAATTTTACCCATACAGAGAGGAGCGCTATATGGAACATTGGAGTAGTAGACTTCAAAGGAGGGTTTCATCGGCTTCTGATACAGCTATATGTTTTAAAATCGATTCAAATGATCAAATCGACTTTTCAAGCAAATAATATATATATATATATATATTTTTCACAAAGGATATCAATTTTTCTATCTCGAGGTAAAATTAAAAAACGGTCCGAAAAAGTCTTACGCGAACGGGGCTTTAGAGTAGTAATAGCATAAGTACAGTAATTAAACAACGCTATTTCCCTCCCCTTCCATTTTCCCGTAAATCTCATTACAAAAGCAGTCTCTCTAGCATCCACATTTCGTGGCAATATAGCGCACCAAACATCCGAAAAAAAAAAAGAAAAAAATAGAAAATAATCTCTTCGCGGATTTTTCGAGGACGAAACCCTTTAGTTACGTTCAGACTTGCGTATGGAAATCGATTTGAAACGGTAAATTCATAAGCCGCGTTCATACTAATGCTTTGAATCGATTTGAACCGTGACAAAACGTTTCGATAGAGATCCGGTCGCCTCATATAACTGTTCCATTTGGCTATTTAATTAAGGATTTTATTTAATTATAGTTTAAACTATAGACATATTCAGAGCCTGTGCCTTTAAAACGTATATGTCTGCTAAAACCCTGGCAATAAAGTAAAGGAGCAACAAAAAAACATCAAAATGTCAAGGCCATGAAGAAATCTTATTCATCCTGAATTTATAAAAGCTTATAAAGCCAACAAAGAAGCCAACCGACGGATCCAAAGGGGAGGGGGGGGGAGATATAGCGCCTATGTATACTTCTTGAGAGGGTAGAATACGCGACAATAAGGCTTAAATATATTCTAGTGGGTGGTTCCAAGCTATTAGGATATTAAAAAAATAGGGTAAGAGAATATACGAGCTTTAATGTCGCGATATTACCGAAAAGATATATAGGGTGTAAACACTAGAGAGCCTGTTAAAAAGTTAAAGGAAAAGTCTCATTCAAAGACTTAAGGATTTAGTACTTTCACGAAAGAGACGGCGTGAAAGAACCATGTCACGCGCCAGAACGCTACATTTGCGAATTTGACTGATTTTATGACAGGGTTGCCACAGTTTTTTCAGATTCGAATTCCCTGACCTTTTCCAAATATTTTCCCTGACCGATTCAGCTCATACTACCCAATTTTTAACCTTTTATTTTTTATATTATTTAAAAATAAAAATTTTCAATAACCTTTGCACGCGTATCTTTGTTCTAATCTAGACAACTGACACGGTTAGCGTCAAATCCTTTCTGCAGATAATGATTGTAATTTCATGGCTTTTTGAAAGATCTGTAAATTCCCTGACTTTTTAAAATATCTTAAAATTAAAACTTCAAAATTAAGCTTGCTGTGCGTCATAATATTGTCCTATTTTACAGGGCAACCATATATTTTCTTCGTCTAACTGTATCCTACACCATCTATTATCGTTAAAAAATTAACATATCGTGTTATTATCCCTTTAAAATGTAAGAAATAGAAAATATAGTGACGTCAAATGCTTGAGCATGCGTCAAAATTAACACTTAGTAATATATTTTCCTAAAACTTTCGTCAAAATTTTAGAAGTGTCATTTTTTATTTTCAGTAAGACAATTTAGTTGAACTTTAAAAATTAATAACTGTTTTATATATTGCCCGATTTTGACATAGTTTGTCTCGTTTTGTAGCTCTTAATAAGTTCTATAACAATTTGAATGAGACATTTCCTTTAAAATAGCTATGGCGAATTGCCTGGGATTATTCAACAACAGGAAGACGAAAATAAATAAAACCATCCTTCACCTCCCTCACACGCTCCCGTTCCCAAACTGTCAAAACGAGACGAAAAAAATTAACTTTCTAAAAGAGAAGTTTGCAAAACAGAGAACCTTGAGGCGGAATAATACATAATGTTAAGCCTCATAGGCGATAAAAATAGTCCAGTTAACAAAATTTTAAACAGGAGTGTAGTCAGTTCAGCATATTTGACGCAATTAAACCAGTTAAAGGGACAGAGCGCCCCCCACCCTTACAAACTAAATCAAACTATTTCGATTAAATGAAAGACTTGGCCTTAAAGAAATATACCCTTCTAGTTTCGTACGCCTTGCTTAATATTACTCGAACGTTAGTGGATGAGAGATCTCTGTCCCTATAACTGAAACCGCGAGTTACGATTGACCCCAATTGGCCGCTTTAACGCTTTTACCCCGTCTTGTTGCGTCGTATAACGTATAAGGTAGGTATAAGAATAGAATCAGTCCCCTTCCCCTACTAGTTACGAAAATTAGTTGGCAACGACTACTATTTTATCCTACGAAGTTTAACATTGCGTGTCAATCCGCTCTGCCTTTCGCCATTGTGTCAACTCTCTATTGAACAGAAGCCTAGTTTGTGACTTATTTCGGGAAGATTTATATCAAAGCGAGTTTTCATAACGTACGTCTGGAACCGTGCTAACCTTTTATATCTATAAATGACTTAGTTTCTCCTATATAAGAGTTGTAAAATCCACCACCCTGCATATGGAGTCTAAGGTTTTAATTTAACTGAACACCACAATTTTCTGGCGCTTAAACCAAAACAGGCTAGGTCAAAATTTGATATTTCAAATTAACCTGATTTAGTCAGGTTTTCCCTGATCTTCTACAGCTTTCCCTAACCAAATGACTATAAAATATTTCACTTTACCCACGCAATCATTAGGTACAAGCCTTAATTACATGGATATAATCATTTTCCCAGAACATCTTTCAGCATTTTTGGTATGAAAATTATATTAGAAATAATTAAAAAAAAAAGATAATTATTTTTGCAATAAATGAAATAATTAAGATTTTCAATAATAAAAAGGAACTTTCGAAATATCTTCTAATTTCCGATCAAAATATATTAAGTTGATCAGTCTTAAATTTTAAGATTTGATCAGTTTTTGAACATTATTAATTGGCCAAAAGAGAACATATTTTTGGTAATTTTTTCAGTAATATTAAAACCAGAGCTTTGATAAGCAATTCGTTATATTATAACTTGGATTACGCGTCCACTGACTCCTAGGGTGGATGGATTTTCTAAGTTTCAGAAAGAAACGGCATGTGCCTATGATTATACGCGCTGAAAACTTAGACTGTTGTGGTAATATTTTTCTCCCCGACAAGGGGTTTCTCCCTTCACACAAACGTTTTCCTTTCCACCACAGAAACCATTCATAAAACTGTTTCTTGGATGTCTTCGCTCTCATGCGCACCCAACATTTTTTTTTTTTTTTTTTTTTTCGCAAAGCCAAATTGATAGGGAAGCCATAAGCGTGGGTTTAAAATCTTCCTATATATAGCTGAGAGTTGAAGTGAGGATAAAAATAAATAACGGTCTCTTTTAATTGATTACTTACGCTCCAAAATTAGGTCAGTAAGATATTTGGTATTATGAATAGTACAACGATATTTAAAGTAAATTAACCTTTTAAATAGGGGTCAGCCCACACTACATGGGAAATATTAGGCAAAACGCTCATGCGAATAATTTGAATCACTTTATTCGCCAGTTCTTCTATCAAGGGTTAATATATATAAATAAAAACCACATTTTGCGACGACATTTTAGGCGAAAATGGTCTTAATCCAGACTAGATTATGCATTACACAATTATATCGGCCAAGGATTAATTACTATTCTGTAAAATCAGTACAAAGACTATGCGTTTACTTAACTTACTACAGCCTTTAGCCCCAATGCAAAATAAGTTGTTACAAAATCCCTAGCCTAATAATTCCTCGTATAAATAATCATTTCCGCTAGCGATTTGGATTCGAAAAACTTCAATAACTGTAGAATAACCTCATTCCACATCCCCCTCTACCCGACCTTCGACTCCCGTAACCCCGGCGTCGTTCAAGGTTGCAAAGCGGCCGTCTTCCCGCCCAATCGCTAAGCCTAACTTACCAAAAATCCTTATCAACACCTTTTAAAAATCATCAAATAAGAAACTTACATCGGTTACACCGTTCCTAACTGCTTGAATTCTTTCGATCCACATTTTGAACTTTCTTTTAATCACAGACTTCACAATTTTAATCCTTTTTAGGCGGTATAATCACGACTTTAAAATTTTACCGGTATTATCACAGCACTTTTACATCAACGCGTCTGTCAAACTAACGAAATTTACGAAAGCCTGAACGAAAGGGGGTAGGCCCATGGGGGAAGAAACAAAATATGAAACGCAACCCTATTCCCATCCCCTCTACGGGACCTTTGTCTTCCGTAACCCCACCGGCGTTCAAGGTTGCAAAGCGGCCGTCTTCCCGTTCAAGGGCTAAGCCTAACTTACCAAAAACCCTTATCAACACCCTTTAAAAATCATCAAATAAGAAACTTACATCGCTTATTCGGTTCCCAACTGCTTGTATTATTTCGATCCACATTTTGAGCTTTCTTTTAATCACAAATTTCACAATTATAATCCTTTTTAAGCGGTATAATCACGACTTTAAAATTTTACCGATTTTATCGCAGCAGTTTTACATAAACGCGTATGTCACACTGACGAAAGCCGACCGAACGAGAAAGAAAGGGGGAGGGGGGGAAGAAACAAAATTTGAAACGCAACCGGCGCGATGACTGAAAGCAAAACTGTTGTAACTGATTTTATTTCTTAATTTTACTAGTAGTTTTAATCTAAATTTTTAGGTTCATTGTAATAAAAATTTTATTTATATTTTTACGGTAAAACATCGGGAATTACTCGAGTCTGATTTACCGGGTGGAAACCTTTTTCTACGAGTTACGATGTTTTCCAGTAAATACTATTTGGCACAATTTGGACAATTGTTTATAAGAGTTACTGGGGGTACAAACAAAATTCAATAATGACTTATCTACATCAAATTGTTTTTAATTCTTTTAAATTCAACATTTTAGCTCGTAGTTGTTGTTATTTAGATGGAGTTATGGTTTGGATTTTTTGGACTGTATTTTGTAGGGCTCATGGAGCAAAGGAGCAGACCGAAGAATTAGCCATCATTAAACTATGTTGTTCTTACGAGGTTGGAGTAGCTAAGCCTAAATAAAAGGGCAAAGTGTAATTTTAATTAATTTCAAACCTCATAATTTTCTGAGCTACTATAAAACAAAATCAAAAGGGGGTGATCACTCCACGTAATTGGTTTACTACCAGGCCTTGACCCACCCCTACTTTAAACAGCTTAAAGCAGACGCCATATAAAAAAAACCGGAAGTAGAGAAGACCAGAAAAGTCGAGAACAAAGCACAGTCTTCTACTCCTTTTACTCAATCTGAAATTTCTTCGCTAAGCCTAACTTCGGAACTTTGCTAACTAGCCGGCAATTACCTCGAAAACTTTTGTGTCTTTCGATAATGTTTTACGCATATTTTAAGGGTCTGAAATCGTTTCAAAATAGCTTGCTTCCATAGTCGATAGCGTGCCTTGAAGTTCGCGCAAAAGTTTCGTTATAGAGTGCTTAAAAGAAGATTTAAATTAGTTTTACTTGTATAATCTCGCTCAAAAGCAAGTTTCAATACAATTTTTAATTCTCTATTAATTTTAAAACGATGTATAAATCCGCCAAAGCTTCTAATTTATCGCAAACTGAATTTGAAAAAAGTAATACATATAAATTCGCGCACAAAGAGAGGAAAAGGACCGGGAGTATATATAGTCTATCGGGAAGACTTAATTTCAAGATTGGGCCATTTGGGAATGGCTTAATTAAGAAGACGGGCCGGTTTCGGAAAAACAAAGAAAACGTCTCGCACGCGAGAGACTCGGGATTCGCTTTTCGATTTGTTTCACTTGGAAATTTACCGAAAAGCAAATTTACTAAAGGCGGATTTATTTGACTCTTTGTTAAAAAGGTTTCGGCTTCTGTTTGATTTGAAAAATCTGTACAGCTCGAATTGAGTTTAGAATCAATTTAAATTTAAAACATATATACATATATAACCCTGGTGGAAGTGTTTGTAATAAATTATTTCTAGCTTTTGAAGTAAAATGGATAATAAAAGGAAGGTTTGAGAGAGGTAACACCTGGTCTAGAGGGAAGACACTTTGCAAACTCAGGTGTACAATAGCATCGTTCACATAACGACATTAGCCGCGTTCACACTACAGACGTTGAAACCGTTTTTAAACGTTTTGGAAAGGTCAAATTATAAAATTTTGGGGTCACCCTTATAGACCTTTGACCAAGAAACAAAATGAATATCTTAAAAAGTCGATTTGAACATTCGAAACGGTTTGAAAACGGTTCCAAAGTGTCAAGTGTGAACGTATCCGTTTTTAATCGTTTTCTAAGGTCAAATGGAAAGTATTGGGGTCAACCATAGAGATATATTATCCAAAAATGAAATTATTGGCTTTAAAAATCGATTTGAATATCCGAAACGGTTTGAAAACGGTTTCAAAGTGTCTAGTGTGAACGTTGCTAAAATGTTAATTGAATCAAAGTTGAACTCAAACAAGTATATATTTCACTCTGGTTCTTTTGAATTAATTATAACTTGGTATAAGAATATATAGAATATATTTAAGCTTGATTTTAATAAAACAGTGAAAATACTTTCCCAAGAAATTAAAAGAGAGACTCTTGAAAGAAAAAAAGAAAAAAAAAAAATGTGGATGAGTTTTTCCGGTAGAATTATTTACAACAGAGAACGAACTCCGAAAATAAGGGCTCAAGGTTTACTCAAAGTATAAAGGGTAAGAAAAAAAAAACAAAAAAAAAACTACCCTCTACTCGAGAAGCTCTTCGCCAATAAAAATGGGTTGTAAAAACTTTTAGGGCTTTCTGCCGTTTCTCTGGATGATCTAGGCTGCCGCTAAAAAGACCCTGATAGGGTTTACAGGCCAGGCTAGACGAGATTAAATTGTACTGGAAATGTGTTCGCGTAAGAGCTGGGAGAAATAGGGGAGATGGATTCAAAGAATGCTTTAAGAATTGGTACATCTTGGCTAGTGTTTATGTAAATTAAGCGGATTTGAAGAAAATGAAAATTCGGTTACTAATCAAGTCAAACAAATGAGTTTTTTGAAGCCCATCTAAAATTGAATAAACAAAACCCATAATCATTTTTGCCCAAGGTAAAATCTGATTGGTTGGCATAATGGAACAAAATAATGGATTTAAAAAAGTCTAGGGAGTAAAATGCTGACTTTAAACCTTAATTTTGGCGTAGTAAACAAAATCTGATTGGAAAAAGAGACTTTTACATTACTGTATTACTATTTTATCAACCAAATATAGCTTTAGATTTTTCTTTCAGACTCCATACTCTGGGAAAGCGTATCATACAAACACCCATACGAGCAGACATCAGCATATAAATCATAGAGTAGCCAAGTACATTATTGACAAGGCGTTTCTACTTGGATACTCTCGGTCTTTGATTTCTTCTACCTTATTCCTCCAAGGTATACTTGGGCTCCAAAGGAGAAAGATACGAATCCCCAGCTCGACAGATAAAAAGTCATAAATAAAAAAACTTTGCCCGCGAGAGCAAGTTTTTTTTCTTCCTATATCCTTAAACCACCGTCTTGCCAAATAAAACTAACTCGAAGGAAGATCCTCTAAGATCCACAGTTTAAAGGAAAGGTCGACCAATAAGTACTATACGGTAAAAATAACTTTCATACGAAAGTTCACAGAGAATTTACCATCAATGATGTTCAAAAAATGAAAGGTTTTTTGGTACCCCACTTAAAGGACCACTAATATATTTACAACAATATAGTAATGATATTTGCTACATCTAAAAGAATTCGTATTGAAGGGTCAGTAACCGTTGAGCAAAGGCCCGTCGTTAAGACGAGATCTCCATGAGATTCGATCAATGTGAAGAAATTTAGCTAAGCCTACTTTTCATGCAAGTTTTAAATTTATTTCTAGTTAAATATGTGTTTGTAATTTTTTAACTGGTGGATTAGGCTTATTTAAAACGATAAGGAATCGATAAATCACTTGTGGTTAGGTTACATTTCCCCTTTAAGTCTCGGCCCACGGATAAATGCAAATGCTTCTTTGCTTTAAAACCTCAAAAACTTTACTAATGTTTTTGGAGAGCTTTGACTGAACTAGGCTGTGACGTCTACATAGCGACAATTACGAAATAAATTTAATTTCTATCTAGGGGAAAATAAGGGAGCGAAATTAGAAATATGAAAATTCTCTTCATAATAAAATAAAACAAAAATTCACGAATTTAGGGTCTGGATTGGGGCGACAAAGAGGGCCAGTCTATTTCGAAAATTAAAAACACATTTGCGAAATATTTTCCCGCAAAAAAAAGACCTTTTTTTCGTCTACTCAGATTAGACTCACAGCACTTCAGTCAGTAATAAAATAAGGCGTGAAATTCCATCCTTATATTTCAATGGATTTCATTTTAAGTCGACCACAAACATTCAAAAAGCAGAAAAGGTTAACACCTACACATTAGCGCCCAAGAAAGACCGTTTCTGTTAATTTTCGTTGATAGTAACCCAAGAAATAGGCTAAGTTTTTAAGGAAAATGACCCCGTAGAAGGTCACCTAGATAATGTTTAGCAGACTATGCCAAGCCACGTGACTGTTTGGAATAGATGACGCCAATAGAAGTATGACGTGCCATATATTCAATTGTCAGTATAACTTATTATGTCCATTCTCTCCAAATAAACTAATTCGTACTCTTGGAATGGATTTAAACTGTTTCAAAACGTTTCGCTATTCGTCGGAACATGAAAACAGTCTTTTCTCGATTCGATTTGATTCGATTTCTCGAAACTGCTTCGGGAACCAGCTTAGTACCGATTCGGTTTCAACAACCGCGTGAGGCTTAAAACGATTCCTGGTGATTCAACACACGTTCACACTAGGCACTTTGAAACCGATTTTAATGTTCAAATCATCTTTTCAAGCCAATTATTCTGTTTTTTGACAAAATATCTCTCCAGTTGACCCCAAAAGTTTACACTTTAACCTTTCTAAAACGGTTGCAAAGTTTCAAGTGTGAACAGGGCTCAATAAATGCTAGTGTGACCGTAGCTATAGTCACGTGGCTTGGCAGATTCTTCTCAACCTTGAGGCAATCTCATAGGAGCTCCAATTTAACTCTGATTTCTGAGGGGAAAATCAAGCCACGTCTGAACAGGGCTCAAATTAATTACGGGAAAACCGTTCGCGCTTATACACTTTAGTTTCGCTTACATTACTTACAACTACACGAAAGAAATAAAAATAAAAACAACAAATGCGCGCGATTTAAGTGTTAAAAAAGACTTGAACCGGTTCCAGCGTAACAGTTGGGAAACTAGCGATCCTGCCAAAGCTATCCTTAAAAAATATATTAGATATATAAGCCTAGGATTTTGAACTTGGCAGGGCCCCTCTGTTAAACGTCATAATTTTTCGAGAAAGGGGTCGGTCGGTCGAGAGCCGACGAAAAAAAAAAACTTTACTTGAATTTCGCTAAGCGTTTAGGATGGATGGGCTAACATTAAAAAGGGCAGCGCGGGGACAACAAAGGATTCACTTTATAACTAAGGGGAATTTTTTTATTTCTTCTTTTTGGCCCTTTCTCCTTTTGCAGTTTTGTACCGATATTCCTAGTTCCGGGAGAGAGTGTAGGAATAACTATTTTTTCAATTGGGGAAAAGTTTGGGAGAAGACTCGATAGTCGGTTTCGGTTGTAGTATTCACAGAGCAAAAAGGGAGGCAACTCGCTATCTTATAGAGATCTGAATTGTAAAATTTAAAAAGACGCGTTTCCACGCTCGTTAGATCGAGACTTTATAAAATATAATTTTTAATTAAAGTAGGATTCAACATAGAAAAATTTATTTCGCGCAAAACCTTTTGGTGTTGTCAAAAAAAGAACCAAAATGAAATGTAATTCTAAAATATTAAATAGTTTTTTCGCAAAAAGGATTTTAAAATATTTTTCCACGAGATTTAAAATCGTTTTCCAAATAAAATCGACTATTTAAGAAATTACTTTTATTTCTTGATGAACGATCTACAAGATTTTATTATTTAACCTTTCCAAACCAGTTCAAATCGGTTTCAAAGTCTCTAGTGTGAACAAGGCTATAGTTTATCAAGTCCAATTAATACTATATCAAGAAGGATCAGATAAGGAGAGGAAAAGTGGGGCTGCGTTGAGTTAGAGAGAGAAGAGCCAACCTCCCACTCGGGTGGAAAGGGGGGATAGGAAATTCTCGAGGTAAACTGTTGTCACGTGGTCGCAAGCTAGCGCGTCTCATAAAGGATTCGTTTTACCCACGTGACAACAATTTACCACGAAGCATCTCTACCCCCGTCCGTCCCCCGTTCTCCCAGAGTGGGAGTTTAGGCCGACGCAGTAGGAGCCGCGCCGTTCCCACTTTTCCTATCCTTATCTGATCCTTCTTGACTATATATATGGTTTTTACCCATAGAATAATCGCTTAAATTGTAGATCCAGCAGGAATAGTAGCTAAGAAGCAAGCAAAGCGAGTAAATTCCCTAGCAAGCCCTTCTTGATATCATTATATTTCACGAAAGAGTGTCAAATATCGCAATTGTTTTCTCATTGTGGTGCCACTAATACAGAATTCAACTGGACCACTCTCAAGAGTGCTCTGAATCTCGCTGAAAACATAAATTCCCTTGCCTTTCAGCAAGGGCATTATGTTACGCTGTAAACCCTGTAGTTCTTATATGAACAGAGCTAGTTTTTACTGACACTTCTATTATAGTTATAAAATGGAGGATTAACCATGAAAACGCGTTTTTCCTAGAGCTTTTCTCGTTATGAAAACAGGATAAAACTATACTATAGGGCTTGATGCTTAAAGAACTGATGGGATGGGTGGGTATAAAGGGTGTTAGGTGCGGATCGGGCGGCTCCAGCCTCGTCTCTTACGCCATACAGAAGAGTTAATCCAGAGCTGCAAAATCAACAACAAAGCTTCCTTCACACGTATAGCCAGATCGTGACTCGAAATTCTAAGTAGTTAAGCGTTAAAGAGAACATGAAGTAACGAATAATGTATGCCGCGAAAAATCATCTCCAGAGAGAGAGAGAGAGATTGCAACTCCTTTATCTAATAGTATTAAAATCAGCATTCCTTACAAGGAGTTTAAAAGATTGCGAAAAGAAAAACCGGCCAATAAAGTCAGACAATTGCTATTGGTTGCTATGACGAGTCACGTGAGCCAATAAGAAAGCGAGTTGAAGCGACCAAAAGAGTGCTGTAAGATCATTACCAAGACTTGGCGATGATTCGACCTAAGATTTATAAAAAATATGATTTCTTAACCTTTTTTTTTTAGAAATTGTAACCCACCCAAAAACTCGGAGATCCAGACCAAAATTATATTTAATTATTCTTAAACTTAGTTTTAAAATTAAATTCGAAAGTTAGATAACTATACCAGCGAGAACTATAAATAGCGCGAAAATTGGCCACTCCCATTTTCTGCAAATCCAATTTTTTCTCGAAAAAACATTGTAAAAAAGCGAATTTCAAATCCTCTTTCCGAGAAAATGGTTAAATTTTTTTTCTGAAATTTAGACCACACACAACCAATTCAATAGGTTATTTGGACCTTAAGCGAGGTTTTCCTGGCAAGTTTTATAGATAAAATACTTCTCAAAATATCCTTTAAATTCCAAAAAATATTGTTGAATTTCTTCATGCTTTCTTTATGAAGGATTCTACTGAACCATTCCCCAAAAAGAATAGAATTCTACAGCAACTATATACGACACACTCGAGTTAATGAAACGAGATTAGGGGAAGGAAAAATAACCGGTAGACGTGGTTAGGTATGAATTCCATCTAAAACAGCCTTGCGCGAATTAACTCAAATTACAAAAAAGGAAGGGAATGACTACAGTACTAGTTCTAGTTCCAATGCAGATTTTTCTTTTTTCAATTTCATTATTTTATTTCAATTTATGTAAGAAAAGGGTGTCAGAAAAAAGGCGCCAAATCCGGTGATATCAAGTCAAAGAGAAATTAGTGGAACTATTTTACTTTCCTATTAAAATTAATATTGAGTATCATTCCGCCTACGGTTTTCTACGCTTTGCAAACTGATTTTCAAACAAAGCGAATGAATACTTAGGTTCAATTGAGAAACCAGGGTGTTGGAATAGGTTTGAAAAAGGTTTTTGTAAATTACATCAACACGTATTCAACTGAGTTTTAATTTAATTTTTTAATGGATATTGCAGACTTGGAATTTAATTTAATTTTTAAACCGAATTTTATAAAATGTAAAGGGAGGGTGTAATGCGAGTTTTACTTTTAATAATTGCTTTTTTTTTAAAGGGAAATTGAATAGTATTTTAGAAAATAGAAAAAATTACCGCGACAGTAAAAATAGGTCCTTTTCGAAACTGGCAAAGTCATAGGGTCGTGACCCTTACTTTAAAAGCCCCCTATAAAGCTACGGTCACACTAGCATTTCTTAATCGATTTGAAACGTTAAAATATAACCGATATTCAAATCGCCAGGAATCGTTTAAAGCGTCAGGTGTTCAAGCATTATCTTTAAAAATCGATTTATTGTAGCTTCATCTATCGATTGTTGAAACCGAATCGGTACGAAACTGGTTCCCGAAGCAGTTTTCGAGAAATCGAATCAAATCGATTCTAGAAAAGATTGTTTCCCGTTCACACGACTCCAGGGAATTGTTTTGAAACGGTTTAAATCGATTCCAAAGTATAATATTAACGCAGCTTAACCGAAATCTTCCGAGTCGTTCAAGGAATGATGTTACTATCCTCTTTTTCGTATATTTAAAGATATTACCACGTCAGAGGCAGGGTAAGAATTAAAATTGGTATAAAAAGATGCCCCTTTTAAATCACCCCCTTTCTTAATTTTATCCCTCTGCAAAATCAAGAAGGATCAGACAAGGAGACGAAAAGTGGGGCTGCGTTGAGTTAGAGAGAGAAGAGCCAACCTCCCACTCTGGTGGAAAGCGGGGATAGGAAATTCTCGAGGTAAACTGTTGTCACGTGGTCACTAGCGTCGTCGACTACTACGAAGCTGATAAAGGATCCGTTTTACCCACGTGACAAAAATTTACCACGAAACGTCTCTACCCCCGTTCTCCCAGAGTGGGAGTTTAGGCCGACGCAGTAGGAACCGCGCCGTCCCCACTTTTCCTCTCCTTGTCTGATCCTTCTTGGCAAAATTATCCTTAAAATTACCTTCTGACGAATAATTCCTCTATGGATATAAAACTAAGAAATAATTTAAAAAAAACTCAATGGTTTTAACCCTAATAATAATATTTCACTCACGTTCCTATCATTTATCTCAAAAAGATTAAAAAGAAAAAACATACTAAAATAAACGTTTCAGAATTTACGCAGTTATGCTTTGATACCATAATCTCTGAGTTTCGCTTCGGTTTAGTGCTATATTATTTAACAGCTTTGAAAAGACTATAAGTACTCATTTAAAAAGAGGTTTTTTCCATAAAGACTTGGACTTTTTTAAAGATGTAACTCATTGCTGAGATTCATTTAAGGTAATTAAAAAAAATTCCACTTATTTAATTCTCGTTTTCAACTCGAAAAACAAATTATATTCACGAACTGCAGCTGTACAAGGTCATCAACAGTTTTTTGCGTGTTTGTAATAATAAGTTTAAAACTATATTTTCATCGGTATAGACGATTAGTAGAGTTTAAAAATGACAAAAATTAATTTAAGTTTTATCCGCTTGATAATGTAGAATTATTTAGGTTCGTAATTAACTTTAAGTTTCAAATAAAAGTAGAGACTTTCTAGGTTATGTACCGCTTTATAAAAAAGATTCATTGAAATGCGCATATCATGTGAGAAAACGCGCGAGAATCAAATTTAAGCTCTAGTAAAGTCACGTGACCCTAATGATGACGTATAATTTAAGCCGCGTTCATACTAGGACTTGGAATCGATTTCAACCGTTTCAAAACGTTTCGCTAGAGTCGTGTGAACGGGAAACAGTCTTTTCTCAATTCGATTTGATTCGATTTCTCGAAACTGCTTCGGGAACCAGCTTCATACCGATTCGGTTTCAACAACCAATAGATGAAGCTACAATAAATCGATTTATAAAGATAATGCGTGAACACGTGACGCTTAAAACGATTCCTGGCGATTTGAATATCGGTTTGAGTTTTACCGTTTCAAACCGATTAAGAAATGCCAGTGTGACCGGATTCAAAATTATCAAAGATGGCGATTAGTTTTTAGTAATTGTTTCTATCCATACGAATATATTATAACAATCTTTAAAAAAATTCTACTCAAATTTCATTTGAAACTCATGACAGTCTCACTTGAAGAAGTAAAAACGTGCATTTCTAAGCATTTAATTACAGCTTTTATCCGTCTTTGTTCCAAAGCCCTTCATTCGCTTAAGTTCCATGAACAAATTATCCACGAAAAAAGGACGAATATTGTGGAAAGTTTATTGTATAAATGTAATGGTAAATTGTTATTTATTTAAAGTCCACGTGTATTTAAGGTATTATTTTAAACTTGAGCAAGTTATTCCCAAGTTACGTATCTTTAGTGTCACACTTATGATTAATTACTGTACTTATGAAATATATATGTTTGGTATAACTATATGCTAAGCTCCATCAATTTAAACTTAGACAAAACAGTGTAGATTCAAATTTAATATCTTATTACATTATTTGGATAGGCAAAATTTAGACTTAAAAGGACTGTCTGCGTTTCTTAAAGCCCCTTTAAAGTCTCCTTTTTTGTTGAGCAGGTCTATATAACTTTGATCTATGCACAAGAGAAGATATTTTCAAGTGGCTAATTATAGAGGAATAACAAAAATTATATTATTCTAGGTATTATGAATAAAAATATTCATTTTTACACTCATCGGGGAAGCTCTTTGAAGCCCTTTGAAGCTGCTTTTAAGCTAAGCCTAATTCGGGACTAATTCCCTTTGAAAGTAAGAAAGTAGCCATCGAGGATCGCCCTTTTTGGGTCAAGTTGCTTTCAATAAGGAGAGGAAAGCTGAAAATTTACGTGTCCAAGATATTGTAAATGTTTTCGAAGGCATGCAGCTTTACTATTTACAGTACAAGCGAATCTCCAACAAACAACTTTGAAATTCAAAATAATTTAGTTATTTGGTTTGGATTTTAGAGGTAAATATTTCGAATATAGGAAAATATTTATAATATTTTAATTAATCTGGTCTAATTAATCTAGAAGAATTATCAATTATCAATTCGCTGATTTGTTTACTGATCCTGATGTAAAGACGAGTTGATGTATAAGTTTAAACGTAAACATATAGAACTAGAGATTGGGATGGATTTTACTTATACCGAAGGTGAGTTACGAGGGGTTAACCACTTCCCCTAAATCTATACACCGATTACACGATTACGTAACAGATTACAGAGTTTTGTAATCGGACAGGTAAAGCTAAACAGATTTGTACACCGTTTCCATGATTTGATCGACCCCTTGAAGAAGAATGAGGTTACATATTGTCTTTAAACGTAACATTTAATAACGCGGCAGTATTGCAAGTTCTTTCATTAAGTTTTGCTCTGTGTATTTGTACTGGAGTGTCGGCACAAAGGCCCAAACAGCTAGAGGCGGCGACTGCCAAGGGGCAACAAAAAAAAAAAAAAAGAAGAAAGGGAAAATAAAACAATCGTGGTTAATTAATTATAATGATGATGCACGCGCGCCTCTATCCCCGAGCTAACCCCCCTTCCTTTGCGTTGGTTTTTTCTCTTTTTTGGGTTTCTTTTTTGTATGTGTTTGCGTGTATAGTTGATTATTCAGGGGTTGAAACAAAAGAAAACGATGCGCCGATGCCCGATGGGTGAATAAGTACGCGAGTCACGCCTGACTGTTTGTTGCATATAGATATTATGTTGAAATGTCACATATTGGGCCATAGCTGAAGTGCGCGAATTTATTTTGTGATATAAATTACTCAGACTCCATAGGAGTACAATGTTTACATTAAACTTAACTTTCTCGTACTAAATACTTTCAAAATCGATATGAACTCTTAAAATACGCGTAAAAACATTATCAGAACTAGTTAAAAGGTTTCGAGGTTAACTATTAGAGTTGCGAGCTGTACTAGCTAAGAACCCATTATACACCCAAGAAAATAAGGGCAAAGATATTCTAAATCCATCCTTGCAAACTTGATATAGATTCGGGAAAATTACAAAACTATTGGAGTGAAATTACAAGGCCTAGTCCAGAGAATTACACTCTTCAGAGTGCACTGTAGTACGTTTTAGAGGTCTGAGAATGCAGACGAATTTAGGCTACAAAGTATGCGAGGATGTAAAAACTGACGATCATAAGCGTCTTCTAAAGGCAAACAATGGATAAAGTGTTAAGAAACAACTTCGTGAGTGTGTGCCATTAATAGAGAATATGTTTGCCGTTAGAGGATGCTTATTAACGCCATTTTTTTGTTATTTCTCTTTATATATTAAGATAGGAATTCATTGTTAATAGACCAGAGGATAGCGCTGTATTTCCATGTTATTGTGGATGAAAATGAGAGAATATCTGAGCAGCAGTAGACAAAACTGGTCACAATGAAATATAGCTTTATACGCTGCACTTTAATTTGAGCTGGTTCGATAATGTTTCTTGCCATTCGAGACCTCTATAAGAACAATGGTATAATCTACATGATTTGGTATCTAATCGTAATAGGGGATTTATCGAAGAAGACGTTAGCGTATGTTGAAAGTTGCGCTTGATTCGAAATCATTTGGACTGGCACAAGTAGAGGGTATGTTGGTCGTGCGGCCTTTTAATCAATTCCGGACATGCTTAGTTTTCGGCCGGTTTCTAAACCATCACCCTGCACCCTCCTATCTTTTGACTCCTAATCCTTTTCTGAAGGTTGTTTTCGGGGATAAAGGACCGTCACGTTTTAGCTGTTTAGATTTTTCTTTTATTCGCCGCGCGCCCATTCATTCTCGTGGGATTTTAATCGAAATTCTTCGAGCTTTAAGGATTATTTATAGTATTCCTAAGAGAAAGATAAATAGCTGGAGTTTAACTCAGAATTTGGATGTTATTCGTATCAAATTTCGTGGCGCTATTATCAAATTAGGCGTAGTTTCATGGCGCTATTCTAAAATTAAGTGTAATTTTATGGCGCTAATATCAAATTAGGAGCACTTTTATGGCGCTAATATCAAATTAGGTGCAATTTTATTGCGCTAATATAAAATTAGGTCCAATTTTATGGCGCTAATATAAAATTAGGTCCAATTTTATGGCGCTAAAATCAAATTAAGTGCAATTTTATGGCGCTAAAATCAAATTAGGTGCAAATTTATGGCGCTAAAATCAAATTAAGTGCAATTTTATGGCGCTAAAATCAAATTAGGTGCAAATTTATGGCGCTAATATAAAATTAGGTGCAATTTTATGGCGCTAATATCAAATCAGGTGCAATTTTATATGGCGGTAATATCAAATTAGGTGCAATTTTATTGCGCTAACATCAAATTAGGTGCAGTTTTATTGCATTTATATGAAATTTTATTGAATTTTAAAGCAAATAAAATTCGTGATAGTTGTACAATCCCTTTAAATTCAACAAAATCGCTTTCTCGATAATTTAATGAATTTCTCGACAAAAAAATTGAAAAGGGGAATAAAAAAACCTAATAATTATATAACCCATTGTCCCATTATTATTTATAGTGTCGGGAGTACGTTATCATTATATTCGACCGGAAACCGTCTAAAGGTGCGTGCTGCCTTTGTTAAAAATTAAGAATTTAGCCCCTAGCTGTAGCTCCCGATCGAGTATCCACGCACCAAATAATAAAAGGGAACCCCCGACCTATTATAGAAGATCAGAAAAATACTCCAAGCCAGTATCACCATCACACAGAACTCTTTCCAATACAAACTTCTACGGAAGTTAAAAATCAACTTAACTCTAATACAAATTGAATACTTTTTTACCTTTAACAACGCTATCATATTACGCTGAAAAATATCCAAAATCATTAAACGAGTTTGAGCTTGGGATGGATTTTTGGGTACTGGGCCAATAGATTGTTCGCTTTATTCGAATCAACGAGTGTATAGAAGCTAGAAGGTTAGTATAGAGTAGTAAAATCCACCACCCTTAATTTCTAAGTAATCCAACGTTTACATTCAATTTTGTATCCATGAACATTGACATTACTCGTTAGATGTTGTTTAATAAGCGTTTTGATTAATTTAAAAAATATAAGAAGTCATTTTTTTAAATTACGTTATTTTTAATCTGAGGTTTTAATCAGATTTAGCCGAGGTTTTAATCAGATTTAACCGAGGTTTTAATCAAATTTAACCGAGGTTTTAATCAGATTTAACCGAGGTTTTAATCAGATTTAACCGAGGTTTTAATCAGATTTAACCGAGGTTTTAATCGGATTTAACCGAGGTTTTAATCGGATTTAACCGAGTTTTAATCAGATTTAACCGAGGTTTTAATCAGATTTAACCGAGGTTTTAATCAGATTTAAGCGAGGTTTTAATTAGATTTAACCGAGGTTTTAATCAGATTTAACCGAGGTTTAAATCAAATTTAACCGAGGTTTAAATCAAATTTAACCGAGGTTTAAATCAGATTTAACCGAGGTTTTAAATCAGATTTAACCGAGGTTTTAAATCAGATTTAACCGAGGTTTTAAATCAGATTTAACCAAGGTTTTAATCAGATTTTTGAATAATATTTCTGAGCATTGGCAAGATTTAAAGCTACGCTTATGTTTTTTTCAGGAGCTTATATTTCATAATAGAGGTGGTGGTTTCTATTGCTTCTAACTGAATGGATGAAGTTATTTATACAAAAAAAGGTTTCCTCGCGATTTTTCTCGTTCCCCTAACATTTCTACATAACCTCAGAAAAGTTGAACAAAACTGTAAAACTTATTGAAAAAAAATTTACCCATTTTTTTTTTTTTTTTTTTTTTTTGAAGCAGGAACGCATTTCCTGCATATATAATATGTTTGATTCAATAGACGATCCCTCGTAGAATAAAGAACAACAGCAACTCCCCATAAGAGTCTGGGTCCACGTAATGTTAAAAATTTTCGTCTCTTTTATGATAAATTCGTATTATATTATTAAAATAGGGTAGTTGGGGGATAATTTAAAGCTAAAATTCGAGCTCACAACTGTAAATTTTGGGAATTACAACGAATGGAAGGTTTCTTCCATAATATAAAGAATAGGAAGAATCTATGACTTCCGTGCCGGATATGAAAGCCTTCCCCCACACGAAAATCTTGAACGGTTATTATTTTAGATTCATAATTATGTTAGGAAAATATTAGGAAAGAATTATTTTGTAACTGCCACGGGTATAGTGCTGGCGGCAAAATGAAATTCGTATATTTTTGGTCTACTATGCCTCGAAATCCTCGAAAACGCCTGTAGAAGTGTTCCACTTGTCAAGCATTCATGCAGTAGGCTTTTGCTAGCTTTACAGGGGCCGTGCAAAGACTATATAGCTTACTTGAATAGTCTTTGGTGTATAAGAAACTCGAAAAATAAATAGAGAAATCATACCAATTAGAAGATACTGGAGTAGTATCTTTAATTTTTATTTCATATTAAACAAAACACACTTGTATAAAACGGACAAATTATTCATTTAACGCTAAGGTTTTCTACGTTTAACGTATGTCTGGTAGTTCCAAGCTCAGTGGCATCTTCACACACTACACGCAATTTTGACTGGTACCAACTGCCTCGATCTTCATGGCGACGATAACCAAGATACCAGATATTACAATTTTTTTAATGTTTATAAAAGCAGGTTTAATTTTTTTTTGCCAACCTGGCTGGCAAAAAATATTAAAGACGTCTTTAATATTTTTAGCCAGCCAGGTTGGCGAAAAATAATTAAACCTGCTTTTATAAACATTAAAAAAATTGTAATATCTGGTTTGAACCATGATCTTAAGAACTTTCCTTATCAATAACATCAATGTGAGAGTCACTTGGAATTTGGAGATGGCTCCAAATACATGTTACGCGTGCAATCGGAAAGTTACCAATAGTACAAGTAGAGGTATAGGCACTCGTTTTCTTCGTTTTAGTAAAGGGTTATTACCACTTGTAATTAATAGCAAAACAACGAAGATTTGTTTAAAGTGCTCGGGTCTGTCACGAAAGTTTCAAACGTTCTTAAATGCTAGCAAATCGTCCTTCAGTAGTGATCATGGCTCTTCAACGTCATCGTCTTCACCACAAAAACGAAGACAAATGACGCAAGTATCTAATCCATCAACGTCAACAGTACCTGAGCCATCAACGTCCACAGTACCTGAACCAACAAAGTCCACAGTATCTAATCCATCACCGTCACCAATACCTCAGCCATCAACGTCGCAATTACCACGAAAGCGTACGTCATCAAACACTATTGTCATAAAGCACAGTTGTGTTCGGCCCCTGTCAAAGACTTGCTTCATTTGCGGTGTTAGTACACGAACCAGGGTAAAAGCCGAAGTGAGAACAAGTATATTTGTGGAAAGAGCCATATTTATTCATCGGGACAACCGAATGTGCTCCACGCATCTCGTTAACGGAGAGCTTCCCACCGAAATAATTGCTGGAATTCAGGTTTCCGCTAGATCAACCATTATGACTGCCACGGACATTGAGCAACTATTACAGGACCTCAGGGAATGTGTTAACGACCTACGGACGCCGAGCTTTGACAACTTCATACAAAGTGATGAAGACTGTAAAGTATTAACTTCATTGTCCCTGCACGAGTTCCTAGAGTTGCATTCGACTATTGAGGACATTATTCGTACCATCAGATGCTGTTCGTCGAAGACAGCTCTAGCAGTATTATTGGTGAAATTACGATTGGGTATCTCCAATAAGGTGTTATCAACTTTATTTCATTTAACTGAAAGATCGGTATCAAACACGGTAAAAGCGGTTATTATGGCTTTATCGGAGCATTTCGTGCCACATCATTTTGGCCTGCAACACTTATCACGTGACAATATGATAACAAACCATCAATCTGGAGCAGCAGTAAAACTCTTTGCTAACAACAAGCCTAATTGTCTTATTACCATTGTAGATGGCACCTATATCAAGGTTGGAAGATCCAAGGACTATACCGTTCTTCACAAATCCTTCTGTGTGCACAAAGGCCAGCATATCCTCAAGCCAATGTTAATGGTAACAACTACGGGTTACATAATAGATATAATCAGACCCTACTTTGCTAATGGCCGCAATAACGACGCGCGCATTTTAAACCATTCTATCAAAAAGAGAGAAGAACTCCAGTCTTTCTTTCAAGTTGGTGACGTTGTACTGGCAGACCGCGGTTTTCGAGACTCCAACAGCGTACTGACTGAACTGGGTGTGGATTTACAAATGCCTTCGTTCTTGTCTAAAGGCGAGAAGCAAGTAAACACGCAAGAAGTTAATCGTTCCCGACAAGTAACGTACCTCAGGTGGCCGGTTGAAGTTAGGAATGGGCATTTGCAGACGGTGTATCGTTTTTTTCAAAACCGTATACCTGTGCATATGTTACCATTAGTTCCGGAACTTCTTCAAATTGCTGCTGCGCTGTTGAACGCCTACCACCCGGAGTTACATCTTAAAGGTTCCTGGGAAGACTCCGTCGAAAAAATGCTGGCAGTTTCTACGAAAGAAAATCCTCTTAAGGAAGTAGTTGAGCGCGATTATCTGCTTCGCAAACCGTCTAAATGGCAACGAATTGAGGATAGTGAATTTCAAGACTTCCCTGTACTTCGTGAAAGTGATGTACGTGAGGTGGTAATGAGCGACTTTAAAACGAAACGCGCTGAATCTTATGTGGCGTTGACTATAGAGAAATCCGGCTCTTTCAGCGTCGAAGTGTCCAAAGTTGAACATGACTTAATTCGTATACGCGTGCCTGGTCAATTTTCCACCTCAGCTGTTCACCAAGCTCTAATTCGTTATGTACCGAACGGGACAGGTGCAAATGCCATTAAAGGCTGGTATTGCAATTGCAAAGGTGGTAGTTTGACGATAGGTACTTGTGTTCACGTTAGCAGCGTAATCTGGTATCTTGGTTATCGTCGCCATGAAGATCGAGGCAGTTGGTACCAGTCAAAATTGCGTGTAGTGTGTGAAGATGCCACTGAGCTTGAACTACCAGACATACGTTAAACGTAGAAAACCTTAGCGTTAAATGAATAATTTGTCCGTTTTATACAAGTGTGTTTTGTTTAATATGAAATAAAAATTAATGATACTACTCCAGTATCTTCTAATTGGTATGATTTCTCTATTTATTTTTCGAGTTTCTTATACACCAAAGACTATTCAAGTAAGCTATATAGTCTTTGCACGGCCCCTGTAAAGCTAGCAAAAGCCTACTGCATGAATGCTTGACAAGTGGAACACTTCTACAGGCGTTTTCGAGGATTTCGAGGCATAGTAGACCAAAAATATACGAATTTCATTTTGCCGCCAGCACTATACCCGTGGCAGTTACAAAATAATTCTTTCCTAATATTTTCCTAACATAATTATGAATCTAAAATAATAACCGTTCAAGATTTTCGTGTGGGGGAAGGCTTTCATATCCGGCACGGAAGTCATAGATTCTTCCTATTCTTTACATTATGGAAGAAACCTTCCATTCGTTGTAATTCCCAAAATTTACAGTTGTGAGCTCGAATTTTAGCTTTAAATTATCCCCCAACTACCCTATTTTAATAATATAATACGAATTTATCATAAAAGAGACGAAAATTTTTAACATTACGTGGACCCAGACTCTTATGGGGAGTTGCTGTTGTTCTTTAAGTTTTTACAAAGCACGGTCAAAGTTAGGCTTCCTTATATATCAAAGATTTGGTTCGCAAAGAGAGCTTGAACCTTTGTATGCATTGAAAACATTACCTGACTCGGCTCTTCGGGCTTTTATATATAATAATAATATTGGAAACCGGTAGCGCAAAATACTCGTATATAGTAAGCTATTAACATTACAATGAAAGAGCTTGTTCACATTGCTTTATATGAATAAAAAGAAAAATACAAACATCGTATTATCACTAGTGTACTTTTCATAATTCAAAATATTTAAATTCGGGCGATTATTTACCTAAAAATGAAACATTTCATGGTTCAAATTTTTTTTGGTTTTTTTACTATATTCTACTGCTCTAAGTGTTGCTAGAGAAATGGTTATACCTAGGACCATTAACAATGGACACTTTTCTTAATAGATAGAGATAACAAAATCTGGGGATCATAGGCGTCCTCTAACGGCAAACAGTGGCAAAATAGGTACTAACAAAACCTCGTGCGTGGCTATTATCTTCAAGATTCTATTCTACTGCTCAAAGTGTTGCTAGAGAAATGGTTATACCTAACACTATTAACAATGGACACTTTTCTTTATAGATAGATATGATTAACAAAACCTGGGGTTCATAGGCGTCCTCTAATGGCAAACAGTGGCAAAATAGGTACAAACAAAACCTCGTGCGTGGCTACTATGGATCAAGAATAGGCAGATGGCCACGTAGTTTTGATATTCACTACATTTACTATACTGTTACTCTTTGCCGTTAGAGGACGATTATGAAGGCCAGGTTTTGTTATTCCTCTTTATCTATTATGATAGATACCCATTGTTAATTTTCCATGAAGACTAATGCTGTATTCTGCGTTATTATTTACTGGCATGAGCGCAAATAGCGAGGCAATTGTTTTTGCTCCGTCTTTTTCGAGAAAACAACTGAAAAAGAGCACTTTTTCCACTAATTTGATTGGATGATACAATTTTTTTTTTTCTTGTTAATTTTACGTTTCACTGCCCGATAGCGAGGGAGGGCCAGAACGACAGCGTTTTCAGTGAGAGTGTGGTCCAATGGATTTCGCAATAATACGCTGCGCAACAGGACAAGATTAAAACGAATAGCGAGGGATAGAATTAGCTAGTGGACTCCAAAAAAAAAGGAGTGTGTGAAAAGTTTCAAAACTGGCTCAACCATTTTGGCGTCAGGATATCATTTCCGACCTTAATCTGATCTAGAAATATTACATATACCTTCCCTTTAATTTTTCATAAATATTAAAATTTCTAAGGTAACCAAATTTACCTTGCAAAAATGAATTCCCTCGAGATTGATACGAAAGCAAAAATATTTCATATCGAAAAAGGTTTTACAGAATTTGAAATATTTTCCTAAAGTCAATTTCGACACAAGCTAGCTAGATTGCATATTTTTTTTTATCTCAATACACACATACAAATATTCTGTTATGGGATTTGGAAGAGAAACTACGTCTTATTTGTAAGAAAAGCCATTGGTTAAAAAATATATACCATTTGCTATTTGTGTTGGTATGGATTTTTGGTAATTTAAAAATAATTATTTACCTTAGTTTGAATTCTCTTTAGACTAACGGTAAAGAATAGTTGAAAGCATATGGATATTTTAAAGGGATACTGTAAGCTTAAATATGGAAAGGTTTCGTGATGTGTCACCTATTTTTCACGAACATCAAGCGGAATTTGAGTATCATTTGCAAATCGTTAATAAAGGGTTAACAATTTATATTTATAAAAATAAATTAACCGGGTAATCGATTAATTTACATGTTATTATAATCGGGTAATTGATTAAATTACTAGATATTATAATCGGGTAATTGATTAATTTACTAGTTACTGTATTCGGGTTATTTATTAATTTAACAATTATTATAATCCGAAATTTATTAATTTACCAGTTATTATAATCGGTTAATTTACCAGTTATTATAATTGATTAATTTACCAGTTATTATAATCGATTAATTTAACAGTTATTATAATCGATTAATTTACCAGTTATTATAATCGATTAATTTACCAGTTATTATAATCGATTAATTTACCATTTATTTATAATCGGTTAATTTACCAGTTATAATAATCGGGTAATCGATTAATTTTACCAGTGATTATAATCGGATAATCGATCAATTTACCAGTTATTTTAATCGGGTAATCGATCAATTTTACCAGTTATTATAATCGGGTAATCGATTAATTTATAGCCACATACTACCGAATAATCGCATCCTCTAAAAGACTAGATGAGACCAATGTAGGAATTTCTGTTTTCAAATATTTCGAGGATGGCAATAATAAAATTTTATCTCTACATAACGAATCGTTTTTTAGCCATCTTTTAGAAAATGTTTCTGAAATTCAATTTTGAACTGACGAAAAATTCGTAACAGAATCACTTTAACAAGATATTTACCCTTTAAAAACTTTTCTTTAGAATAGAGGTTCAAAAAATAATTGGGAAAAAGGTGAATATGGGCGGATATATTCTTTTGAAAAGACTTCTACGCTGTTATCCGTACATAATACGAGCCTTGTACATGAATTTCAATGAAAAGAAAAGGCTGCAAATTTTACCTTCTTTTCTTCAATTATGATTATATAACGAGATAACATATTATTATTTTTTTTTTTTTAAGTTCAAACTAAAACTTCTACTTTGAACATTTTGTATCCCATTATTTTACCCTGTTATAACATAGTAAATATTATACGCTCTGTAATTGTTATTACACGCTTTGAACGATTCAAATTAAGTATTTGAAAACTGGTTTAAAATATAAAGAATTTGGATCGTTTTAAGATTGAAATTTAATTACACTTAGTTTGTAGTATGTTTGTCAAAAAATATAACAAGGGTAAACGATTGGGATAATTTTAAATGGTTAGATGTTTTTTATCAGCTCTATACTCGTAGTTTATCAATATATTATCACCTGAATCCCCATAGTTTATTAAAGGGAGAATGAAAGGCTGAAACAACCTATTTTTAATCGATTAAGAATGCTAAAATTATGAGAACTCACCAAAAATATTTCGTAATCAATTTCCAAAGTTCCGAAACTTGCAGATGCTAAGCCTTGGCTGCCTAGCTCGGTGAACTAGGCGAGCACGAGCCGTATTTTTTTTAATATTCCCGTCTGATCTAGTCGCCAATCACGAGCGAGTACGCGTACTTTTAAAATACGCGTACTCGAACGTGATTGGCGACAAGAGCAGCCGCGAATATTTTAAAAAAAATACAGGTCGTGCTAGCCTAGTTCACCGAGCTAGGCAGCCTAGGCTTTGCATCGGAACTTTGGAAATTGATTATAAAATAAAGAAATATTTTTGGTGAGTTATATTATTGTTTTTCTCATTATTTTAGCATTCTTAATCGATTAAAAATAGGTTGTTCCGGCCTTTCATTCTCCCTTTAACATATTATCACCTGAATCCCCATAGTTTATCAATACATTATCACATGAATCCCCATTAGTTCGGCTTTTCCCTCTAGCGTTTCTTTTACAACACAAATATTATTTATCCTGGAGTGTATCTTTAAAATTCGTGATTATAAAACACATACGCCAAAGCGAAATCTCATTCATTAAAAAGTTATGGAGAAAACCATAGATATCGTATATATAACTGGCTAGATACATTTCCCTGGGTTAGGCCCGAGGAGTAAAACGCGGAGGGGACAAATAGCAGACGACGGCTATTGTCTGGGGAAAAATCTGAACAGCGCCATCTATATTAGATACCTGGAACCTCTAATTAAGTGCTTTTTCAAAAACCCGCGGGAATTTTTGTTTCTTTTGTAAAGAAACTATAAGAAATAAAGCTCGGCTATTTTTGAAGCAAGTGTTTTTTTTTAATACAAAATGGTTAAAACCTGTTCGTTTTCACATTGCCGTAATAAGTCAACCACTAGAAAAGAAATATCTTTTCACATGTATGAACAAAACTACTCAAGAATTAAGTAAATTAATAACTAATATCATGCAAATTTATAAATTTCCCATATCCAACCCGGAATTACATGCCAAATGGATTGAGGCTGCTGATTTAGATGATTTTAGGCCTAATTCCAATTCCTTCATTTGCAGCGAACATTTTTTGGAAAGTGATATTGTCCACCGAAATGGCAAACGATTTCTTTCAAAGCAAGCAATACCTTCCAAGGTTTATACTTAAGCAATTACACTTTTTGGTAGTGTTTAATCAACAATTTTTTATTTATACGAAGAATCTGCAAAAACCGACGTATTCTGATGTTTTACCTCTAAATTTTGATCATGAAACTTTGCGTGTAGGTAATTTAACTTTTGTACCCTGCACTCAAAATTTGGGGTACTTATTCATTTATTTACTGGCTTCAAGCATAGTAATTTGTGGATATTTAAAGTACCTGAAACTCAGAATATAGCTTGAGCAAAAGTTAAATCAACTTATAAAAGTTAATCAACTATTACAACCGCTGCAACTTGAACAAGAATCTGAAATTGAAGAATTCTTCATTGAACAGCAACACTCGTCAATTTTTCTAGAGAACGCAGTTTATTACATTTCAGGATTCGTTGTTTCCAAGTTGTGCAAAATTATTAGTTGCGCTAAATGCTTAGCAGCCCTTGAAGAACCACCAAATGAGCACAACTATGCATTTGACAGACATTCTAGATTTACACAAATGAAAAATAATGGGGGTTTACATAATCCATCAAAGAGTGTCCTCCATCTTCGTCAACTCACGGAATCATGCATCCGCCAAAATGTTGCTGTTACTATGGGTTGTAAAGATATATCATTGGCCATTGAACTTGCCGTTCTTAGAAATATTGTTGGCCTTGATATTTTCTTGGACCTTTATGAGCACATGTTTGATTTTGAGATAGGAATTGAACATCATCGCATTGAACTAATTAAAAAAGTATACTAAAGTCAGAATGTTCAAATTAGCGAAAGATAAGAATCTTCAACTCAAAGGACAGGCCATAAGACACAAACTTTCAAAAATAATATTATTTCAAGGCCAATAGAACAAATAAACTCACTGGCCATCATTTTATTTAACTTACCAAGAAAATTAGAAATAGCCCTAAGCCTTGAATAAATATTCCCTTTGGGCTTTAACTCTTCTTTGAGAGGTTTTCTGTTAGAAAAATGGATTGTTTCTTATTAAAAAATATATTATAATAAATAATTTAATTATTTTCTTACGAACTATTGCTAGCGTTCACCAATCTTCCGGCTAGGCGGCTACAGCTTGAGACGATAACTAAATTGAAATTATTCTTATTCTAGAAAGTTAACTGATTTAAATGAGATCAGCAATCAACAACTGCCACTTAATTATGCAGCAAACGTTTATATTGTGCGAGATAAGACAGAGATAGAAAAATTGATATCTATTTTTGATACAGAGCCTTTCATGACCGATTCAGACGACATAAGTTACAATAACAAAAATAGTTTCCCTCTCTTGATGGTGGATGGCGGTAAAGCAAATATTTTTTATTCCGCGGGTAATTCAAACTTTATTCTTCAACATTGAATCTATTTGAAAAGGATTACGCTTCCCTTGTCATGCAAAGTCAAAATATTCACCCATTTTGCTCGTCTTGTAGTCAGTTCTAGAACTTGTATCGTAATTGTAACTGAAATTCCATTATAGAGAAGGCCAAGGGTTAGCGAACCAAATAATATTTATTGATTTAAATAATATATATGTTATATTTACCTTTTAAAAATTGATGGATCATGTAAAAAACAACTTTTTTAACACGTTTTGAGCCGATTTCATTCTCTTCTGTCGAATAATATTAAAAAAAAAAAAAAAAAACATTTTCTGGCCGAAGCGGGAAAATTAAACTTCTCGCATTTTGAGCTTTCCATTTTTGGGTATAGATGGCGCTGATCTGATTTTTCCCCAGCATTGTAGGTCTCCATAGCCGTAGTCTGCTATCTATACCTCCCGTATTTTCCCTCGATTTAATACGGTATCTAGCCAGTTATATATACGATATCTATGGAGAAAACCGAATTTCCTAAAGCATATTTACTAAGATTGAAAAAACAGCGATACTGCGCATTCCTGGTAAAGTACCGAACTCGACAAAATTGGTCAAAAAAAAGAATCCAAACAAATTGGCCTATAGAAAACCTTCATACCTATGGTATACAAAAATATCGATTAACTGATAGGGGACCAATGGGACCCGCAAAATTGAAAGCCTTTGCCTGAGAGATACGACAGGGAATACTAGAACTAGAAGAGAAAAATAAAATACTTAGGAAAAAAAATTTTTACTTCGTCTTTTCTTCAAAAAAAAAATCTTAAAATTATTGGAAATTTTTAAACCTATACTTTCTTTTTGATCTAGCTTGCTTGATCTTGATGGAAAAAACACAGCCCTTTCAATTCAACAAGCATTTTAATAGACAATAGATCAAAAAAGATTTGGCAGGATTTTTTTTCCACCCCGATCGTTCGTCGGTTCCAACATATTCTACCATGGAGTAATAAGATAAGGTAGTCAAAGACTGTCAATTTTAATTTAGAGAAGCCTTAACAGAGTGCCAGACTAATACCTTCCACCTTTCTTCCAATTTAGGTGGTTTTTCGATGATAATTTATGAGGGAGAATGCAACCTAACAACAAGGGATTTTTTTATCGATTTCTTATTATTTAAATAGGCCTAATCCATTAGTGAATAAATTAACGAACAAATATTAAACTAGAAACAAATTTTAAACTTATACTAAAAAAGGCTAAGCTGGATTCATGGAAATCCTGAATTTCTACGTATTGAAGGGTGAGAGACCAATCGAATGTAATTGGAAGTCTCATGGAGATCTCGCCTTAACGACAGGCCATTGCTCATTGGTCGCTGACCCATCAATTTGAAGAAATTCAGGATCTCCGTGAATCCAGCTAAGCCTATTTTTCGTGTAAGTTTAAAATTTATTTCTAGTTTAATAATTGTTTGAATTTTTTTTACGGGTGGATTAAGCCTATTTAAACAATAAGGAATCGACAAAAAAAAATCCCTTATTAAGTTGCATTCTCCCTTTAAAAAGTTGTAAAACAGAGACTGGAACGATACCTAAAACTGAAGCAGTCTTAGATTCCCTTTCCTAATTCCTCCAAGATTCAACTAGATATAAGATTGGAGTAAGAAAAGCCACAACCCCTTGATCAAAAGGACTCCATAGTTTACAACATTTAATCGTGAATTTATTCCCGATTCAAGTAGGAATGTACCGCTACATTAAAGAGTCTAATTACGTATTCAGAGAGATGAAGGGGCTCTCTCAGTTTGCGAATCATTTCTTGAAAGTACGGGAAGGACGTATATCTTTATCACTTAACGTAAGGCAGTTTGTCAAACCTTTTACCATATTAGTACATTCGTAGTTTGAATGTTCACAGCTTAATATTTCATAGGTCTACTTCACTTTCTTTAAATTTAAAGATAAGCCTTTTGATTTAACTCATTGTTTTGCAATTTTAGTCACGTAATAGCTAGCCCTAATAAATAAAATTCATTTTAAAAGTTTGAGATTATCTCCTGTCAAATTTATCAGTGTAATTGGAACCTTAATGTTTGATTTAAATGATGATTTTAATATTTAATGCCAAGGCTTGTTATTTCTTTCACTGTTTTAATGATTAAATTGAGAAAAACAAACGTTGCACCATGGGCCAAGAAACGATAAATCCAGGACATGACTCTAGCGTCTACTAAAAGAAACAGGCTACGTCATCACCGTACCGCGATGACGCGTTTTTTGGGGTCAAGTTTGTACAGTCAAAGCTATGGCGTTTTGGAAGCAAAGTGACGTCATATGACGTCACACGCTGTACGAAGGCTGTTTGTTTGGCCGACCGAGTATTTTATTCCCTCAAACAGGGAAGAGTCATGTCCTAGATTTATCGTTTCTTGGCCCATGGTTGCACTTAGATAAAAATTCGAGATTATCTTCAGACAAATTTATCAATGTAACTGGAACCATTTCATATTAATTTAAATGGAGATATTATTATTTAAAGTGATGCTGTTCTCATTTTATTAGAAGATCTTAATTATTTTCAAGTTTCTCAATTAATTATTCAAATTTTACACCTTTGGGTTGAAGGAGTTTTCAGTTTTTTTAAGAAAATTAAAAATTAAAATAGCAAAGACTTAAAAATTTAATTTTTTCAGCTAAGAATGTGGGAAATAAAAAGAGACACGAAGTACTTTTACGTAAGAGACCGCGCGAAGTAACCAAATTGCGTCACGAAGAAAGTTTACAACGTGTATTAATTTTTTCTCAAAACATCCTTAATATAGGAGTGGTGGGTTTTTCTATTTCTAGAACTTCTAAGGTGCATCAGAAATCTATATTTTGGCGAGGAGGCAGATAGTGAATGGTAAATTTTTCCTTACTATATGTCACCCAGTAAAAAGCCGATAACTAAAATGGGAAAAGATGGGCAAAATTTTTATACCCCTGCAACCACCATCCTAGCTTTTTGAAAAAGTAAAATCATTCCTTTTTTTCTTTTTATCAATTGTGGAAAAGATTCGGGAACAAAAGCCATTAATCAATGATGAGGCTTCATGATGGTAAGAAATGAATACTCCCTTCCTTAACTCCCAATTGAGTAAATTGCTAAAATATAGTAAGATGAATTTTTTTGAATTTTTCTTAGATAAATTAATAATTAAATAATGAATTTACCTTTTAAAGGGAAACTTGGAACAGGTTTTCAATTTATTTTCGGAATCACCATGAAAGAAACCGTATTCGAGAATTTTCTCGGAATTTTTAGACACATTTTTGGTGTTTAAATTAATTTTTAAAGTTTGATAAAATTTCTATAAAAGTAAATATAAATTTCGACCAATCATATTATTTTAACCTTCAACAGCGCTGAAATACATTAACATTAAAAGAATAGGCCTTGGCCTTCAAACGTCTGCTTATTCTTTTAATGTTAAGCACTCTTGAAGGCTGAAATAATATAATTGGACGAAATTTATTTTTACTTTTATTCAAATTTTACCAAACTTCAGAAATTATTTTAAACACCAAAAAAGTGTCTAAAAATTCCGAAAAAATTCTCCAATATGTTTTTTGGCATGGTGATTCCGAAAATAAATTCAAAAGCTGTTCCATTTTTATCTCTAAGTTTCTCTTTAAGATCTTATCTTCGAAAGTATGGACGCATTAAAATCTTATTCAAAATATAAATAATAACAGTTAACGTTTAACTTTAATTATTGAATTGATATTTGTTTAAACATTAAATAAAGGAATCATATATATTTGAATGTGTTTGGCAATTCAACGAAACCGTGTTAATATAATCGACTTACGATATTTTCGGTCTGAAATCAACACAAGGGTGACCCGAAAACGAGAGGGAGGGGTGGGGGGGATAAAGATTGGAATTATTCGGAATTATTACCATAATGCGGTTTCTCCCTAATTTGCTACTGGTATAATAAGAAGATTGGTCCTAGCATTAAGTTCTTTTCCAATAACCGGGTGAAGTGGAGGAAGAGGGAATTCGACTTGGGCTAATAAGAAGCCTCATCTCTTCTGTTGTTTTTTCTACTCTTTTTCGCCAATATTTCTCTCTCTCTCTTTCTCTAGCTCCTCGTTATCCAAAAGGTTTATTCTTCTATATCCCCTTATTAACTAGGCATAAATTACTAGTATATAGACACGAAATCCGTAATGAAAGTTTTCTACTAAATCAATCGTCTAGACTAAAAAACAAGTTATGTTTTAATTTATTTAGGCTGTTAAAATATGAGTGAAAACATTAAAAATCATTAAAGGTTTCGAGGTAATTGCGAATTCAACTTGATATATAAGACTAAGATTATATTTTCATAAAAATTGGCTTAATTGGCCCTAAAAACTATTACTGGGGTGAGAAGCAGTGTTGGAAAGTAATTCATTCCACAATGATGATGATATAAACTAGATTTTTGTTTTATATTACAAAGATCGAATGGTTAAAATATATTTTTTGGGAATTTATATGATTTTGGAACTCTTATGAACTCATAGTTCAATTTTGGTAGCGCAATAATTTGTACACAGTGGCGGCGGAACGGGTGGGGACAGGGGGACATTGTCCCCCCTCAATTAAACCAGGTGGGGACAACCAATATACGTGTCCCTCCCCAAATTGTTCAGTCAATACTCTGATTAATCTCAGAATATAATTGAATTCAATGAATTATAAGAAAAATCAGTCTATAATCTCAACCTGTTTGGAGTTTTTAAGAAAATAATATAATATAATAACAAAAATTATAAAGAGACTGTCTTTAAATAAGGTATATGATTTATTTCTTCGCGAGTCCGTCTGTAGAAGAGCGATAGTACAACCAAGAAGGACCAGACAAGGAGAGGAAAAGTGGGAACGGCGCGGTTCCTACTGCGTCGGCCTAAACTCCCACTCTGGGAGAACGGGGGTAGAGTTTCTTCGTGGTAAATTGTTGTCACGTGGGTAAAACGGATCCTTTATGAGACGCGTAGTAGCCGACGACGCTAGCGACCACGTGACAACAGTTTACCTCGAGAATTTCCTATCCACCTTTCCAACCGAGTGGGAGGTAGGCTCTTCTCTCTCTAACTCAACGCAGCCCCACATTTCCTCTCCTTGTCTGATCCTTCTTGGTACAACCATAGCCTTCAGGTTTATTGGTCTTGAGCAACTCGTTTCCAAGTTCTTTAACGAAAAATGTCCCCCCCCCCCCCAAAATAAGAACCGTCCGCCGCCACTGTTTGTACACCTAAAGTTCTAAAGTGTCTGCATCATGATCGATATAATCTACAATTATGCGAGGTTTATCCCTTTTACATTATGTATCAATTCTTTTATTTAGCAAAAATTCTCATTGGAAAGACTACGACTATTAACTTCCTGTATAGACCGGAAATATCCTTTAAGGAAGTTTCTAGAGAGTATATATGTATTCTATAGCATATGGTTCAAGCACTTGGAGCTAAAATATGGTTGACCCGCTTTTAAAAAGGTCAAATGTATCCCAATAGTTGTTTAAGCAATATATTGCACGAGTGTGTTCGGTCAAACCATATATGTTACAATTTTCTTCCGGTTATCCGGTCGTTAGATTTCTATGGGAATCCTTTATCTTTAAAAGAACCGAAGTATAGGTTATTTGATCTTCTTATAAAGTGATGATGGACAGTTTTATAACATGTTCGATTTTATCTAAGCCTTGTCCGATTGTCAAGAGGAAAGAAATAATAATATCAATCGACTGACTATAATGACATATGTATTAACAGATTATACGTTGTTTATTTACACGCGGCTCAAAATGATATTAAATAATTCGATAGAAAAAGGACATAAGTCGAAAGATAGCTACAATTTTGGCGGGAACTATAAATTGCGCCAAAATTGCCCACTACCCTAATTATGGAAATTCAAATTTCTCTCTCGAAAGAAAAAAATGGAATAAAAAGCTAGTTTTAAATCCTCTTTGCGTGAAAACTGTTAAATGTTATTGAGTAAAATCTTGAATAGGTGCTTTTTAGACCCTACTACAGTTATTTCAATCGGTTTCGATGTAAAGTATTCAGCTGTGTGTTACCCTTTAAGAAAAACCGATAATTGTTCGAGAATTACTCAAATAAGAAACGTTTTCTGATTTGCATATTGAAGATAAATTATTTCGGCTTATGATTTCAATTTAACAAAAAACCCTGTAACAAAAGCGGGTTTCCAAATGATGAATATATTATATCAACCGTATAATTTAAATTGTACAGCGCATGCTTACAAATAATTACGCCAATTACTAAATCAGCTCAAATCAGTATTACAGCTAAAACAGCTGAAACAGTTCTAAATTGAACCGTTTAAATTAGATAAACGTATAACTTGAGAAGGGGAGGTGATACTTTCATTGGCCATATGGGGTGCGCAGTAAAATACTCCAGGGAGAACCAATTACGAGTCAAAAATTAACCGTTAACAAACTATATAGCCATTTAATGTTTTTCCTCTCCCTTTCCATGATCGCATGCAACGTTTAAAAAAATATTATAACATTGCAAGCCACCAGAGAAAAGGTGTGTGCATAAATCAGAATTCCCTCGGCCTTAAACGGGGGATAAACTATAACATATAATGCTTTGTACACCAGGTGTAATGAAAATGGACTCTTTACTAAATAAAGGTTGAAACACCTTCGTTAAAAGTATTAGAGGGAGGGGTTGAATCTATTATAACACGGTACGGTCGTACTAGTCCGATTTAGAACCAGTTTGCAACGTAAGGATGCTTAGGGGCTCTTATATCATTCGTCTGACTTTGTAGAGAGAAAAAAAAAGGGTTATGAAACAAGAGTGAGACAATTTGGCTCGCTATTCCATTAATAAAAATGGGGAATTGTCGATTGGGCCCGTAAGTTTGTCGATGTGGATCCTGGCCTAATTATATAGAGATTATGTATGTATCAATATATTATTGGCTGTTTAAACTCGTGGTGAAGACACTTCTATTAGATAACAACTCAGAAAATATCCTAACTAATATATATTTCACTTAAATTATACACTTTCTACGCGAGCCGTAACGACGCTTTAGCTTTAAAACCACGGTATACCTATCACCACATGGCGTACTAAGCCTGAAAATAATCGTAGGATAGAAACTTGTGTGTTTAACACGTTCGCTCGCGTGTTTATCATTAAAACATTAATGGGTGGCTCTGTACCAGAGTCGTACGAGGGACAGACACGTTGCGGTAGTCAGATATAGAGAGGGGCCACCCCAAATAGGTTCCTTTTAACGCCAAGTTTGACGTAATTAACCAAATTGGCGCGTGCGTGCGTGGTAGCATGATTAACAAAGTCCTAAAGCTGAGTAATACATACACGGATGCTTAACGATTTATGTCGGCTAAGGTCATAAATGTTAAACGACATATGGTCTTACTATACATATATATGACTCGACATATATTTACCTGATTAATAGTTATGACGACAAAACTTAAACCGTTTTCTACCACTTTTATCAAAAGTATATCACTTTATTCCTTAAAAGTAAATAACACCCCGTACCTTAAAGGGAGAATGAAAGGGCAAAACAACCTATTTTTAATCGATAAAGAACGCTAAAATTATGAGAAAAACAATAATATAACTCACCAAAAATATTTCGTTATTTTATAATCAATTTCCAACGTTCCGAAACTTGCAGATGCTAAGCCTTGGCTGCCTAACTCGGCGAACTAGGCGAGCACGAGCCGTATTTTTTTTAATATTCCCGTCTGATCTAGTCGCCAATCACGAGCGAGTACGCGTATTTTTAAAATACGCGTACTCGCTCGTGATTGGCGACAAGAACAGCCGCGAATATTTAAAAAAAAAAAAAAAAAATACGGGTCGTGCTAGCCTAGTTCACCGAGCTAGGCAGCCTAGGCTTAGCATCGGAACTTTGGAAATTGATTATAAAATAACGAAATATTTTTGGTGAGTTATATTATTGTTTTTCTCATTATTTTAGCATTCTTAATCGATTAAAAATAGGTTGTTTCGGCCTTTCATTCTCCCTTTAATACTATCAGGAAAGGGCCAGTTTTACGTTATAGTCCATCACTTAAAAATAGTCGAGTGGTTTGGGCTCTTCCTCGATATTATAAGTCGGGAGAGAGGGACGGAATTTAGGCGGGCCACGCTTGGCTATATTGTTCTTTGGTTCTCATAAGCTTCTGTTAGTACTTATACATCTGTTGGTTTTAATGGATCCCCGAAATTTAAATTTAAGTTACACTCAATATGATGAAATAAGTATCTCCGCTTGGGATCCCCTGCCGTAACTCGAAAGATATCCATCGAAAATTGAAATATCTCGAGCGAAAGGAACGGTTCAACAAATACGTCCATTAAGTTCATTAATGGGGACGACCATAAGCTATAAAAGGACCTTATACGGATCTCTTTACAAAATGCATTAGATAGAACTCATTATAATAATATACGATCAAACTAGTTTAACCTTAAAATAAATTATATTATATATACTATATATTATCTTACATCCTTGGACTGGTCCAACTATTAAATATTTTACAGCTTTGGGTGGACGAGTATTAGAATTGATTCTGGATATAAAAATCAAAGAATATAAAAATATAAATATTAAATTAATTGAGATAAAGGTTTTAGGAGAGATTTCGGACGATTATTCCAATTCCAATTCAGTTATTAACAGAAGCCGATGAAACCCTCCTATAAGTCTACTACTCTAATGTTCCATATAGCGCTCCTCTCTGTATAGGTATAAAATTCCCAATTTTACAAGTTAGAAGGGGTCCTACTTCATCCCCCCCGTCAACAGAAAATTGGAAATTCTCTCTCCACAAACGACGACGTTTTTTTGACGAACTCCAAGGCTGCTAGAGATATTCGCTCGACGAACTCCCGCTCCGAAAATATCTACCGTTAGGAGGCGTACGAATCGCGCTTTTTGAAACTAACCCATACAGAGAGGGGTAGACAAGACCCGGGAGTAATAGACTTCAAAGGAGGGTTTCATCGGCTTCTGTTATTAATTAAAATAAAGCCAAAAAATCTTGCCCTAGAGAAGCTCAAGAACGATTTGCGATAAGTATTCGTGTCAGTTAATTATTTAAGTTTTTTTTATATTTTTATCCTCCCCATGGACAATGAAGTAAAGTCTCATAAATTAATTTAATAATATACTAAGTTTATCAACATTTTCAATAAGTTTTGTGTAAATTCAAAGTCCGCTAGTAGTTCCCTTTAATGAGATTGAACTACAATTTAATCCATAGCAAGATTGTAAGAGTATATACAATACAATGGAGCTGAAATTGAACCAAGACATTGGATGGTATTGGTAAAGTTCCTATATCGTTTTCGCTAACAATACCATCTAATACAGAAATGTGATATGGAATTTGCATTGAATAGAGCCAGAAACGCTCTAAATGGTGATAGCATTGCGTTTGTTACACGAACTAGCACGATGGTGCGCTCTCGTCATCGACACTAGGGATCTTCTCCGTCGATTGTAATCGCTCTGAATTGAGAAATCACCAATTTCTGAGCTTCAAAGAGAATTTGAGAAGCATTTTCGGAAAGATCGTTAAAAAACGATTTAATTTAAACGTTCTGGTTAACTTTCGCGCGGTATATTTCATGAAAGTACCTAATTTAGAATGTACTATCATTTAAACTTATTGTTAATCATATTTTTCACACATTATATTTGTTAACGATATTAAAAAGTCATTTCGTCGATTTAAAAATCAGAAACAGCGCTTTTGCGATTGCTAATTTGATGATAAATCTAATTATATTTAACCTGCGAGTCGACAAACTAATCATGGACTACAAAATCATGGTATGGATTACCGACTGTTTGAATTTCGAAATTCGAGTGAATAGAACTTCAGGAAAATTGCATAAAATTAATTAAATATATTACTAATATTAATTGTATTTCAAAAATATCAAAATTAAATCAATTACCATTATTTTTTTTAATGGAAATTATCACTTTTTAATTAAAAATACCAAAAACACGCGCCTTAAATTACAGAAGGTTCACGTTATATCTAAGATTTGCTCGTGTCGCCAATTTAAGCTTGATTCTATAGTATAGGGGGGTATAGTTCTATTGAAGCAAATTCAATCGACTCTTACGACGAAGGCAGTTCGAAATTTTGGTAACGCTTCGACGAATCTAAAACAATTAAAGCTTAAAAGGTCTTTGGAAGATTGAGTCCTGATTTTAAAATTACATTTAAAGTGAAGCTGTCATCGATTTATTACGAAAACCAATTTGGTCGCGTTCACATCGGAGAAGTTGAAACAGTTTTTCAACGTTTTGGAGAGGTCGAAATGGAAATTTCTTGGAGTCAACTGTCGAGAGATCCTTTGTCAAAAAATTTAATTATTTGCTTAAAAGTTAATTTGAACTTTCCAAAGTTGTTAAGCTACATTCACACTATAGATTGAGCAAATGATAATTCAATTTTCTGAGAAACGATTTTTACAGATGACCCAAAAAATTTACAATCTGACCTTTCGAAAACGGTTAGAAACGGTTTCAAAGCTTTTAAGGTGAACGGGACTTTAGAGAAGTGTGAATGAAGCTTATAATGGATGGACTAACGCGTAAAAATAATCGATTGCAATTACGGTATCGATAAAATTAATTGAAATGTCAAAAGGCCCGAATCAAACGGGAATGTCAATTTGTGGCTTTAGGTCCAAGGGATCGACTTTCAAATTTTCGAATGTGTTAAAAAACTATTAGAGCTCTTGAAAATCTATCAATTAGGAATTATCCTCAATTGTGATACAGTTAAGATAATTAAATTCAACTTTTCTAATTTTCATCCTTACGTTTATACGTAAAAAGATTTTTTTCTTTAGTTTATTTTTGGATTTCGGTTGGAAATCTCCTTTGGGAAAAGATACGTTTAAAATATATTAAAATTGTTTTTGTTTGCTTTTGAAATTAATGATTTTTAAGGTGGGTTTTTCGGGGGAATAAAATCCATTCGGCTGGGTTTTTTTTTTTAATTCGAGCCCTGATTTTAAAATCGTGGAAAAATTCTTAAGTTTAAGTAGATATTAGAAAGCATATATAATATAGAATGTCTTTAACTTCTACCAATTTTGGTATATGTCGAATATAGATCAGATTTCTCCTTTACTAAGGTCTATAAAGTCGCACTTTGAAATCATACAAATATATCAGACATTAATTAAATCTATAAAATAGATGCCGCTAGCTGTTTATCTCCTTTTGCCGACATAATTACGTTTAATAGCTTTACTATATAATTATTATCATCTCTGGTCTTCAAATATAGAGCGTATTAATGAGAACACTGATCGCTAGAATCTAATCTTGTTTCAGTTAGAGACAGAAGGACGGTGTATATAGATCGGATTAAATTAAATTCATCATCCAGTAACGTATTTGGGAGGAGGAAAGCGAGCTTATATACGATGCAGATTCCATAAATTCATTTTAGTCTTAAGCAACTTGTCGAAAACGTCGAAGAAATGAGAGAAATTAGACATTTCCTGTTTAAGATTGTCTTGGAACGCTTAAGTGCGCTTTGAAGCTTACCAGGGCTTTAAACAATGCAATAACCGAGAGTACAGCACGTCGGTATTAGTATCGATAAAGGCAATGTAATAATTTCCAAGAGTTGGTGATCGTAAATATTAAAAATTATAATAACCTGACTTTCCCTGGTTTACACTGACCTTTGACCAAAGTAAACCATGTAATAGGCAATGTCATTCTTATATTGACATGGGATAATTATAATGCAATGTTTCTTACTTGAAGGACATTAGTTTCCCTCGTGTAAAACGATACGAACCCAAAATAAATACAATACGATCCCTCAAGAGTTCCCATAATGATTGAAAACAATAGAAAACCAAAACACATAACGGGACCCAAACAAAACAGTTAATATTTACATATAATACGCAAACAAAGCTCTCACGACGTCCTAGTCACTGTATACTCTTGTTTGAAAGGAGATGAATGTATCTGGGCAGAACTGACAGACTTCTGTAGATGTTATAGATGTACTATCATCGGGCTCATTTCATCTTAGAAGAAAGGGTTGGAATACCTAGAAACGTGTTGAATACTAACATTCGGCAGAATCTTCGAGAATTGCTATAAGTAAACCATCGAACTAGTATTTGGAATGAACAAACGCATGGCCAAAATTGCGCCAAGGACACGGGAAACAAGACACAAAATAGCCATGTACCCAAGCACCGCTAGAGTAAGGCAGCAGAAGGTAGGGAGGAGTTTGACAGTCCTTGCCGCACAGCAAACGGTTGTCCTTGACGGTCATTCGTTCCAAAGAGAAGTGCAGGAGGACTTTACTGTATACTTTGCACCAATTGAAAGTCAGGGCAGTGTTTGAACTATAAGAATGGATAAGAATATTCCATTGGGAGCAGGAGTCGCTTTGTTCTCTTCAATGTAAAAATCGATTGCTCGCGGGGCAACGTTTTTGCTGCGTCTTTTTGGAGAGAGCAACAAATGGATGATGCGAGCTTTTTCGATATCAAGCGACGGCAAGAGCAATTAGATTTTCAGAGCACTGCGAGAGCGGCCCACTGGAATTCGCTATTAGTTTCAATGTTGTCCAAAGGACAATGGTCTTTAAGTAATTACTAGTATAAATTCTATAAAATTGTTTGATCCTATCTCTTTGAAACACTCCACGTGCACTCGGCTTATTTAAAACTATTAACAATGAACCTTTTTAGTTGGGGACAAAATTCAAAGATCCTTGCACTCGTAGATTTATTAATAAACAGGGCTTTCCATTTTCACTATTCTTTATGGTATAATATGAAAGAAAAAAGCGAGCAACACCCACCATTTAGGTACATACTTTGAAAGAAGTCGAGAAAAAAAAATAAACTTTTAATTAAGATGTTCAGAGCGTTGTTGCAACTAGGGGCACACGAAGAAAACGAGCGCGAATCTTTCTATAGCGGCACGAAGCGGCATTAAATGTCTATTTTCGGGTAATTTATATAGGATGAAGTAAAGAACGAGGGAGGAACGAGTAAATTACGCGAACTGACTCGGAAAAGGGCGGCCGTCACGGTGGCGCCCCTTGCTAGCTACCAACTACGAGACCAGCATCTCAAGAAAAAAAAAAGTTTAACTTCTCGCGGCCACCAACGTTAAACAAAACACTTTCTTTTTTCTAACAGGCAGCTTTAATTCAAGTTAGCGGGTCAGGGTTCATACAACCTTTCTCTGTTTTTTCCCAGGTTTTTACCAATGAAATTTACCTGATATTTCCAGGTGAATCAAAGGTTTTGAAAAAACGGAAGGTTTTACCAACTTAGCTTCATCAAAGTTTATGATTAGGTATTCGTCCTTCCAAACATTTCCCTAATTTATTTAAAATTCCCTGTTATTTCCCTGATTTTTGGCAACATTAAAATTCATTGATATTACCAGATAAACCAGGTTTGTATGAACCTTTCTGGTCCACTCTACGAATCTAAATTTCTAAAAATATTTCAGAATTTAAAATTTTTTTAACACTAATTCTCTAAATATGATTTCTGCTAGAATAGTTTTACCAATACATGTGTCATATATCTGTAGGGATATTATAAAGAAAGCTAGCGAGTGCCGAAGGTGCGAGAGTGAGAGCGGGTTAAATCTCAGCACGATGTCGTAGTCTATGAGACTTAGAATATTCCCGATTTTTAAATATCATAAAATATTTCGAAGATGGCGATAATAAAATATATTATTTTCTGTCTCGGTAATTTTTTCAACAGCATATATTTTGAATCATTTTTTAACGATCTTTCCGAAAATTCTACTCAAATTCCATTTGAAACTAATGAAAAATGCGTCACAGCCTCACTTTAAAATTCCGTAAAAAACAAAATCATATAGATTTGCAAAAACAAAACCCAAAACTGATTCTTTATTCCACTATAGGTTTATCGGGGGGAAAAACTTGGTACTTTCGAAAGAGCCTATTCTATAGTTTCAGACCTTTATATCTGAACGAGTCGTTAGCGAAGAAAAGGGTATGTAAGGTACCAGGTTCATTTTTAGGCCGCTATCGAGAGATACGCGACGAAACCCAGAAAGGAAATCAAAAGAAAAACACTCAGTCAGTCGATAAGAAATTTTTATTCGCCAATTTTCACGACGAATAAAGAAAACGCAATGGTCTTGAAAAAACGCGCCGGCTGACTGGAATTGTGGTCCATTTGGGATAGCTAATCAAAAATGGAGAATATATACGAATTTTTTGGAAGCATTATAAGAAATGGATATATTCATTATTCATCTCGTGGGAATGAAGTATTTTCAGGAACTCTCATTCTAAGAAAAATGGGAATACAAGCATTTGCTTCTGGTATCATATACTTTGTAGCCAAAATTCATTTTTCTCCCGAGGCTGATTACCTAAGCTAGGTCTTGTACTATCACGGAAAATATGGTTAGTATGTTTCAACGAATCCTTAGCAAGTATGAATACTTTTGCCCCCTGTGTTTTCTTAGGCATATAAATGAGTTCTTACTATTTGCCTTAAAAAAAATGTATTTATATGAAAAATAAAATCAGATTTAAAATTTCAAGTTTAAGTTATCGAATTCATTTATGTTTAGCCTAGAAAATCAAAAATTTACGTCACACTACGTCATCACTAAGGCGGAGTTAGTAACAAGCTTTCTGGCATAGGATATAAGGTTGCAATTCGCGCGGTCTATTTCATGAAAGTACTCAATACAGAAAAATATAATTATCGTCTCCGAAATTGAAGTTATTTCAAGTTTGATCGAATCCCATGGAGTTAAACATGACAGGACAGAGAAGAAAATTTTGAATATAAGTTTTTTTAAAGTATGAAAAAAAGTGAAAATATTGAAATTCGTCAAAAAATGATGTTAGTATCACTTTAAAAACAAGAAACATTTATCGAAAATAAGCTTTATGAAAAGGTATAGGAGTTCCTGCACCTTTTGAGAAATTTCTAACCAATCAACTTCTCTTCATTTCCCTCGGGAATTCGGGAGCAAACAAGTTCAAGCAGAATAAACAATGATAATATTAGTACCATTCCTAAAGTAAAGATCTATAACTTGTAGAAAAAGGGACGTTAAAACCTCAACAGTATTGAATTCTTGGCTTGAAACGAACTATTGAAAGGCCTAACTCGAAATCAGTTCGAGTTTCAACGAAAAGAACTCTAACTGCTTGAGATTGAGTCCCTTGAAAATCATCTTCCCTTAAGTACATAGCCTAGCTTTGAACAGTGCAATTTTAGTTGTACAACATCCTCTGCTAAACAAAGGGACCATGAAACTTGAAGTTCGTGAAGTTCGAATTAAATTGATTTTAGAATAGAAAAGGTCCTTCGCAAAATATTTCAATATATAATCGTGAAATAGAGTCACGTATCAAAAATTTTAAAATTCATCCCTTTCTTATAAATACCAGATACTTTATCAATAACTGATAGAACTGTTGGAAAAAGCTATACTTATATATATTATGTTACTAGTGGTAAAAATACACCACAATCATAATGAGTGCGGTTGGAATACGCAGTTACAGATCTTGATCCTAAGGATTATGTATGTTTTCGAAATCAAATCATATATTTGTAGGAATATGATATTTCAAATTTTAAATTCTAATTGCTGAGGTTTTAATATTTCAGTTTCAGTGGGGTTTGGTGACGCCTTAATTGGAATTAATTTTAATCAAAGAATTATTTTGTTATCTACTAAAGACTCGAAGGGTTATAAGGATAAAAAAGTTTAAAATTAATTATTTAATTCGCTCCTAACACGCATATATTATTAACAGGTATTATAATTATTTAAATCTAATTAAATTTTCCGCTTTTGATATCTCGGGGAATATTTTTTTTTTTGAGTTAAATTCAGCGTGCAATTTTCTAATCCCCTCACAATAGGAGGGCGACTAAAGAATATTTAAATTATATTTAGGCTTAGCGCGAGTTAGGCCTAACCTACATTTAGTCCCTATAACCCTTTAAGAATAAATTTAATACACTTTTGTTTAAGATTAAATTGCATAATAGCAAAAACCTAAGGCGCTTTGATACAAAAGGTTTTAACTCATAGGAAACAAAGCGGTTTATGCAAACTGATATCAAAAGGTCACGTTATAGGCGTTTAAATTAATTACTAAGAATTTGGTTACTTTTGAATATAAGTTAAGTATAAAATCGAACCAATCAGCACTGATGAAATTATGTGATTTAAACGCTGAAATTCAAATCTAACCTAACTAAAATGTCGCCTAAAAATTGTGGAGATATTTTGAAAATAAATGCAAAAGCTGTTCCATTTTTAATTCGTATTAGAGATCGGGGTTTGGACAAAATAATCCACAACTATCAGTTAATCAGTTAATCATAAAAAAATAATAGGAAAATTATTCGCGATTACATTGGATTTATCATAGACTTTCCTCGAAAAATTTTAAGTTATGAATAAAGATAAAATAATCAGATATTTCTTGTCCAAACCCCGATCTCTAATTCGTATATAGTTTCCCTTTAAAGAGGAGTTTTAGATATAATCCAAAAGGGAGTTGATTTTTAAAAGAATCAACATTCTATTCTTTAGTCCGGACTTCTAGTGACAAATTGGTTTACATAAAAGGTACAACATTTCTAAGGATACTATTTAACCGTGTTGCAAAAGCTATCCCTATAGAGATAACAGGCTCCATTAAGAAAACGCGAACCCTGCCTTTGTTTCTGCTACGAAATTAGGTTGTAAAATTAATATCGAAAATTCGACTGTATACAATTTGTGCCGGTACTTAAATTAAAATTCCACTAACGTCTAATATCATGATATAGCCTCATCAAGCTATGTTATTTGTAACAAAGTTTAATTATATATATATTTTTTAATTTTAGATATCCGTGAAGGCAAAGCGTAATATTTTTAATATTTTCATACCCTTATAAAATGATATTCAAAATTTGACATCTCTGGCTTGACAAGTTTTTAAGAAACTTCAAAATTAAAATTTTAAAAATTTAAACATTTAATTTTTTTTCTTTTAAATGAAAGACGGGAGTTTTTGGATTAAGTACTTTCACAAAAAAGACCGCACGAAAGCTACCGTATCACGTTCTCAGAACACGCGAGAATCGAATGTAGGCTCTGTTAAGCTAAGGTCACACTAGCATTTCTTAATCGATTTGAAACGGTAAAATCAAACCGATATTAAAATTGCCAGGAATCGTATTAAGCGTCACTTGTTCACACATTATCGTTATAAATCGATTCATGGTAGCTTCATTTATCGGTTGTTGAAACCGAATCGGTACAAAACTGGTTCCCGAAGCAGTTTCGAGAAATCGAATCAAATCGATTCGAGAAAAGACGTTTTCCCGTTCACACGACTCTAGCAAATCGTTTAAATCGATTCCAAAGTCTAGTATGATCGCAGCTTTTCTTTCGGATATATTAGAAAATGTGTCTATTTAATTTGGCGAGACGTCACCTTTAAAGTAAAATTTGAAACGAATATTATTGTTCACATGTTTGACAGCGGTTGAATCTTACAGTGAACAAAATTATGGTAGCTTTTATAGTTATATATCGAAATCGCTCGGAATCAGCCGAGGGTAACCTGACGCAACGGAGCGGAAACTTTCACTATTATACGGATCTAAATAGTCCGTTTAAATTTCCTTTCAGTCTAGAATATTTTTAAAACTATTTATTTTAAAATGGGATTACGTTGCCAAGTTAACACAAATGGTGTCTTTGATTGAAAATATCATTTACGTTCCAAACTTCATCTTATTTCAAAGAAATGTCCATTAAATGTATTTCTCCTGTCCTGTTCAAGGACAGTTGTACCGACTTATTTTTCCCCAATGATTGAGGTATCAAATCGACTCAGATTCGACTCGAGTAGATTTCGAAATCGATCCTGGTGATTTACAAGGGTAATGGTAATTTATCAAAATATAAAATTTTAATTTAAAACTTTTTGGAGGTCAAAGTTTAAGGTTTTAAATCGTCAAATAATCTACTATTCAACACTTATTCGTGTAATTAGCGTCGTTAAGGGCATGTTAAGGTCATTTCTCATGTCCGAGTCACTTTGCACTTTCAATGCAAAGTCAAATAGTCAAGCATAAAATGAAAACATTCCAATTTTCAAGAGTTTAGAAGTTTTATAGTCAGATATAAGAAATTTAATTTGGAAATTATAAAAAAATGAACTTCAAACCTTAATTATATTATATTAAGCTTAAAAACTAAACATGATTACGATGTTCGAGAAAATTAAGGGTTCGAAAAAAATCCAATATGCAAAAATAATTTGACCTTCCGTCCAATAACAAGTAGTAAATAAAGTTCTTAAAATGTGTACATTGACCTAAAATTCTGTTACATTCAACCGATATTCCCGATATCGTGACCATAACAAACTAGCGTAAATATAAAAGATTACAAAGTCGTGTCGCGACCGTGGGACAGTTTCCGCAAAAATACGGTTCAATCGACAATGGTTCAAACTTCCTTCCCGAACCGAATTCCCCCCTTTTCGCTATAGAATAAATTCGAATTTTTGGTAACCAACACCTGGACTTGATCCTACAACTATAATCCAACGGCAATATCCAAAAAAAGAAAGTCTTAAAAATTGTTTTTCATTCCCACAAAAATTACATTCCCTCATTTTCAACCAGAAATTTTGAATTTATCGAAGGGTTAACGATATTAGCGGAATGTGGGCCTTATCCCTATATTCAATCTCAACATCAAAGTCTTTAAGAGTTAACGAAATAATTAACTAAATAATTGGTTGTGCATTTTTTTTGTTAGGCACGCGATAAAATTTGTTAAGACCCCGCCATTTGATTTCGCACGTTACGAATATATATTTTATGACTGAAGCCTAATTGGTCTATTTCTACAAAGATAATAAACAAAATTTGAAGTTCATTTTTCCAATCGCTAAATTATTACTGATTCAAAATTAAGTAAATTATAAGTTCGAAAAAATGATTAAATTATAGTTAATTAACGAATACGTTATAATATAATCATTATTTGTGAATATATATTTTGAAGCTATTAAGCCAACACGGCTCACACCCATTCCCAATACACACCCATGCCCAGTAAAAATATACGAATTATATAATAGGTGCTCAAGAATTCATGTGACGTACTGCACCGGCCAGTATTTTCAAACGAATTCAGGTCTAAATATGAAGCTTTAATAGCTTCCATCTCAATCCAATCCTAATCAAAACCGATCCGAAAATACCTGCATTAGTTTCCATTCAAACCCAAAGTAATGAACGAATTTGCAATTCGTGGCAATTACATTTCTTCCATTTTGGTAGTTAGTATTACATTTTATATCCCCCTAACACCAAAAATAGTAATAGATCTAATTTTGAAGGTTAATATTAAAGAAAGCCTTATTCCAATCCTTTAACAACGTCCAAAAAGATCATATCAACGTAAAGATTAGGCCTAGGTATACCTTCATTAAATCGGATAAAATTCGAAATGTTTCTCACTCCAAAGCTATTAAAAACCTTTACAAAACTCTACCTTAAAAATATTGACAGTAAACTTCGCAAAAACTTACGTTTTTGAGGAAACTTTAAGAGTCCGGTATTAAAACCTTCACAGTGACACTATTGGTATTCCATTGTGTTAATTTAAAACCAATCAAAATTGATAAATTCGCCGGGAAACGTCACAACTCATAATCGAGAAATTATATAATCGTAGGCGATAAATTAAAATTATACCGTTGAGATTTGAATAATATTGTTAAAAGCGCGTTTCTTTAGAGGGGGGAATTTGGCCCGTTTACATAGGCACTCGTTTAAAAGCACGGAGCGCTCTGAATTCGCGAGCGAACAGCGTCGGACGCAGACAGATTTTGCGCGCTTTTCCAAAGTTGCGTCTCTCGTTCGGATGTGGATGGGGACTCGGGGAGAGAATAAAGAGGAGTAGGAGGTGAAGAGAGAAGGGTGCCGGAAAAGAGAGAGAGAAAGAGATCATTTTGGACCACGCTTAAACAATCAGTAGCGCCATCTATGGACCCTACTTTCAATAATCTTCTATATGACATATAGACAGTATGCCATCATAGGTAACATAATTTATCATAAGTATGCCAATAAAGGGTACTTAGTAACCCCTTGTTTAACGGAAATGACGTAAATTACGTCATACACTCCCGTATTACGGACAGTATAATACAGTTAGGGTTAGATTAGGGGGGGGGGGGGCAGAGGGAGCAAATGCCTCCGGGAGCTAGCCAAATGGGGGCGCGCCCAAGAAATCTGGTGATACCCAAATGCGAGCGATTATTTTACTAAAATTTGTAAAAACTTGACGTTAGTTATTGAATTTGTATTGATTTCTGGTGCGAAGCTATTGAGGGTCATTTCCCCGAGTTAAAAACTTTTCAAAATAGATGACCATGGTGTTTAAATAGTTACTTATGCAATTAATTCTATAATAATGAAGATATTTGGTAGTCTAGAAGTTCTAATAAATGTTTCACATCAGAATTTTCCCTTTGATTTTTAGTCGATTCTTCATTATGCCTTTAAACCTTAACTTATAGTTTGAAAATAGGCGAATTTTACCGCATGACGTAATGAAAGGAATTTTGAGCCCACTTTTTTATATTTGACATTTTTATAGCCAACCTAGCTCCTTCTATTATATTCGTGCCCAAAAAGCCCCAATATACCTTTTTATTGAAGTTTGGGATACTGAATTTGAATAAGAAGCGAAGTATACGTATATATTTATGTTGCAACCTAGAATTTCACCAAAGTTCCTATAAAAATCGTGTTTTATATTACAATTTTGGAGTTTTCCAAGTTTGAAACTTGTAAGAACATAGCCTATCGGTATAACAATTTTTTCTCTCTCTCCTAGCAAATTTAGGTTATGAATTATGGATAAGTTTGGAGCAAAAAATGAAGGAATATGGGCCAAATTTTTGCCAGTCGTCAAACCACGCGTCCGGACAGCTTATACCAAGGGACATCAAAATACATTTTCGACCTATTTTATCGCGATACGAATGTTTGACGAGTATTTTTTTAAAGAAATAACCAAGATGTATATATACATTGACTTCTTTTGACTGTATAAAATTTGATTTCAATTTTAAGGAATAAAGAATGTAACAACAATTCCCTGTTTCAAAATATCTAGGCTCTTTCACTAGTGAATCTTGAATCTCAATACATGTTTAATTCAATGCAATGTTCTTATTAAAGGGCAAATAAAAGGTTTCGTGGCATTGAATATCATCTCAAAATAATATTTTCATTTCAATAGATGATATTATAAAAGAATTTGTGGTTCGAATGTTGCTAACTACGTCACAAAAGAGCGACCAGGGGGTTTTAAATAGGCTTTGACGTTGAGAAGAGGGGCTGAAATTCGTGCACCTGGATATAGAAAAAATAAGCTTAAGAAATGCTCGGTGCTCACGAGCGCTAGAGCTTTACGAGCTATTACGTAGCTGATGACGTCGACGGCAACATGCCATAAGTAAGCAAGTATAATAGTTGAACAACCATGACAGTTGGTACTAACCAGGCGATCTATAATGCCTTATTGTCCCTCATAGAGAGAGCGCGTATGGGAGGGATATAAAATTCCTATTGCTATTTAATCTTGAGGGGAGTAGATGATTGCTGAAAAAATGAAAACATGAAAATTACTTACAGGTTTGAAGGTCTGGAAGTTATCCAATTAGGTTCTCGTAATTAACGCGCAAATAGTGAAGAAAAAGAATTGGGAACACTTCTTGGTCCATTTTGATACTTTAGGCGAAATAATTCTTTTGGTGGTGTTGTGTTGATCGAAGGGCCAACTCGGGTCCCCGGGTATCCGAGACGCCATTAAACACAATGTTATAGTGGCCAAGAATGGATCTTCAAGAACTATCTACGATGGTCATGATGACGTCACATCAAAGTTATAATATCGTCACTCAGTATCAAGGTTTGTATATAATCCTTCTTCAAAGATGGTAGCGGGAGTTAGAGCTCACACGCGTTCTTGCCCATATGTGACGTTTTCACTGAGATAACCCGAGGTAAACTGGCGATTCCGAGGCCTGAAGGTCCAAAGTTCATCTGAAATGAAAAGAATATAGCCGATGTTTAGTTTTCAATTATCTATATCATAATTTTAAAATTATACAAGTGAACGCAACCATGTAGGTAAAGGGATATGTAATCGGAGACAAGGTGTTCCCAATTTATACCTTAGTGAAAATCTCACTGCAGACTACTCTACGTACTACCAGAGGTATATAATAACCCCCTTCGGGGGGAAGTATGAAAGCCCCTATACTACCAATGCTAAAAATCACGAACAACAAGAGCCCGCTGCTGACTATCTAGGCCACTAGCTCGCGCTGGACTTCTCAATGTCGCTACTCTAGTAAATGGTCTTTGTATAAACAAGACGGCTCGATTTGTGTTTAGAACTTCCTGTCTCAGGAGTCAGGCTGTCTGTTAAAATGGAGTCGAAGGTTGACTTCAGCTCGCGAGTTCCGGAAGTGCGCGTAGGGAAAATTTAGTGAGGTTCAAAATGGTGTAACTATTTTTTGGGAGTAAAGCGGTGTGTCGATCCGCCGCGATTTACGCCGGGCACTTGTTGTTCGTCGATTTTGCCTACTTTTCATACTTCCCCCCGAAGGGGGTTATTATATACCTCTGGTACTACGAACTGTATAGTTTGGGCCTTTTTACTCAGGCTTGTTTCGGGACTGTATACTCATAGGCGTGGCCAGTGTTTTAAGTCAGGGGAGCTCCCTATTATTTCGGACCACCAGAGTTAATAGAAGAGATGGTTAAAGAAAGTACTTTAGGTAATTTAGCGTTGGCAGTTTTTTTTTTTTTTTTTTTTTTTTGAGAAATACCACTGACGCTGATACCACTGAAGAACCTTTAATTATAGCTGAAATGGCGGGGAAAGAAATCCAGACTACCAGATAATTTCAAATGTTGCATAACGAAACAATCGCTTATTAAAATATTAAAGGGATGGCGAGATTGAAAATCAAATATTTATTTTATTTGAAATACAAATATAAATGTAACAAATTTTGCAATGGAGAAAATTCCAAATCAATATAGCATCCATCCATTAATTATTTAAATAAGTATTGTTTGGCAACACATTTTCTCTTAGTGCGACTAGAGAGATTACGAATAATATTTCGGTAAATGAAATACAATCAAACAACACGCAGAATTTCGACTGCATTCCATTTTACGCAAAAGATATTTCTCACAAGAGCGGTGTTACGGCAGGGAAACAAACCACTAATTTGGAAAACGTTATTGGGCTTAACTCGTAGGTGTACAATTAAGGATATGGGCATTTTCATAATCCATTACATAAACTTAATTACCATTCACATAAAAAAGCTGGGCTATTTTTACCAGAACTTTCGGTCGAATAGAACCGATAAGGTTAAATTTCCCTCGAATTTGCTTGCTAAAGATTAGGTTTAATCGTGTTTGGGGAACGTAATAGCATTATAGGGAGTAATTTCATCGAAAAATTATATTATAATCAGTTAATTATCCTTAACACTCTCCCTTTTGAGAAGAATCCAACCGAGACACATCATCTTAAACGCATCATCGTTAAGTTAATACATTTAACACAAATCATCTTTAATATGTCGAATAAAGGTGTCGCCGGGGTTAAATTTAGCAATGTACGTAATACGCGCTCCAAACAATAACCTTCTAAAATTGGAAGAAAACGGCCGTTTGGGGGCTAATTAAAGATTAACTATTTTGGTTTCCTATAAATTTCATTTTAATAACCTATACTTACACCCCAAAATTTGAGCTACGGTTGCCATATCTAATGTAATTGTCTAAGAGCGGATTACACAATGTGGATAAGCTTATATGTTTGGTCAGGTTTATTATCAAAATGTATAACTTATCAAAATACATTTCTATACGTAATTTATTACGTAACAGTGTCTGTCTGTCGGTCCGACAGTAACGCAAAATGAGAGAAGCTGAAATAAATCTAAAACCTACACTGATGAATAAAATACTAAATTTTTTTATTCAGCGCTCGATCGTGACGTCATAATATTGTCGTAAATTTTTTCACGCGATTATTTCTACAAAAGCTTTATAGCGAATACTTCGTGGGACAATTATATTTTCTTTTTCCTCTAAATTTCCCCAAAACACACGTCAATGAATGTATTTCAGTCCCAATTAAAATTTTATCCAGATATAGTGTTGCTATTCCTTTTAATTTAAAATTATCTTGTCTATAAAGTAGATATATTAATTTCCTTTATATTCTTCCGTAAATTCAAAAGTAATTTACTTTATGGGGAAAGCTAGGGCACATTGGTACGCAATATTATATTTAATAGGCGAAAAAGTAGTTTAAAACTACAATATTTCGAAAACAAGATATATTATCAAAATAATTTTGAATTTTTGACCTTTCAGCGCGTAGAAAGTTACGGCGAATTAATACATATATACAAATAAAGGCGGTGGAAAAATAGTTCCGTGAAATTTGAAGTCGATTTTCATGGTTATATAATCGAGATACGGAACGAAACGAAACTAAGGAGAGAGAAATGAAAACTTTTAAAACCACGAGTAAACGATACGAAAATGATGACGAGTTTGGAAGGGGCACGCTCTCGTACGTCCTGCAATTTACAGATTAGGCTTAAAACGATTATTCTCAAAGGGACTCCGATTCAAATGTACGTACAACGAAGAGAAGGGATGATGATGGTAAAATCTAGATTTTAAAATAGGATTCGGCGAACGTACGAGCGAGGCCCTAACGACGCGACGACCTCGTAATTTTAAACCGAAAACTTGTGTAAAAGTCAAATCCTATTTAGAATACATTTTTTGACGTTTTATAAAAGCAAAGGGACAGTGGAAGGTAAAAAAAGATCTTTAGATTATTATTAAAGACACATTACGATGAATAAAAGATTAGGCGTCGTGAATAAACGACGACAATCTACAATTTTTGGAAAGAAAATACTTTTGGCTCTACTAGAATCGCTTGTTATGCAAAAAGATGTTTTAAATGAGAACTGCCTTTTAAAAAGATATTCTTTCCCATAGAGAAGCAACGTATAATACAAGAATGGTTGAGTTTCCACCCCTTTTGCTCCCCCCAATGATTGCACCCATATTTTGCCGCGATAAAGCACGTTTCACCGTCACTTTAAAGAGGACAAAACTAGGGGAGGATATGTTGTAATCAAAACTTTTCGCAACACCCTTCTTTTTGGAACAAAGAAATCGCTCAACGATTGCACGTGCATACACTATATATATACATGACCGAAGCAATGCCGCAGTAACCTTAACTCGGGGTTTCCCGCTCTTGAAACTCAAAACTACTCTGTTTATATATATAACGTCACATTTTTTTGGCGATACATAAGCGCTCGCGCTGCTCGAGATTTTGGCGGGGAAAAAGCGCGCGCTAAACAGACTGAAAATAAAAGGAAACGAGGACGTGGAGGCGCGGTCTGGTAACCGCCACGTGCTCCGGATGCTGCGCAACAGTCATACGATTCAAGCAGAGATTTCATTCCGTGTAAAATCTACGTTATGATTGAATAGCGGTATACATATATTTATATTCAAGTACAAGTCTCGAAAGGAAACATAAGCTACGGTCACGCTTGTTTTTCTTAATCGATTTGAAACGGTAAAATCAAATCGATATTCGAAACGTTATAAGCGTCTTGTGTTCACAAATTATCTTTATAAATCGATTTATCGTAGCTTCATTTATCGGTTGTTGAAACCGAATCGGTACGAAACTGGTTCCCGAAGCAGTTTCGAGAAATAGAATGAAGTCTATTTGATATAAAACGGTTTCATATTCACACGACTAAAGCGAAACGCTTTGAAGCGGTTTAAATCGATTCCAAGGCCTAGTATGAACGCGTCTATACAGAAACGAGAATCTCTAAATTCAAAGAAACTTTGGTATATAGTTAATCACACCAATAGAAACACATCTATACCGAGGTTTAGATGAGACTTTGTCTTTGAAATATTCGCGCGCGCTGCGATCTCCGATTGAATTTTCTCCTCTTATCCATCCCTCCCCAACATAATACTGATCCCGGAGACCGCACGCTCTTCATTCTAACACCCCAATAACTGGGGATGCGCTAGAAGTTAGGGGTAGCGAAGGAGAGTAGGGGAGAGTTTACTATTAAATGTATTACAACCGTCCCCCCGTTTTTCAAGAGTATATACCTACTTGCGTATGTTTGGAAGATGGAGAACCAGGGGTTAAAAAAGATTCAATGCCGCGGACATGTGGCTTTTACTCTTCGTAGGCACGGTTGATATTTTACAAATAAAAAAAAACTTCTCGTTAATTTTACAGGGGGAGAGAGATATTGCCGACGTATGGGTGCATAAACAACGTAACTAATATATCTTGCCTTCATTTATTTATTTATAAAATGGAGCGTATTTGATTTTTAAATTTTTAAAGTTTGGTTAAGTTTGAATGTAAGTAAAGTATAAAAATCGAGCCAATCAGATGTACCCAGCCGCTCACGTCTTAACCGTACCTGATATTAAAATATACATTGTGACGTCGTAACAATTCGCCATCTGGCGATGTATTTAAGAAACTCAATCGCGATAGCGCTGTTGAAGGTGGAAATAATGTGATTGGCCAGAATTAACTCTAGGCTGAAATTCAAACGTAATCCGACTTCATAATATAAATGAAGCACTAAAAAGTCATATATAATTCGTGCGCAGATTCTGAAAATATTATCAAACCCCGTTTCATTCTTAGCTCGTAGTTTTCCTTTAAAAATAACTTGTTCATTTATCTTCATACAAAATAAATTTTAATTACACTAAAAGCTAATTTTAAAATTTAAACAAACAAATTTAATATTTCTGCATTATTTTGCGTAAAGTATTTTGAGTTACGAGGTTCCAACACTCAAATAATTTCTCCCCTCCAAATTTTCAAAAAAAAAGAAACACCCAACCCCAAAGGTTAGAGGGAGCTCTCTTCAAAACGCCCCTACCAGAACTTGGCTTTTCGCTACCATGGAGAATTTTCTCCATGTCTGTACATATTAGATTTCATGTTTAATTTATACTACGGAGGAAGGCTGGAGGTCTGGTTTTATCAAGTGACTTTGTCACCATTTGTGTCGAAGGTCTAAATAGAGCATGAGAAATGACTCTGAGACTAAATTTTATATTCCATTGCCATGCCACCTTATTCTATTCCACTATATGGAGCCCGCAAGGGAGACATTGATACGTCAGAGGCTTATATCTCTCACCTCGGTGTCATCCCCCTTAGTGAGGGAGTTACAATATTCACCATTAAAAGTTCCCCCCATGACGTCAAGCTTTCTTTCCCCCTTGGCTTTTTGCTGTCTTCCTATATTCCATTTGGTCTTAATCGAAAATTGGTGGCAAGATGACTTTAAAACGCAACATCAGGGCACACATACCTTGTTCTTACGAGTAAAATTTCTCCGTTTCAAAGTATATAAGGGGGATATTTTTTAGGCTAAACACGTTATACACGCGCCACGGTGTAACTTGCGATGATTTGAAGCTGGGGGAATTCCCCCAGAACAGTCCGGGGTAAAAATCTGCCTTCATTCATTATATAAAAGCAACGGCTGGTATCGATGGCCTAAAACACAACGGAGGAGATATATTATTCCGCTCTATTGTATTTTGCCCATCCTCTCACCCAGTTCTAGTTTTTTTTTTATTTCGAGGCTGAGCAAGGAGCCATAGAGTTCAGATAATGCAGTATTATCAAGCCTATTTATAAATCAGCTGGGATTTTTTGTCCACCATGAGTGAATAATAAATCCTAGCGAGTAAACTAGGTGTTGGAATCAGTCAAGTGACTAGTATAGAACCTTGGACTTCTCACGCGTTTTTCTCACGTGATACGCTTTGCTTTTGTGCGGACTTTTTCACGAAAGTACTTAATCCAGAAAGTCCTACCTATAATTCGAAACTTATCATTCTACGTCATCACACGTACAAAAAAATTAAAATTTTCATTTTCATTTTGAAGTTTCTTAAAAACGCGCCAACCCAGAGGAGTAAAGTTTTGAATACCCCATTTGAAAAAAATGGTGAAAGCCTCAGTTAAAGTGCTTGCTAACTCATAGACGACATGGTTATTCATTCATGATCTCACATAGATAAAACGTTACTTCGATATTTATTGAAAATACGATATGAAATGGACTGCATCCAGTTGCAACTTTATAAGAAAAAATTGTAAAGAGGGGGGAAAAATTTATTTTTCATACATCTTTGTGTTTCTGATGTCTAGCCTATCCTCTATTTTCTATTCACGAAGAATTTGCTCTATTAGCAAACTATGGTTCATTAATACTCAATTTAAAACCTCATGAAGTTATATTGAAATCGTTCAGAATCAACTGATGATTTTTCACATAATTTCGAAGAAACAAATTTATGAAAACCCATATTTCAAATGGCATGTTGGAGATTTCACATACAATCTATATCGTCGAAAAAAGGAAGAAATTCTAGATAATATTTTTTTATGATAATGAAAATTGCAACTGTTCATTTTCAACTAATACATACGAAGAAACTTAGACGGAAACTAAACTTCAACAATATGGAAATTTGTGTTTTTTTTTTCTTTCTTTCTTTTTTCAAAAGGCACGTTTATATAAAGACCGGATCAGTTTCTATTACGTAAACTATAGGAAGTCTAGATACAGAAGTAAGGAACTGATTACGCCTCGCAACACCTTGTCGCGGGAAAATTGACAAATTCGGGTAAGAAAAAAACCCACTTCGAAGTATTGCGTTTATAATTTCCAGCTAAAAGAAATCCCTCAGACTAAACTATATAATCTCCATAATTGGGATAAACTTACGCACTTGCAAGGCGCTCTTCCAATCAACTCAACTTTGAAAATGAAGTCCTATTTTTCCATCGCGCTGATTTGTAAATATTAATCTATCACGTTTGAAAATAAATAATTTTAAACACGATTTCATTTTAGGTATTTGCGTTTCGGGAATCGTCGCCTGGACACCACTTTGTAAGTGAAATTCGGTTTGGATAGAGATCGGGGTTTGGACAAAATAATCCACAACTATCAGTTAATCAGTTAATCATAAAAAATAATCGGAAAATTATTCGCGATTACATTGGATTTATCAAGAATTTTTTTATGGTAAAAATATTACGTGTACAATAAATCTTTTTTTAGGGGATAAAAGTAGATTAAATAATAATTTTAAGTTAAATACTTCCCATATTTAGGGAGTTTTTAGGTTCTTTAGAAAATATTTTAAGAATGATCCCGATGTATCTTTAAGGCTAATCCCCTGCATCTTTAAGGAGGATTACCCCTTACAAGTACTACAGATCTTTGGGGAAAATCCCCCCACCCCCGAATCTTTAGAAATAATCCCTCGCATCTTTAGGGAGGTTTATAGAGTATTGCCGGAACGACATTATGTTCAATATTAACCACACAAAATGGGAAAGAATAAACACTCGAAATAATGGGTTGATTCATTTATATCCAGAAAATATCATTAAACGTTTTCAGAAGCCGATGAAACCCTCCTTTGAAGTCTATTACTCCCAGGTCTTGTCTACCCCTCTCTGTATGGGTTATTCTCAAAAGGCGCGATTCGTACGCCTCCTAACGGTAGATATTTTCGGAGCGGGAGTTCGTCGAGCGAATATCTCTAGCAGCCTTGGAGTTCGTCCAAAAACGTCGTCGTTTGTGGAGAGAGAGAATTTCCAATTTTCCGTAGACAGGGGGGATGAAGTAGGACCCCTTCTAACTGGTAAAATTGGGAATTTTACCCATACAGAGAGGAGCGCTATATGGAACATTGGAGTAGTAGACTTCAAAGGAGGGTTTCATCGGCTTCTGACGTTTTGTATGTGCTTTTAAAATGAATAAGAAAATAGTAATTAATATTGCAGATTGCCCGGAACAATATACGCAACATTACAACCTTGGAAAGGGTTGCCTGTCGAAATGTCGAGAGAAATGCCCAACCTACCCTCCTAGAGTTTGCACCGACGAATGTGTCGAGGGATGTCTATGTCAATGGGGATGGAACAGAGCCGAAAATGGAACATGCATAAAAACAGAAGCCTGTCCGGGTAATTAAGAAAAAAGGTTTTTCTCTCCAGGATTAGCAACTTTCGTAATCTTTATACAATTATAATAATATTTAACTATTTTTTTTTTCAGTTAACTGCCCAAGGTACAGCAGTTATAAATGCGGTTGTAACGATTCCTGTAACGAGAATATCCGATGCGTCAGATGCCAATACGATTGCTTTTGCAATGAAGGTTTCAAGAGAATTAACGGTGTTTGCGTTCCCCAAAACCGATGCAAATATATTAAGAATTAAATCATTATAATTAAATAATACATTGTATAAGAATATCAAATACGTTACGAAATAAAATTACGCATACTTTTAAATATTGTATTATGATATTTTTCATTGAATTCATAAGTAACATAATATCCATAAGGAAACATAATCTATAGCCTAACCAGGGTGAACACAACAAAAACCCAAAAGAAATATAGCACAACAGGAAGTTTTTCATCGATTTATATTAATAATTTTTTAATAAAATTACTGAAATTATAGAAAAATATAAGTTTCAAATATGAAGTAATAATAAAACTCACGCTTTTAAAATTGTGAAAACCGGCTTATTTCTGATTCTAAATCTAAACATAATCTATAGCCTAACCAGGGTGAACACAACAAAAACCCGAAATAAATATAGCACAACAGGAAGTTTTTCATCGATTTATATTAATAATTTTTTAATAAAATTATTACTGAAATTATAGAAAAATATAAGTTTCAAATATGAAGTAATAATAAAACTCACGCTTTTAAAATTGTGAAAACCGGCTTATTTCTGATTCTAAATCTAAACAGAGTGAAAATGACACTTGACCCAAGTTCCTAAAACCTTTTCACTTCATTTTTGTAGATTTTAAGCGTCACATGTTAAAAACCCGCAAATACGAAAGAAGTCTTTAAAAATAGGAAAACATAGGAAAAACGTCGAAATAAATAGGAACTTATAGGAAAACATTGAAATTATATAAGAAAGATTCTAAAATATAGGAAACTATATTAACTATATATACATAGTTTTCAGTAAAGGGGCAAAAGATAATTCCACCCCTCTTACCCAGCTTTGCTTTCATTCCCAGTTTGCCAGGAGCTTGTGAGTGCAGTTCAGAACAGATCAGTTTCAAAACTGAACTCTAGCCTTTCCCTCTGCACTCACAAGTGGTTGGCAACATGGGGGGAACGGCACTTACCCCCTTTAGTGAAAACTATGTATTATTTAACTAACTCTGCTAACAGAAAATATAGCCTAACACGATGGAGTTCTTCGCACGGATTTTCAATCCCTCTCTAATAACGTGTTTTGATTTTAGCTATAGATGATAAACGTGTTTGTTTGTTTATAATTAAATACAGGATCAGCTACAAATTTCATTACACGTACTAGGAAATGAAAGCCTATAACAAAACAACGGGGGACTGAATACGTGACGCAACACCTTGCGATTATAATTGACACGCGCCGAGAAATAAAATCTGGTAGAAAAACCCATTGCGAAGTATTTCACGAAATGACAGACACAACTTCCAGCTAAAAGAGGCCCCCTCAAAACAAGACTATATAATCTCGACAATTGGGATAAACTTATTCACTTTACACACCGCTCTTCGAATCAACGAAACTCGAAAAAAAAAGAAAAATGAAGTCGTATTTTTGCATCGCTCTGCTTTGTAAATATTAATTTATCTCGTTAGAAAAAAAAAAGTTGATTTTAAATATGATTTCATTTCAGGTATTTGCGTTTCGGGAATCATCGCATCTACACCACTTTGTAAGTAATTTAATGAGCTTTTCTATTACGGTATCTAATTAATTAATTAAGTTGTTAACTTTAATTCACGACCACGACATATGTGGAAGTATACCGAGCACGTACTTTAGCCCCCTATCTTCGAAATTAAATTATGATCTATTTGATCAAATAATCCACATATAATTAAAGTTTCTACGAGGGGCCGTTTACTTTACGTAATCGGTGTACAAAATTCGACTATACTTTAGTGATTACTATTAAAGCTGTTTAAATAAATCATTTATATGAAAGATTATCCAGTTTATAAATGGATTAAAAAGGGAATAGTACGTCAGAAAGTTCTGATAAAAAGTTTATTTAATAACAGTTTCGTAAATTAATTAATAATATTCTAAGATATTACACTTAAAATAAAATTCCATGATATTCCAAGACATTATCTCTGAACTCAAATTTTTGGCATAGAATAAAAAGGACCCATATTTTAAGAGGATGATAATGCACTCAAAATAAATAAATTTAATATTAAATTTATTCCAGTTTGCGCGGAACAATATACCCAACATTATAACCTTGGAGAGGGCTGCCTGTCGAAATGTCGAGAGAAATGCCCCACTTATCCTCCTAGAATATGCACCGACGAATGTGTCGAGGGATGTCTATGTCAATGGGGATGGAACAGAGCAGAAAATGGAACATGCATCAAAACAGAAGCCTGCCCAGGTAAGATAGCTTGGTTTTTTCTCCCAAAAGAGTGGCTACTTGTCTTTTAGGGTTTGATAAAAATATCCATATTTTTCCTCCTTGTAACCTTTATAAAATTTGTCCCAAGTATTGAAAATAATATTTTTTTAACATTTTTTCAGTTAACTGCCCAAGATACAGCAGCTATAAATGCGGTTGTAACGATTCTTGTACTGACTACCGTATTCGATGTGTCAAATGCCAATACGATTGCTTTTGCAATGAAGGATTCAAGAGAATTAACGGCGTTTGCGTCCCCCAAAATCAATGCAAATAGGATTAAATTAAGAATTAAACCATTATAATTAACTAATATTTACATTGTATGAGAATATCAAGTACTTTACGAATTAAATAACATATACTCTTAAATATTGTTTTATATAATAAATATGAAAATTAATAAAAAGAACCCTAGTTTTTGTGTATTTTCTAGCTACAGCAAAGATTTTTATGGTAGGCTAGTCCTTATACGCGGAGTTTATGATATCTCCATCATGAATCCAGCTAAGCCTATTTTAAATTTATTTCTAGTTTAATAAAAAAAATATTGTTGGATTTGGCCTATTTAAACAATTATCCCTTCTAATAAAGGTCTCTGATGAACTAAATAGGTTGCACATATAAGATGATTTAATTAACCTAATTACGAGTTTCAAATGTATCCATGAAAAAAAAAAATGTTTTATCATATAAAATTATAATTTCTCAGATTTTTTCAAATAATTAAAAATTTTCCCCAAGTTTATTCTTTTTTTTTTAATTAAAATGAATAGTTTTAATATTTCCAAGTTTTCCTAGCTTTTATTCATGACAGTACAAAGCCCAGATAATAATTATCTCGAGGCCTAGTAACAGTACTGAACAGGTGTTATAATTTCCCGCGATTACAATTTTAAAAGTATCGAAAAGATTGAAATTATCGACAAATCTGTCAAAAAACCCATTGCCCAAATAACAGACACGAGATTATTTCCAGCTAAAGAGGCCCCTCAAACTGGGCTATATAATCTCGATAATTCGGTTAAACTTTCTCTTTCTGCACGCCGCTCTTCGAATCAACTAAACTTACAAAATGAAGTTCTATTTTTGCGTCGCTCTGCTTTGTAAATATTAATTTAGCCCGTTCAAAAGAATTTTTAATTTAGATATTTGATTTCATTTTAGGTATTTGCGTTGCTGGAATCGTCGACTCTACACCAGGTAAGTACAAGTGCATGTTTTCATATTAAATATTAGCCTATTATAATAAAAAAAGGTAATGTGGTTGGATTATAGTATAAGGTAATCAAAGAGCAAAACCAAGTACACCAATCGATAGAGTGTTAAATATAGGCCTAAAACAAGAGCCGTTTTTTGGATTTTCAATTATAATCACGTTTAAATTTATTTTAAAAAAGTTAAATCTACGAAATTTTTCAAATTTCTATTCTAAAATCGCATATATTTCCTAACCTAATCTATTGGTGAAAATCAAAAAACGTGGCGGTTATTTTAAAGCTAATTTTAACATGGTCATATCGAATGGTGTACTTGTTTTTGCTCTACAGTGATTAATAAAATCCCAGTTTTCGAAAAAACTTATAATTATTTTATATTTTCTATGATATACCATAAATATATATATTTATAACGATCAGTCTAAAGACGTCACTCAAATTTCATTTGAAACTCGTGAATAATTTGTGACAGCATCATTTTAATTATGTTTTAGTCGGATGGCCATAAAGATAGTAATATAATTTTTCTATTTTTTTAGTCAAATGCCCGAGTAACAGCAATTTTCGATGCGATTGCGACGACTCTTGCGACCCTTTTATCAGATGTATCAGATGCGAAGAAAGATGCTTTTGTGATGAAGGATTCAAGAGAATTGACGGCGTTTGTGTCACTCAAAATCAATGTTTAAATATGGACAACATTGAATATTAAAATACTATTGTTTTATAACCATTACTTTGATGGAAGTCCGTAGTAATAACTAAGTATTTCAATGCCCGAATTCTCCAGGAATAAATTCTAGCTCCAAATTCATTTCATTATGATAATCTATTGAATTATTATCAGAAGTTGATGAAACCCTCCTTTGAAGTCTACTACTCTAATGTTCGATATAGCGCTCCTCTCTGTATGGGTAAAATTCCCAATTTTACGAGATCGGAGGGGTCCTACTTCATTCCCCCTGTCTACGGAAAATTAGAAATTCTCTCTCCACAAACGACGACGTTTTTTTTTGACGAACTCCAAGGCTGCTAGAGATATTCGCTCGACGAACTCCCGCTCCGAAAATATCTACCGTTAGGTGGCGTACGAATCGCGGTTTTTGAAACTAACCCATACAGAGAGGGGTTGACAAGACCAGGGAGTAATAGACTTCAAAGGAGGGTTTCATCGGCTTCTGTTATTATTAAAACTTTAAAGTGTGTGTAAGTCAGGTGAGTTTGGTGATTAATTAGATTAAAAGCGCTATTTATTATAAATTATTTTCAATTCTCCCTAAAAAAATATAAAATTATATTATACAACGTACGTACGCATTCTCTAGGTGGTTTCATATAAATATCGCGAATCAAAAGATTCAAAGGTAGTAGGAAACTTTTTTAATTAATTAAATGTCATATTCATTTAAAATTAATGAAGGAAAAGTATAATAAAGGAAAGAGAGAAAGAGCGCAAAGCTGAATGACACGGAATGGATTCGCGGAAATTATATTCTCACGGGGTGTATACTAAACCGAATCTATCATTCATTACAAAAAGGAGAACACCATCAAGACACGAAACTTTCATTTCAACCGGAGTATTCATCGTATTATTCATACTTGTAGAAGATAAAATCTTATAGGACAAGTCTCGCTAAAAATTCTACATTTTGTTTACCATCCTACATAGAAATAGATTCCAAATTATGATCGTTAAATAATTATTAAAAAATAAAGTTGGTAAAAGAAGATAATTTTTCTTGTGACGTCAAACGCGTGACACGTGCTGACATTCAATTTTTAAGTCACACTTCCCTTTAATGAGACGCACGGGGGGGGGGGCATTACTGGGCGCCCCTAAACTAAGTTTTTTGGTAATTGTTCAGGTGAAAGGATCTAAAATTGGGCAACCCTTTAGTCTCCAAACTGGAGCGTTTTGCTACGTGTCGAATCGGTTTCAAAAACTGGTTCCCGAAGCAGTTTCGAGAAATCGGTTCAAATCGATTCAACTCCAGCGAAACGTTTTGAAATGGTTCGAATCCACTTTAAGGCCAAGTATAAATAGCTAGCATAGCTAGTTTCAATGTACAACGCGTGGAAATTAGTTCTAAGTGATTTTAATTTTAATTATAAAAATAAGACTTGTCCTTTGTTTAAGTATATAGTTGTGATTTATACTCTTGTTCAAGAGAAAGTGTAGCGACTACCTTTTCTTTACGAAGTTTAACACGGTGTATAAATCCGCCTCAGCGTTTCTGATTTGAACAAAAGTATTAAATAGTTTGGTAGGCTGTGAAAGGTTCATGTGAGACATCTAGGACGTTAGAGAAAGAGCAAGAGGTGCTCTCGTATCTTCTCTTGGAAAAGGCGTGGTCAGTTTTGACTCAACCCTTGACTCACAACACACCTAAGCTGGTCAACTGGAACCCCCAGGGTCTGGTATAGAGTTCATTAAAATTTAACACTCTTTCTTTTGCCTTCTTTTTTTCAGCTTATAAACCTTTTTGGTTTTTGCTAGAAAGTTAGGAAATTCTGACCAAGGATACATACAAAGTTAACCTAAAAATACTGCAAAATCCAGGTAACTGAATAGTGAAGGGATACTCGAGTTATCCGACAACCATTATACCAGAAACCTTTTTACCATCAAATTAAAAAAGGATAGATTTAATTTCATTCATTAGCGCGTTAGGTAACTACGGTCCTGGTGGAATTAAAATTATTCACTAGGGGTCTATCGCCATCAAATTTGATTTAAAGCTAAGCCTAATTTAGGACTATTTCCGTTTGAAAGTAAAGAAGGTTGGATTCGTGCATTTTTGGCGGGAACGTTGCCATGGTTACACTCTGATAGAGTGGACACCTATTAGAGCGCGCGAGAATCTTTAATTGGATGTAAACGGGGTTTTAATGTTGATTGGGCATTTAATTGTCTTGAATTTAAATAGTTTTGGAGTTTATTAATTTTGATAGATAAATATTAATATTTCGAGCTAACATATATTTGGAGATTTGTTTCAAATAACCTGATCTAAATCTAAATTAACAAGAATTGGACATTTTGTAAACCATTAAGCCTTGGTCAAGGGATTTATCCATAACTAGGCTCTACTGTTATCTATCGCGATACAATTTGACAACAAAATACTAAGTTGTTAGGCGGATAACGAGGCGTACATAATGATGTACTACGAATCACAATTTAAGTGTAATATCTATTTAAGTTAATTATGGTAAAATATAATAAACAATGCAGCGCAATAATTAAATCTTGCGAAATTTAGTATCAAGAGTTACCACAGTTTTGTACTAAATAAAGAAAAGACTGTCAAAAAACAAGAAAAAAGGTGGCTTAAAATCCTTGTAAGTAATAATTTATCTCGTTCAAAAGCTCAGAAGCAATAGAGTAAAGGCATAACGCCTTTATCATCTTTAATACCTTCTATCCATTTACCTAAAATTTCATTTCATAGGCTCATCTTTTGTGGAACCATTGTCCGGACTTCAGGGTGGGTCTCCAATATAAAATCTTGTCAGAATATGTCCAGATCCGCCTTACGTCATTTTTTATAAGCCCCTTATTCAAGGTTTTTTTTTCCTAACCTATTTCTCCTACTAGTTCCCCCTCAACCCACCCTTCCATATTATATTTCGACACGGAGACTAACTCTGAAAAGGGAGGTCACCCCCGTAAATAAATTATAAGATTAATTTTTGTAATTTAAAAAGATGAGATTTTAAAACAAGAAAAAAAAAATTCGGGAAAAAAAAAGTCAAATTTTGTAACGCTTCAGTGATGGCCGGGAAAGAAAATGTGATCCAATTAAATTTAAATTAAATAAATCTGAAATTAATGTTTGTCAAAGGAGCATTCGCAAAAAAAGAATGATAAAATTTGACTAAAACAATTTAATTTCTAATTTTTTCATTTTTCTTCTTCTAATATTGACCTCGCGAGTTACTGTTACGAGTTAGTAACGTACAGAGCCTGTAGAATCAACTGTATTCAAATTATTAATTAAAGACGTAATTAACATCACCAAAGGAGTTTCTTTTGAGGGGATTGTGTGTTAGGAGAGTTAGGTTTCATCCTCCATTTAAGTACTTTTACGAAAGAGACCGCGCAAAAGAAACCTCATCAATCGAAAAAAGAAAATAATATATATTTCTGACATTTTTATTTTTTAAGTTTATTAATACTCGTCAACCCAGAGAAGTAAAATATGAATGCGTGTTTTTAAAAGTACGAAAAAAAAAAGATGATTACAGTCTCACTTTAACTGAAAGGGTTATATTTCAAGATACAAGTGACGAGAGACATGAAAGAGTCCTTCAAACCAATTTTATCATCAAGTTTCAAACCTATAATCATCATTTCTAAGTCTCTTTATAAACCTAACCTGGATAAACTCTGACCATAGATTGAAGTCGAATCTTTTGGTAAAAGCTTTTTAGAACCATTCTAAAATCAATCGCATTCTTCCGAGACAAAAATTTCTATTAAAAAAGCCCGCTCCATCCATTCAGAAAAAGGTTCCTTAAAACATTGCAACTAACTATACAAGAAATTCTATCATGTTACGTCAAAAGACACTCTATAAAGGCAACCTAACATTTTTTTACACAAGTTCGAATTTCGAATTAAATACCGAATTCTATAAAAATATATTTTCCCAATCTAATTTCAGTTTAAATTCAAACTAAAGATAGAAGGCTGGTTTCGTTTATATTTCGCTACGGAGTAATAATGATACGTTCTATTGTGATCGTATTGGTATAATCGATGAAAGGTTAGAGCGACAATTTTGGGTCATTCCGCTTTGTTTTGCCGCCATGAAACGGCTACAATGTAAAGGCAATAAGTGCATTAGATATAGCTTGTTTCGGGATATATACTAACAGAGCAAAGGACTTCCCCCACTTAACTACGATGCGTTTCATTGGGAGATTTCTAACGAGACTAAACTCTGATGATTATTGGGGAGGGAAACAAAATAGGCGAGTTAGATGCAAATGCTGTTTTGTCCGCATACAATCAGGGATTCATAGAATTAGTTTTAAAGTGAGACTTAGAGAAAGGAGCTAGCCACTTCATCGAAAAATGTACAAATGATTTCTGAACTGTGTTTTCTTACAAATTCCTCGTTTTTTTTTCTGAATTCTAATATTTCCTTGATTTACGATATTTCTTCTGATTTTTAATAAATTTTCAATTTCTTCCGATTTCTAATATATCGCCAATTTCTTCCGGTTTCTAATATATCGGCAATTTTATCCGATTTCTAATATATCGCCAATTTCTTCCGATTTCTAATATATCGCCAATTTCTTCCGATTTCAAATATATCGCCAATTTCTTCCGGTTTCTAATATATCGCCAATTTTATCCGATTTCTAATACATCGCCAATTTCTTCGGGTTTCTAATATATCCCCAATTTCTTCCGATTTCTAATATATCCCCAATTTCTTCCGATTTCTAATATATCCCCAATTTCTTCTGATTGTTAAACATAATCTCCCACTCCCTAATCTCGAAAACAAACAAAAAATTCAACTCGATCGGCGAGTGTTTTGAAATTCATTGAAGTATTCAACAACCGGAGTTTGCAACAAAGTTTATCATAAATCATGTAAGCTTTCCGTGTGTGTTTTAGCGTTCCTCTTACGGACAGACAGACGTATCTAAGCTACGTTCACACAAGACACTTTGGAACCGTTTTCAAACAGTTTCGGATGTTCAAATCGATTTTACAAGCTAAAAATATAAGTTTTGGACAATGTATCTCTATAATTGACCCAAAATGTTCCATTTTAACCTTTACAAAACGGTTAAAAACGGTTTCAAAGTCACTATCTAGTGTAAACGCTGCTGTAGAGAATTCGTCAGACCACTTTCCCAAAATAAAGCATTATCACTCTACCTTAAAATGACACAAAAGTTAGTTTAAACGCGCTTTGCATTCTCCGAATGGGACGAACTATACAACGTTACTATGTAAGCTATAATCAGGCATCCCAGCAAATGGTATTAAGTGAAGCAATTGGCTTAAAATGACCGCTGGTCTTTTCGATTGGTAAGAGCGATGATTACCAAGGTAAATGGGACTCCATTTAGGTCTAATTCGAGTAGAGAGCTTTGATGAGGCATTTTAGTTAGAGTAGACTAGGGACAAGCAATTTGGTATCTAAAAGCCCTAGACTAAACATAGATTCCGGCCAAATTACATTATTAAAGGTCGCTTCAAAATTAAAGCTATAAAAGGTTTACCTTATCATTTATGGCTTATATTTTCGTGTGGTACCACTTTTTTTAATCAATTTACATTTCATAGATATATTATTTTGCAACTGATAATTTAAAAAAAAAACATCTTAAGTAAGACAATAGCACGATATTTTTAGTTTAAAGTGAGGCTGGAACTGTTTTATCGATGAACAATGGATTTTTTTTTAGTTTTTTCAAACTATTTCCTGTATTCCAAAATATAAATCACTGTATTGACAAGTTTTTAAGAAACTTCATAATTAAAATGTCAAAGTTCATTAGAATTATGACGTTTTTGGAAAGTAATTAACGATAAGTTTCGAATGAAAGATAAGACTTAAGTACCTTGTGAAAACGTTCATATCACGTGATAAAACGCGCGAGAATTGACTGTAGCCTCTTAAATAGACACGCGACCATAATGATGACGTAATATATAATGAAATTGTGGTAATTCTAAAGTTGACCCCTAAAATTTCCATTATGACCTTTACAAAACGGTTAAAAATGGTTTCATATTTTCTTGGAATGATATTTAAGCTCAGCGAATCTAGTTCGCGACTGTGATTAAATTAATTAAACAAGAAATTACCGCGAAATTACACGAAGTTTGATAAAAGTTTTTAACCATAACAGTATAGGGCCTAAATCAATTAAAATTATCTTCACGGGAATCAATTGAATCCTATAATGCAAGCGAGAGTTGTTTTTCTGACATAAAGCTAGTCATTTAAACGTTATAACCCGGGGAGGAGGGTTGACCTATTATTATTTTCAACAGCTCTAGTAACAGTTATAAAAAAAAGGTCGTGCAATATTAGTTTTTTTCTTTTCGTTTACGGGGAAATTGGGGAATAGTTAGAGATTTAACGATATTCGGAAATCGTAATTTGCTCCTATTCAGACGCTCCATCCCGAGGACAAAGGCGAGAGGTGGTGGCGGCAGGCGCAACCATACCGCAGATGTTTTCATTCTGACGTCATGATAATATTAAAAAGTAATTCTCCCGCATTTTTTTTAAGGACCTATTATACGGTATGGTTACGAAGAGGGCCAGTTCCACTTCTCGAGGGGAAAGTTACTCGTTGAAAGAGAAATATTAATATTAATATCTTAAAGGCAGACGTTCAGAAAACTAATTTTAGTTTAAATCATTCGAAATTACATTTCAAAATATTTAATAAGCGTGTGGGCTCCTGATATTACCAAGAATTCGTTCGTTCTCCTAGGAATTGAACACTGCTTAACCCTGAGCGCTGTCTTTTCTGACGCGCATACTTGTGAAACCTTGGGTCCAATTTTAAAGGAATAAACCAATTCTAGGTGCTTTTTTTAGATTAAAAGCTAAGAAACTTTAGTCAGTTTATCGGAGTCATAATCCAAACTTTTCCTATTAACTGTAAATACTTTAACACATTTTTTACGCTTCTAATCGACTAAAAAACTTTTTAACTGCTCTTAACCATCCCTTTAAATAATCCTTCCATTACTCTTTGTGTTTTTCATTTTATTAACAGAATAGAACTAGATTTAATCCTTTGTCAATTGAGATAAATATTACATCATTAAACGAATGACAGTCACAATTGATTGTCAAGGAGAATTTTAAATAACATTTCATTCTAATTTCTCCACGTTTACAGATCTACTCTACCAGTTATTACTTGTCAGAATTATAATTAGAGAATAAGCTAACCTAACTTTGATTGTAATGAAATATCGAATTGGAAATGACTATAAATGAATATAAAGCCTTATTGACATATGACGCAATCGACACGCAATCGGTTAGATTACGCAGGCTCTCGTGATAAGGAAAACCGACACCGTAGAAACAACAGAATTATTTTAGACATCATTTTCCAAAGAAATTAAATAAGGGAAAGATGTTTGTTAAAAGCGCCGTCGTTGGATTACTAATTTTTACCTTCGTCGCCCTCAGTTATGGCAACGTGGGAACTTACACTTGCAAAAGTAAGATATTTTTTTCAGACGGTCGTGTCAAATATGCACATATCTAGGAAAATGGGAAGTTATCTTGTAGGAATGAGGTTGGGGAACTAAAAAGTGTTGTCAACCAAGAGTCTCAAAAGGAAAAGTTTGACGCGCAGCTTTTAAACATTCCCGTAGACTTTATAATAGGTTAAATTGAAAATTTTTAAGTGTTTAAGTTAAAAGTAAGTATTAAGGCACCTTTAAAGTGAGAATGCAATCTATTTAGGCCTAATTCACCAGTAAAAAAGTTTACAAGCCCATGTTAAAATTTGCACGAAAAATAGGCTTAGCTGGATTCATGGAGATCCTGAATTTATTCGTATTCGAATGTTATTGGAAGTTACCTTATTGACGGGTCTTTGCTGATTGGTCGCTGACCTATCAATGCAAGAAATTCAGTATCTCCATGAATCCAGCTAAGCCTATTTTCCGGGTAAGTTTTAAATTGACTTCAAGTTTAATATTGCTTTGTATTTTTTTACTGATGTATAATTAGGCCTATTTAAATGATAAATCGATAAACATATAAGGTTGCATTCTCCCTTGAAAGATGATTGTTCAGAAACCTTAACATCCCGTTGTTCTTAGTACATGGTTGTAAAAATATTTTCCAAATAGAAAACTGAATAAATATTAATACTAATTCCAACGCGTTTCCAGTTTTGTTGACGAATGAAACTCTTTTGGAACAAGTGTTAGAATGCAACAAGGGTCTGCCATCCAGGGTAACAAATCATTGTCAAATTTAATCAATTGGTTTAATACGAAATAATTAATTATACGGAGATCAAAATTAGATATTCATTGCTGCCGAAGAATGTAGGATTAAGGTGGCGAAGGGGAGATCATACGAGGATATTGTTAAATTACAATGCACCGAACCCCTTTTCACTCTCGAGGTAAGTGGGCCGTAGAGAGATTAACAAGATGCCCTATATGAGATCGTGTAAAACGTCTGGATATCGTCAGAATAAGTCCGAAATTATAACACGTTATACCCTATGAAGAGAAATTTATACCCAATATCTTAGACCAATAATGGAAGGACTGTGGGTTGACACTTTTTCTAATATGTCTCCTAATTTCTTCACCCTCTCGATTTAGGGAAGTTTTTGAGATTGAGATTGAGAAAAATTGAGATTGAGAAAAATTGAGATTGAGAAAAATTGAGATTGAGAAAAATTGAGATTGAGAAAAATTGAGATTGAGAAAAATTGAGATTGAGAAAAATTGAGATTGAGAAAAATTGAGATTGAGAAAAATTGAGATTGAGAAACATTGAGATTGAGAAAAATTGAGATTGAGAAAAATTGAGATTGAGAAAAATTGAGATTGAGAAAAATTGAGATTGAGAAAAATTGAGATTGAGAAAAATTGAGATTGAGAAAAATTGAGATTGAGAAAAATTGAGATTGAGAAAAATTGAGATTGAGAAAAATTGAGATTGAGAAAAATTGAGATTGAGAAAAATTGAGATTGAGAAAAATTGAGATTGAGAAAAATTGAGATTGAGAAAAATTGAGATTGAGAAAAATTGAGATTGAGAAAAATTGAGATTGAGAAAAATTGAGATTGAGAAAAATTGAGATTGAGAAAAATTGAGATTGAGAAAAATTGAGATTATGAAAAATAACGTTTAAAACCTGCAGATATTTACGTACAAATAGTATTTAATTCGACTATTTAATTACTGATTTATTTTTATGCAGTATGCCGAATGTCAGAACGCTTATTTGACACTCCACGGAGTAAGTGATAAATTAAATTAATTCAAAATTAATTACGAGTATATCGTAATAATATAAATTAATCGACATTTTAGGGAGCTATGACTGACGCCGAATCTAGAGTAATGCTGCAATATCAGGTAAAATTATTATATATAACTAGATTTACTTCTAGTAAACACGCAACCTGACTCGTTTCGGGCCTTGTCAAATTGACCTCGCTCCAAGCTAGCGAATTTAATCTTTAGAAATTGAAGAAAAAAAATAGCTACTCTGTTTTTACCTTTTCATTTCTATGTGCTCCAATCATTTTATTATCCAACGAAGAAAACATCTTCTAAATTGGTCCAAAATGGTTCAAATTTGAAAATTCCTTCAGAATTCAACAAAATAGACCAAATAAAAAAAATGACTAGAGATGCTTTCGCACTTCAGACTTCGAAACCGTTTTTAAAGGTTTGGGAAAGGTCAAATTATAAAATTTTGGGGTTACCCGTGTATACCTTTGATCAAGAAAGCAAATTAATATCTTGAAAAATCGATTTGACCATTAAAAACGGCTTGAAAACGGTTTCAAAGTCCCAAGTGTGAACGTAGCTAAAGTGGACCCGAAGGAGTATTTTCATTTGAGCGCGATTTTGTTGAATTGAAGTATATTTATTTGGTCGAATTTTGAATGAAATTTTCAAATTTGGACCTTTTTTTGACCATATTAATAATTTTTTCCTCATTGGAGCACAATGAAATGAAAATTAAAACGAATGCGAAACGAATACCAAATCGAATACTCGTAATTCGAACTAGTAACTTAACTGAAAACTTGCCCAACCTTAAATTGAATTAAAATTTTGTAAATAGCCAGTTAGTTGCGACTCTCGGAAATTCAGAGTTTTTAATAATTTTCCCATAAATAAGTTTATTCTTAAACTAAATTTTTATCTACGATAAGAGCTTTTTCAGCAAGTAATGAGATAAAATAAGTAATAGATAATTAATTTCATTAAATTTAAAGCTATGCCAACTCAAAGCAATTCTGCAAGCGACAGAAAATTACGCTAATAACATCGTAGAAGAAATTGAAATAGTGGAGCAACACGAAATTCCGCAAGATTTAAAACAAATTTAATTAACAAAATATAAACTGATGTCGTAATAAAAAAAATGTACCTTTTCTATCAAACTTAAGTTTACGCTTTATAAGTAAGATCAAAGAAATGTATTTTGTTGGATCTTAAACTTCAAGCCATACTTGAAAAAAATAAAATAAAATAAACACATTTTATCTTCAATCCCCTTGATGTTTTCAAAATTGGGAAAAGCGGCTCAAGAGGCTCATTTTTAAAAATATACTTTAGAGTCGAGTTAAAATGTATACGTTTTCTCCTAAGAGTTTTCGTCGAATCAACAGCCAGACAGCTTTAGGAAAAACAAGATGGTCTACTCCGTAAGAAAGTCACACCTCGAAAGTTTTTTTTAATATTCTGTAGTTTAGAACTTCACCCTTTAGTATGAATATTTGAAAACGTTTTAGAGTTTTTAAAATTGTTTTACGTTTTGCAAATTTAGTAAAAAAAAAAAATTAATTAAGGACCTCTTTCCTAAATCGCGCTAAGCCTAATCCCGTTATTTACGGTCTGTCCGCTTTGGCTGGTGTAGAGACCTTCGTATGGGATGAAACGTATAAGCAAAACAACACGAAATTGGGGTGGAACTAAAACGGTTGTTGATTAAAGATTACTGCATCATTGCTTCCACTACATCATCATCCTACATCACACACAACACCCCCGAAAATATGAGACCCTACACCACCCCTTGGTAGGGGGAGGTATGACTAAAATACGACTCAAAGAAAAGCATTTTTTCTTGTCAAACAGTTTGAAACAAAAACAAAGGGGTTAAAATAGAGGAAAATAAAAATAAAACTTTCTTATGTATGTTTAGTTCCTTTGGTTAAAAAGCATGCTTACAGAAGTTACAGTTCTATACGTACAAAACGCTGGAAGAACACGGTTCAACCATGTCGAGAGTAAAGGGATAATGAAGAGTAATAACATTTTTCAAATTGAATAGGAGCGTTAAAATATGCATATAAAATTAAACTTATCAAATACCTATACTTAATTTACAGTTAATTAAAAAGTCGAAATTTAAATCGATTCTAAAAAGCTTTAACAACACTTTTTTTATAAGGACATGGCACACTTTCTACGGTCTTTGGCTTTCTACGTATTTCCTATAAATTGAAATATATTGTTAAGCTTAGTTAAAGGAGCAAAATTGTCCATGGGCACTTTTCCCTAGCTCCAACGGATTGTCCATTATCGATGGTTAAAGTTTGGACACCCGTAGTTAAGTCTGGGAGTTTCCATACCAAAAATCCTAATTAAGCCTAACCACTCTATTAAATGTTGCCAAGTTGGTAACGCGCTAGCTTGATGATTACGGACACCCGAGTTCGATTCCCAGAAGAACCTTTGTTTTATTATTTTAGTGTAGTGAATATTTGTTTTATTTGGGCAAACTTATACCCATATTCGTTGTAAACGCTTTTATAGGTAATATGCCTATTTGCATTATTATTTAGGAATTTATAATTTAAAATGTTTCAATATGACATAAATCATTTAGTACTTAACACTAAAATAAAATAAAAAAAAGTTCCTCGGGGAATCGAACTCAGGTCGCCGCAATCACCATCCTAGCGCGTTACCAACTTGGCAACTTCTAATCGAATAACTAGGCTTAATTAGGATTTTAGTTTCATGACCAAAAAATGATACGCAAAATTCCAGACCCAACTACTTTAACCATCGATGCTGGACAATCCGTTAGAGCTAAGGAAAACTTTCCCTGGACAATTTTGCTTCTTTAACTAAACTTAACTTAATCCGTAGAAATTCAAAGCCCATAGAAAGTGTGCCAAGTCCTTTGAATGATTTTCCTAAGTAAACATACATTTTTAAAGCTTATCTTTATTTGCCAATTTTGAGATTAAACTCCGTTACCCAATGGAAATCTACTATCCTCAGGATTAAAATTAAGCGCACTCCAGTACTTTTAGCTACAAAGTATATGATAAGGGTACCATAGTCGAACGCTGCAATATCTGAGTTTTAAACTGCCTTTGAAGTATATTTGAAGCCTTTCATACACGGGATCGTGCCACATCACCTAAATTTAAAACCTAACGCTTCCTCATGCCAAATGCCATATTTCACGACAATTTCCGTTACTTCAAATCAATCGGGTCACGTTTAAACGCCCGTGTTCGGAGACTTCAACCAAAATTGATCAAAAAGAATCAAAATATATCTTTATAAAATTGGATAACATATATATATACTATAGAGAGAGAAAAGGTTAATTTGACGAGACTATACAATTGCCTCTTTGACATTTTGCCGCCGTACCTAGATATAAGAAAAAAGCTATAGGAATCTTTATCATGGATAAGGGACTGATTTATTTTTTTTACCGGAGTCGCTATACGGAACCCTGTGTTCTTGTTCATTGTTTTTCCTGGTAAAAGAGACGCTTAGTACCGGCCGAGTGAAAGGGTTAGTTGCACCTATACTTATTGGCAAAACGCTATATACCTCCCAACAAACATTAACCCACCTAAACGAAATCGGATTCGTAATACAAATCATCACTAGCTACGGTCACACTAGCATTTCTTAATCGAATAGAAAAAGTAAAATCAAACCTATATTCAAATCGCCACGTCCTCACACATTATCATTATATATCGATTTATCGTAGCTTCATCTATCGGTTGTTGAAACCGAATCTGTATGAAACTGGTTCCCGAAGCAGTTTCGAGAAATCGAATCAAATCGATTAGAGGAAAGACGGTTTCCCGTTCACACGACTCTGGCAAATCGTTTTTAAACGGTTTAAATCGATTCCAAGGCCTAGTATGAACGCGGCTTGTCTTTCGGGTTATCTCGTCCCTTTGTAACGTTTAGATTAGGATAGCTAATCCCTCTAACAAGCACTACACCAAACTAGACGTACAAACTACAGGCTGGTTAGGTTACCGTTATGGTAAGCTAAAAGATACACGGATTGTTTACTAACTCAACTAAATCCCAATTATGATTCCTAAATAGTTTTGGGGTCGCAACTTTATCTGGGCTCGTAAGTAATGTAATATATCAATGCCAAGAAATTCTCAACCTATTTATAATAACGAATAAATTCATCAACGATAAAGGTATGTATTTAATAGTGGTGCAACAGTCCCTTTAAAACAACGAGGTTAAAAGCAATCGAAATCTCTTTTAATCCGGACCAATGAAAGAAAGGAGGCGGAGGATTGAGGAGAAAAACTCTTTTCTTTCCACGGTTCGACTGTCAATCAAGAACGCGATTAAGCTGGCGCGCAAAAATAGACTCTAATAATGAAAGCTTGTGATAAATAACCCTAAAATCCCTTTTGTGTTTCTATAACAGAGATGGGATAAGGAGTTGCCCCGATTCCTTTGTTTATGGATATAACCTATATATTTTTCATATATATATATATATTTCAAATAAGAAAATCAATATGAAAAAAACACTTAAAGGGAGAATGCAACTTAATACAAGTGGTTTTTTGATCGATTCCTTATCGTTTAAATAGGCCTAATCCGACAGTAAAAGGATTTAAAAACAAATATTAAACTAGAAATAAATTTAAAACTTACCCGAAAAATAGGCTTAGCAGGATTCATGGAGATATCCTGAACTTCCCGTATAAGGACTAGCGACCAATGACATTGATTGATGAATCTTATATGGGGAATGCAAGATCTCCATGATTCCAGCTAAGCCTATTTTGATGGGTAAGTTTTAAATTTATTTCTAGTTTAATATTTGTTTGTAACTTTTTTACTGGTGGATTTAAACGGCAAGGAATCGATAAAAAAACTTGTTGTTAGGTTGCATTCTTCTTTTAGAGGCGTATAAACAAGATCTGGTCAAAACATTAATTCCAATGAAATTCCTTTCATTGCGCCCATTCTAAGAATGTTAAAAAACTGAATACAAAAGGGTACAAAGTCAACGAACTGGGAGTCCTATTTTGGGTTACTCGAACCCTTCGGGATGCATGTTTACTTTCTATTTAATTGGTGGAAAAGGTTTTTGTGTAGGAGATCGTATAGAGGGATGTTATAACAGGGTAGAGATCGGGGTTTGGACAAAATAATCCACAACTATCAGTTAATCATAAAAAAATAATCGGAAAATTATTCGCGATTACATTGGATTTATCATAGACTTCCCGTGGATAATTTCAAAATATGAATAAAGATAAAACAAACAGAAATTTCTTGTCCAAACCCCGATCTCTATAACAGGGTCTCCACGCAGCCATTCCCAACAAATATTATAGTAATTATAGTATTTTTATAGAATTGAAATAAGAAATTCAAAATGGCTGGTGAATAAATTAAGTCCAAAACTATATTCAAAGGGAGTTAGTATCGATAATTTTATTATCTTGCTCTACATTGCAAACCCCCTATATTTTACGTTCGTTTGTTGAAAAAATGCTAGCTTTTAATGCTTAAATTGCTTTAGTACCGTATAAAAAATAGTATAGGAATCTGCGCAGGCACAATACAACTTTCGAATAAAAGCTGTATTGTGTTTGGATTTCCTTAAAACTTTTCTTAAAGAAATTGAAGGTTTGAGGATATTTTTTCGAAACCATCTCTCCTCTCTTCCATACATCCACACTTTTTAAAAACGAACATATTTCTTAGTAGTAAAACGAATAATCTATTCAGTTCAGTAAAGAGATTAAAAAAAAAAAAAAAAAAAAAAAAAAATACCATCCTAATAAAGGGGAAGTGTCAGAAACGTGGAACTTGGGAACTAAATCTATTTGATCAAATCCCAATTGATCGACAAAGGCTTCATTTGAACGCAAGGCGTGCTCATTCAGAAAACAAAATGTCGCGCACTAGAGTCGTCCACTAATTTAGAAGGGGCCAATTTTTGGAATGGGAAATTGAACCGAACTGCTCGTGGGCTTGGGAATTTTTTATCGTGTTTGTCGATCATTTGGAAATACATTATCGTGGGTGTCGATCATTTGGGAATCTGTTATCGTGGGTGTCGATCATTTGGGAATTTGTTACCATGGGTGTCGATCATTTGGGAATCTGTTATCGTGGGTGTCGATCATTTGGGAATTTGTTACCATGGGTGTCGATCATTTGGGAATCTGTTATCGTGGGTGTCGATCATTTGGGAATTTGTTACCATGGGTGTCGATCATTTGGGAATCTGTTATCGTGGGTGTCCATCATTTGGGAATTTGTTACCATGGGTGTCGATCATTTGGGAATCTGCTATCGTGGGTCTCGATATTTTGGAAATATGTTAACATGTAAATTAACATATATAAATTTCTTATATCGGGGTTGTCGATCATTCTGGATTTTGTTATCGTGTGTTGATCATTTGTGATTCGTTCAAATGGACCCCTAGTTAATCGTTTGGAATTCGATCAAATGAACCCAAGTCTAAATCACCAACATGCCGAGGTTTATATATATATTTTTTTTTTACGCAAGCTCTTTCTTAATTTTCGTTGGAAATTTGATTTACATCCCAAGGGTATTTTTTCATTTTGAAAAATAAAATATTCCCGAAGAATAAAAAGCAGAAAGAGAGAGAGAAAGAGGGAAGGAGAAAATCCCGATGATAAAAAATGTTTTCGAAGAAAAAAATTTTGGAAGATAAAGGTCTACTAGAAAACTACCTAAATAAGAAGTCGCTTATGGAATTTTATGGTTAGAATTTGGAGCGGTATATTTTTTACGTAATTTAAAATGACATAAGCATTGTGGATTTATTTTGTAGCATGAAGAGAACTTTATACGTTTAATTACTGCACTGATTATATTGAAATATGCTCTTCGGCCGTTTGGAATTAGATTAATTAAACCCATTCTTTACTGACTGATAATCTATCAAATAAAATTTCGGCTTCTGGAATAGATAACCTTGGGTTGTTAATTTTCTGGTTAATAATCGTGAAAAAAAAATTAAATTGCAAACTCCGAAGATTTTCAAAGGCTATATTTTTTGGTAAGATTTAATAAAGTTGAATTACGAGCTAAAAATTAAATTAAAATTAATATAAATTCCTCAAATTAAAGTTAAATAAGTCAATTTTGAAAATAATAAAAATGAAATATGGAAAATATTCCGGACTACGATAGCCAATAGAGAGACCGCAGAGCCAAGATGGAAAGAAAGGTTGACGTCATGGAACCCCCTTACTGGGGGATCGCTTGTAAGGGCGAATACTGTAACTCCCTCACTAAGGGGGATGACACCGAGGTGAGAGATAGAAACCTCTGACGTATCAATGCCTCTCTATTGAAACAAAACTACAAATAAAGAATACAACAGCATCAACTCCCCCATAAAACCAAGTTTCCCTCACAAACGTCAAAATAAAAGGTACTAGAAAGGGTGTTTTTTTTTTTTTTCTTACCCTGGCAACCCCGGGTGTACATACATTCAAAGTTCTCAAAAACCGCGCCTTGGTCGTAATCATAAACGTTATCAAAATAAAAAAACATTTGCAAAAATAGAGAGAGATTTTTGTGGCTCCCAGTTAAAATAAATTGCGACTGATAGTCGGGGGGCGTTTTTTTGTCTCCCTCGCGTTTTTAACCCCAGCTTCGCCTCCTGCGTGGCTTATCATCATTCGAAAAATTTATAATAATAGAAAGAAAAAAACAGAATTTTTTTTGGACTCGAACCAATCGGAGTTTGTTCTAAAACCAAAGACACTTCATAGGATTCCGAAATTCAACGATTTTAAGTTTAAAACGGAGAAAAAAAGCCTGAGAAAACAAGTATTTTGTTATCGATTTCATATTCCTAATGGGTCAGCGACCAATCGAGTGTTTTTGGAGCTCTCATGGAGATCTCGCCTTAACGATGGACCTTTGCTCATTGAATAAAGCTAAGCCTATTTTTCAGTAAGTTTTAAATTTATTTCTAGTTTAATATTGATTGGTGGATTAGGCCTATTTAAAAGATAAAGAAACGATTAAAAATCATTCGTTGTTAGGTTGCATTATCCCTTTAAAGGTATACGGCTTTTTTCTCTCTCCAAAAATTAGATCAATTTTGATATTCAAACGTCGTAAATAAAATCGTCATTTTGACATAAGATTAATCTGGTAACTAAATTATAATGCCGGCATTATGGGGAGCTCATACCGTGTGAGATTGACTTCAAAAATGAGTTAGGCCTAAAACAAGAATTGGCGTGCGCTAAGCCTAAATACGATTTAAAAACGTGATGTTCGTGACGTCATTAGGAAACTGATAAATTTAACTGGACCAAATTAAACAAGACTGGAATATTTGCCTATGGGATGTCTATCTGATAATACTTAGAGAAATTATTAAAATATTAAAACAACGTATTACTTTCCCCTAACGCTTTTAACTTCATAAATTTCGTCACTATGGAGTGAATTCGTTTATACCTTTAACTGTATAGCAAAATACGATTGGTAGAGAACGTGGTGGAGACAGAGCGAAAGAAAATAGCAGGGAGTCTCGTTCTCGCTCGGAATCAAGGAAGACTAGACGAAATATTAGGAATAAATTTAATAAGTTATCAACGGGAACTAAGCCAGAAAGTTCTCTTATACCCGCGTGATATGGTTCCTAAAGAAGAAATAACTCCATACTTTACGTACCAATTGAAAACGTTAACTGGTTCCAAAGGTTTCGCGCGAATTTCCGCAAATCAAATCAGAATTTACCCCCAAAAAATATAAAACAAAAAACTTTCACTACTATTTTACCGCTTATGATATACGACTGAAAATATATTTACGTTTCAAATGATTATAATTTAATATTTGAAATATAAAACTTTAAATCAGTTACAAACTATAGAAAGAATCAGAAAATTGGGTTTTCTATATTTGTCAGGTATCGTTTGTCATTGGTAATAGTAATACGAAATGAACGTTGTATTTTTGGGACTCTTAATCAATATTTCTCGGCAAGGTCTCATTATTTTAAATGGATTCAAAAGAATAGTTTTAAAAATATGTTTATTATAAAAGAAACGGGAGAAGTCCAAGTTTGACTCAAATTTCTTTTCTTAATAACGCTTTCCGTAAAAAGGACTTCGAGTGAAAACCCACCAACCTTTTGAGGGAATTTGAATCAGCTTTACATTTAACTGTGTACACGCAAACATGGCGAAATTGAAGAATACCGTAATCACCTCAGATTCAAATATAAATTATACCATTTATTATATAGATTTTAAACGAACCGAGCGTTATGCATCAGAGGCACGATCTCATTACACATAATTAATCCGGAAATTGTAATTATAAATTATATTCTAGATAAATATTTCAGGGTTATAGTACAAACGATTTCAGGTAAGATTCCCTCATTTTCAAGGTTTTCCATGACAATATTTAATATTTTACATGAATCTACTCATATTTGTGGACAAACCACTCTTTTCAATACCTGATATGACACAGTCTATCAATTATGGTAGATAGTTTACATATACTATCGACATATAGGAAATATACTTATCTGTATATGCGAATATTTTCGGGCCCGACCTGTATTGTATGACTTTTTGGGTTCATCGTGTGTGAAATCTATCTGTATTCCTACAATTAAGAGCATCGGTAAGTAAATCTTACGACAAAGGCTCGATTAATTTCAAATCCGGATTTAGGGTGGTGGGTTTTAATACTCTTAGGTATAAGATTCTGCGAAAAATCTTATTATTAATATCCACAAGAATCGTTTCTTTCAAAACTACATAAAATCCACGAAAAAATACCGAGAAATACTTTGCAGGGCTTCGACCTTTATACTTTTGAAGTAAATTCTAGGTTTCAATTTTCGGACAAAGAATTCTACGCGGTAACTTAAATATAATCCCTGGTTAAAACGAATGCTACATCCAATAAGCGACGTACACGCTATCGACTTTGAAAGCATTTTCAAACCAATTTTAATGTTTAAATCATATTTAAAACTTTAACGTATTATTGCCGCAACTTTGAGTAATAAAAGTTGTGTCTCTAAAACCCTACTATCGAATAACAGGTGACTGAAGCAAGTGAAGATTCAGGGGCCATTATAACTATGTTTTTCGTACATTCGCCTGTAAAAGTGTTCCAACTACCTCACATTAATGTTAAGAGAAAAGCTACAATTTAGGGGTAAACTTAAAGCCTTTTCGAAAAAAAGGGAAAAAAATTTAATTTCAAAAACATTTTCAATTTGAAAAATCAGATTATTATTATTATATTATTTTAAATTCAAATTACTCAATTTTAAAGGGAAAGTGTCATTAAAAATTAGGTTTTCGACTATCTAGATATTCTGCGTAATGAGAACTAAAAAATGAGGCCAACGAATCAAAATATACCAAATTAAAAAGTTTTGAAGATTAAAAATATTCAGAAAAGAGTCGCTTATTAATATATATGTATTTTTTCTTGAAAAAATTACGTAGTTTGCCAAATATATGTCTAATTACTAAAACAAGTTCGTGTGTAAAGTTAGGCAAATATTATTCTAGCATTGTCACTAGCCAAAATTCAGAAAGGGAGTTTTTATTTTTCACGAGTTCCAAATGTTATTTTGATTAGCATTTTAACAGGGGAACATGTGCCCATGTAGTGTGTAAGCTTTTTAGAGCGAAAGGTGAACATATATAATCGCTAAAAACATGTTATATTTCTGACTTTTATTCACGAGACTTAGATGCTTTACCAAACCGTGATGTATATTGAGTATATTCTTAGTACAATCACTTAATGATTATACAAAATTAACATAATCGTTAACTTTAATGAAATCTATAGTAACGCGTTCAAAATCTTAGAATCGCTAATTGCTAATTCTATATTTGACATTCTAATCAAAAGATAATATTTAGATACGAAATAAGACAACTCCGTTTGAATTGACACAAAACTACGTTACAAGTTATCTCTATGATTTGTTTATTTATAGATCAATCCTGGAACTAATGTTTTAAGCTTGCAAACATCTCAAAGTAGAATAGATTATAAAGAGCCCCGCGTCTTAAACGCGATTCAAATATAAGTCAAACCAGGGAATCAATATTTATGGCGAAAAGTAGTGCTGTACCAAACAATTATCGGTGGCGTGGCTGCGACTCGGGAAAAGTTAAGAAAATCTACGGGCGTTTCCCGCCCACAGTTTTCTACGCCTTACGCTTTGGTAGACAAGGAACCCGCGCTAGAGACTCATTAAAGCTGCCAACGTTCTTAATTGGGGGGTGGGCGAGCGCCTAATGAGGCTGTTTCGTCAGAAAAGACGCCCAAGCGCGTTCCCGGGAACCTAATTTTTTTCTTTATTTATTTATTTTTCACGTATTATATTCCCGAAGGTTAAGTCTCACTGAAAATAGACCATTTCACCATCGACAGTAACGGCCGAAAACGACCAGTAATTATAATTAAGGAATTAAAGTTGATTCCGTTTAGTAATTGGCGCGAAATGAAGTTTCTCAGCTTTTTACTATTACGAGTTCCGTATCGATTCCAAGGCCTAGTATGAACGCGGCTAAAATCTGATCTAATGATCTAAATATTTTCTCAATGATTCGTTTCTCACGTGAGAGACGGTGGCGCGATGACCCAAGAAGTACAGGTTCATAAAAACAAACGTTCCCTGACCTTTCAAGATCTAGAGAAACAACCTAAATTATTTAATTGGGCAAGTATACATTTTGTACCCAAGAAGTACAAATATTAGTTTATATCAATCAGTGACAGAATCACTAAGATATCTTTTCACCCTTCATTTAAAAATCGCATACAACGGAATTGAAATAATTATTTTAAGGTGCAATAATTGAAAGGAAAATTTAAAGTCTGGAAAGGATTTCCTTTACCAAGTCAATATCAACCGCGATCTTTGAAAAATCAAACATTTACCGAAATTTAATTAAAATTTTGTACTTTCCACAATAACAATAGTAGAAATGTAATATTGTTGAATAAAATAAGTCTATAATCGCTAGTACTGTTTGGGGAAATAATTTCCGTTAAGGTTATAATACCTTACCATATCATCAAAAGTTCATAACTTATTCCGGAAAAATAATTAACGCCTAGTAACTTTCAAAGCAAAATAATACCTGTCCCTTAAGATAAGACACCATATGACAGCAACATACCTTTAATACCCTTTGCAAGGACATTAAAAATAATCAGTTTGGAACGGAAATATTCTACAGGAAGTAGTGTCGAAACTGCTTCCTGTTGGATTGTAACAAATTCTAAAGCCGGTAAAGAGTAAAATACTATAGGGAGAAAGATTGCATTCTTGGAAGTGGTTTCTCTTCTCACTAGGGGGCGGAAAACCGAAAACCGAGACTCGCTTGGAAACGGATTAAATGGATTTGGGTCTTTCGGGAATTTCAGGTATCAAGATCTCACCCCCACCCACCTAGGTTCCCAGACATCTAGCCATTTAACGAAATTTAAGTCATCTTGAAAATTCCCAAGAAACTTGGTATATGTCTTGGCAAAACTACTTTGATCTCTTCGGGTGATTAACTTTTATTAATTTCCCCCAAAAGCTATATAGATTGAACGAGTTCCGATATTTGCAATTAAATATACATTAACGATCTAATCAGGCGTGCGTCTTGAATTAAAATTTACGAAGGGTCTATTAATCTGATCAATGTTTGGAAACAAACCTACTTTAGATATAGATTATATTTCTGGGAAATTGGAACCATGGGGAGAGGAGGAGGCATGTTTACCTAAAATTATGACTCATGGCACTAGAGAAACAATAACAAAATGCAATATTTATATTTGAAATATAGGCTAGATTCATATGCTTGTAATGTTACATTGGGGCTTGATTTGTAGTTGTGACATAATCATGTACCTACGTAATATATTAAAATTACTGAAATTTCTATTACTTTGTTGCAGTTCTTTGTTAAACAATCGCTAAAACATAATAATCTTAGGCTTAATCGCGACGTTTGAAATTAGGCCTAATCGCGACGTTTGAAATTAGGCCTAATCGCGACGTTTGAAATTAGGCTTAATCGCGACGTTTGAAATTAAAACTCAAACTCAAGCGGAGTTTGCAATGAAGCATAACATAGTATATCTAACTCTGCTTGTACATGTTTACTTGGGGAAAACTAAATTTTTAAGAATAATTTACATTTGAAATTGGCGCGAAAACGGAAAACAAATTTTGTATGGATGGAATTGGTGGCGCCATCTACACGTAACCACCACCTAAAGGGACCCCAAAAAAAATAGTAGACTGTATAGACTGGCTGCGTGTGACTGTGATCTTTTTCCTGTTGTTTTTGGTGCCAATTTTAGGGCCAAAAGTAGCATAGCAACTAAACCGGGAAACTATCGATACAAAATTACTAATCAATACGTTGAAAATAAGCCATCTGGGATACGAAAGTAAGTCGTAAACAATTTTATAAACGTAGTGGAAACTAGAGAGTAGAAACCCGGCCAATAAGGTACTGAACTAAGCTCTTTGTAACTAAACCCCTTCAGTTTCTGTATAAAGAAATAAAATAGGCTGGGGTCCCGTAGCCCAGAGGCATAACTAAATATTTCTTGAAACTTGTTTAGGGCCTAAATATTTCTTCATAACGATTAAACGAGTTAGGACAATTCTCCCTGTATCTTTTAAGAGATTAACTGAAGTAAAGTTTGGAAATCAAATAAAGTTGGCACACCCATTAGATTTCAATTTTAAGATCTAGTTTATCACAGGTTTTTGCATGGCCTATAATGGACATTGACCCACCACCGACTTCAAGTTCTCATAACAATACCAACTCAGCTTTGTCCAACACTCTAAAGAGATCTAGCAGCGCACCAATGATCAACGTTTTAGGAAATTCACCCTCAACAAGGTACAAATTTACTTTCATTCTCGCAAAAAAACATTATGGCTAATTAAACTCTTATATCCAAAGCAGGGAACACAACTACGTTCCTTCACCACTTTTTCTAAGCATACCGCGTACCAGAAGGTTCAGCGCTAGTTTTAGTCCTGGGAGTTTGAATCAATCTCCGCATTCCCCATCGGTTAGTATCATTTTATTACTAATCAAAATTGTCACGGTATAGTGTAATGGAATACTGTAAGAATGCTAGACTCGAAAGATATCCTTTAAATTAAGTAGTTTCGTAATTTTTGTTTTAAATTAGATAAGTAATATTCAAAATACCACTTTACTCAGTCTAAAGAGGTTTTGTTTAAGAAGCTTTGATACTCGATAGAATTTGTAATGAAAGCGTACAAAAAAAAAAAAACTGTACACTTTGAGATATAAATCTTAATTATTAAAATCTTAATGAAAAATGGTTTAATACTACACAGTCCTTTTGATCGTTGCGATTTTTACAAATTCCATTGCAGTTTACACTAATAACTTAAAGTAGACACAAAACCCGGTATCCAAACAAATTGATCTTGCAAAACAAACTCAGTATGGTAATATATTTTCTAATTAATATTTCAGGGGGTGTTACCGTCTCGCGTCAGCCAAATCAAACACGAAGAAGGGATGGATGTAATGTGCCGCGAAACAGCTCATGAGAAGTACAGATCTTTTTGTTTAAGAAAGAAATTTGTCTCAATTAGGCCCTTTCCTTTGGGCAAGCCCCCTAATATATACTACCCCAATATTTCCACAAACAGGGAGGTTCAATCAAAATTGCAAATATCACAATCGTGGGAAGATTTGACTATCGTAAGTTCAACTTTAAAGTCAAAATTAAAGGAACTTGAGCTAACACGGCGGATTATTCTGAAAAATGACCCTCAACTATAACAGGGACGATTTTGAAAAAAAAAAAGTCTGACGTCTTAGCTCGAGTCCCTTTAAGTAACTTTCTAGCTTCAATCTGCAAAAGTATACCAGACTTGATAGTTCTTGAAATCCGAACCCCCCAACCCTCATACTATGCTAGAGAAGAATAAGTTTGTACAGTGGAAGACTCGTGATTTCCCATCACTTTATAGATACATGGTTCATGGTTTCACTTATGTCGCCATCACGTTGACCCTTTATTTAACCTTTTTATCATTAAATTATCAAGTACTGATAATCTTATGTGAAATTTGCCATTTGGCACCATTCCAATCTGAGTAAACACTTCCTTGTTTTAACCACTTTGTAATGGTGAATAAATAATAGTGCGCCCATATGGTCTTTATTTTCATAATAGGCTTTCCTTAAGTCGAGTATACTTTTTGTAAAAAGGTCATAACATATTCCATAAAAGTAATTAATGCCGTGTACTGTATTATTGGGAATGCAAATTTCTTTCATTCTATGAGAGCTCATTTAAATGAAAAGTAAAACTGACATACCGCATATGTAAAAGAATCTCGCGAATCTATTTCCTTTTGCAGAATATGTTACAAGCTTTTGTCTTAATAGAAAAAAATTTAGTTTTGATTTCACCAAAATTAACTTTCAAATTAATATTTTAGGAACCAAAACCTCAAGCAAGATGCATCACGGACCCACTGCATATTTTCACTTCGCCATTTGGTTCTTGTAATTCCCCATCCCCTACCAGGGCAGGAAAAGTAAGGACGTCTATTCTTAAACACCGAAATAAGGCTAAAGGTTCACTAGAGCTTTGAGTCACTGTAACGTAGCTTTTGACAGTGCTATCTGATTAACGCTGTAAAACTACACCTAGTTTTATTAATGTTCTATTTAATCAAAACTACCCCATATTTCCATCAAGCAATGTTTTTCTCCATCAACAAGCTTACCCATTCGAAATGCTGCGGCGTTTTCCACCAGTCCTATTCCTAGTCCCACGAGGAAGACATTCGCCACTAGGTAATGATCACTTAACTCGCGTTTCTTTCACTTAACTCGCGTTTTTTTAAAACATTATCGCGGCGCTAACACTTTTATAATCCAATATAGGCGGAGCCAAAGTCCAATCGCGTTGCGACCCAGTCATTTTTCTACAAAAAGAAAATGTAAATATTGTTCAAATTTGATAAACTTTTTAATTATTGATCTAAAATCACAAAATTCCATAATTTTTAAGGTATAGAAGGGGTATGATAGTTTTAACACTTTTCTCGCTGGTTTAGTAAAGAATAATTCTCCGTCTTAGGTGATGTCGAAATGGAAAGTGTGGCTAGTCCTGCAAAAAGACTAAGCTTGGGTCAAAGTATGCTTCATTCACCTACCAGCAGGTACTATTATAGTTTTCTAAGAATTAAAGGAAAGTAAGAGTATCGAAATGAGTTGCGTTCGATACTCTCAATCAAAGCACGATCCTTCCACATAGTCAATGGGAGAATTACGCTTCACTTTATATTTCACGAGCATGGTTTTTGATATTTCAAAACTTTCAGTTTGTCATCAACGAGCGTTGATGCTGTAAACAGCCCCGATCAAACGGTTCCGCAAGAAACGTTAGATACGACGGATTCAATGTCCACGAGTAGCGGATCTCCTAGCAATACTTTCAAACATTTGGACCCGGCACCAACCACCCAACAAGAAACGTGTCGTATGGACGTATCTACCACATGACGAGATAAATCTCCTTATATAAACCTATTCGTGTAAATTAGCTTAAAATTATCGTATTTTTTACCATACAAAATGGTACATTTTCCAATGGCATTTATCGCTAATGACAAATACCATTCCTAGCTCCTTTAGTAATGAAAAATAATAATCTAAGCTACGTTCTTCATAAATATATATTGTAAAGTTAACTCAATGCCCATAATACCTCGTTTATTTAAAAACCAATGTAAGTCCATAAGTCGATGCGCCACCCTAACATTTTTATTGGCTTATATCATACTGATACTAATATTTATCGATAAATATTTCCTCATTGCTAACGAGAATTGTTTATTTTTTTGAAAACCCAGAGAGAGTCAGTACACAACATGGTAATACTGAGGACTTAAATTACATCGTTTTTTGAAGGAGAACCGAGATAACGAGAACAAATCGTTTTGGGAAAGCATGGGGATATATTTAGGGCTGGTAAAGTACTCGTTTCAGTCGAGTCACTCGTTCAAGATGGCACTTGGTTATCTTCGTATTACTAGTATCGAGTATAGTTGTTAAGCTAACTATTTCTAGATAAGAATTTTAAGGAAGTCGCAAAGGCCTAAACTGTTATGGTGGTAATTTGGTTACACTTGTGAAAATAATATTTCCTGATGCATACGAAGATTTTTGGGGGTATCTCTAGTTTAAATATAATTCACCTTAAACAAAAACTCTGTTGTCTGCGAAGTCAATTCCTATAGCAACTATAACTAAATACGAATATATAAAAAATTTATATCAAGATTTTAAGGTAATTTTTTTTTTTTTTTTTTTTAATTTGGTTGATTTCTCAATTTTTCCAATGATTTCATGGTTTTTGCGATAAGCCTACATTTAATACAATTGTCCAACCCCTTGAACTAAATATTTAATACTCCAGAATACTTGAATATTGACCTAACTACTCGATACTCAAATTGGTATTCATTATTGAAATAGTTTGGTATTCAATACTTAAAAGCGGTATTCGTTCAGCCCTAGATATATCACTCTTCTTTTAACACTCTCGCGTAACTGACAAAGTGATTTGTACTATAATAGTAAAAACATTAAAAATAGGTTCCCGATTCGTAACTTTTCTTCCCTTCAACGATCGAATATTACCATCTGCCTTCTATTAGCCTATCTATGTCAAGAGAAGATAGAGGAGTATTTTTAAAATCGTCTTTGGCAAGAGAAGACCAGACTATCGAGCAAATGTTATTTAGAGTGGAGAAAACATTCAATTGACTCGTTTTTTACTAGCAATAGAGGAAATTGAACAGTTACAAAATAAGTTCTAATGATATTCGTTTTCATAGATTAAGCCATTAAAAAGTTGGTTTGCGAATGACTTGAAATAACTATCGCTCGTTACAGTTAATGCAATTTGGCTAGAGAAGTCAATATTCAATATTTAACTATATAAATCATATAAAAAAATACAGGGTAATTAATCTTAAGTGTCAATCATCATTCTTTCTAATCTTAAATTTTTTTTATTGTTTTAGACGTGTAAATTAGTTTCAAGTTTCTTCCCACACATTACAAAATTTCTAAAACCATTTTATTAGTGTTTTTGACTCGGAATACCGGTTGCAATCCCAATTTTAGGTTCAGGGTACATTTACTAAAGGAAATAGAAGCGAAAGCTATTTAATTTTTTTCTCTAAATCGTAATATTACTTTGCTTGCACTTTCTGCTCTTGCATCAAAGTGGCAGAATGATCAGGCTTGGCTGTATATATGTCATTCACGAATTGCCCATCTCTCTCTGGCATTCAAGTCAATCCTGATTCTAAGCAACTTTATCGAAGGGTCAGACACCTGCCAATATTCCTTAGGCAAAACTATACGAAAGGGTCTCTGAGAAGTCCCCAATAATTCATAAAGACTTCATTTCCTTGATTTTGAAGAAAAATTTTGAGAATCTCGTGAATTTAGTGTTCATACAACACATGTAAAACTAATTTCCAAGTGTACAAAAAGTAACTTTCTTGCCTCTTAGGTTTAAAAATAAAAACGTGAGCTAGATTTTAAGCTTTTACTATTAAGTAGTGCAAATGTACTCATAACTTCCACAGTTTTCCCAGAAAAATTAAGAATTTCCCAATCTACTTCGCTGATATTTACAGGTTTGTATGAACCCTGAAGATTTTTAAATGTTTGACCCCTCGTTCTATTCAAAATTAACTTAATTGACTATTTTTTAATCATATAGTAACTTCCCAAACTTTTACCTTATCTATTAAATCCTATAAGTTAACTTTATGAAGTTTATTAAAGAGTAAATGCACCCTTGTTGCGCCTGTAGTTAAGAGAAAATGTTTGGGGATTAGATGACATTTAGTCACTCTAGCTTGAGAAAAATCTTATGTTCCGAGGAAGAATCCCCAAATTGTGTTTTTGACACCGATCTTTCCTTAGTAGATTTCTGTACGTGATCGCGCCTGTGAATTAGGGTATTACATTAAGACTCTTATGATCTTTAAATGTTAAGGTAAGGCACATCTGTTGCTTATAAAATGATAGGTGCATAGTGAACAACATAATCTTGGTAGCGACATTAAAATTGTTACGTAATCCAGTTTCAATCAATTTTACTTCGACACTGTTGAAAGAACTTTACTACCCTTCATAGAACTTATTAAACTAAACTTTAAAAAAGAAAAAAAAAGCTGCTAATTTTCAATGCAGCAACGTTAGTGCTTCCAAACAAATTACCGTATCGATATTGTATATTTACTCTCAAGTAACAAAAATATGTGATATGGTAAAAGCTACATTTTATGTAGCAATAAAAAAAATCTTTCTTCGTTATAATATTATCACGCCTAAACAGGTCACTAAACGCTATGACCTTTATGCATCGCTTAAGATTTAAGATAAAACATATCAATTATCTTTTATAATGGTTGAACCAAAATTTTTAGTATTCTGACATTGTTATATAATTTACGCGACACTTGTACAAAATAATCCTAACTAGTCGCAATTTTGGCCACTTTTCTTTGTAAAATATGTGAATAGTTTGTAATCTCCTATTCTTAGGCATAATTAAACACATTTGATGTCTGTTAACGTACACCATGATAGGTGAATAAATGTTTAATCAAATTCAGTAATTGTACTATTTTTCTTATATCATTTTCAGTTAAACATTGAAAGACTTCAATATGATGTCATCCCAAATTTGATTCCGATATCAAATTAATAAAGTAATCGATAATTAGTAAAGAAATTCTTATAAAATTTGCGAAGATATAAACCCGGTCTGTCAATTATCGGGACACTTGAGAGCTTGTGATGTTAATATTAGTCAGGATCGAAAAGCTTGACTAACTAGATGCCTGCTCTACGAATTTTGCTCTTATCATTAAGTTATTAGAATATTAAGAGTTGTATAAAATCTTACCTTGCCTTAAACATAATCTAAACACAAACGCATGCCAAACGGTGGTTGTGGCTTATCACCATATGGCTGAAGCTGAAAATGACAAGACATCCTGACAAGGCTTAATGATTTCCGTTATTTTGGGGGGAATTATTTAGACTCATAATTCCTCATTACAATACCTTAAAAGCTTATCACTATATGGCTGAAGCTGAAATGATAAGACATCCTGACAAGGCTTAATGATTTGCCTTATTTTGGGGGGAAAAACCTTAGACTCATAATGGCTCTTTACAATACCTTAAAAATTCGATTTAATTTAATAGAAAATAACTGTTTACAACTTACCAAGAACAATAACGTATTAATTTGACAGGATTTTGAACTTCATGACGGATTTGTTTCATCATTCGGCACTCGGCAGCTCCAAATTCAAAAACACTATCTAAAGATGGAAAATAGAGGGCGTCACATACACCTTAAGATGCATGCCGCACAAATGACCGGTTTTATCGGTTCAGTTTTCCCTATATGTTCACTTATCTGCTACATGCTCTGAATACAGTTTTAAGTTGAGTAAAAGCAAGGAGTATTATTAAATGAATAGATAGAGTCAAAGCTTAGCTGTAACGGCGTGGCTTACTGCTGAACATGCCCCTTTTCCTTGCCATTTGGTCCTAACGTTGTGGGAGTTAGACTGAAAAAATGTTTTGGGAAGCAGTAAAGATAATTTGTCAAAAAATGTAATTATTAGCTTAGAAAGTTAGTTCAAAACGGTTTCAAACTGAGGCTGCGAAGCGCAGATCTTTAAGAACTTCATAACCCACTCGGAGTAAACATACTCTGCATTCCCAGCCGATGTTGACGACACGATTTTTTTTAAGCGCCAATTATGAAATGTCATAGGATTTGAACTTTCTTGGCGCTAGTTATGAATTCAAAAATAAATAGGAAGTCGCCACCATTGAATTGGGAGTATATTTTCTTCTAGAGATAAATTTAGATTTTCATTCCATGAGCCATTCTTTTTTTAAATAATGGACTTATTATTTTTCAGAGAAAGACGAAATTTCATGCTGCAAAACTTAATCACGCCACAAAATATCACTAAAATTTTTTTAATATATTAATCTACACTGTCAATTTAAAAACTCCCTTATATTTAATTGATAAGATACTTTATGCACAAGTGTTTAATGTTTTTAGTATTTATTTTTATGTAATATTACATTCAAACAACTTCTGAGAGCAAAGACAAAATAAATTAAAACCGTATAGGTCTATATATAAAAACAAGAACTCATTTATATATTTGGGAAAAGATATTCTTAACTTCATTTCGCATATTTGATATTGATTTGTTCTTTCACTTTGTTTTCACAGGTCAGTGCTTGACATTGAGGGAGTTCAAGATCAGTTACTATTTCAGCAAGATTCGCACACTCCGCGAGTGGCTCTGTTGGATTCCTTATTGGAAGTACCTCAAGTAGCCCGTGATCAATTTTGGAAGCGTATCTTTGTAACGTTGATTTTCCAGGAAATGGCATGTTCATTTTTTCTTTTAAATATACATAAGCTTTTTCACTAAGATTAAACAGAGAAAAGGCACTTGTAATGTCGTCCTTCTCCCAGTTTACCCTTTTCTTTCCAAGTAATCTTTTGATTTGGCAGGGAGAGAAAACTTTTCTCAAAGCATCAAAGTATTTTTCTTTCATAGTGTCCCGTTTGAATTTAGATTTTTCCAACAGTTTCACCTTGTTCTTTAGCCTTTGAATTAAACATTTTGACTCTGATATTTTAACGCTTTGTTGTCGCAGCTTATTACTCTTCTTTAAAAGTCTAAGTTTAACAGCGCTCAATTGTCTGGCGATAATTCCTTTTTGCTTTTCCGACTTCTCCAGTTCTTTCTTTAATAAGCAGTTCAATCTCAGCACCCTTTTATTATTTTTCTTTGCACTTATGTCATGGCACTCGTTATTATCAGTTGCTAGCTTACGTCGATTATCACTTGTATCATTTAAATTTTGCAAACTGGTACATTCATCTTTCTGTTGAATATCATTTGAGCTTCGAGTGTCAGAAATTTCTATATTGTGTGGAAGAATACATTCGTTTACGGCGTGATTAGAATGATCTGAGATCATCACTGACTCTTCTGGTGAGTCACCAACTGAATTCTCACTATAACTGGCCTTTAATATTTCATCTACAATTCTTTTGCGTTCAACTATTTTTACCAAAGACAGTTTTTCATCGGTCATTTCGACACACTTTGGTGTAACAAACGGAAGATTTACTGATGGAACGGCATTTTTTAGTAAAATTTTCTTAGGTTTGATATTTAATAACTCTGCCTTAAGATCTCTAACATAATCTTCAGTTGCAAAGTGATCAGAGCATATTCTCGCGTAATGTGGATTTACACTATTGCTACATTTTTCCATCCATATCCATCTTATTTCACTATCTTTAGGGAACGTGAAATACGAGACAGTATTATTAGGATTCTTAGATGTTATCCTGAATTTATTTGGACATCCAAAAACTGCACATTTCACACCACCAAGCATTTTGAGTTACCTAGAAAATTGTTGTGTTATGCGATTAAACGTGGTATGGAAGTCGTAATGGTTCTTTATTAACAGGTTTGTTATATATATACATAGTAAAACGTGAATTTTACGTATCGCGTCCCATATATATAGCGGATTTCTACTAACCTTGATCGCGATTCGCGTCCGACCTAATCTCGTCCTTCCTCCAGCAGACGATTATATGTCCCGAGTCCGTGCTGCCATATCAATTCTCCTCCTATTATACGGGCTGATAACATTACTAATAAACACTACAAAAATAGAAACCAATATTATACGGTGAAGTCTATTATTACAAACAAAAAGAAGCAAGGGCCTGATTACCCTTACAAGAACACTGAGAATACACCATTTACCCATTACTTGGGGCGCCATAGCGGAAAGGCCGAACTTTCACTTGGTGAAAATGGCAGGGAAAAAAACCTGCATGGGATCAAGGAGGATCAGAGAAGGAGAGGAAATGTGGGGCTGCGTTGAGTTAGAGAGAGAAGAGCCAACCTCCCACTCGGGTGGAAAGGGGGGATAGGAAATTCTCGAGGTAAACTGTTGTCACGTGGTCGCTAGCTAGCGCGTCTCATAAAGGATTCGTTTTACCCACGCGACAACATTTTACCACGAAACGTCTCTACCCCCGTTCTCCCAGAGTGGGAGTTTAGGCCGACGCAGTAGGAACCGCGCCGTCCCCACATTTCCTCTCCTTCTCTGATCCTCCTTGATGGGATAATACGCAGGATACTACGCGCGCCTCACCAAGTCCAAGTGAACCTTTTTTTTTCGCCACTACTAAGCGTTTCGAGCGCGGGCATGCGCACAGTGGAAGAGCAAAGTGGTGTATAGGTGGGAATTTTATAATTTTGAGAAATTTGAAAATTTACTTTTATTTGAAAATTAATAACCTGATAACCGGAAAAAGTGAAAAAATAGGCAAATATTGGGGAAAACCTTCGGTTTATATAGGAAGGCATTGAAAATATAGGAAATATAGGAAGTCTGGTCACCGTGGTAATATTTACACAAAGATTTCAGAACGCGTTAATATAAAAGAGTAACAAATAACGAAGTTGTTTCATGACTCTAGTATTGATTATCCTTATCCCGTAATAATAAAGGTATTATTTGGAGTATTTGGTTGATTTTAACCGGGTTTTCTCTCGTTAAAAGACATTTAAACGATATAATTATAATTTACGTAACTAATTACGAGGAAAAAACCAGGTCAGAATCAGTCAAATCCTCAAAACAATACATTATCCGCGCCCTATGGGGATTTACATGGCCAATCTGGATTTTAAGTATTTTATTTTGATAAAACTAATGAACTGATTGGTCTCAACTCTCTTTAATGGAAATAGGATCCCAAAAGCAATCGAAATACACCAAAAAAAGTTCCAGATTCGAAACTTTATTTTTGACACTTTTGAAATCCGCGAAAACTTCAAAACTTCATTTTCCCTTTTTCCATTTTTCGAAAATGAGCAAAAATAAAGTTTCGAATCTGGAACTTTTTTTGGTGGATTTCGGTTCCTTTCGGGGTCCTATTTCCATTAAAGCGAGTTGAGACCAATCCGTTTATCGGTTTTGCCAAAATAAAATATTTTTAAATCATATTTCGCCACGTTAATCTCCATAGGGGGCCAATAAGGTATAATTTGGAGTATTTGGTTGATTTTAACCGGGTTTTTTTCTCGTTAAAAGACATTTAAACGATATAATTATAATTTACGTAACTAATTACGAGGAAAAAACCAGGTCAGAATCAGTCAAATCCTCAAAACAAAACATTATCCGCGCCCTATGGGGATTTACATGGCTAATCTGGATTTTAAATATTTTATTTTGATAAAACTAATGAACTGATTGGTCTCAACTCGCTTTAATGGAAATAGGATCCCAAAAGCAATCGAAATACACCAAAAAAAGTTCCAGATTCGAAACTTTATTTTTGACACTTTTGAAATCCGCGAAAACTTCAAAACTTCATTTTCCCTTTTTCCATTTTTCGAAAATGAGCAAAAATAAAGTTTCGAATCTGGAACTTTTTTTGGTGGATTTCCGTTCCTTTCGGGGTCCTATTTCCATTAAAGCGAGTTGAGACCAATCCGTTTATCGGTTTTCCCAAAATAAAATATTTTAAAATCATATTTCGCCACGTTAATCTCCATAGGGGGCCAATAAGGTATAATTTGGAGTATTTGGTTGATTTTAACCGGGTTTTTTTCTCGTTAAAAGACATTTAAACGATATAATTATAATTTACGTAACTAATTACGAGGAAAAAACCAGGTCAGAATCAGTCAAATCCTCAAAACAATACATTATCCGCGCCCTATGGGGATTTACATGGCTAATCTGGATTTTAAATATTTTATTTTGATAAAACTAATGAACTGATTGGTCTCAACTCGCTTTAATGGAAATAGGATCCCAAAAGCAATCGAAATACACCAAAAAAAGTTCCAGATTCGAAACTTTATTTTTGCTCATTTTCGAAAAAACCAAAAAAGGAAAAATGAAGTTTTGAAGTTTTCGCGGATTTCAAAAGTGTCAAAAATAAAGTTTCGAATCTGGAACTTTTTTTGGTGGATTTCGATTGCTTTTGGGATCCTATTTCCATTAAAGCGAGAAGAGACCAATCAGTTCATCAGTTTTATCAAAATAAAATATTTAAAATCCAGATTTGCCATGTAAATCCCCATAGGGCGCGGATAATGTATTTTTTTGAGAATTTGACTGAATCTGACTTGGTTTTTTCCTCGTAATTAGTTACGTAAATTATAATTATATCGTTTAAATGTCTTTTAACGAGAAAAAAAAACCCGGTTAAAATCAACCAAATACTCCAAATTATACCTTATTGGCCCCCTATGGAGATTAACGTGGCGAAATCTGATTTTAAAATATTTTATTTTGGCAAAACCGATAAACGGATTGGTCTCAACTCGCTTTAATGGAAATAGGACCCCGAAAGGAACCGAAATCCACCAAAAAAAGTTCCAGATTCGAAACTTTATTTTTGCTCATTTTCGAAAAAACCAAAAAAGGGAAAATGAAGTTTTGAAGTTTTCGCGGATTTCAAAAGTGTCAAAAATAAAGTTTCGAATCTGGAACTTTTTTTGGTGTATTTCGATTGCTTTTGGGATCCTATTTCCATTAAAGCGAGTTGAGACCAATCAGTTCATTAGTTTATCAAAATAAAATATTTAAAATCCAGATTAGCCATGTAAATCCCCATAGGGCGCGGATAATGTATTGTTTTGAGGATTTGACTGATTCTGACCTGGTTTTTTCCTCGTAATTAGTTACGTAAATTATAATTATATCGTTTAAATGTCTTTTAACGAGAGAAAACCCGGTTAAAATCAACCAAATACTCCAAATAATACCTTTATTATTACGGGATAAGGATAATCAATACTCGAGTCATGAAACAACTTCGTTATTAACGCGTTTTGAAATCTTTGTGTAAATAATACCACGGTGACCAGACTTCCTATATTTCCCATTTTTTCCTATATTTTCAATGCCTTCCTATATAAACCGAAGGTTTTCCCCAATATTTGCATATTTTTTCACTTTTTCCGGTTATCAGGTTATTAATTTTCAAATAAAAGTAAATTTTCAAAAACGGAAGAGATATTTTTTATTATTTTTATTATATTTATCCCCAGGTCCTAAATAGTCTATAATAGGGGGGTCGATTAATTTCAGGCCAGGAGGTCGGTGGTCATAGGTCCACTTCAAAAAAAAAAAAAAAAAAAAAAAAAAAAAAAAAATTCACCCTGGTTGGTCGGAGTCATCGCCCCCGCAAGCCACGCCGAAACACTTGATCGAGCCTATGGGATATCGTAAAGTGTAGTTGTTTTAATTTTAATTAAATTTAAGTTAAACTTTAATTTATTTGAATCTAGTAAAAATGAAATTTAATTGATAGCAGATTTTTTATTATTGAAAGTTTGTTTAAATTCATTTCAGTAGGTAGCGATATCTAAATTTCAAAATAATTCTATAGATTGGAAACATTTTGTCAACGTAAAATTGGAGCGGGTGTAACCTTCTAGCTTTATTGATGTCTCCTATTTAATATCGTTGATTTAGTTCAGAGTGGGTTTCTACACGCTATACTCTTAGGTTGGTCATTAAATAAAATATCAATATGATATGTCAGAGATAACGTTCACTGCATTAATCTTAGAACAAGATTTAGCCCTAAAGTTGCATAAATTTTACAATAAGCGATTAAATTTGATTTTTATTAGAATTCAAAAACCAAAAAACCTTTTTAATTCGTATGTTTAGACGTAATTAACTTTAGTAAATAATTTCAGTTCATTTTTGAGTAAATATTTGTAATATTTAATTTCAAAACGCAATAAATATTAGAATTCTAATAAATATTAGAATAAATATTAGAAATATTTATTCAATTTTATAAATCTCGACATATTTTGCATTAATAATACGTAAACTTTATAAAGGTCCTTAATTAAAGCGATAATTTGTGTTTAATTAGTAGATTTTGAGGCAAACTGGTGCAAATGTTTACCGAAATTGATTTATAATTATTTTTAAGCGTAAATTATATCGTAATATCTTTGTAATTAAAGTTAATTGATAAAATTAAGTTAATTAAAATATTTTTTTCGCAATTTGAGGCTAAAACAGGCTAATTTCGTTACAAAAAAAGGCGAGGAGTGTTTTTGAGAGCTTATATATTCCTAATCAAATTTAATCGCGATTAAATTTAATCTAAATTAAAATTAAAATTGCTCATAACTTTTCAAAAATATTTTTATCGGATTGCCCGCATCCTCAAACCTAAGAATACTTATTTTTCTTTTTAATTTATCTTAATTAGGGCCCGTAATTAATTTAAAACTAAATTTAAATCGCGTTTAAAATTGTAAAACTGCATGTATGAAAATTCTATGGCAGCGTATCTCGTCCTGAAAGTTTCGTTTTGAGAAAAAAGTTTTCGAACGAGTCTTTTCGCTAAAACCTAAATATTTGGCTTAATTTTAATGAATTTTAAATCCAAAACTATGCCATCTGATAGATTAGAATACGAGGAATCCGCTCGTGTTATTATAATTAACTTAAGACTAATAGTTAATTAGTTATTCAATTAGAAAGTTAAGCCTAACTCCTATTTCAGTTAGAAAAATTGAATTAACGCTTATAATTAGATTAAATCTCGATTATATTTAAAAAAAGCATATTTAATCTAGTTAATTAACGCGCGAGAAACTCAAAAAAGTTAATTTCATTATCCTGGGATAAGCGGTTAATTAGTTACGTAATTAAGTTCCACAATTTTAACCAATTTTTTTTGTGTCGAAGTTTTTAAATAATTTTCCCGCCTTGAAATTAAGTCGCGATTAAATGTGATTTATATAAAAAAGTCAATTAAGATAAGGAGAATAAAATAAAATTAGTCTCTTTATCCTACGACCATCCGTTAATTAGTTATTTAAGAAAGTTTGGGGCTAATTAAGCAATTTTCTTGATTTTAAAATGTTTATCACGTCACTACTGCTTTAAAATAAAACGTAATTAAGAAAATTAAACGTGTTTCGATAGATTGGCACGCGGGGATTTCAAAAATGCTCATTTAGACGCTCAAAATTAAGTATTTAATTAAATATTTAATTTAAATCAAACCCCCTCCGCATTTTCTTCCATTTATTGGTTCATGGAGCTCGTTGTAATAGAGGGGAGCCTATAACTTAGGAGGACAGCATTTATTTACTCCATAGCCACATTCGCTTTCTTCCATGAACTATAGAAGTTACTAGTGTTCGTGCTTAAAAATTGAATAGAGACAAAACTCCATTAAGGGGAAATCTTAACCATATTTTTTCCCTTTAGTTTAAATAAAACTTCATTCGGTTTGATTGGCAAACGGAGGTAAAGGGGTCTGAAAGTGAGAGGGGAATGAAATTCCCGGAAAAACTGGGCGCGCGCGGAGTCAGCTTTTATTTTCAGCGGGAGAATAATAAATCGTAACTCTTTTTCTGTAGAAAACACTCTGCAAATTACGGTTGATCTTAGCTCAAAAAATGGTTACATTAGAACACGCTAAAAATTGCCAAAAAATCGTCTGGACTATTCCATTTTAGAAAATTGGGGGTCTTGGATTCTCTATATATATTTGTACAGCCCTAATACGCTACGGATATAACTCAACTTCCAATGAAAGATTAGTATAATTGGTAGGAAAACTCCGACTGGTAGAAATTACAATTTAAATAATTAGGCTAAATTAACGGGTTTAATTAAATTTAAACGAATGAATATTATTCTAGGCATCCGTTACGCGTTCAAATGTTTTATTACGGCTTGGATTAATGTTATAGGAATTAAATAAATAATGAAATTAATGTAAATCAATGAAATTAAGTTAAATTAAGAATCCATAATTTAAGTCTATTTAAATCGGTTTTAAACTTAATTACAACTGTAAGAAAATTCCATATTTTGTTCCATGTGTTTCAAAATGTGGCGGGAAATTTCCTTGGCCCGTGATTGGCTACCACTAATTTCTATTGAAATTTAATTAAATTTGACATGATTTTTGTCAAAAATGTCGAGTATTAAACGTAATCGTGACTATTTAATCGTATCGTATCACGTATTTTATGTTTTAAAATTTATTTATACCAAAATTATTCAAAATTAAAAAGTGTCCTAGGTTTTTTGAAGTTGTATCTGCATTCTTATTGGACGCTTCCTTGGGATGGGAGCAAACTTATTACGCCATAGCTTGAAAAACGAGTCCCTTTAAACTTCCTTTCCTCTCCACTTCGCCAGCAGCTGTGAGTTGGTCAACGTAGTCTGCTTATATCTGGGAGAGGATCTGTCACGTACTTAATCTTTCGGATCTTATCGGGATTATTAGTTTATTATTTTGAGATAGTTTTGGTTTTAGTTGAACGGTTGAATTTTTAACTTGTCAGTTGTTGGTAACTTGTCATATACCCTTTCTGGTAGGACTGGAGAAATTCTAATGTTATACACTAATTACCGCATCTACGTTTTTGGATCTGTTGTACGAAATAAATTATTGAAATGGCCCTATGCCTAGATAAAGGTAAAGATGATTTAATAAATTCTCATTTGCGCAAAAAATATGCATGTTTACAAGATTTTTATAGGAGTATTAAAATGTCATTACTTTCAAAAAGTAAACGCCAAGATCGGGTAATTGCCCCCCTATCTTGAATCTAGCCCACTTTTTTAAACAGGGCGGATCATTCGCAGCTCATGTTTACATGTGTCAATTAATGAAGGCTATAATCAAAAGGTCTACTTCCAATCATCCGTGCTACCACTATCATCTCAAATCCATATTCTAGAAAAACCTGAAAATGGAAGCTTGGGAAACAAGATTAAGAGGAAAAGGAAGAGAAAGCCAAGCGTTAAAAGGATGTCCTCTACCAATTCCTCGAGCCCAAATACAGGTACGCTATTATGTACTTTATTCGCAAATATTTGGTTCATTAATAGTAAGTTTAAGTTAATAGGTACGTGTCTAATTTTCCCTTTTAGAAAAAAGACAAAATGAAGGCTTTGATAACAAACCTAAAAGGAAAAAAAAAAATGGGAATCTAAGGATTTTTTATAGGTGTACATATTCCCCGAGGCGCAATGCTGGTATGATTTAAAATTTAACTTTGTACGAAAACATTTAATTTCATCTTTAATATTAAAATTATCTAATTCCATGCCTTTTTTTCCTTATTGTAAACCAGAAAACAGAGGCAGGCTAGACAAGCCTGAGTTAAAACACAGGACTAAAAAGATGTTCCATTATTTTTCCGCGAGAGCTGGTATGGTATTCTTTTTCTGTTGTGTTTGGAATTAGACAACTTTCAAACTATATTGAAAAACTTTAGACAGAGGTGAAGGTTTGAAAATAGACATACCAATTTCCGGAGTCGGCTTACTGAGTAAAAAATTCTGGTTGAAAGTATGTTTGATTATGTTTTTTTCACAGTTCAAGTTTTATTAACATCAATTTATCACAGGACCAATTTATAGTTTTTTTGCGATCTAAGCGGTGCTGCGTGTATAAATTACGGGTCCTTAAAAATGATTCCTGGGAAAAGAAGCCGTATGAAAAAGATTTTGAAGAATTAAAATTCATCGAAGGAGGAGCCTTTGGTAAAGTCTATAAGGTTTGATAAAATTATATTTTGATATTCTAATTCAGGCTTGTAGCCACATTGGGCATTGCCCGGTGCCCCCATCAAAAATAAATCCTGCCCAGGGTGAATCGAGGTATTTTTTTCAGGGGAAAGACTTTCATTCAGTGCACCCCCAATAGCGTTTCATGCGTCCCAAAAATGAACAATCAGCAATTTATTTTTTTTCCTTTGTCTTTTTATATAGGTGAAAAAAAGGATTGAAAATGTTGAGTACGCTGTTAAAAAAGTTCCATTTTACTGCGAAGATATTAATCCCTCACTCTTGTTGGAAGTAATTAGACTAAAATTAAAATAAATCTAGGCTGATTAATTAATGATTGCTTTTGTTAAATTAATACAGGTTCTTAAAGAAGTAGAAATCTTATCTCAGCTTTCACATGAACACGTTGTAGGATATAAAATAGCCTGGATTGAATCGGCATCAGGCTAGTTCTTAAATATATTAATTTGTTAATTCGAAAATACAACTTGACAACGAGTGATTTTCAAGATTTTTGATTGAATTATCGTCAAAACGGGTCGTATATTCACTCGCCTCTTCCTGTATTTTCCCACCCACCATGATGGTGGCGCTTTCCCTTTATAATCATTCCTCCTAAAGGTGAGTAAAGAGCGTGGCTTTCAAATGATGCGCCAAAGACTCTTTAATGATGAGATATCAAACACCACGGATCCTAGCTATTAAGTAGAAAATGAGGGGGTTGATCACTTCATGTGTAATAAAGAGATTGAAAATCACTTTGTTTGGTCGCATTCTCGATTTAATACTAAGAGACTATAGAGAAAAAAATTCCACGCAAACTATATGGGATTTGAAAATAACTACACCTCCCTCAGTGCTTTCCGCGAGAAATATTATAACACTATTAATAGATAAATCTCATTTTGAGCTTCAGCACTACTCTTGAGGTATTCATTCTCGAGCGCTTGCGAATGAGCTCTGAGAGAGAAAAAAATACTACGAGAAAAGGGTCGTAGATTAAGCTGATTTAGGGTTCTCGAAACACTTAAATCTATAGACTCTTAATACATTAAAAATTTTTTTATAAATTATTGAATAAATTAATATTTTATTAAAAATTAGGCGATGCAGCGGAGTTTTCTGATTCCAGTTCAGAAGTTTATTCTGAGCCTACTCAAGAAAGCGAATCGAATTTAAAATCTCGAGACAGTAAAATGGCAGTGCTTTATATCCAAATGGAACTTTGCGAGGGAAGTTTAAAAACTTGGCTCGATGATCGAAACTCGGCAAACCAACCTGTTGATGTAAAAAAGTCAACTGAAATATTTGAGCAGATTGTTAAGGGCGTTCACTACATTCATAGTAAAAAACTGATGCATCGTGATTTAAAGGTACTAATTTTGTTTGATTTAGATCTAGGACTGGGCAAATACTTCTTTTAGGGAAACTAGTTGTTCGGTCTTGGTCATTTTTCAAACTAGGGAGTAACATTAATACCAGTTATATACTATGAAATCTTATATTGAGTTTTTTTAAAGCTATCTAGTAGTAGGTCGAGTAGTTGACTCGCTATTAGCTTGAAGCAAAACGAGGCGAAGCTGAATAACTCAAATGAAATGTGTACTCACAGCCCTAAATGTAATTTATCATCCTTTCTTAGCCTCAAAACATCTTGTTTGATTTTGAAGGCAAAATAAAAATTGGGGATTTTGGTCTTGGAAAGGCTTTTAATGGCAACAACCGCTTGATGGAATCATTCATACCAAGAGGCTCTCATCATTCTAGCTCTAAACATACGAAAGAAGTGGGAACTGAAACGAATTACAATTTCAAAGTGGATATGTACAGTTTGGGAGTAATTCTCTTGGAATTATTCTATCCTTTCAAGAGTGGAATGGAAAGATGCAAAGTCTTGGAAAATTTAAAACTATCAAGACTTCCCCAAGATTTTGAACAAAAGTATCCTGAACAAGCCGGAATGATACTTAAACTAACAGCCTCTGATCATAATCTTCGGCCAAATGCGACTAAAGTTCTAAATTCAAAGCTCTTTCTTTCAAAACCCTGGTAAATTTAGTATTTTCTATTTAAGGCTGAGCGAGTATTCGGTTGAATTGAGAAACTCTTCTGTTGTTGACTGATTAAAGGGATATTAGACTGATAATTTTTAATCGATTTGGAATGTCGAAAATGTTTTAAAACCACATGGAAGTATAGAACCAACGACCATCTATTGTCGAGTAGCAAACTCTATACTCATCCTGAGTAGTTAAATGGGGTAAATTACTCGAACTCAACTGAAACGAGTACTCGCCCAGTCTTTGTATTCTAATTGAATTGAGAAGGAAAAAGAAATACACGTATAATCTAAGGCTAGTTGTACACCACGTTGCTGTAAAGCAAAGCTCTTGTTAATTATTTATCTTTTTCATAATTTAATTAGTAACCATTACACTAAATCTCACTCCAAATTTAAAATCTAATTCAAGTCCTCTAGATGAAATTGAGATCCAGAGACAGCCCAAGAACCGGTTGTCAGTTGCTGGGAAAAACTTCTTGCGAAAAGCAAAGTCCAAAATGAAGGCTTCCAAACCCAGAGATAGTGGCAGTCCATCGCCAGAGGTTGCCAAACCAAATGCTCCTTCCTCCTCCGCATCTAAATTGAAGTTTTCTTCCAGAGTCAAGTCACCATCCGCAAAAAGTTGGTCAAAACACCGCAAGCAGAACCAAAAGAAACGAGTCAAAGCTGAAGTTTTGGAAATCGCCAAATAATTATATGACTATACTATACTATGTTATATTACTATACTAAATTACTATTTAGGCAAATTTTTCGCTAGTGTAATTCACTAGTGATTCCAAATTTTGATTAATTTTAGTAGTCAGGGTATTTAGTAGTCAAATGCTGTGACTAATCACTAGTGCCTTATGTAGATTTCTGATACAACACAATTATACGGAAAAAAAATGTGATAATTGGTGGGAGTATATATTTCCCGAAGGTTAAACAAGGAAAATTTAAGCTAACATAAGTGGATTTGGATAATTCACGATTATTTTAAAATTTTTGTCCATGATTTATTTTTAATACTATCAACTTATCCTTAAAAATCAAGAGCTATGATCAAATTTAGTTGCTTTAAAATATATCAAATATTTAATTTACGCTAATGTATTTGTGTAAATTAACTAAAACCATTTGTATATCCAAAAAAAAATTGTGTTGTAGAATAAGATGATTAAAATCTTTTGAATATAAATGCATTCAGGTTTTATTTTGTGGTATAATAATACACCTTTTATGTATCACTGCATCTTCATAGACAGCAGCAGCAGCGCAGGAAAAACAAACCAACTTAAAAGTAACAAAACAAATTAGATATTCTGAATTGATAACTAAAGCGTATAAGTTGACGGTAGAACTAAGGTCTTTAGTTAACTATCTTGACAAACAATGACAATTCCCAATAGTTTACAACAATTTAATTGAATTTATTTTTATACGAATCAAGTCATTACTCTTCAGGATAGAGAATTAACGCTCTAATTAAAAAGATACGATGAAATTTTAATTAGGCGACAATCTTAGTGTTAATCTAAAAAGGGTAATTTGAAGTTCCAACTGATATCGGCTTTGAGTTATGCGCCCAGATTACAGTTTTAGGGATTACATTGATTTCGGGGTTATTCGTATCATATAATTAAATGAGCCATTAAATTCCGTTTAGACGCTTCACTAAAAGCGCCCAAAACTAGATGCAAAAGCAAATCGAGGCGGCTATTAAATTAAATATACCGCTTTTCCCAGTCTCAGATAAGCGCATGCGCGCCGAACCTGCTTTTTTCTTAAAGCTGCGTTCACACTAGAGATTTTAAAAGCGTTTTAAACAGTTTTAGAAAGGTAAAATTATAAAATTCTGGGATTTCTCGTGGAGATCTTGGAAAAAGAAACACAATTAAAATCTAGATGCGTCAATTTTAATATTCGAAATAGTTTGTAAACGGTTTCAGAGTGTCAAGTGTGAAAAATGACTACGATGCACGAAATGATCGATCTCGATTTAAGAGTGTGAGTTCGAGCCCCATATAGTCAATTAGTTACTTTTCTTTTTCGTTAAACTATAATTTTGATTATTTTAATTATTGAATATTCCTGGCTATTTTTAAACTAATATTAAATTGATCCTTCTATTTTAATTTTATTTGCGAGGTTGTTTCCTTAATTTGGATTAACGCCTAAATATATTTTTCTCGACTTAATCACTTATATTTAAAATTGTATTAAAGCACAAAATTAATTAATTAAAAAACATTTTTGTTATCATGTAATTTAAACCATTCGTTTTTAAGACCTGAAACTTGTTAGGGAGAATTGCACCATTATCCCATGGAAATAATTACTATAATGGTATGTACAGATTAATTATTCTAAATAATAATAGTAATTAGGAATAAGAAATTCGTGTAAGTATAGGCCTAGTTTTCCCGTGAGATGTCACTGTCTGGCTGCTTCAAAAATCATTTCTACCCGGGGCATGCGCGGTACTGAAATACGCGACTTTGGAATCCCCATTCCCCCTCCTCCTCTGCCGGGTTTTCTCTTTCACGTAAAGTCGTAAGCGACGGCAACTCGCCGCGAAAAATTGTGTTTCGAGACGTCCAGTGACTCTAGTCAGACAAATTTAGATATCTGGCGTAAATTGGGCTAGAGATTAGGCGTTTGTAGCCGGGTTTATTGAACTTAAAGCGAGTCTATAGTATGGCCGAGGAGAATCTGGCTAGTACCGGTCAATAAACGTCGGTCAAATGACCATTTTAATTCGGCTTCGTTGCTAAAAATCGCGTTGTAAACCACCGGGAAGTGGCCCCGCGGCGCGGTGCTTTGAGTTAGGCCTAACCGTCCCCGTGCGTTAAAACTTCCTCGAAGACGGTGTGCGCGCCTCGTAACTGAAGTGAAAACTGAAGAAAAGTAATATTTTGCAGAAACCACCCACGCAGTTGCTTAATATTTCGGAGGTACCCTAGTGCTTCAAAAATAATCCGAGAAAGTGCGAAAGATCATCGTTTTGACGTTTCATCTTATTAATCAACTCGTTTAAAAGAAATATAACACCATGGCCGAGGACGAAGTTCTTTTCGACGATGTATACGAACTCTGCGAGCTCATTGGAAAGTGAGTATAATTTTTTTACGCAACATTTCACACCTTTTTTTTGATTCGCATCGTCGCCTTTTCAAGGGCGTAGCGGATCCGGTATTTACACCTCCCGGGGCATTGTTATGATAATTATTCCCTTGATATTTTCCGAATCCCCTCTTATTTTATTTTCAACATCATCTCCGCTGGCCCAAATGGGTCTAAAATTCCCATATTCCCTAGGCGAGAGATTAAATCAAATCGTCGATACAAATTGCATCATTTAACAGGGAACTCGCGATTAATTATTCTCGGATAAATCTCGACCTAATTGATAACTTTTCCCTCGCGTTCACCGTTCTGACGCGAGGTTCTGCAGAATGCTACAGCTAATTAAGACTGTCTATCTAGATTAATATATCGTTTCGTTTCTGGTACTGTTATTTCACTTATCGCGAGAAAATGATCCAATGATTTAAGGGCTCTAAAACCAGATAATGGAAGCCGTAATAGTGATATTCTAATTAGGCTGGAGATCTTTTTACGAGTCATTCTTGAACTTAAAACGCGACCCTGAGTTACTGATAAATGAATGTACATTATTTTCATTATATATACCGATTGAAATTAGGGTTTATTGAATTTCTTAAATCTTCAAGACTTCCAAGAACTTGGGATTCGTTGCCTATAGATAAAAGGGAGTATTATATTTCGGTCCTTCGTATGAAAATTTTTCTTCGATGATTGGCTTCATCTAAATTCATAATCTCATCGTTCAAATCTTAATCTAATATTACTTAATTGTTATACTGATTGTTTCTTTCCGTAATTCAGAACTTCGTTTATTAATTGTACGTGTTTTTTAATGTTAGTTGTCTGATGACTACCACTTATAGGCTTTGCCTCTGTGGTCGCGAAATATTTTTATCGTCTATGGATAATGATCTCAGATTACTCGTTTTTTTAAGCGCTATTTTATTTTAGTACAACCACTTTTATTACTTAAGGCAATCTCATATGGATGTAATTAATTTTAGGAAAGAGAAAAGTTATCGTTTAAGTTAAAGTGAAAAAAGACTGATTGCTTTTTTAAATCGTTAGCTAAAACGTGGAAATTAGCATAATGAAGTATTTTAATATTTATGTTAAAATTATGGGTTTGTAATGGTCGATATATAGACCTAGTAAATGATCAGAAACAGACTACATTGGAAACCCTAATTGAATTTCAAATTGGGTTAATTGATCTCAATGGTCAGGGAATTGATCCTATAATTTAGTAACCGGGAAATATCCAGTTGATCCCAAATTAAGGTCAGAAAATGATCCAATTGATCCCAAATTAAGACAAGAAAATTATAAAATTGATTCCAAATTAAGATCAAAAACTATCCAATTGCATATTAGTCCTAAATTATGGTCAGAAGATTTTACAGTTGATCCCAAATTAAGGCAGGAATATTTACACATGATCACAAAGGCCAGGTTATCAACTTAATCCCATAGATTACTAAGTTTTGCGACTCATGGAAATTAATCCTAATTTTAGCTCCGGAAATTATGGAATTTATCCTAATTATGGTATGGGAATTCTTCAATTGATCCCAATTTGACGACAGACAGTGAGACTTGATCTTTAATATGAACTAAGTTAGACTTGGTCTTTAATATGAACTGAGTTCGACTTCTACTTTATTATGAACTGAGTGAGACCTCTACTTTAATATGAACCGAGTTTGACATCTATTTTAATATGAACCGAGTTTGACCTCTATTTTAATATGAACCGAGTTTGACCTCTATTTTAATATGAACCGAGTTTGACCTCTACTCTAATATGAACCGAGTTTGACCTCTAATCTAATATGAACTGAGTTTGACCTCTAATCTAATATGAACTGAGTTTGACCTCTACTCTAATATGAACTGAGTTTGACCTCTACTCTAATATGAACTGAGTTTGACCTCTACTCTAATATGAACTGAGTTTGACCTCTACTCTAATATGAACTGAGTTTGACCTCTACTCTAATATGAACTGAGTTTGACCTCTACTCTAATATGAACTGAGTTTGACCTCTACTCTAATATGAACTGAGTTTGACCTCTACTCTAATATGAACTGAGTTTGACCTCTACTCTAATATGAACTGAGTTTGACCTCTACTCTAATATGAACTGAGTTTGACCTCTACTCTAATATGAACTGAGTTTGACCTCTACTCTAATATGAACTGAGTTTGACCTCTACTCTAATATGAACTGAGTTTGACCTCTGCTTTAATATGAACTGAGTTTGACCTCTGCTTTAATATGAACTGAGTTTGACATCTGCTTTAATATGAACTGAGTTTGACCTCTGCTTTAATATGAACTGAGTTTGACCTCTATTTTAATATGAACCGAGTTAGATTTCTACTTTAATATGAACCGAGTTAGATTTCTACTTTAATATGAACTGAGTAAAATTGGGTCAACTTCAAAATGTGTAGATTTAATTTTTACTGGCTTTTTATTACTGTTTATCAGCAAAATAGGGCATTCGATTTTTTCCTTCAGTCTCCCTTTCATCTAGAATTTTGTTTTCGAATCATTCGTCATCAATTTTGGGGATTAAATCTTTTTTTTTTTTTTGGCATTTTAATTTTGAAACTACCCCCCACCCCGAAAATGATACTACTCGATCTATTACACCTTCTTTAAAGGGGGAATGCAACCTAACAAGTGACTTTTTTTATCGAAAAAAATCACAAATATTAAAATAGAAATAAATTTAAAACCTACCATGAAATTAGGCTTAGCTGGATTCATGGAGATATATATAAAGTCTAGCGACCAATGGCATTGATGGGTGTCCATTATATGGCGAATGCTAGATCTCCATGAATCCAGCTAAGACTATTTTCTAGGTAAGTTTTAAATTTATTTCTAGTTTAATATTTGTTTGTAACTTTATTAGGTCTATTTAAACGATAAAGAATCGATAAAACACTTGTTGTCCGGTTGTTAACTTCATTTTCCTTTGAATACAAACTGACATACTAATATTTATCGTACTGATTGTTGCTATTTAAATTAGATCAATTAGACCTAATAAGAAGTTTTGGGAAGGAGTTCATATTGTAGCCAAATAAAGATTGGTAGAAAAATGCCCTTTCAGCATCTCTTAATTTGTAAGAATCTTCCGCATTGGGAGAATTTTTGTTTTTGGGTGGTGAGGGTTTTTTGTGTGATAAGGAAAACTATACTCGTGTTCAAAATAAGTTGACCATGACTAATTTGATTCGTACAAGTATTAACATCGTGTAGCAATCCGCCGCGGGTTTCGCTTTATGTTCAACTGTATTTGCACTTGAACAGGGATTTAGTCTCTCCAATGCAAACAGTGTAGGGCGTATCTCTTCGATTATCGATTGCAAAGTCAATGTTCGACAACCTTGTTTTCAATTACTCGCATCAGAGGACGCTCCCAATGGCATTCGTCTCCCCTCCCCTTAGCAACATCCATTTCCCCATCCATGAACCCCGTTTAATTACGACCCTAGCATACTGACGAATTAAATATATTAATTAGCTGGCCTATATTTTAATTTCTTCTCGTAAACTTTGACCTCAAAGGGATAGTACAATAGTTAGGGTTCTTACAAAATCTGGGAAAGTCAGCGAATTTGAAATTATACGCTCGAAACGTCATGGAAAGTCATTTAATTTGAAAACCACGCTGTAAATGACCTGGGAACCTAATGACCTTGGCATAAATCAGGGAATGTATAAAAGTTCAGAGTATTGACACTATGTCGATATGACCCCAATCAGCTAAATTTGTTGTATTTATTATGGTTTTTAAAATAAATTGGTGCACCTGGAATATCACAGAAAATTCACAGGTAAAATCTGAAAACATCAGGGAAAATGGTTTTCCAGTTGTTGTATGAACCCTGTACAACGCACACATACATAGAAATATATTTTATTTAGTCTTATTCCTACTTTAGTTGATTTCATTAAATTAATATCTGTTTTTCAATCGTGGGGATTGGAAAATGGTTTCTACGTTGCTAGTCTTAATCAAATCCCATCTAAAACAATTTTTCCAACGCACCACATTCATAGAAATTGATTTTATTTAGTCCTATTCCTACTTTGCTTGATTTTATTTAATTATCTACTGTTTTCCAATCGTGGGGATTGGAAAATGGTTTCTACATTGCTAGTCTTAATCAAATCCCATCTAAAACAATTTTTCCAACGCACTACATTCATAGAAAAGGTTTTTATTTAGTAATATTCCTACTTTGGTTAATTCCATTTAATTAGTGACTGTTTTTCAATTTTGGGAATTGGAAAATGGTTTCTACATTGCTAGTCTTAACCTAATCCCATCAAAAACAATTGTTCCAACATACGCAACCATTCCTAGAAAGGGTTTTAATTAGTCTTATTCCTACTTTGGTTAATTGCAATTAGTGGCTTTAGCAATTTGAAGAGATAGGAATATTATTTCTCCAATGTAGTCTTAATCGAATCATATTAATAACCAGGGTTCGTACAAACTTGGAATACCCAGAAATATCAGGGAATTTGAATGATATCCATAAGTCAGGGATATATCAGGGAAACTAATTGTCAAATATCAGGGAAACTAATTGTCAAATATCAGGGAAACTAATTGTCAAATATCAGGGAAACTAATTGGCAAATATCAGGGAAACTAATTGGCAAATATCAGGGAAACTAATTGGCAAATATCAGGGAAACTAATTGGCAAATATCAGGGAAACTAATTGGCAAATATCAGGGAAACTAATTGGCAAATATCAGGGAAACTAATTGGCAAATATCAGGGAAACTAATTGTCAAATATCAGGGAAACTAATTGTCAAATATCATGGAAACTAATTGTCAAATATCATGGAAACTAATTGTCAAATATCATGGAAACTAATTGTCAAATATCATGGAAACTAATTGTCAAATATCATGGAAACTAATTGTCAAATATCATGGAAACTAATTGTCAAATATCATGGAAACTAATTGTCAAATATCATGGAAACTAATTGTCAAATATCAGGGAAACTAATTGTCAAATATCAGGGAAACTAATTGTCAAATATCAGGGAAACTAATTGTCAAATATCAGGGAAACTAATTGTCAAATATCAGGGAAACTAATTGTCAAATATCAGGGAAACTAATTGTCAAATATCAGGGAAACTAATTGTCAAATATCAGGGAAACTAATTGTCAAATATCAGGGAAACTAATTGTCAAATATCAGGGAAACTAATTGTCATATATCAGGGAAACTAATTGTCAAATATCAGGGAAACTAATTGTCAAATATCAGGGAAACTAATTGTCAAATATCAAGGAAACTAATTGTCAAATATCAGGGAAACTAATTGTCAAATATCAGGGAAACTAATTGTCAAATATCAGGGAAACTAATTGTCAAATATCAGGGAAACTAATTGTCAAATATCAGGGAAACTAATTGGCAAATATCAGGGAAACTAATTGGCAAATATCAGGGAAACTAATTGGCAAATATCAGGGAAACTAATTGGCAAATATCAGGGAAACTAATTGTCAAATATCAGGGAAACTAATTGTCAAATATCAGGGAAACTAATTGGCAAATATCAGGGAAACTAATTGGCAAATATCAGGGAAACTAATTGGCAAATATCAGGGAAACTAATTGGCAAATATCAGGGAAACTAATTGGCAAATATCAGGGAAACTAATTGGCAAATATCAGGGAAACTAATTGGCAAATATCAGGGAAACTAATTGGCAAATATCAGGGAAACTAATTGGCAAATATCAGGGAAACTAATTGGCATACATCAGGGAATTTAATCGAAGTGCGAGTACTTCATTAACACTTCAGTCTGTACGACCTCAATGATTTTTAAAATAAATTGGCGTACCGGGAAGTATCAGAGAAAATTCACTAGGAAAATCTGAACAACTAGTTAAATTAGTTTTTCAAAGAACGCTTTTATAACTATCTGTTGGTAGTGAAACAATTAGAATATTAAAATAGTTTTGGAGTCCCTAATCCTTTAAGTTCTATTTTTATTATATTGGATAATAAATTCTAATTAGAAGTTTCAGACCGTTGCAATATTCTCACGTTCCTACACTCCGTTGTCTGCAACATTACTCGAGAGAAATAAGCAATCTTCGCTTGGTTATATTAATTAGAGGACAACATAAAATTCATTAAGAATCAATAACCTTTGACCTTTAAGTCATTAATTAACGAACAAAAAGCGGGAAACCTGATTAACAGTGCACTGGCGGTATAAGTACGCTAAAGAACGTATCGATTAATTCGATTTTTATTCCAAATTATTTTTATTGTTGAAGAGGCGAGGCTGGTATTTTCTTAAAGTGGTTCATTTTCCTTTTTAAATATTTATTCTAAATTATAACAAGGAAGTGAGCATGGATTTTTAGTCCTCAATATATTAGACGAATTATTCCCCAGAGCAACTCGTAATGATTTAGTATATTTTATTTGATCGAATCCTAATCGATCGACAAAGGTGTTCCTTTGATCGAATCCTAATCGATTGACAAAGGTATTCCTTTGATCGAATCCTAATCAATCGACAAAGGTATTCCTTTGATCGAATCCTAATCAATCGACAAAGGTATTCCTTTGATCGAATCCTAATCGATTGACAAAGGTATTCCTTTGATCGAATCCTAATCGATTGACAAAGGTATTCCTTTGATCGAATCCTAATCGATTGACAAAGGTATTCCTTTGATCGAATTCTTATCGATCGACAAAGGTATTCCTTTGATCGAATTCTTATCGATCGACAAAGGTATTGCTTTGATCGAATCCTTATCGATCGGCAAAGGTATTCCGTTGATCGAATCCTAATCGATCGACAAAGGGGCTCCTTTGATCGAATCCTAATCGATCGACAAAAGTATTCCGTTGATCGAATCCTATTCGATCGACAAAGGGGCTCCTTTGATCAAATCCTAATCGATCGACAAAAGTATTCCGTTGATCGAATCCTATTCGATCGACAAAGGGGCTCCTTTGATCGAATCCTAATCGATCGACAAGGGATTCATTTGATCGAGTCCTAATCGATTAATAACGCGAAAACGTTCTGTACAAATCAGTCCGATTTTACTTTCTTGGTCTATGGTTTATTTAAAATAGACCGGGTTCGTATAGGGAGTATTTCGAAAACTCTCGGTAGCTTTTCAAATTTATTGCCTTCCGGTTTAAGCGGAAGCGAAGTTCTTAACTTCAAAAAAACTTCTCATATGTCGTCGTTCAAGGGAGAGTGGTTGTTATGTTTATTCAAGACATTTTAACCGATCTCTTAAATCTAAACAAACGTTGCCAATTAAGCAAAAATTATATACATATATTTAAAGTTCAAGTATCACGAATAATTAAACTTAGTTACGATATATTGAAATTGCATTTACTGAGGGCCTTATAATTCTAACAAATTAACACGCGACACAAAACTGAAATTGGAAAAAGGTATCAGAAAAACTGACATCATCTATAGCGACAAACACTTCTAACAAAACACAAAATTTGCCATGATCTTGAAAGTTGAGTGATTATAACAGCTTTAGTATAAGTTTTATCTCTTGTCGCGATAAATATCGATCCTTGTTAACAGTAAGCGGCTAAACCTTGGATACTTTCTAAGACTTTGCAGACGCGCACCCAGCGTTGTTAGTTGCGCAATTTAGCCACTGTTGGTGTTATTCTACATACGCTATGTATGATTTATCTGGGGTCATATTGTCTAAAACGGCGCCTATTGGTCGGGTGATGGAATCGGAAATTCAAACACATAGGCCATTCTTTTATGTAGCAGACAACTAAGACCATTCTTTATAACCTTTTATATCATATTTAGGAGATGTTTCAAAATAGGAGTTGATATTTTTGTTAGGTTTTCGATAACGTAGATTCAGAAAAGCTTAAAATCAAGAAAGTGATACACCAGTTTTTTATTTACCCAGAATATAAATCTTTTACAGTTTGTTGCGCAATTCAGAGACAACTCCTGAATGTTTTAATACGCGAACAAGTCTTTTTATTCGTAGAATTGATAAAAAATCTTAATTTTGCACTTCACTCTCCCTTTAAAGACCGGAAAACCCAACCAGTTACGCAATATCTTCTGTAGAGTCCAATTTTAGCTTATGGCGTCTGGTTGCGTACATGCAACAAAACGGTTGTTCTCCGAAACTTTTTTTTATGATTATGCCGTTTCCCATAAAACTAAAAGTTAACTTTTCAATTTCTTTATAAATCTATAAAATAAAACGTATAAGGTACAAAGATCCTCTTTCATTGGGTATTTTTATCTCTTTGCTTATATAATTTAAAACTATATAGCTATCTCGCTCGCCTGTGGCTATTTTACTCTTTCGACCGTATTTTTACCAAAGGTCTATGATTTATATCAAGAATTCATTCAGGTTCCATAAGAATATGGGAGGGCCGCGATTCAATAACCATCCTCCCAAACTTTGTAGCAAATGTTGTCTGCTTCGAATCGATTTTTCAAGTAAATCGCTCCTGACATCTATTATTAACCCACGCCACTAACGACCTTGACATAATATTTTGGTTAATAAAAACGAAGCCGACCGAAAAAAGATCTAAGCGTACAAATGTTGCGAAAATTGCGGACGAACTTTTGTTACAAAGTTTGGGAGGATGGTACCAGAGGCTAAAGCTATGCTCCCATATTCTTATGGAACCTGAATGGATTCTTGGTTATATCACAAGTAAATCATTCTTCAAGTTTATAAGACGTGTGACAATGAAGTTAGTCCGATTTTCTCAGTCCATGGTTTCACCCTAAGTATTCCGAAATTTGTACAGAAAGGCAGCCAGGCCCAGTATATTCTTTCTAGAGTAAATCAGACCTGAAATCTCGACGGCAGGGCGAGACTCGCTCCTTCGTTTCGCGTGAGAAAGGGGAGAGTTGTTGTCCGTCGATACATTTTCACCCCCGAAAACGTCTGCAACAATTATTCCAACGCACCCATTCAGAGAAAGGGGTTTTAATTAGTCCTATTTCCTACTTTAGTTAATTCCAAAATGTTTTTTAATTGTGGTGATTGAAAAATGACATTATAACGACACCAGAAGCCGATGAAACCCTCCTTTGAAGTCTACTACTCCAATGTTCCATATAGCGCTCCTCTCTGTATGGGTAAAATTCCCAATTTTACGAGTTTGAAGGGGTCCTACTTCATCCCCCCTGTCTACGGAAAATTGGAAATTCTCTCTCTCCACAAACGACGACGTTTTTTTGACGAACTCCAAGGCTGCTAGAGATATTCGCTCGACGAACTCCCGCTCCGAAAATATCTACCGTTAGGAGGCGTACGAATCGCGCCTTTTGAGAATAACCCATACAGAGATGGGTAGACAAGACCCGGGAGTAATAGACCTCAAAGGAGGGTTTCATCGGCTTCTGACGACACCAAACACGAATAGATATTGAAAAGTAGACTTGTAAACTACATGATTTAAAACCTACTTTGACATCTTGTAACTATTTGTTCACTTTTTAATCCGAAAAGTTTTAAATTATAATTTATTGTTTTGGTAATTTACCAGAGAAAATGGTAAATTATCGATTTAGAATTCTTGTTCCCTGGGTTTGTTTCGAATGGTCCTTCCTTTACCCCCATTCCATTCTCTTTTATTACTCGCACTCGAGCCTGCACAGTCACATAAATTAATCGCTGTACAAACTCGTTTTCACCAGAGAGGTCTTGCTCTCTACGGGCCTATAAGTCTGTTAAAATTTGGCCCTCCCCCAAACATTAGTGACTATGAGTTAATAGCTCTAATTTAACCATAGCTGATGTTTTCTTTATCCTCTTGAGTCTTAATTACGCGTTTAAATAATGAGTTTATCGTGTCCAAAAGCGTGTGATACTATCACTTTAAGTATTTTTTTTTTTTCTTAGGCGACAAAAAGAGGGGATATATATTAAAACTTTCATTATCTCTTAACAAATTATTTCCTGTTTGAGATGGGGGTGGCTGAGACGAAAGAAAAATGTAAAGAAAACATCTAGCCTATCTCTCTTTGAAGAATGTTTTTGTACTTATTGCGTAATTATCATAGATAGTTTGATATTTGAACGTGTAATACGAAATTTTTAGTCAAGCTCGGTCTTTCGATAAACGTTTACCGTGTGATAAGATGATTGTGCAAGGAAGAAATAACTTCATTAAGTCAAAATAATCATACCTAATTTTTCGATAAAAAAATACCATTTATGCTGATAAGTTTATCAATAAGGAATTTTTATAGACTTGTGTAGAAGGAATATATAGTAGGTTCATAGTTCACGACCCCCTTCTATGTGGTCCCATGGGTCACAAGGTCAAGGAATAACTGAGGATTTAAAAATTTGATCAGAAAGGCATGAAATACTCAGGGAATTTAAAATTGCAAGTATCATTTGAGGGGGAATAAACGTTACAGCCAATGAACGGGGCTCATTTCGCCTTCAGGCTAAATTTTTTTCCTTCAAAATCGAAGCTTAGTTTTCATTATTCTATTGTACGCTAATATTACGTAAATTCGGTCAAAAGGTCAAGGAATTGTAAGGATATTTAAAAGTACAATCAGAAGGCCAAGAAATTGTAACGATATTTAAAAATTAGGTCAAAAGGTCAAGAAATAGTCTGGAAATTTGTAATTATGGTCCAATGGTCAATAAATTTGGGGGAAAGTCGGGGAAATATAAAATTTCTCATAAAAGGTTTCAGGAATGTCTGGGAATTTCGGAATTTGGAAATAAGATAAAGGAATAGTCGAGGCTGTGAATATCTTCATATCACAAGGGGCGAGCCAACTATTTTTCGTGTAATCATAGATAGCAGAACCTCATCGAGAACTGCAGTCTATGAACCGTTTCGTTACATTAAGCCAAGGATAATGATCTCTGTATTATCCTTGATTAAGCCAAAAACCGGCCCCTTGATTTCCGTCTTTGCCTTTTATTATTATTGCAACAAATAGAAATTCCTTCCAGGGAAAATATGTTAACCTATAAATGTTAAACATCTAGGATAGTAATTTCTTTTCTCAAGGGCGTATTAACATGTCTATTATAATTTTCGGATCCCTTAGGGTTGATTGTGCTTCTCTATGATATTACTAGTCTAGAGCTTTTAATAGCTAATATAATTTCTCCATGGTATCTCGGTAGACGCGTTACGTTCCGCCTAATTAATGTGTAAATTGTATTTTCTTATGTTCTCTCACGTTTTTAAGATATATCATTCCCAATGCTAGCCCATGGAACGAATCGCGAAATTATACGGAGTATTCACCCTTCTTATATAACAGTGTCCTTGAGACTCAACTAAAATTCTGTCAGAAACTTGTACGATTTTGTTTTTTAAAGAGATAATGAACTCATATTTTATCCTTTTAAAGGGATAATGCAACCTAACAAGTGATTTTTATCGATTCCTTTTCGTTTGGCCTAATCCAACATTTAAAAAAATTGCAAACGAATATTTAACTAAAAAGCAATTTAAAACTTACCATAAAAATAGCTTTAGCTGGATTCATGGACATATTTTGAACCACAATGACATTGATCATGGAGATCCTGTATTCCTTATAAGGGGAATTCAGGATATCTCTATGAATCCAGCTAAGCCTATTTTGATTGTAAGTTTTAAATTTATTTCTAGTTTAATATTTGTTTTTAAATTATTTTACTGTTGGATTAGGCCTATTTAAACGATAAGGAATCGATTAATAAATCACTTTTTAGGTTGCATTCTCCCTTTAAGTTAACAATTATGCACAAGTTCTATAAGAGAATCGTCTCTTTTGAATAATAAACTTCCATAAATTCCGAATGATTGATAGTAATAAAATCTCCACCAATGTTTAGAACTTACAAGTCTACGTAAAGTCTGTTAAATCTGATTACCCCGACTAATTTTGAAGATAGTAAAGTGGTATTTTAATCTATTAAAGTTGCCTTAACATATTCGTAGCTCGCGAAAGAGCAAATGTTGGCAACTTGAATATTAAAATGTCGAATTTTCATGATTACCCATTAATTTTGCAATCATATTCCATTGAATTAAACACTCCGTGTATTCTCTATAATTTTATAAGTGTATTATCCCGACCATATAGGCTATATATGACCCTTATAATTCCCTTTAGCTACTACCACCATTTGCTCGAAATTAATCTCTTTTCCCGGGAATTCTTTGATAATGGGACAGTTCCCTCCCATTCCTTTCTCGCCACCCCATTCTCATTGTTCCACAATCATCCCTGCCAACCTCCTTGTCCTCGTACCCCTTCGCTTCACTTCCAATTGAGTGCCACCAGCGAGCTTTGCGGAGAAGGAGCTCGAACCAAGGAGGATCAGAGAAGGAGAGGAAATGTGGGGCTGCGTTGAGTTAGAGAGAAGAGCCAACCTCCCACTCGGGTGGAAAGGGGGGATAGGAAATTCTCGAGGTAAACTGTTGTCACGTGGTCGCTAGCTAGCGCGTCTCATAAAGGATTCGTTTTACCCACGCGACAACATTTTACCACGAAACGTCTCTACCCCCGTTCTCCCAGAGTGGGAGTTTAGGCCGACGCAGTAGGAACCGCGCCGTCCCCACATTTCCTCTCCTTCTCTGATCCTCCTTGCTCGAACAAACCATCGATTTTTGTTTTCTTTTTTTTCATCGCTTTATTTGCATGAAATTCTTTCTCCCAGCCCGCATCCACCCAAGATTCTCTATTCGCTCGCCGATTTTATTTTATTGCGCTTTGCTCCACTTTCTGAAGGCCATTACACGCGGAATGGACGGTTTTAAAACAGAATTTTGTCACGTTTCAAATTAAATATTATTAAAATTCAAAGTATAAAATGGGTGACGTACTAACTGAAAACATGTATGGAAAATTAAATGTCAGGGAAATTTGAATATGATTCTAAAATCAAAAGTCCGTACAACTTCGTAGAAAATTGGGCCAATGATGGTTCACCGAAAAATTGGGGAAATGAAAAATTGATAAAAATGGACCATGGTGAAGTCAAGTAATTTTAAAATTGGGTAAAAACATTGAATAAAAGTTGTATAATTTGAAATTTGGTTAAAATTTCAAAGAAAAGTCGATAGAATTGAAAAATTGGGTCATAAGATCAGGGAAAAGTCGGTAAATTTTGAAAATAGGGTCAAAAGGTCAAGAAAAAGTCGGTAAATTTTTAAAATAGAATCAAAAAAGGTCAGGGAAAAGTCGGAAAATTTTGAAAATAGGGTCATAAGGTCAGGGAAAAGTCCGAAAATATGAAATTAACCAGTAGACACACCGTTATATTGTTAAACTCCTTAATTCCGGGACATATACTGTCAATTCTCATGGAGTAATCTTTAAATTATCAATGAAAAAACTGATTCTAATCATAATTGGAAAAAAAAAATGGTTTTAAACAAAACAATATAGGATAAATTCACTTAACTCGTCATGTAACGGCCCTGTGCTATTTAGTAGGATATAACTATGTAGTGTCTAGCTTGCGAGCTTAGTACTCTGCAGCAGAGTGTTGGATGTATGTCTATAACCTGCTGCTTCCTCGAATTTCGCCGGAGGATTTTTTTAGATCAATGTTTTTTTTTTCTTCTTTCTCTCTCTCTCATTTTCTCCCTTTTCATCTCTATTCTGGAAGTACACGAAGTTTCTCCTACTTTTCCTTTTTCCCGCTTTTGCATCGGAATTCGCTGTATATTGTACAAACTCAAAAGCTCAATCCCCCAACTTAGGAGGCGTTTTTATCGCTATTCATTCTCATTTGAGTTGATGCCTGTCAATTAGAAAGCGAGACAAAAAGGAATTTAATGTTGGTTTTGATTGGTAAAGGAAGGCTTTTTTTTTTTAAGTTTCATTCTATTTGAAGCTTTCACAGTATTGGCTTCGAGATTGACTTGCAAATTTAATGGTCGCATTTGGACAATTTCTAGGATATTTCCTTGTGAACTTTCACCTAGAATTGTTTTTGGCAAAGTTATGTAATTCTAAATTCCACAAAGTTGAAAGATATAATTTTAAATGGGTAGTATTTTTAGTTTATTCATACTATTATAAACCCATACTCTGGGTTGATGCGTTTTTAAGAAACTTCAGTATTAATTTAATAAAATAATGTAAATAATTAAAAAAAATCAACTTGATGATGTAGAATGATTCTGGAACGTAATTAATGATAAGTTTCGAATAAAGAAAGGGAGTTTCTGGATTAAGTACTTTCACGTGAAAAACTCTCAAAAACTACCATATCACGTGACAGAATGCTCGACACTCAATTGTAGGTTCTATAATAGCCACGTGGCCATAGTGGTTTTCTAAACTTTAAATTGCAATTATAAAATATTTATTTTTACCCTTGTGATTAATGTTTTCTATACGGTAAATGTATATTGAATAATTTATTGACAAAGTATTACTTAAATTCAATTTATAACTCATGAAAAACACTCTGTGACAGTCTCATTTGAATATAGTGTCTGCCTTTTCATATTATACTCTTTTAGAGGAAAAGTAGGTCAGAATTTTTTTTTCTAAAACAATGAAGGATCTCAAATTTTGTATTTCCATGCATTATAGACCTATAGGTATATGATGTTTTCGATATTTTGCGTTGTTTCGTTCGAAACGCTGTTATTCAAAACTCTTATTTTGTTTATTCTACAAAATTCCCCAAAAAAGCCACAAAATAAAAGGAAAAAAAACAAAAACTACTCTCATTTTGTGGCTCCAAGTTGCCTCTCAAAGTTTTCCTATATTGATTTTTCGTTACAATTTGTCTTATTTTCTCCCTTCATCCTTCAAGATCTCAATACTAACCATATATTACCTAACCAACCTTTATTTTGTCAATTTTACCTTAATTTAGCAATAGGGCCAAACATATAACTTCTCCTTACATCGTATGATCGTATATACTAAACAAATATTAGAAATAATGGAAGGTCTACCTTTTTACTCGTTGTCAAAACAAGGTAAAATGAAACCTACATCTCTTTCACTCTGTATAAATGTAAAAAAAAATATTTTCACGAAATAGTTGACACGAACTATTTTTATTTATATCAGGTTTAATATATTGTATCAATCCGTTACAAGTTTGATCATTGTTTAAACTTATCTTGTATAGAAATATATTTCATGCCTGTCTTTTGTATTTCTGAATTTGAAATTTTTATTTTTTCAAGGGGTTATACAAAGTTGTTTTATTTCAATGGTAATTGTCAATATGGGACACGTTGAGGCGGAGTGATACACGATATTAAATCTCGCGGAGAAAATGTAGTCGTTATAACTTTGTTTTGAACACGATTTTAGTCAGAATAAATTGTAGTTTGCAGTAAAGAAAAAGCCATATTTCTTGAAATTGTCAAGAATACATATTTGTCATAGAGTTTCGAAAGAATTTAACTTTGTTCCTATACTGACAACTAAAATTGGTTTTAACCCGTAGAAAGAAAACCACCAGTCTCCCTTATTTCTAATACTCTCTTGTCAAAAAATATAAAAATTCTATAGTCGGATGCAGTACTCGCGTGAAACCTAGGCTTCGTCTATCTCAGAGACAAGACATCCCTGGACATACCCGAGGGGGCAGACACTCGCGAACTCGGGTGTACAAAATTTTTCAACTCTTTGCACTATCAAAGCTGGACTCAGTGAACTCAGGTGTACATAGCGAATTCAAGAGTGTCTGACCCCTCGATTATACCTACGCTATTTTAGGAAAACCCACAGTTTTACAGCATTCTTCACTGCAAATTAATTAAGGGGATTACGTGACGTCAGGCTTCCTTTCCCCTAGCCTGTATGTTGTCTCCCTATTGGTAGAGTTCCTAACTAAAACGTCGTAGTTAACAAAATGTTTGTTCATTGCATTTTAAACTTATGTATAGTCTTTGCTTCAAACTATCCAAAGGTAACGCCCTCTCAAGCTTGTGGTTGACATTATCAAAGGGTATTTTGTCTCTGATTCAATATAAATAATAAAGATAACGGGTCAACGAAATTTGAGCGTGCTTCCAACTCGAATAGGAATTGACTGTAATCTCAATTTATTCCTTTAAAAAAATAGTGTATATGTTATATTTCTTAGTCGGCTGTAGGTCTGTCCAATTTGTTATACCGTACCACATATATATTCGAATATATTTACGTAGGAATATTATATTCCATCTTGAACCTACCCATTGACAGCGTTTATGAAGCTATATGGTACCTAAAAACCTAAATAAACTAATCATAGAGATAACGGCTAACCTAACTTTGTGCCCGCTGCAAATTCAATGTGAAATAGTGTTTAATCTATAGGCGAAACGTTCCAAATGGGGGGTGTAGTTTCAGAAAGACGAAATACGTGTTTTAACAATCAATAAAATTTTAAATTATAAATTAACATTTTGGTAATTTTATCAGGTTTAACTGTAAATTAAAATTACCTCGGGTAATTTACTACGTAAATTACTACCGATTTAAAACTAGTTAAGACATTTGCTGAGCTTTTCTTTAATTTATACAAACAAAGCAATTTAAGTAGTAATTTTTTATTATCCTTAATATTTTGCCTCGTATCATCTTCAAAAACTCTTAATCTGCTACGAAAATTGGTGTTTTTTTTTATCGGTTATGAGAAATATACTCTAATCTAGTCCTATTAACTTTGGTTTCATTAGTGAGTTATCAGGCAAAGTTAATAACCCTCTTATCTGTGTTTATAGCCAATTTTACTTTGCTATACTCTGCTATATAATATAGATATAAAGGAAAGAAAACAAGTTTTGAGTGCGTTATGAAATCAGGATGAAATTGACTCTTAGTTGATTATATGACATGTGGGGGTGTTTGAGGTTATCTATAACAGCTATGGGGTGACAAATTATATACGCTTTAATCTCATTATGGACTATGTGTTTGTCTCGTAAAATCATTGACATTGAATAAGCTCTAATACCAGAAGATAATAAATAATTCTTCGGGAGAAGTTCCGAAGTTCGCGAATTTCAGTGAAACCACATTTTCGTCGTCTTGAGTTAAAAATAAATTTGGTTTATGGTAAATATAATCCGCTAGCTATATTGATTACTTAATCAGTAAATTAAACTGGTAATTTAAAATCCTACCCTTGCTCTTAATTGTAGAATCCTCAAAAGTATATTATGTTTGGCACAAAAGGAGGAACTTCCTTTTAAGGCCTAAATAATAATCGCCCAATCGTACTAAATTACCCAGAAATTTCCTTTTCATTCATTTCTTTTAAAAGACAATCGAAACATTGTAATGATTATTCCATAAACATCTTTTTTTCTCAAAGTCATCGTGTAAAGATATATATTTGATATAATAGGCGCTTTTATTGTCGGTCTAAACACCAACCAGTGTAGGGATTAGGTTTAACGCGTATTCGAAAATATACTTAAGGGAGAATTAAGTTCGTAATTTACAAAATGTACGAAATTGAGGAAAAAATCCAATTTTAGGCTTGACACTCATGCCGAGATTATCCTTATCCTTGTGGGAATGTCGGATTTTGTCTTATCGGGCAAGCTAGCTAGCTTTGGACAAATAGCAAATACAAATCGACGTGCTGGGGCTTCTCTTATGGACTTTTTGTTATTTTTTTTATTGTCGACGAAAATGGTATTTGCGGGTTGAATTTTGACAATTTAAGCCGGCCAAAATTTTGACCAATCACAAATAACTACGCTTGTAGACCTGGGAGCTTTACAAACAAATATTAAACTAAAAATAAATTTAAAACTTACCATTAAAATAGGCATAGCTGGATTCATGGAGATGTCCTGAACTTCATTTATAAGAGCCATCGATCAATATCATTGGTCGCTAGTCCTTATATCGAAGAGTTCAGGTGATCTCCATGAATCCAGCTAAGCCTATTTTGATGATAAGTTTTAATTTATTTCTAGTTTTATATTTGTTTTTAATTTTTTTTTACTGTTGGATTAGGCCTATTTAAACGATAAGGAATTTTATGTTACATTCTCCCTTTAATGTCATCTCATATAAGATCGAAAATGCTCCTCAAATTATATTTGTAACTCGAGATAAACCCTTGACAGCGTCACTTTAATCCATATCTGTCAAAATTTGAAACCCATTTCTAATTCATCTCCACTCTTTTTTTAAAACAAATATTTTCATCAACTCGAAATTGCGTTCGTTTATCTAGATTCCCTCGCATCGTATTTTATTTTTACTCAAATTTAATATTTGTCAAAATTATAGCTATTACCTCTACACCAGTAATAATAACTAATGGATATGAAATGAGGCTCTAAAATAAAGCGAACCAGCCAAAAATACCGAAACATATTTTTTCATTTTTTAAAAACCAGAGTTTTAAAATTAATATGGTGTCTTTTGATACGAGGAAAAAATGGGTTAAGCTGGTTTTCTAAAAGTCTTCCCTATTTACCTTAGCGGTGGTGTAAGACTAGGAGAAAAAAATGGGCGTGACAAATCGATTATTAATGACGTCAAAAATTTAGCCTCCCCTCTCTTCTTTTGAAACGTACGTCGGAAAAAAGGGTTAGAAAAGCTAAAAATGTCATTTTTTTTTAAATATTAGTTTTTGAAAGATGCTACTCTTTTTGTAATGGTTGTCATAAGCCACGTGATATTGCAAAACAATTAGATATAAAACAAGAGCATTTATAAATTCAAGAAGGATCAGATAAGGAGAGGAAAAGTGGGAACGGCGCGGCTCCTACTGCGTCGGCCTAAACTCCCACTCTGGGAGAACGGGGGACAGACGGGGGTAGAGCTGCTTCGTGGTAAATTGTTGTCACGTGGGTAAAACGAATCCTTTATGAGACGCGCTAGCTAGCGACCACGTGACAACAGTTTACCTCGAGAATTTCCTATCCCCCTTTCCACCCGAGTGGGAGGTTGGCTCTTCTCTCTCTAACTCAACGCAGCCACACTTTTCCTCTCCTTGTCTGATCCTTCTTGATAAATTATAAAAAGGTATAATGAATATTGGGAACGTAAAAGGTATTTTGTAAAATTTCAAGTCGAATCAAATAGTACACCCCAATTTCAAAAACCAAATCGGTTAATTGATTTTCAAAAAAATAAATTCAAATATTCGGCTTAGGAATAAATTAATTTGGATTAACGAATACACTTATTTAAATTAGCAAATAATTGGTTTAAATTTCCGAATTGTCGGTTTAAGCCCCATGCCGAATGATGAATTGGTTTAAACTATACCGATTTTGGGATTTTCGGGTAATTGGTCTCATTTTGTTCCTCATAATAATTTGCAGTTCAATATTTGTGCAATCGAAAATTATTATTTAAATGAGACTTAACCTGAAGTAGTAAGAAATCTAAATCTTTATTTTAACGCTTAAAACTTTATATATTTTATAATTTTTATATTATTAACATATGGTATTCTTCCTATAATGTTTCCTAAACACGTTTTTAAATTTTAATAAACCGAAATTATATATCTTTAAATTGCGCGATGCGACAAAATACTTTTCTCCCTTTGACCCCATTAAATCTAAATTTACGAAATATTTTGTAATTGTAATTTCGAGGAAGGTTTATTAAATAAATACGCTAGAGGGGGCTTAAAATAAAAATGCAAGATGGAAATATAGCGTGGAGGAATGTAATTCACGAGGAAAAGATAAATTTATTTCGTCGTGGCGCTTTTGTGAAAAATTGCTTTAACGCGAGTCTGAGTACGTCGAAATCCATCTCTCTCGCATTCTCCAATTCCTTTTCCCATCCAAAGAATGCCACTAACCATAAAGTAAGATAGAATTAGAAGTATGCAATTATTATCTAGGATAAAAATGTATTACTGAACACGAATCTATAAGTAATTGTAACCCGGGTTAGGGAATTAAGTTTAAAAGGAGGTATCATGGTCAGAAAGTATAAATTAAAGACTATATTGGGTATGTTTAAAAGTATAAAAGTAGGTCAGAAGATCGGTATTGAGTTTGAAAGTAGGTCATAAGGTCGGGAAGTGATTTTGAAAGTAGGTCATAAGGTCGGGAAGTGAGTTTGAAAGTAGGTCATAAGGTCGGGAAGTGAGTTTGAAAGTAGGTCATAAGGTCGGGAAGTGAGTTTGAAAGTAGGTCATAAGGTCGGGAAGTGAGTTTGAAAGTAGGTCATAAGGTCGGGAAGTGAGTTTGAAAGTAGGTCATAAGGTCGGGAAGTGAGTTTGAAAGTAGGTCATAAGGTCGGGAAGTGAGTTTGAAAGTAGGTCATAAGGTCGGGAAGTTGAGAAGCGAGTTTGAAATTTGGTTGAAGGATCGAGAAGCGAGTTTAAAAGTAGTCCGATAAAGGCTTAAATTATCTGATATCCACCTCAGCTTCAAAGAGATGTTTAAAAGTAGTTCAAAGGGGCGGCCAGTAATAGTTAAAAGGTCATTCAAATAGAGCGCGTGAAAGTTTGAAAGTAGGTCAGAAAGTAAGTTTAAATTACGCTATTAAAGTAGCTAGGCCAAGCCAAGTAAGGAAATAGAATTTTTCCATTATAATGTGGGAAAGTGCTTGGATATTTATTAAATCGTAAGATATTAAATAAAAATTTCATCATCCCTTTGATGCAAAACGACTCCAAGCATATGATTAGGTTGCGCAATTGTATTTTGTATACCATTTTCGGGTTGTATGAACTTCCTCGTAGCATTTATTACGTCGTAGTAATAATAATAATCATAATAATAGCGTTATAAAGGAGGAATAGATATCCTTCCTTTAGTCCGAGGCGCGTTGGCTCTCTCACTCTCTATAAGGCTGCCATTATAATAACGCTTATTATACGCTATATCTCGAATATGGCCTGACTGAACCACGGGAACATAAAGGGAAGAATAATTACAAATTGCTCAACCACTAGTCGACGCCTCATCGCCACTCGAGAAAGAGGCCAAAACTATAACAGTGTGTGGTATTACCACGAGTAAATTAAAACCTCCAAGTAGTATGACATGATCTCCCGTTCTTTGAGACGACTTTGAGCAATTGTTTCGAGGGGGCACACACTCGTGAACTCGGGTGAAAATTATACCATATTATTTTTTAATTGTCGATTTTATAACACAATTTAGTTAAGATAACCCTTGACCTGTGGTCAAATCAAAAGTATGACGTAAGATCTCTCTTTGTACTTACTATAATTTCATAAATTGGTTCTTGGTTCGCGTTATATTTTTTAAACACCCTGTATCAATTCTCTTCCTCGAGAGAGAGTCGCGAACGATCTATAATATAAAAATATATGAAAGATCTGAAATTCTTCTAGGAATAATAACGGATATGACGAGCTTAGGCAGACGCCCGCTGCTTTGGTGGGCGTATAGAATAACCTTACATATACACGAGGATGGGCGAACAATTCGGCGTGATAGATTTCTCAATTGGTCATGGGGCTTTTCTCTCCGCGATGCGGGCTTAATCCCAAAGTCCCGTTTGTAATTAAGAAAATAGCCATCCTCTACGCCTGTCTAACCACGCGGCCCCCTACCTCTCTCCGAAGAAACTAAAGTCTTGCCGCTTTCATTATAAAACTTTAGGCGAATGGGGAAATCGGTTTCGACAAAGTTTTAGCCTTTAATCGAAAACACTTCCGGCAGTTAAAAATCCGATTATATTGGAGAAAGGGGGATGATTCGACCAGGACTCCCGCTACAATTGATTTTTAAAAGCCCAACTTATAGCGTAGATGTTTCTCTAAGCGAAATGTAAAGCGTGCCTATTTCAAATAAAACTATTATGCCTTAAGAGGAAAGTCAATTAGGTAAAAAATAAACCCCTCAAAAATAAATACTTTTCACTATTTAAAACTAGAATATTTCAAGTAGTTAAGGTGTTAATTACCAACCCGAAACTATAAATGGTAATTAAAACAATAAAGCTTACACGTAAGATTTTAATTATCATTGTTACTGAAACTATTAACAATGGACAACTGCCTTAATTGATAAAAATGAATACCTAAATCTGTTGTTCATCACCGTCCTCACGTAACTAGACCAGGAAACTACTTATTAACAACAAAAGACCAGATTAACAGATTTCCAACGTAATTCACTTTTAATCTCAACATTACCATGATTTCGGTAATTTTCTTATATATCTTGACAAGGGACATTAGCCATTAGAAGCTTTCTAGCGAACGTAAGCGAACAGTTGCTCTAAATATTTTCGGAAGATGGGCTTAGTTAACAATTAACACGCAATTATCCACCCAAAACAACCTATTCCATCCCACTATCAGAATTCAAGCCATTAGGTTTCTGCAAAAGTAATATTATATTACTTGAAAGTTATAAGGTGATACAGGCATACTCGTAAGATCTTCCTTCGACAGTCTTTCAATATCTTGTCCTGTACATATATGTTTATTGGTCCATTAGAGGTTTGCTATCAACAAAATAGGGCTTTTAATTTTTCCTTCAGACTCCCTTTACTACATTAAGGTGTGACGTCTATTGCTAATAGGGTGAGTGCGTGCTTGTATACGCGTTATCTTAGTTTCGGAATCTTTCCTTATATGATTTAATGGAGTCAACACGGCTTGGACGCCTTAAGCCTAATCCAGTTCATCAGAAAGGTACCGGTATTAAGACTAATTTGTTGGGATTTATAAATTCGTAATGTAAAGGAAAGGCAGTCCGCGTCTTGACTCCTATAGAGGCTAGAGCTACCGGGAAGCGAGATTTATTAAAATGAGGAAAACCCTTAGAATCCTTGGCTTCCAAAGTTGCCGTATTACGTAAACAGGATGAGAGGAGATCTCACCGGATTGGTAACGGCCTATTGCCTTTTTCCCAAACACTCCCAACAACTTTTAAAGAGAGGGTGTAATTGAAAATAAATTGTTTCGGTTTTATATTGTTTATGAAAAATGATCATTTATAGATTAAGGGTTTCCAAACCTTTTGGAATATACCTGAAATAAAGATTTAGGCTATTTGATTTAAACTATACTTTAATTCAAAGAAGACTTTATGAAGATTGACAGTTGTTGTTGTTTTTTTTTTTTTTTTTTTTTTTTTTTTTTTACATTCAGAATATGCAATTTAGAGTTACCGAAAAGTTATGGAATTTTTAATTTCGAACAGATGATGAATTAGAAAATAGAGGCTGGAAGGTCAGGGAAAAAGCTAGGAATTTGAAAATTTATACAGTAAAACGAAGAAAAAAGCTGTGAATTTGAAAATTCGGACAGAAAGACCAGGGAAAAAGCTGGGAATTTGAAAATTTGGACATCAAGGTCAGGGAAAATGCTGCTAATTTGACAATTCCGACAGGCCGGTAAGGGGAAAAGTTGGGAATCAGCAAATTGAGACTGAAAGGTCATGCGATAAAAGGAAATTTGCCAAATTCGGACAGGAAGATGAGGAAAAATAGCTGAATTTATAAATTCAGGTACCTTAAGGTGAAAAACGTGAGGTTAAGTAACTGCACTGATTATTGATTAAAAATAACTATTTTTCGGAGTGAAATTTGGGAAGGATGAAGGCTTTAAATTCTGAAATAACTCGATTTTTCTTTTTACCCTCACTTTTAATCCAGTAAATATCTATACATATATAGTAGGAGTTAGAAGGGAAAGTATGCTAGAAGGAAATTGGCTCTATCATCTCCGCGCGTGTCAATATTTGATAAGCCCGTTTGCATCCTTCTTCCTAGTTACAACCCCAGTCAAAATCAATTTACTTTATCGGCACGTAGAAAGTTAGTTTGACCTATAATTTCCATCATTTGTTTCCTTAGAGCTTGACGATAGTCTAGCTTTTTACGTACTCTTAATTTCAAGCCGGTACCAAGAACTAATTTATGAATCAGTGAACGTTTGTTTTTATTAATTTTGAATTAACCATTTTCATAACGTGTTCTATCAACTTGACATTGAATATTATTGATAAAAACAAACGAATAATTTTTTTTTTTAAGTTATCGGCAAAGGTCAAAATTATTTGACTTTCTATTCTCCAAGGGTGTTGTAGGCGCGGGGGATTGAAATAAAATATTGATGTTTATGATACCTAAGGCAAGGTTACTGATATAAGGAGGTAGTTTCTTCTTATAACCATTACTTAGGCAGATAACCTCTTGTATCTTATTACTAACTTACTAAGTAATGGATATTTTATCAATTTATTCTTCAAATATAACTCTGTTTTTAAACCCCAAGGGTCGCGATTATTTGGTACCATTTCGAAAAGTATCCGATTTTGACTTTTACTTTTTAAAGGGGGCGTGATAAAATAAAATTTACTTTTAATAAACTTTGGTCAAAGACAAACAAGTTCTTTGGTGGTCAGTGACGAAGCTCAGGGCGAGGTTATTAGGTGATCAGGGAAGCATTTTTTAAGATGATCAGGGAAGCATTTTTTAAGATGATCAGGGAAGCATTTTTTAAGATGATCAGGGAAGCAGTTTTTAAGATGATCAGGGAAGAGATTTTTAGGTGATCAGGGGAGAGGTTTTTAGGTGATCAGGGAAGCAGTTTTTAAGATGATCAGGGTGCAGTTTTTAAGGTGATCAGGGAAGAGATTTTTAGGTGATCAGGGAAGCAGTTTTTAAGATGATCAGGGAAGCAGTTTTTAAGGTGATCAGGGAAGAGATTTTTAGGTTATCAGGAAAGAGGTTTTTAAGTGATCGGGGAAGAGGCTTTTCGGTGATCAGGGAAGACTTTTTTCGGTGGTCAGGGAAAAGGTTTTATGTGATCACGGAAGAGAATTTTCTATAATCAGGGAAGATGTATATTTAGGTGATCAGGGAAGATGTATATTTATGTATCAGGAAAGATGTATATTTAGGTAATCAGCGAAGTGATATATTTAGGTGATCAGGGAAGATTATTTTAGGCAAAGGTAAAATTAGGGTATTTTTCATGCCATCCATATTTCTTTTCACCATCCCTTTTTATACGAAGGAAACTACCTAGGAGAAATTTTCCTTCTCGTTCTATCGAATTTGGTCCCCTCTCCTTCTGCTCCATAAATAAAATTACTTTTCTGGCCATAAAAATGTGTTCCTATATTTATCGACGAATACTAGCTCCAGCTCCATCGTAATACCGCGCGATACTATTATATTTCAAGTACAGTTTTCGAATTCAACGCGTAATAAACTAAGGCCATTTTGAGAAAGTTTCGTATAAGTTAGACCCAACCTGAATTGAAATCTCAAGAAAGAGTGATTTTGACTTTTCTGACTTTGGTCTTAGGAGTTCCGATAAAGAATGTCCTTCTCCTTTCGTACATTCCTTAGTCGATTGGACACGACAATAAAACCATACAAGGAGGTCAAGTATTCCCGCTTTAAAGGGAATGTGTAGTCAAACGTAAATTATTTTTTAGCCATCGCTTAAAATTAAAGGATTAGACTTATACAATGTAAATTAATTTAAACCTGAATTACTTCAATACTAACAAATCTGAAAAAGCTCCCCGATTAAATTTAATTTTTATGTTATTATAATTTTTGTAAGGTAGAATTTTGAAGTTGTATTTTGACATTTGACTAGTGACGTCATAATCAGATTGCGGACGACACTACATTATTTTTAATTGTATTTAGTTTTACCGCGAGATTACGTGCGTTTTAACTAAAATTAGACCTATAACTTTGTGTCGAACTCTATCACACGCTGTTATAGAGGTTTCCTAATGACGTAATTAGAATTTCGTTGACGTCAGGACTAGTAAGTTAAGTTTTGATTAATTGGGTTGGTTAATTTTTACATCGAAATACATATTTTAAAACCATAGAAACATTTTTGTTTTTTCACAAAAAAACCTTTGACTTGAATCCCTCCCTTAAGGGTAACAAATATATATTGTACTTTTTTAGACTTCACTCTTCCTTTAAAACAATTTGCGCGAAGTGCCCGGTGATTGGTTTCTTTTACAATCGTAAAGCATTTGTTTTGTGTACACCAAAATAATGTAACCTTCGCCTCCGAATTATATTGTTCTTTGGATGTAAAAAAAATAGTCTGAATTGATGGTATACGCCTCTAATATAGTGATTCGATATTAACAAACTGAACTAACACTTTTCACTGCTTTGGAGTAATAAATGAAATAGAATTCAATAATATAACTTGCAATGTTTCTTCAATTTGTACCGCTCCATCTGAATTACTGGGATTGCGATTTTGAATTAACCAATAAACCCAATCAACTTTAATCTAATAGAAACTTTCTTTTAAGGGAGAATGTAACCGAAAAACAATTGATTTTTTTATCGATTCCTAATACACTAGTTAAAAAAAATAACAAACAAATATTAAACTAGAAATAAAATTATAACTTACCCGGAAAATAGGCTTAGCTGGATTCGTTGAGATATCCTGAATGAAGGACTAGCGACCAATGAAATTGATCATGGAGATCTCCATATAAGAGGCATATCGGCTTCCGTTTTGTATTGCCGAATGTGCTATGTGTGGATGATTTGAGGTTAAAGGGAAACTATCCCAGGGAGTGGAAATAATATTTCAACAATTCACAATTTTTGGACTACATTTTAGCAGTTTATTTAAATTTAAGGTTAATTTGGAACTCTAGAAGTCGATTGGTTGATCATTCCAAGTATAAATAATTGTACAATTGCGTAGTTTTGATTGTAACCGAGCATATATTTAGCATTGCCAAAGGTTGTAGTCAGTTACATAATCGCGTAATGGGTGAACTGATTTTACTGAAATGATTATCTCCTGGCTAGAATCTATTATCAATGCTTCATTTTTCCTTTTATGAAAAACTAAACTGACCCCACCTCTTTACTCGTTGGTTCAAAATCAATGATCGACCTTTTTGACCCTGTTAGCTAAATCTATTTTTATCCCTATAAGATTAACATTGTGTATCATTCCGCCTCAGTCGTTTTCCATTTGACCAATTGCGCTTGAATCAAACTATAGTTGACCAAAGTCTTACGGACATTAAGCCCTTGTCGGCCACTGTCCGAATTGATAAATTACTGGGCGAGAAAAATGGTCCGTCTAATCTATACGACGTAAACCTTTAAGAATTCCTCCATTTTTCCTTATACCCTTTGCTATGGATCAGGAAAAGGACCTTTTCCTGAGGATTAAGCTCCACTCGTAAACGTGCCTCGTGCCTATAATTCCAAAAGTATTAAGCTGAGTTCAGACTCACGCGGGAGTAGTCTACAAGGAAAAAAAAAAAAAAAAAAAAAAAAACTTTAGTTTATGCAACGTGTGAGTTTTAGTAGAAGGAGATATTGACTGCGTTCAGCAAAGATTACCTATGGTTGGTTGCTGAACGGAAATTTTCATTTCCGCTTCTTTTCGATCCTTCCACGACCGGTACGTACCGAATGGAACAGCTGAACGAGCAGGTTCGTCAGCTATCATTTGAGGAGCCGAACGTTCCAGTACTTTTGGTATCATTCAGTTGCATTTTCTCGTGAAAACTCTTCGGTATCTTCGTTTCTTCGCTGAACGCAGTCAATAGCAGAAGAAAGGAAGGCACTTTCCTTTTAGAATACTCTTTGTATTCAATTCCATTTAAACATCTTAATTTCATATTTTAAAGCACCCCTTGTTGTTTAAGTTGAACGCGTTTAGAACTGTCTCCAAATGCGAACGCGGTTTTTGTCTCAGCTTCACGCAAGTGTTCATATAAATATGATGAATGTGTGCCCGGTTTGGAAACTCGATAACACAGTCTTTTTTCTCATTCTTCCGTTCATTCGCGTGTCAGTGCGTGGTTGATATCGTGATTCTTTATTGTCTAGGAATACGTGATATATGTGTTTATAAATATTCCGCTTACAGTTATGATACATGGTTTTTTTAAACCCATTTTGTTGATACATGCACGAGGGTTAACAAATATGCATTTTTATTGTATGACGCAATATAAGAAGGCTTTTTTTTTTTATAGAGCTAGGGACTGATTTCTCCAAGTGAACGGTGTACCAGCCTGTATCTATGACTGTATTAAAGAAATTACGTACAAATTTAGCATTACCAAAACCTGTAACCAGTTTAATCGGGGCATAGATTTTATGGATGTGGTTGTAATCCCTGGTTTTCTTTTTATCTAATTTTCCTCTTTTCCCCTGTAAGGCTTCTTTTCCTTGAACACCGAGGTGCGAAGGATGAAACACATTTACAGGCGCTCTTCTTTTTTTTTTTAATGAATTTCTTTTCTTTTAATTGGTTTTAAGCTTGTGAAAGGGATTGTGGAAGGCAAAATTAATTAATTTAAAAGATTAAAAAATTTTTTAGAAGAAATCTTAATGAAAACAGCATCTTTTTTATGTTTTTGGAGAATTTTTAGTCTAAACCGATTAAAAATGACTTGTTTCTAGAGTCTAGTATCCCTTTAACTTGAAATCTTAGGATTTATACCTTTGCAATCCTGTCTTATTCCGTTAAAATGAATATATCTTTTGGTGTGATGAAAATTGAAGATGAAATATCATATAATATAGTTAGTCTAGCCGCTTGATGCTGGATGCACAATTTCAGCCATAGCTCTTTTGGCTTTTCCTAGCAATTTATCTAAAAATCCTCAAGGCTCGCTCTCTCGATCGTTGCGAATACTATCCCTAGAAAGTAGCCATTATCCTCTTTGAAAGAGAGTTCGTTTCGTTGAAATCCCGGAACATACCAAGGTTACCATCGAGAGTAGGTTTCTTTCTCATAGATCAGTCTACTCAAAGGGACTAGGAAACCTGTTTTGAATAATGTAAAAGTCTTCATTTAGTTAGACCAGTTCATTTGAATCAAATTTCGAAATATGTGTTAGTACGAAACATCAATATTGTTCCGTATTACCTCGTCGAACTTTAACTTTAGTTAAAAAATATTAAAATTGCATCTGTTCATATAATGAAAGACGAGAAGTTGATGGTTCGAGTTACCCTTAAGTATTTTCCCTACTATTTCATTCGTGTGCTTTACCATTTACGAGTTCTCAAGGATAAGGCCGACCTAAACTTCGTCACGAATGGCTAAATTCTGAAAAAATGGAAATTATTTTTATTTGGAATCAATCACTTTTGCACACTTTTAAAGAACAAAATATATGTTTTATCAGAAGCCGATGAAACCCTCCTTTGAAGTCTACTACTCTAATGTTCCATAAAGCGCCCCTCTCTGTATGGGTAAAATTCACGATTTTACGAGATCGGAGGGGTCCTACTTCATACGCCCTGTCTACGGAAAATTGGAAATTCTCCCTCTTCACAAACGACGACGTTTTTTTGACGAGCTCCAAGGCTGCTAGAGATATTCGCTCGACGAGCTCCCGCTCCGAAAATATCTACCGTTAGGAGGCGTACGAATTGCGCTTTTTGAAACTAACCCATACAGAGAGGGGTAGACAAGACTTCAAAGGAGGGTTTCATCGGCTTCTGGTTTTATCCATTTTCTTTTCTGGAGATTTTTAACCCTAAAATCATTTTAACTGGAAACTCTCCAACCTAGGTTCCTGGTCCCTTTAAATTGCATATATGTGAATATATATCACCCTTAACATCATTCAGAATGCGTAAGAAACTATGTTACAGCGAAGGGATACGCTATATTGAACTCCATAGAGAAAGTAGATTCGATATTTGCATCTGGCGATATATTACTATGAAGGGCCGCTAGAGATTCATTGCTAGAATTGCTGGCAGTATATATTCGGCTAGCGGATTAGGCCACCTTAGCGACTTATTTATGCGGAAGCGGCCAGGCTCAAGAAACCCCAGGCCAAATATTTTTTTATCTTTATAAAACCGCGCATCAGACGAGCGCCATACAGCGACGCTCGAGGCTTTGCTTTCTTTCGTCTGTATCTTTACTCTATTCCCAAGAACCAATACAATTTATTTTCTTATAAGAACTAGTTTCTGTATATGGCGTAATGTTTTTCTTGGTATAGGTATATATATTCCTAAGTATAAGGTTCAATGACTTATATTCCGAGTGTGTTCATAACGAGAAGTTTGGATAATGGATTTTGGGATTTCAATGTTGGAATTTTTGACAAATGCGTTTGTATTTCCTTCCCCAAGTGTCTCGATGGAATGAATTAATATACCGCTAGCTTCTTTTTGGAGGTTCTAAGTAACTTGACATTTTATGTACACCGATTATTAGAATCTAATCAATGAGTACTCGTGTGATTATTGAGGACGAAGCGATTAAGAAACGACTAAGGTGATTACAAAGCGAGTACAGCGTTTATTTAACGATGTCGACTAGAGCTATTAAGACTAATTGCAAACATAATTACAGAGAGATTACGTAGCCATTTTAAGCAAAGCCGCGTTCATATGATTTCTTGGAGTATATTCAAAACGTTTCAAATCGTTTCGCTGGAATCGATTTGAATAAATTTAGCTGCGTTCATACTAGATCTTGGAATCGATTTAAACCGTTTCAAAACGTTTCGCTAGAGTCGTGTGAACAGGAAACCGTCTTTTAACGAATCGATTTGATTCGAATTCTCGAAACTGATTCCTGAACCAGTTTCATACCGATTCGGTTTCAACAATCGATAGATGAAGCTACAATAAATCCATTTATAAAGATAATGCGTGAACACGTGACGCTTAAAATGATTCCAGGCGATTTGAATATCGGTTTTATTTTACCGTATATCAAGAATTACTAGTGTGACTGTAGCTTTCTCGAAACTGCTTCGGGAACTAGTTTCAAATTGATTCGGCTTCAACAATCTACAGATGAAACTCTAATAATTCGGTGCCTAAAATGATAAATATCGATTGCTATTGTATGAACGGTAGCTTTAGTGTACCGCGATTACATATCATATAGAAACCCCCGACCCTCGTAACTTATTAGCCAATCTATACATTTACAGATTACAATTTCCAGTTGAATATTTAGCTCCAAGGTGTAAAATAATCGCTACTTTATCAATTATTTGCTACATAGTATCATACACCAATCTTGTTCTTATATAGACAAGTATCCGAATAACCTCAGGTTCTTCAGTGAGACGTGCATTATAAAAGAAGATGAAAGTTTTTTATTTATTTTTTTTCATCTTTGGGAAGATATATTTCTCTCTTTATATACTATTCCATATATTCTTGTTCAAGCGGAGTAGTTTATAATGTCTATGTTTTTCCTATAGAGTTTATCATTGTGTATCAATTCGCCTTAGCCTTCTCCATATTTCTAATTCGTTTTGAGAATTTGGGGGAAAAAAAACCAAAAAAAAAAAAAAAACACAATTTTTACTTTTTTTTTCGTTTGGTTTTACCCAAGGGGAGTATATCCAACCATTCCACGTAAACTCGGTTAACTCTTGATATGTCATTCCTGTAAGTTTCAAAATCAGTTTGCATCAACTTCTTTTTCCTATGAATTTTATAAGATTAAGTATCATTCCTCGACAACTTTGGTCATTTTGCCATTGAACTGTTTTTGAGAGAAAGATATGTTTTTTCTGGCAATTTTTTTGCCTTTTTAAAAATGAGTAGCGTAGAGTATAATACGGCTCAGAACCTGATTGTCCTTAGGCTATAAGGAAGGAAGGAAGAGAAGGAAGATATAGAACTTATACCTCTTTTGCTTTTCGTAAATAATACAATGATCGAGGTAGATATCCAAGGAAGGGTCGAGGTACGGGGAATAACAAAGTTAGGGCAAAGGGTATAACCTTCTTATATGATTAGGATTACCCGGGGTCATCATAGTTTATATGGCCAGGAAACTCTTCTCTTTATGACTCTTCAACTCTACCGAAAGAAGATTGCTTACGGTGATACGTTTATGATAGAAGTTCGCTGAAGTGGGACCTGTACAATCTTCGTATCATTGAATTTCTAAGCCTGTATACTCCCTTTTCTTTTTAACCAGGGAATTTAGAGGCTGTATGATAAATTGAAAAATATACTAAATTTCCATGAAAGAGAAGTTTGCCAGATGAAACAAAAAGCTACGGTCACACTAGCATTTCTTAATCGATTTGAAACGGCAAATTGAAACCGATATGCAAATCGCCACTAAAGTTTGGGAGATTGGAAGGTCAGTTATATTTTTACGGTTGACTCTTAATCTTAGAAATTCGTCTCCTAGTATTTCAATAAGTACCCCTGATTCCACTTCACCGTAATTTAACATTATCACTATACTTCACGCATACCGTTTTGTCCCTCCAATTTCTTCTTGTAGCCTAATAATATCACGTTTCGCTCTAAGACTATACCATAACGGAATATAAATGTAACTATTTCTAAAGCTATGTCCCCCCTCTTTGGCCATGTTGTCACCTTCAAGGGATAATGAAATGCGTAAAATCATTAAAACTCACTCAACGTTTCTCGTTAATTTATAATTAAGGAGGGTTAATTAACAGGGTTTCATCCTGCTAAGCCTAGCCTGCATTTTAATAAAATATTTCACGCGCGCTAGTTTTAGTTAAACACGCGCTAGTTTTAGTTAAACACGCGCTAGTTTTAGTTAAACACGCGCTAGTTTTAGTTAAACACGCGCTAGTTTTAGTTAAACACGCGCTAGTTTTAGTTAAACACGCGCTAGTTTTAGTTAAACACGCGCTAGTTTTAGTTAAACACGCGCTAGTTTTAGTTAAACACGCGATAGTTTTAGTTAAGCACGCGATAGTTTTCGTTAAACACGCGCTAGTTTTAGATAAAAAGGCGCTAGTTTTAGTTGCAGTTCCAAAGGGTCTAGTATCCCTTTAACCTGAAAAAATATCGTCCAAAAACAGTTTGTACAAGATATCTTTTTAGTACTTGCTAAGATACTTTTTATGGGGGTCGCTAGGCAGTTTCTTCCTTCCTTGATTAAAAATGTCGATGGTTTGTAGAGGACGAAAGAGTTTGGGCTACAGGTTCGGTTTATGACTTCATGTCCATTCCACCTTAAATTCGCAGCGCGTACAAATCTAGCCTTTATTTATCTTCAAGTAAACAAATGAAAAGATATAACTGCAGGTAGTCGATCCGGCTTTGAAAGCGTAAGCAACTCGAGGTGAAAAACGCTACGCTTTTACTTGACGAATGTGAATAATTTAGAAGTTTGCTTTTTCTCTTGGGAGAAATTTGAAACTTGTAGGACATTTAATCGCTCTATTTTTTTTAACATTTTTTATTTTTTATTTAACGTATTGTGATGGTTGGCAGTTTGATGTTTAAACCCAAGGGATGCTAGTTAATGTTTTTAGGAATTTGTAATTTTTTTTTAAAGTGACTCTGTTACGAATTTTTCATGAGTTGTAAATGGAATTTGAGTAGCATTTTCGGAAAGATCATTAAAATTTCAAAGTTTATAAAAATACTTATTTTTATATTCGCCATTTTCGAAATTTTTAAAATAAAAATTCCCGCAATACTACGTCATCACTATGGTCGCGTGGTTATTATTGAGCCTTCGGTTTATTCTCGCGCGTTCTTTCACGTGATAAAATCACTTTCCCGCGGTCTTTTTCGTGCAAGTTCTTAATTCAGAATCATTCAACCTCATGAAGAGGAAAAAAAAAAAGTACATATAATTTTTTGGTATTTTAATTTTGAAATTATTTCATTTCTACTCAACCCAGAGGTGTAAAATTTTGAATAATGCTTTTTAATAGTATGAATAATAATACCACAAGTTTAAATGAACTAGTACAATAGTTTAAAACGGGGAAACACGAATAAAAGAAAGAAAAAAAAATAATACTTTTTAAGCTTTTTCAATCCCTTCCTCTCATTCAATATCGATTTTGCTTTGTCCTTCCTGTTTTTTTCTCTTTGTTCAATCGAAATTTACAAAATAGCGAAATCTACGGCGGATTAATACCTTAATGTTCAATCTCATATAGAATTAAAAGTAGTTTTGAAATCTACTCTTGAAGATGAACCCTGTAAAAGCATCCCTTATACTATTAAAGCTCCCATTTCGTTATAAAGATAGGGAAAGTTAAAAGGATATGGATGCGGAAAGAACTTATTGCGCGAACTTTTTATAAAATAACCTTAGAAACGGATAGAAAAACCGTTGAAAAACACCCTTTTGTATTGAAGATGTTGCGTTATTTCAAGGTTGGTTCAAAATATAGGATTTTCTATACTTTTACCAACCTTGAAACTAACAAAAAGAGGCGTTAAATAGAACCCATTTCTACGAAAGATGTTGCCTTTTTTCAAGGTTGTGAGGAGGTCAGAATTTGTATAATCATCTATTGGAAGATGGTCAAATTTCGCGACTATATTGGCACTATCTGCGCACGCGCTAGAAACAGTTCCGATACCAGTGTCCATATTGCCGTTTCAATGTAGTTTAGGAACATCCCTCTAAAGAAGTTTTGTTTTATAGATTTCTGCTGTAAATAATTTTATTTCTTTTACACCCTCCTTTAAGTTAGAACTTCTTTAAACGACAGGGGCTGTATTCCATTGATTCTCTTACCCATCACCGTAAAAAAAAAGTTCTCCATGTTAAGATTAAAGCGAAAAAGGTGAACGTTCTCATTAAGGGGCGGGATTCATTAATAATGATAGAATCCACTTTACAAAACGAGCTGTAAGAGAAAGAAAAAGTAAGGTAACATCGGGGAAGGAGGCGGAAAAACAATTACCAGACGAAAGAATGATGTATATATACGCGTACATGCTTTAGATGTTTATTGTCAGGGAAAGTTGAGCCAATTTGAGTCAGAGCTACGATAATGTGAGCAGGCTTTAACATATTCGATAAAGAAAAGCATGGAGTATCATTTATTTCATGTTTTCAGTTTGTTTTAGCAAGATTTACAGTGTATAAAAACCATTAGAGTACAAATCTCAAATTATTTTTGAACTAGCATCGTCTGTCTTTCAAGTCTATTCTCATAAATGGTGCCACCGTAAAAGGATCAAGTCCGTCTAATCCGAGATTGTAACGATTAGTCTGAACAGGCCTTTAAGATTAGAAGGATGACTAAACTTCCTATTTTTCGAAACCTTCTTATTAATTCCTTTTGAAAAATCCTTGATAGCTTCACTTTAATCCGGAGATATACAATTTTGAACGTGAATTTTTTTATAGAATGATCAACCCTCGGAAATAATTATGACAGCTTCACTTTAAAAACTCGTCAACCCAAAGGTGTAATATTTTGAAAATGGGGCTAGTTTGAAAAAGCTCAAGTTGTGTATTACTTTAACCAAGGCTTATCTTCGACTATACTGTAAATTACGATTGAAATGAACCGCACAACAGCTTGCTATTCAAATTCCATCTGAGTATATAAGTCAAGAAAAGGGTTGGAAGAAGAGGAAATGTTTTCGGAAACTTTCTTGATTAGGGTTTTTTTTCTTTTTTACGTATGCCAGTTTTAATTATCTTTCTCCGTTTGCTTCTCTTTTACATTAATTTGAGATGACTTTTCTCCGATATTTTCTTCCTTTTTAATTTGCGGGAAAAACATTTATTCTAATCACAATTTTTGTCGGAACTTGTTAAAGGGAAAATAGAAATTTAAAATGAAACTGCAGTTACATTTATTTTTTAGAATCACCATGCCCAAAAAAGTATTCGTGAAGTTTTTCTCAGTAACTGGACACGTTTAAATTAATTTCTAAAGTTTGATTAAGTTTGTAAGTGAAGCATAGAATCGATTAATTGTTGAATTATTAATTAAACTAATACCATAAGCTCCAAAAGTCAGGCTAAAAACCAATAATGATTTCGTTACTCTCGCATCGCGTATTTAAGATTTAGGTCACTGAGAACTTTTATATATGATTAATTTCTTCATAATTAAATTATCCTTCCAAATCCAATTACCGCTAGTCCAATTATCATCATGCTTTAATTTGAAAACAAGCACCCTCGTTAGATAAGTAATTTTAAAGTTTTAAATTTTTGTGGATCATACGAGGTCAGAGCTATAATTATATAATTATACGATTCTCATGCATTTATATATTAATTATAGTCCATTCGTAAATTTGGAAACAATAGAGTCGAAGGCGGGGAGCAAGAGATACACCTAATATGTCATTAACCCATTTTCGAAGTTTTTAAAGCGCTGTTGTCACAATTTTCTATTTCTATTACCTTTTTCATACTATCATAAAACCATATTGAAAATTTTGAACCTCTGAGTTGACCCGTTTCTAAGAAACTAAATTCCTCATTTTTCACCTTGATGAACAGGGAACGTGATTAGCGATAATATTCAAATGAAAGACTTTATGGATGAAGTACTTTCACGAAAAGAACCGCGCGAAAATCAACTGTTCGAGGTCGGGGTTTGATTAAGATAATTTCTGTTTGTTTTATTTTGAAGTTATCCACGGGAAGTCTATGATAAATGCAATGTAATCGCGAATAATTAACCGATTATTTTTTATGATTAACTGATTAACCAAATATTTGTGGATAATCTTGTTCAAACCCCGACCTCTATCAACTGTAGACTCTAAAATAACCACGCGACAATAGTGGTGACGTAGTATTACGGGGAATTTTTGTTTTAAAACATTTTGAAGTAGCAGTCTCGTAAATTAATTTAATATTTTAAAATATTTTCTGTCATATTTTTTATACGATCTTTCTGAAGATGGTTTTCAAATTCCATTTTAAAACAGATGAAAAATCCGTAACATCGTCACTTTACACAAGAATGTGAAACCAACTTACTCCTATTTAGCCAATTAACAGAGGTATCGCTTGCGCCTGTAAAAATGTTCCAACCCTATTGCATCCGTGTTCCGAGCAAAGCTCTCGAATAGGGGATGAATCGGAAGCCTAAATTCTATGTTGATTTGTTACTGGATACGAAGCTACAAGGCTAGTTATTTCTGCCCTTCTTCCATTTAATAATAAAAGAAAGTCAGAATTGCGGGCGCTACCAACTTAAGGTGAAATAAATTGGTGTCTTATAAAACCCGAAGTTTAAAGTTTTAAGGCGCCATGGGAGCCTTTGGCTCCGCGGCCCGTCCCTTTTATATTTGAATTTTCGCGAAATTACTCGTATAATTAAAGAATTCCCTAATGATTCCAACTAATTACGCGGGAGGAATCTACTACAACAACAACTACAACGCGTGTCTTGTCAACTGAGTTGTACTTAAAATTTACATTCCGCTTCGTCTTTGGATGGTAGCCAGATTTTTTGTTTTATTTTATTTCATTCTTCTTTCACATTTTCTGTCGTTTCACGTTTAAAGGGAGTGTTACGAGGAATTTCAAATATTTTATTACATTTTTACCCGTAAAAATTGAGGGAACTAATATAAATTTTAATCACATGCCGGGAGTAGTGGCGTACTACCTTAAATTGACCTCTCAGGGGTAGAATATTTATGTTGTCTTGTTCGAGCAGCTAGTCCCTTCTCCTTGGTACTTTATTTCTAATTGAGTAAGTACGTGTCCATGCTCTCTTAGGTACCAATTCTTTAAAACACGCTTTCTTCCTGGTTCAAGTCTTTATTTCTTTCTACCCCCATACTTAATTGTTTTAGTGGTTCGATTCCCTTGCAAAGTTTAGTCAAGAGCTAACAATAGTTGGTCCAGGGTGGATCTCCCAGGTGGTTTTTATTAGTTAAAACAACTTTTTACGGTAATTTTATGTGACTTAAACTTACCTTGCAATTTTAATTATGATGAAACAAATCAGTAACTTATTTTATGTACTCCTAGATCGTTCCTTTGAAAATCTAAAAATGGGCAAATAATATTACACACTACTTTCCATTTCCAGCTTCCCATTTATAAGAAAACATCAAAATACCATTCAGATTTTCATTTTGAAAAGGTTTTTCTTCTGATAGTCGAGAAATAATAGTTTTTATCAAATAGCTATGAACTTTAGCTCGACCCTTCAATATGTCGAAAATAGTTTTCGTCCCTAATATCGCCCCATTTTCGAATATCTTTCCATTTCTTGTTCCACCACCTTACAATCTTCCAGGCTTGGCCTGACCATGGAGTTTCTATTTCAGGGAATGGAAAAGAAAGCCACAGAGGGTCTTAAGATCTTGTATTCATTGGGGATGTAGTGTATATGAAGATGCATGTAGTGGAATAAGGTGCAGCATTTGAACCAACCACCGTTTTTAGTTCCTTCCTGAATATCTTGTTGCTTTTCTTACGTATAAATCCCATATGAAGGTCTCAACACTTGCTCGGATTAGGCTTAACGCGCTAAACGGTGAATGCAACCAAGAAGGATCAGACAAGGAGAGGAAAAGTGGGAACGGCACGGTTCCTACTGCGTCGGCCTAAACTCCCACTCTGGGAGAACGGGGGACAGACGGGGGTAGAGATTCTTCGTGGTAAATTGTTGTCACGTGGGTAAAACGGATCCTCGAGAATTTCCTATCCCCCTTTCCACCCGAGTGGGAGGTTGGCTCTTCTCTCTCTAACTCAACGCAACCCCACTTTTCCTCTCCTTGTCTGATCCTTCTTGATGCAACCGAGAAATATCGCGGTACTGCGAAATTTAGTTAAAGAGAGAATGCATCCTAACAACAAGTGATTTTTTATCAATTCCTTATTGTTTAAATAGACCTAATCCACCAATAAAAAGTTTATAAATCAAATATTAAACTAGAAATAAGTTTAAAACTTACATGGAAAATAGGCTTATCGGGATTTCATGGAGATCCTGATTTCCTCGCGGATATGATCTAGCGACCAATCGAATGCGATTGTAAGTCTCGTGGAGATCTCGCGTGAACGACGGACCTTTGCTCATTGATCGCTAGATCTTACACGGAGGCAATTCAGAATCTCCATGAATCCCGCTAAGCCTATTTTCCGGGTAAGTTTTAAATTTATTTCTAGTTTAATATTTCTTTTGTAAACTTTTTATTGGTGTTTTAAACGATAAGGAATCGATAAAAAATCACAGTTATTAGGTTGCCTTCTTCCTTTAAAGGGAGTATGAAATACATAATAAATTTGGGGTAATAACGGGGGCAACATGTAATGGGACGTGGTTTTTTTTTAAACTTGGTCATCTTGTTTTAAATATAAATTTTTCTTCGTTATCTTCGTTCGTTTCTTCCTTTAATAAAATTATCTAAATTCTAAATATAGGCGAGACTATTTTTTCCACATCCTGTAATGAAAGCTCCATGGCATGACTGCCTCAAAATCGTTCTTTTTGGGCTCTATTGATTTCGAACGTAAAGATATAACCCCAAAGAATATATCTAAGAGATTTTTTCTAAAGCCCTTGGAATTTTTTTCCAAAAAAAATAAAATCTTTAAACGGTTCACTGAAAGTTCTCTCTCCCTGTATATTGAATTACGTCACAATTTGACTGGATGTTAAAATGTCGTAACGCCTTTAAAATGTCATCTTTTTTTTGGAAAAATGAAAGTATAAGTGAAATATAACACTTTATCAATTTTTTTATTCAAAGGGATAATGAAGACGAGTAACGTTTTACTTTTTATCGAATATGAGAGTTAAAATATTCAAACTCCTTTAAGTTTTCTAATTAATTAACAAATTTGTAATTTGGGCAGGGAAAATAGTATAATGGTTTCCATTGTCATTCACGAATATCGAAAAACAGGGCCATCTGCATAGTGACATTTATATTGGCGTTTTTGGCACACAGTCACGTGCATTTTGGATTTTGCGCAGTACGGGCGCGATGTATATTAAATGATTTGGATTAAGTTCTCTAGAAAGGAATTTCACTAGCTAGTCTCTACTACTTCCGGGCCAATTGCATCCTCTAGAGTGTCTCGAATCAAGGGGTGAACTATATTAACTATACCGGGCGCAAATAACTGTTCTGGAATAAGTTTCTAACAAATGAATTGGTTTTCTAGAGCCGCGTTCATACTAGGCCTTGGAATCGATTTATAAAATTTCAAAACGTTTCACTAAAGTCGTGTGAACAGCGTGCCGTCTTTTCTCGAATCGATTTGATTCGATTTCTCGAAACTGCTTCGGGAACCAGTTTCATACCGATTCGATTTCAACAACCGATAGATGAAGCTACGATAAATCGGTTTATAAAGATAATGCGTGAAGGCGTAACGCTTAAAACGATTCCTGACGATTCGAATATCGGTTTGATTTTACCGTTTCAAATCGATTAAGAAATGTTAGTGTGACCGTAGCTAAAATAAAGTTACAACGCTTACGCTCTGAGAAATTAAATATTTTTCTTTATCTAAAGGTTATATTGAATTACTTTACTCTTTTTTTAGATCTGCTGGACTGCATGGTGTAGAGAATATACTCGCGTTCTAGGGGAGTTTGCACGTTCTATATTATTCCCTACGAGGTTTAATATTGTATATCAATCCGCCTCAATTTTTCCAATTTCGCCAACTCCCAAAATCTTTTTTTTTTTTTTTTTTTTTTTTTTTTTTTTTAATCGCGCTCTTCTTCCTTTTATCTTTGTTTTCTCGCGTGAGTTTTCCCGCGGCCTTGTAGCCCACGTCATGTACTATTATAGACCGTTGTCGTGCGGCTATTTTTAGAGAACTTCGTTCAGTAATTATGATAAAAGGTAGGCTAGAGAAGCTTTGCTGGGGTGGTTATAGCTGGGAGATATATGGTAAAGGAGTCGCCGACTGCTTCAGTGTCTGGATAAATTGCCGGTATACTAAAGTCCTACCCCTATCAGGAATCATTTTAAGAGGAGAGGTCAGCTAACTCTAACATAATTCCTTTTTAGAGTCCCCGATCTGGTATAGGGGATATGAAATTTGTGTGTTAAAAAATGGTCCACTGGGAGTATCATTTTCGCATGGTCAAAGTAGCAGAGATGCTTGAATCGTGTTTGAAGAATCTTTGAAGGACATTTAAGTCATATTTGCTTCTACGCGCATCTGTTTCGTTAGACTATGGGTCAATTTACATGTTTTTAAACTGTACAATTTCGTGGAGAGATAGCCACCAGACTCTGCTAGATAGTTCAAAATTGGTGTGCCTATAAGTAACGCTAGAAAAACTAGCCATTAACCATTTGAAAACGAATAATGATACAATTTAATATTTGGCCTCGAGGGGTTTCCAAAAAACTTTACACAGACTACGCGATATTTTAACTAACTACAGCATCCTTTGGGAATGCTAAATTCGAAACTTTAAAATTTCCCTAAATATCCACTAACAGTTTTTTCCTGTAATGACCATCGAAAATCTCCCAACTTGGAGGAAAACTGCAATTTTACATGTTTGAGAATCAAGGCTGATGTGCAAACCATCAAATGATGAACCCCTAGCCTTATTCCTCCAAGATTATAGGTTATACTTGATGATGGTGTAGAGAAAGAGGAAAGAGAGAGAGACGCTGAGAGTGGGCGAGAACCAACGTCAATCCCATGTGGCAGCTTTATAATAGACCTACTTTTATTTCATTGTCTTTTGTTATCCCTCTCTAGTAATTTGTAGCCTTACCTATTACTTACGTCCAAAAATAGCTTTTTGACATTTGGAAATTATTAATGTCTTACCATGGTCAACTTAGCTAATAATATTTTAGACTAAATTATTTTAAATTTGTAAAATACATCATTGTTTCATAATAATCATGGTCTTAAAAAATATTTTAGTAAGGTGTGTGGTTGCATTCTCCCTTTTACTATTAATCTAGTTGATAGATGAAATATTAAAGGCTTTCTTTGCAATATCTGACGCGTAAGATATTCTAGCTGAATTGCCAGTTAAATGGGAAACTGCTATCAGAGTCGTAAAGTTCAGCATCAAAAAAGTTATACTGTATAAATTTTCGTACATATAGTACACTCCTTGGTATGATCCCAAATGCCTATAGATGAACCAGTTTTCTTTTAGAATTTTCATCTATTTCAAGACTGTATCGGATACTATTTGGATTCTTTCTTAGATTGAGGAAAGCCCGTTTTCATTTCGTGCAGATATCTCATTCTCTCAAAGTGATGATTATCATCGTAAACTTTATAGATTCGTCTTTATGGGTGTGCAAAGATTTGAAATGGGGTTAATTTGAATGTTTTTCTTCTTCGCGCAGTCTCTGATTCGAGAGAATCAATTTAATACTGTAAACCCTCCCGCTTCAGGCCCAGTTTCCATTCGGTAATATAAAACGTTAGGCTAAGTACAATTCGGTAATATGAAACGTTAGGCCTTGCAGTTTTCGATAATATGCGACGTTAAACTATAATGGTTAAGTTTAATTTTCCATTAGCGCTCATCAAGCTAAGTTTCAATAACGCTCGTTAAATTCAGTTTTCACTTGGGGGCGAAATAACGCGGTTATCATTTCATGTGAAAGTACGTTTAACCAGGCTTTGTCAATGTTAGCGTGTGTAATGGAAAAACTTACATTTTTCCGCAAATGGAAACTAATCTTTAGGCCTCGCAGTATTCAGTAATATGAAACTATAAGATTTAGCTTTATTAGTTGATATGAAACGTAGAGGTTGTGAATTATTAGGAATTATAAAGCGTTGAGCTTTAGAATTATTAGTAGATATTATACATTGAGTATTAGAATTATTAGGAAGTATGAAACGTTAGGCTTAAGGCTATTCGGTAATATGAAACTAGCTTTCCCTTCGTTCTGGTGGTATATTTACGAGCAAAAAGTTTGGCGCCGCTCGTCAACTCGTAGTCTATTGGTAAGAGTTGAGAATTTGTGATCACGTGATGCGCGTAGTCAAAACACCTAGATGGGCGTGATCGAGTGTCCCTGTCCGTAACTATCTTTAACGGTTCACCCCTAAATCCTTCTAGTTTATACTTATATTGAACTCGCCCAAAGATGCATTTATTTCCCTCCCTCCCTCCTGCCCGCCCTATCTTAGTCTACTACAGTAGAATAACGAGTGACTTTTTATCGGGGACTCGCCGGATTTTTTGTGATGTTAAAATCGGTTGAAAAATCGTGACAAAATGAGTTAAATCGCGATATTTGTGATCAAAAGAAAGCCCCGACTGTGGAGCGTGGAAATATAATCGTGTTGAGGTCCAATATTAAACGTAAGTTGTATTTTCGAAATGATTTTTGAACATCAAATTCCGGGGTTAGGCTTAGCGTCGGGTGGCTTTTGTCGTTAGGGTAAAGAGCGGGAGATGATTTCCGCTTAAAAAAAACGTTCATATTGCATCCAGGCATCAATTATGGGTCAATAATTTAATTAATCTAACCATGAAAGCGGAAACTAAATTTTTTCGCCATACCGAACCGGATCTCATAAAAAATATAGGCAAACAACATTATTTCAAAACGATTTAATTTGTAACCATATTATTTTATGGTTATGGTTTTAATATGTGATTTTAGTTTGAATTTAAAGGATGTGATTTTAATTCGAATTTAAGAATCGGTGACTTGGCTTTAATAATATTTTAAAGGTTGGGTGACGCAATTTTAATAAGATTTTAAAGGATGGGTGACGTGATTTTAATTTTAATTCAAGGGACATGTGGCGTGATAAATTAATAATCTTGTTTATCGACAAGATTTCAAAGATTATTCAGGAGTTATTGTCAAGTTTAGCATATTTTTCGAGTACTTTTGAACCAATTTTTGGAAATAAGCCGTCAATTTTGCTTGGTGATGGGTTATATCTGAATCCAAATTGAACCATTTACAGTGCTTGAAATTGTTTTCCTTGATGGTCAAGCTGCAGTTCTACATTTATCAAAGCAATACTCCGAGTGTATTGTAATTAGCGTTCTCGTTCCATTCGTGTCGAAGCCGCGTTGAAATGGGCATTTACCAATTTATATTCGATAATTGTTGCTTGACTTTTAGGCCGCCTCGAATGCAAATTGATCGCGTGGTTGACTCTCATTACCATATAAGAGGGAGGAAACGAAACGTAATCCCCTAGATCAAGAATTAAATAGGTCACGATTTATTTTTCTTTGCAATATTGTAATTGCATAACGTATATATTTCCTATATTGAACAATATTTGCTGCGCTTTCTCTGTGATTTCCCCGAACGAAAGGAAAATTTAAGCCCCCTTTTTTGAAAGTGAAGAGTAATCCGCAATAATTACGCGTGGAATAATATTATATTTCGACTGATAAGCTCTGATTCAGAAACCCTCGTAAACATTGAATAGTTAGGGAATTTGAAAATTTCGTCATAAGGCCAGGCAATTTTAAAATTGGCCATTATATCAATGAATTTGAAAATTGAACCAGAAGACCAGGAAATTTGAAAATTGGACCATAAGTTCAAGAAAAAATCAGGGATATTGGAAATCGTTCCATAAGCCCAGGGAAATATCAGGGAATTTGAAAATAGGTCTATTAAGTCAGGGAATTTCAACACTGGGTAAAATGTTAGGCCGTCGTGAAAATGTCATTGAATGTTTAAAGGCACCGTCATATCTTTCAGGATGAACGCTTCTCATGTTCATGAACAACTTTAGGAATGACCCCTCTCGCGTATTTAGGGGTTAGTTAACGCCTTGTATCTTTAGTAATGACCCCTCTCGCATATTTAGGGGTGAGTTAACGCCTTGTATATTTAGTAATGACCCCTCTCGCATATTTAGGAATGTGTTAACGCATTGTATCTTTAGTAATGACCCCTCTCGCATATTTAGGTATGAATTAACGACTTGCATCTTTAGGCATGACCCCGTCATCTACCTTTTTAGATAACCCTGACAATATCTTTTTGGGATACCTTTAGAAAATACCCCCATTAAGTTGGATCTGCTGTAGTAAAAGGCGAGCTGGATAGGGTAGCAAGATTTAAAAACCTTGGTGTGGCGTATACGAAAGGCTTAGAAGCAAATTTTCTTTGATACAAGCTAAGATATAATTATGTATACTTCAATTTTATGTATATCCATTGTGTCTACACGGTATATATAATTAGAGATATTTTCCCTTTCTAGTTCTTAGTCTCTCCACCACGCCCATTTAACGTATTATAATCAACACTACTTCAAAGTTTATTGACCCTGTTTCGCGCGTGCCCGACCATAACGCGTTTTAAACCTTTTGCCTTGTATAATAGTAGGCCTACATAATAGAATATTCATTTATTCAAAACCTAAAATGTGCCTACTTAATTATTATTACGTAAAGTACACTCTATAACTCGCAAGATGTAGAAACGTAACGATTTTGAGGTTTTCCAAATGATACGAGCGACTCTTAACGTTCAACATACCCTAACAAGGCTGTAGTATGGGTCAAAAAGTTTTTCCTACATTTAATGACAGGGACTCGTTGAATTATTGGTCAATTGGTCCCTGTGGTCTATAGATATTCATATTTTTTTAAACCGTTTCAAAACGTTCGCTAGAGTAGTGTGAACGGGAAACCGTCTTTTCTGTAATCGATTTGATTCGATTTCTCGAAACTGCTTCGGGAACCAGTTTCATACCGATTCGGTTGCAACAACCGATAGATGAAGCTACGATAAATCGATTGAACGCACGACAATTCCTGACGATTTGAATATCGGTTTGATTTTATAGTTTCAAATCGATTAATAAATGATAATGTGACTTTAGATTATGTAAATAACTATTTTTATTCCCTTTAAAAATATTAAGAAAACCCGTCAAAGGTTTCGTAGTAATTTAGGGATTAATTATTAAAGTTTCGAAATTAGTCTCGAAGAAATTTCGGATTTCATATTTTTGGGTGCAGAATAAGTGAATACAGATTTCATCCGATTCTTTCCTTTTAACGGAAAAGATCTCGAGAGATTAAGGGGTATAAAGAAAAGGCTGTTTTCTATTGGAAACGATTGTTTAAATAATGGGCCAGGCGTTTTCTACTTTAGATGAGAGTTTAGAGTGCAGCGAGCGGTACTCGGTCCCTAGACGTTTTCTCTAGATAGCTATATCAACGATCACTGAAACAGCATTCGTAAATGACTCAATGAAAACGTGAGCAAAAGAGAAGATATCCGATATACACTACACTTTATAGACAGTCTCTTTAAAGGGACTGGGAACCTGTGTTAGAGAATTTTGAATTTAACTAGTTTTAAAATATAAAATATTGTAAAAAATTGATAATATATCAATTTTGGTTTTATAAAGGAGTTGTAATCCTGGCGAAGCCCTCCTGTATATTTTGTTGGAAAAAATTCACGTGTTATTGTCATTGGCACTCTCCTAGGGGTTGGGGTAAGCAAATGTAAGATATTATAGCAAGTTTGATCTCAAACTAAACGTAGGTGTGACGTCATTCACCATAATTAACATGTGATTTAAAAAAATGTTGAAGGATTCCCCCTAGGGATTTGCAATCCATTTAAATTTAACTATACATAGTGTTTTAAAGTGATTTTTGGATTCGGAGAACCGAGTCAGTCATGCACTAGCTCATTGAGGGAGCTAGTATCAAAAGGTCACTTAGACACGTTTCTTATCAGATGACTTACCGAAGCAAAAATAATATTATTTTTGCTATTACTATTAAAATTAGTCACTTAAGCTATAGCTTAAATTAAACAAATCCGTAGATAATCGCGGAGCTCAAACCAGGTCCGTAAAATACCTGAAAATCTCCATTTTATTTATACCCTAAAATTGGGGAATTTCTAGAATTTTTATTTCAGATTTGTTGATTCTTTTTTTTTTTATTAATATTTGTAGATTTGTTTCAAATGAGCTGGTCGACTAATTAGGCATTTTCAAAACAGGTTTCCCCGTCCCTTTAAGCAGAGAGTGTGTGTTGTTATATAGGCCTCTCCACAGGGCTCCGTAACGGCTGGTAACCATGGCGATCTCAATTTCAAACTTCTCTTTCTCTCACTCTCTTTCTCGCTGGCGCTAACGATCCCCGCTGACCTGGCGCTCGCAGCAGCGTGGTTCAACCCCAGCCACCCCATTAACCCTTTCCCTCACGCCACGCCTTCTCGCTCAACGCTCTCTCTCTCTAACCCCGTCGCTTCCTTTACCTAGGAGGGAATAGAGCAACTGGAGTGGTATTTGGAGAGGTGTATGGGTCCTCCTGATTCGAGAGGTTCGTGCTTACGCATTAGTCAAGTATCTGCTTAAAAGAACTGTGGAAATAAAATTAGGAAACTCTTCTTCGTGTATCTTACAATGTAATCTAACTCCCCCACTGACAGTATCGCTCTAAATTTGCGAGAACTTCTAATTACTATCTCTGATAAGCGACATATTTTGATTAGTCTCATTGGCCTCAAAATTTTAAAACCCGTCAGAACCGAAACTTAATTTTTAATATTTTTCATACTATTAAAACCTATATTCAATATTTTACTACTTTGGTTTGAAGCGTTTTTTAATGAGCTTCAGAATTAAAATACCGTAACCTAATTATGTCAATTTATTTTTGTTCCCTTTGAGAAAAAGTTAATTAACGATACGAAAATGTATGGTTATCCCAGGGCTCCCACCAAAATCTTTTAAAGTAGTTTTTTCTTGTAAGAGAAATTTTATCACTAATCTGACTTTAATTTTGTCAAATTTTTTCGTGATATTATATCATACTGACTTAGTCAGTTTTTATCGCTGTCAGTTTTTCGACTTAGCATGAAATTTGGGTTCAATATTATTGGACGAAGGTACTTTTAACCAAATTCACTAGAAATATGGTGATTTAGGGACCCAATCACGATTTTATGATGATTTACGGACCAAATCACGATTTTATGGTGGTTTAGGGACCTCAAAAAAAAGTAGGGGGTTTTAGGTATTTTAGGGACCTGGTGGGAGCCCTGTTATCCCACAAAAAACTAATTTTAAATTATCCAATTTTACCTATTTGATGATAATTAATACTATTTGAGTAGTTTGTGATATATTCACATTTTTTAGCCTTAATATGATAATTTGCAAAGTTGCCCATTATTTTAAAAGTATATCCAAAAATAAATCTCCATTCACAAAATTAAAATTAAAAAACTCCTGTAGAAGTGTTCCAACCTTTGCACATCGGAGTTAAGAGAGAAGTAAGCATGAAGGGGCCCAGAAACAAAGAAAAAAAAAAACATTGCAGCAAAAACTAACTTTCATAAGAGTCGTCTAGCGCTGAACAGAGGCACAAACAAAACCACGCGGCTTCCAGAATCATTCTACCTTTTCAATCTGTAAATTTTTGGCATTTTAATTTTTAAAAATTCCTAAAAACGCGTCAACCCAGAAGTGTAAAATTTGCAATATGCCTTTTTAATAGTTTGTAAAAACTAAAACAATAAGGATATGCTTTGGAAAACAATGCAGGGTGACCACTTTTCCTCTATTTCCTATTTTTTCCGATATTTTCACCTCCTTCCTATTTCCTCCTATAATTTAATGGCAATTCCTACAATCTCCTATATTTCTACTCAAAATCTCTTGTTAAGGGTAAAGTTATAAATCATACTGTCAGCTGTATAAGATTATTTTAGCTTAACTGTACATTTTACAGTTAAAATAGACTGTAAAATTCCATACTATTTAAGCAATTAGATCATATATTTTACATTTATTTCTTCCTATATTTTATCATATATTTTACACTTATTTCTTCCTATTTTATCCTATATTTTACATAAAATTCTTCCTATATTTTACATAAAATTCTTCCTATATTTTACATAAAATTCTTCCTATATTTTACATAAAATTCTTCCTATATTTTACATAAAATTCTTCCTATATTTTACATAAAATTCTTCCTATATTTTACATAAAATTCTTCCTATATTTTACATAAAATTCTTCCTATATTTTACATAAAATTCTTCCTATATTTTACATAAAATTCTTCCTATATTTTACATAAAATTCTTCCTATATTTTACATAAAATTCTTCCTATATTTTACATAAAATTCTTCCTATATTTTACATAAAATTCTTCCTATATTTTACATAAAAATTTTCCTATATTTTCCTATATTTCGCAAAGAAATTTCCTATATAGGATTTTCAAATTTTCAGTGGTCACCCTGACAATGGTGACAAGTTCAATTTAGCTGACCAATTAAATTACTTTTGACAGATATTTTACTACTTCTATAGGTTCAATTCTACTCCGATGATTCGCCCTCCCTGTTCCAATACCATCTAGATTATAGCCTCCCTTCGTTTTTCGGACAAATGATAAAAACCCCCGCGTTCTTCCTGAAACTTTTTCTCTCACTCTCTTCTCAGTCTTTCCAGGCACTGTAAGCTAAATCCTTGCTTAAACCTTTACACGTCGTCTCCGGCCTCCTTTATTAGGAAAACTGGGATTTTGGAAGCCCCCCTCGCACAGTCAGAGTTTTTCCATATATAGTTAGTTTTATATATTTTCATCCTAAGATTGTACTACGTACGAAAGCTGTTACCACGGAGTTTAAAGGGAGAATCAAGCCAAGATGACAACAAAGTCGTTTTTATTGATTCCTTTAACGTTGAAATATATAGACCAAATCCATTAGATAATTGGGCTTTATTACGTCAGTAAATTGTTTCAAATAGGTGCGCGTGCTTTTAAAAACTCAAGTTTTCTCTTTCCACAATATCTTTAATAATTTATTCTAAAATTAATATATTTAATTTTGGAAGACAATGGCAATATAATTTCTATCCAAATCTTTTGAAATGGGTGTAGTATTCTCTAAAAATCAACTATACAAAATTTCACCCAAAAATATTCAACCGTTTTCTCGGAAACGCGATTAGAAAGTCACTTTTTACCTGGTTTTTTCGGTAGAAAAGTGGAGTGGCTTAAAGGGAGAATGTAACCTTTAAACTAATTATTTTTAAATCGTTTCCTTATCGTTTAAATAGGCCTAATCAGAAGCCGATTAAACCCTCCTTTGAAGTCTACTACTCCAATGTTCCATATAGCGCTCCTCTCTGTATGGGTAAAATTCCCAATTTTACGAGTTAGAAGGGGTCCTACTTCATCCCCCCTGTCTACGGAAAATTGGAAATTCTCTCTCTCTCTCCACAAACGACGACGTTTTTTGGACGAACTCCAAGGCTGCTAGAGATATTCGCTCGACGAGCTCCCGCTCCGAAAACATCTACCGTTAGGAGGCGTACGGATCGCGCCTTTTGAGAATAACCCATACAGAGAGGGGTAGACAAGACCAGGGAGTAATAGACTTCAAAGGAGGGTTTCATCGGCTTCTGGCCTAATCTATAAGGAAATAAAAATTACAAACAGACATTGAACCAGAAATAAATTTAAAACTTACCCTGAAAATAGGCTTAACTGGATTCATGAAGATCCTGAATTTCTTTCCATTGAAGGGTCAGCGACCAATGAGCAAAGGCCGTTCGTTTAGGAGACTTCTAATAACATTCGATTGGTCGCTGATCCTTTAAATGTTTCCTAAAAATTATCGAAACTAGGAAATTATTTATTCTCACTTTAAAGGTGACCCTATTTGGTATATTGTCTAGCTGTTTGGTGTAGTATAAGCTTAAGTCGAAATTTATACTCCTTTTTTTCTTCTTGGGTTTTCTTTCATATTACGTGGGGTGGCGATATTGCGACTAGACTCAATGCTCCATATTACCGCGAGTTTTCAGTAGGTAGAAAGCTAGTACAATTTAGATTTTTAGCCACACCTTCCACTACCTAGGAGATATAGTCCAGGTCGGCGCAGAAATTCGTTGTGATAGTATTGTGGGCCAATCATATTATTTCAGCCTTCAACAGCGCTTGTAATGTCGTAACAATGCCCGCGTTTGATGCCTAAGACCTTGGCAAGTTGGCCATCTAACGCCGGTCTATTCTTTTAATTTTAGAGCAATACAAGCGCTGTTGAAGGCTGCAATAATTTGATTGGCCCGAATCTACATTTACTTTTATAGAAATTAGATACCAAACTTAAGAAATTAATTTAAACACCAAAAACGGGTCTAAAAATTCTGTAAAAAATTCTCAAATACGGTTTTTTCTCACGGTGACTGTTCCATTTCTAGCTCCAAGTTTCCATTTAAGCTTACCAACCTACCGTGTAGCTTTTCTTATGGACTTCAGCCATTTTTTTTCTTAAATACAATGTATCTATCGCTATACTTTACTAGTTTTACGAAGTTCCGCTAATATTTTGCGACGTGTTGAAATCTTTTCTTGAATTCCTTAACGGGATTTTCGAGCCCCCGCTTAGGTTCTCCTTTTAATAATGGGTTGCAGCTTTTCATTAATTATTCATGAGAGAACGGCCGGGCGCTCCTTTATAAATATAGAAATTCTTAATTATGAACTGCTTTTGTTTACGCTATTGTTTCAAATTTCGTCTGCAATCATAAAAATAATTTATCTCATCTTTATGTTGAGTTTTTTTTTAAGGGGATAGGGACTTACCTAGCTCTATTTCCAGTCAAAAATATACCAAAGGATGGACTTTTTATATAAATTGTGGGATAATAATATACGCAATGTAATAACAATTGTTAAACCAGATTGAAACGACAAAACGAGTGGGAAAAAGAACCATGTGATCTGATCACGTGCCTGTTTTAGTTTTACTGTTTTACACTGTCGTTTATGTCGAGAAACATTCTAACTAGTGCGAACTAGTGTCACATCACATCACGTGACTTCTTTTCCTCCCCGCTCTGTCCATACAAATAACCGTGTTTAATGTACAGACAATTTCCCCGAAAAGTCACTTACAACCTTTATCCTTTCAGTTTTAGTTATCAGCCCACAACCCCCCAAAAAAAATCTCCCTTCCAGTAACCATTCCTTGAAAATGGAATGTAGCATCCTCCAAAAAACGGAAGCTGGAGCGAAGGACGAAGAGCAATAGATAAAATGGGAGTTGGAAGGAACGGGGATGGGACAAGGTCGTTGCTAGGGTTTATCCCGCCCCCCACACCCTCTCTCGCCCTTCCTCCGCGACTCGCGTTCTTACAAACTAAACTCCGCGCTCTCTCTCTCAGTTCCCCGCAAAAATACGAGGAAGTGGTAGAGGAAGATGGAGGAGGTAGAAGAGTCGATCGAGAAATGTCCGTTAGACACACAGAATAGCGCCCCCGAACGAACGAGAGCGAACTGTCGCGAATCCTGATGGAAAAGTATACGAAGCACCAGGGTAAAGCTTTGATCGACTATGCTTCGGGGAAAACCGGTGATAGTTTCGGGGTGCCCTCACACGCAAATACTAATCGAATAATTTAATTGATTTAATTTAAAGTAATACCCTCTTCAGACGAGGCGTAATTAGCCGTGGTGTAATATTTGGTTAATAATAATCAATTAAACAGTCGCGATTACATTGCATTTATCATATACTTCCCTTAGATAATTTCAAATTGTCTAAAAGATAAAATAAACAGAAATTAAAGATAAAATAAACAGAAATTAAAGATAAAATAAACAGAAATTAAAGATAAAATAAACAGAAATTAAAGATAAAATAAACAGAAATTAAAGATAAAATAAACACAAATTAAAGATAAAATAAACAGAAATTAAAGATAAAATAAACAGAAATTAAAGATAAAATAAACAGAAATTAAAGATAAAATAAACAGAAATTAAAGATAAAACAAACAGAAATTAATTATAAAACAAACAGAAATTAATTATAAAACAGAAATTAATTATAAAACAGAAATTAATTATAAAACAGAAATTAATTATAAAACAGAAATTAATTATAAAACAGAAATTAATTATAAAACAGAAATTAATTATAAAACAGAAATTAATTATAAAACAGAAATTAATTATAAAACAAACAGAAATTAATTATAAAACAAACAGAAATTAATTATAAAACAAACAGAAATTAATTATAAAACAAACAGAAATTATTTATAAAACAGAAATTATTTATAAAACAGAAATTAATTATAAAACAGAAATTAATTATAAAACAGAAATTAATTATAAAACAGAAATTAATTATAAAACAGAAATTAATTATAAAACAAACAGAAATTAATTATAAAACAAACAGAAATTAATTATAAAACAAACAGAAAATAATTATAAAACAAACAGAAAATAATTATAAAACAAACAGAAAATAATTATAAAACAAACAGAAAATAATTATAAAACAAACAGAAATTAATTATAAAACAAACAGAAATTAATTATAAAACAAACAGAAATTAATTATAAAACAAACAGAAATTAATTATAAAACAAACAGAAATTAATTATAAAACAAACAGAAATTATAAAACAAACAGAAATTATAAAACAAACAGAAATTATAAAACAAACAGAAATTATAAAACAAACAGAAATTATAAAACAAACAGAAATTATAAAACAAACAGAAATTAATTATAAAACAAACAGAAATTAATTATAAAACAAACAGAAATTATAAAACAAACAGAAATTATAAAACAAACAGAAATTAATTATAAAACAAACAGAAATTAATTATAAAACAAACAGAAATTAATTATAAAACAAACAGAAATTAATTATAAAACAAACAGAAATTAATTATAAAACAAACAGAAATTAATTATAAAACAAACAGAAATTATAAAACAAACAGAAATTATAAAACAAACAGAAATTATAAAACAAACAGAAATTATAAAACAAACAGAAATTATAAAACAAACAGAAATTATAAAACAAACAGAAATTAATTATAAAACAAACAGAAATTAATTATAAAACAAACAGAAATTAATTATAAAACAAACAGAAATTAATTATAAAACAAACAGAAATTAATTATAAAACAAACAGAAATTATAAAACAAACAGAAATTAATTATAAAACAAACAGAAATTAATTATAAAACAAACAGAAATTAATTATAAAACAAACAGAAATTAATTATAAAACAAACAGAAATTAATTATAAAACAAACAGAAATTAATTATAAAACAAACAGAAATTAATTATAAAACAAACAGAAATTAATTATAAAACAAACAGAAATTAAAGATAAAACAAACAGAAATTATCTTAAAAATAAAACAAACAGAAATTATCTTGTCCAAACCCCGACCTCTATCTGTGAAGGCATCTAAATAAGGCTAAAAGGATGTCACTGTGTATTATATATGGTAGGTAGAAAGAATCACTCCCTCACTTTCTATATTCCCCGGACGTTCGACGTTCGTTTCACTTATTATAGTCAACGAATGATATTAGGAGGAAGTAAAATATCGGATATATAATTAGGTCTGTTAAGCGGAATCACGAACCCTTTAAGTTTTTAGCCAATTGGAACAAATTGGTTGAACAAGATAACGTTTTAAGTTTCTTAGGCTTGTATTCCTAAGCGACTAACGTATTGCAGTCTTTAAAAGGATACTAGACTCTGGAAACGGGTTATTTTTAATCGATGTAGACTTAATATATGCCTAAAAACAACGGATTTAAGCTTAGTTAATCTAGTCTATAATTCGTGACTTTGAGAATTACCTTTGTTGCAGGTTTGATCCATGTTGTTACATATATTTTAAAAGTACCAGTCGACCAAAAATATCCTGTTATTAGAGTCAAGAAGGATCAGATAAGGAGAGGAAAAGTGGGGCTGCGTTGAGTTAGAGAGAGAAGAGCCAACCTCCCACTCGGGTGGAAAGGGGGGATAGGAAATTCTCGAGGTAAACTGTTGTCACGTGGTCACTAGCGTCGTTGGCTACTATGAAGCTGATAAAGGATCCGTTTTACCCACGTGACAACATTTTACCACGAAACGTCTCTACCCCCATTCTCCCAGAGTGGGAGTTTAGGCCGACGTTGTAGGAACCTCGCCGTCCCCACTTTTCCTCTCCTTATCTGATCCTTCTTGTTAGAGTCTAGTATCCCTTTAACAAGATAGTGGATTTACCGATTGCAGACTTTGAGAGTGATTGACCAACTCTGCTTTTAGCTAAGTGGCTCGACTAACAGGAAACAAAAATAATATATCAGATCTGTATATACATACTACATACACGAACCTTCTCGTGTAACGTCATTTTTCCTACCTGAAACTATATAGTATAAAGTAATTGGAAGCTTTCCTTGAAGTCGTGCATTTTGATTCGGATGCTGCTCACTTGTTTGCGTTCATACTAGGCCTTGGAATCGATTTAAACCGTTTCAAAACGTTTCGCAGGAGTCGTCGATTTGATTCGATTTCTCGAAACTGCTTCGGGAACCAGTTTCGTACCGATTCGGTTTCAACAACCGAAAGATGAAGCTACAATAAATCGATTTATAAATATAATGCGTGAAAACGTAACTCCTGCTATTTGAATATCGTTTTAATTTTACCGTTTCTAACCGATTAAGAATAGTGTGATCGTATCTAACAGGAGCGCTGTAGTCACTGTTCTAATTTACTTATGATATTAAGAGAGTTTCAACAGCGAAATATTAAATTTTAATTTTATCATACTTACAGCCCTTACACACTAAGAAATAGATAGCTAATACAAAATGCAATCCTTCCAAAAAAGTCCAAATCCTTTTTCTTTTATCGAGTTGCGAGCTTAAATATTTAATACGCTAAGTCTTATCCTTAATCCTAATGGTTATTTTATTTACTGGCAGAATGATTTCTAAACAGTTTCTGTTAAGATGTACTGCTAGCTAGCTGGACCCCGAGTTAGTTATTTTTATTAACGTCTGAACTTAAATTCTTTAAGTCTCCTCTGTGGGTTTGCGGACACCCGGATTGAGCCGGAAATGGAGGCCCTACTGGGAAAGGATTTAACCGTGTATATACTTATCAATCTTCCTTTGTACTTATCCATCTTCCTTAAGCCTAACTTTGATCGATGAAACAATACATCTTGTATTGTATATAAGAGGAATTTGGGATGGAATGTCTTTTGCTGTTTTGTTGGATTTTACTTATACCTTAAACAAACCGAAATCCTGAAACGAAACTATTTGATCCTTTGGTTTTTATATTTTTCTCGATTTTGTTAGCAGGATTTTCACCTAGTTTAAAGTAAAAACATTTACCCTTTGTGTAAAACCCTAACATTCCATGGCTTCATATATCTTATATGATACTCTAGGTGGATGTTATAGTTTAGCAACCCTTGTCAAGATCTATATGGAATTTCCTTTATTTCCATAACTTTTAAGTCCCCCAAGGAAGCGAGGGATCTCAGTTTCTTGTCCTAGTTTCCTCTAAGACCTTTTGATTGGCAGATTCTTCGCGACTATAAGATACGAAACGTCACTTTTTGGATTATTAGAAGATGCCTAGCTGAACCGACTTTGCTGTTGTCCCTATCTTTCGCGCTTAAATTTGTTTCAAAGGCGAAAATCAATATAGTAACAAGAAGACGTTAGTGAAACTAGAGAATTGGGCTCTATGTAATTCCGATATGTCAGATATTTCTCTTATCTCCTCACTAGAAATGAAGATTGTAAAAATATGACTTCATATACATGTTTTTGGTTTTTTTTCCTGGTAGAAATAATGGTAGTATGAAGTAAATTTTGGTTTAAATAGAAAATTCCAATTCGTTACCATTTTACGTAAAGTATTTTATGTAACATAGGGTTTATACAGAACTTTAAACCTGGAAAAGTTAGGTTTGTTTGAAAAAGGGGGCGAAAAGGTCAGGGAAATTATTGAAAAGTGGTCAGGGAAATTATTGGATAGTGGTCAGGGAAATTATTGGATAGTGGTCAGGGAAATTATTGGATAGTGGTCAGGGAAATTATTGGATAGTGGTCAGGGAAATTATTGGATAGTGGTCAGGGAAAATATTGGATAGTGGTCAGGGAAATTATTGGATAGTGGTCAGGGAAATTATTGGATAGTGGTCAGGGAAATTATTGGATAGTGGTCAGGGAAATTATTGGATAGTGGTCAGGGAAATTATTGGATAGTGGTCAGGGAAATTATTGGATAGTGGTCAGGGAAATTATTGGATAGTGGTCAGGGAAATTATTGGATAGTGATCCGGGAAATTATTGGATAGTGATCCGGGATATGATTGGAAAGTGGTTAGGGAAATTATTGAAAAGTGGTCAGGGAAATTATTGAAAAGTGATCCGAGAAATTATTGAAAAGTGATCCGAGAAATTATTGAAAAGTGATCCGGGAAATTATTGAAAAGTGGTCAGGGAAATTATTTGAAAAGTGGTCAGGGACATTATTTGAAAAGTGGTCAGGGAAATTATTTGAAAAGTGGTCAGGGAAATTATATGAAAAGTGGTCAGGGAAATTATTTGACAAGTGGTCAGGGAAATTATTTGACAAGTGGTCAGGGAAATTATTGAAAAGTGGTCAGGAAAATTATTGGATAGTGGCCATGGAAATTATTTTAGAAATGATTGTAAAATGGTCAGGGAGAACTAGAAAAAATGATCAGTGAAATTACGAAATTTCATAGGAACCATGTTATCTCAATTGAAAAATAGGCGTTCTATGATGTAAGTTATTTTCAAATGGAAAATACAAAACCCTTCCTATCGCTTTCTCGACAGTTTCAAATGCCTTTATACGAATAGAAAACTGCTGGTGACATTAAAAGTTAAAAAGAAAGAGCTGACTTGACTTTATCTTTTTTTCTCGCGGGGATTTCCTGAGATGAAAGTTTTTTTTTTTCATTATTATTAAAAGTCTGTACTGATAGGAAAGGATAAGTCATAGTTACTAAACTTACGCTTTTTAAGGCACGGTTATGGTTTAGGTTTTGGTATGATCTGACGTTGAAAAAAAATGAATAGCCCAAAGACACCCTTGTTTATGAATCCCTAAGGTTTCCTCTATCCTTTTTTTTTTATCCCGCAGAAAAGTTTCTTTTTCTAATCTTTTTTTCTTCCATCATATGTAAGAGGTTTTTTTTACAGAATTTATTCACCGCATCGTTGACCTTATTGTTCCTTAATTTATTTTTCTAACCCCACTTTCCAAGCCTAGGCCTTTTTATATCAGTAATCTGCTTTCAAAAATATAATTTTTTAAACAAATTTTGTCAGTATAGCGTAATAAATAAACCTATATTATTATTCAAAATTTAAAATTTTACAACTCTGTAGAGTAGACGCGTTTTTATAAATAATATGTTTCCTATATTTTCAATGTGTACTTTCACGAAAAAACCGAACGAGAGTGACCTTATTACGTGACGCGTGACAGAAAACGCGAGAATCAAGGCTATATAATAGCCACGCGACAATAGTGATGACGTAGTATTTGCTGGGATATTTTATATGTAAAACAATTTGAAGATGGTGATAGTTATTTGTATTTACGAAAAAAGGGCCGTTTAACAAATGCTTTTCCGTCGAACCGGACTTGAACCAGCGTTCTAATGATCTTAACAGTTTCTTAAGCTTCTACCAACTGAGCTATCGATCCCTGAGGTCAATTCCCCTTTTAAAGTTCAAAAATGAGCGCTACATTAAAATGGTCATAACTTTTCTCTAAAAGCTCCTAGACATTCCATATATTGTTTTAAGATCATAAAAGTATGTTTCGCCACTCGAAAAAGGTGTTTCGCCACTCGATATCCATTTAAAACTCGTGAAAAATCCATGACAGATTCACTTTAAAACCCCATTAATTCCAATTAAACCCAAATTAAACCATTATCTCCTGATAAGTAGTCTTTTCCTTGCGTATCAATGCGTGAAGGATGGAACACTTTTACAGGCGTTAGCGAAAATAAATATAACCACAACTTTTTAACCATTCTAGTAGATAACAATAGCGTGGATATAAATTGAAAAAGACCTGTTTTTTAACCCTTAACCTATGAACCTTTATCTCTTACGGTTGCTCGGGAAGTTCGCATTCAGCTGCTGGGTGAAAACTTAAATGTACCATGACGAAAACCCACTTCTCCTTAATGGAGATGATCTTTTATTTTAAAAGAAAGGCAGCGTTTCAAAACTTAAAAAAAAAAAGGCAGCTTGAACAATTTATTTTAAAAACCTTGCCTAAGGTATTAATTAATTTACAAATTGATTGAGGAGAGTGGTTAAAAATGCATATCTAGAAGAAAATATAAATGCGCACATATCTTATAATTACTATTAACCAGCTTCGACTCGTCTCAGCTAGATGGCGCTCAGGCCTTTTTCAATTTTGGAAATGTTTCAATAATAAAGCTAGCTTTGTCAGTGTATACAATGAGAAAAATTAAATCGGCAGTAGCGTAATTATCGTAATTATCGTTAAAAATTTAACGTAATCTAAACCGAAATATTCTAGGAACCTTTATAGCTAAGGTCACACTAGCATTTCTTAATCGATTTGAAACGTTAACATCAAAACCGATATTCAAATCGCTTGGAATCGTTTTAAGCGTCACGCGTTCACGGATTATCTTTATAAATCAATTTATTGTAGCTTTATCTATCTGGTTCCCGAAGCAGTTTCGAGAAATTGAATCGAATCGATTCGAGAAAAGACGGTTTTCCCCTTTGCACGACTCCAGCGAAACGTTAACGGTTTAAATCGATTTCAAGGCCTAGTATGAACGCAGCTTTCCAAATTCGATTTTCAGTTGGAAAATACCTTTCTCTACGTGTAGATAAAAATTCCCAACTATTTTTAAAACAATTTTCGGTCAAATGACATTTCGATCTAATGGAAATATACCATCGCGCGTATACGGTATACTTTCTTCCAAGTTTCCCTCAAATCTCAAAATTAGAGAGAAATTACATTTCATGGGTCAAACACGAACCATTAAGGTTAAACGATTTTTAAAAACCTTAATGTGAACGCATTTTTGAAACAAAGTCGTCGTCCAGGGTGTATCAAATCGGCTTGAAGAAAGAAAGTGGAGAAAAGAAAAACATTGGGCTCATTATGTGAATGCAACGAGTGGTGGGACTTTCGAGTCCCTTTCCAGGGTGGAGGAGAGAGGAATAAGGGCTGGAAAAAAGTGATCTTTTTCTACTTCCTATTATTTCACTTAACGACCATAGGACTCTTGTGTTTGAGTTAGAAAAGGAATTTTTACTTTTTTTTTTCACCTCTTTCTCTTTTCTTTTATTTTCTAGCCACTTTTGGATTAATTTCAAAAGTAGTTGGCAATATTACCAAAGCTGTGGCGAATTGATACTTAGTTTTAAACCTAGTAGCAAAAAAGTAATCGTTGCTAACTCTTCTTGAACACCAGTATAAATAACATTTTAGCAGAGTTTTTTTTTTTTCTATATCGTTCACTACTTTTTAAAAAAGGCTTAGTTGGTGAATAAGTGATAATGTTCAATTTTAGTAATATTATGAATATATTTATGTATTATTAGCCTTAATATCGTGTAGTTAAGGTACGGACGTAACCCCTATTGAGCACCAGAGCAAATTCGAACAGCATACAATTAGTTTTGTGTCAAAACGAAACTTGAGAGTTTGAGAAATATATTTCCATTTAAATAAAAATGTAAAACTTATTCCAGGAAAGTAGTTTACAACAAGTGATTTTTATCGACTCCTTATCATTTAAATATGACCTAATCCATCAGTAAAAAAAATTACAAAAACAAATATTAAACTAGAAATTAATTTAAAACATTCCCATGAAATTCATGGAGATCCTGAACTCCCTATATAAGGGTGATCGATCAATGTCATTGGTTGATAGCCCTTATGTATAGTGAATGCAGGATCTCCACGAATTCAGCTAAGCCTATTTTTCGGATGGATTAGGCTTATTTAAACAATTGGGAATCGATAAAAAATGACTTGTAGTTAGGTTGCATTCTCTCTTTAAATTTTGAATATGGGTTTTAATCTCTAATACGCTTAGATCTTCGGAAAAAAATTTTATAGCCACACTTTACGAAACTTCGCATAAACATGGTGTGCAAAATTTTGCCATTTCAGCAATATGTAACATTAACACTTTCGATTGTATGTGACTGTCACAAGAAAAAGAATAGTGTCAAAAGCCACGAGCTGAAGAAGAAACTTTTCCGATTCAGCTCACGACCTCAAACAAAAAAATCTACTATTCAGCCTGTTCTTTTTCCAACACTCCCTGGTTGGACAAAAAAATCGAAAGAAATACTTCGGGAAAAAGTAAAACTCACTCACTCCTAATGCTCCACGTCTATAAACCCTATTACAACTTTACGGTCGCGAATCTAAACTATAAACTTTAAGCTTAAGCCTAGGCTTTGACTATATTGTAGATTAAGCTTGAAATCGATTCTATAAAACGGACTCTGTGACCTTATTTAGGTACCCACTAGTCTTTTTTCGTTCAAACTTGAAGATTTCTTACATTAACGTCGGTTTATTTTTACGTCAGATTCTCTTTTCCCGTATGTAAAACTTCGTGTAACTTTTATGTAAATCTAGAAAGTCTCCGATAAACTCTAATCTCTTGTTTTGTATAGAGAATTTTCAAGGGAAAATAACACATTTCGATATTAGTTGAAGTGTTAGCGAATAATTGGTTAGAAAAAATAAATTTGTAGTTAAAAGACGTGTATTTAAACAAATAGTTAAAGGGACACTAAAAGTCGTGATATAAGAAAATTGGGCTTAAAGATCAGGCAAAGTATGAAAATTAGGCTTAAGGGAAAAGAAATTGAATTTCAGATAGAATTAATGAATTGGATTTTAAAATTAGACCAACAACTAAATTTAGGTGCATGTGTTAACCTTTAAATAAATACTCCATTTTTATGAATTCCATTTTTACAAATTTTAAAATATGTTACCAAACGTTATATTATATGCAAATTATTCGTGATAAATTTTTCGCTCTCTTTAAAGATAAAATCAAATTTTAAAGCTTATACAGAGAGAACTTATGGGACAGATTTTCCAAAGTCTCGTCAGAGTTAATTCTAATCGTCACTCCGAGTTTGCTTTGAAACTGAGAAAAACTCGAGATTTTATTTTTATTTTTATACACTTTGCTATTCAGTTGCTTGTTGCAGTTACGCATTAGTAATTAGTTTCTCAATCCCTCGAGTGGTACTTTCGCAGTTCCTTTAAATGGATATTTAAATGCTTCAATTTTTAATTGGAGCGTTGCTTTATAGGGAAACTTGGAGCTAAAAATGTAACAGCGTTTGAAATTATTTTCGGAATGCCTGGAGACTTTTTCTCCTCCAGGAGGCCATATTACACTAAATTTCGAATTTCCCAAATAAATATAAATCTTTAAAAATTCATATCTTCCTTAGGAAAAGTCATATTTGTTAATATTTCAACCAATTTGGTAGTTTCTATAGTTGCAACCCTCAAAATAACAAAAATACTTGTTGGAGCTTTTAAAGTATTACTTTATTCCCTTTTTATTCGAGAAGTCGAGAACGAAATCCAATTTACATGCGGAATTAGATTATTTAACTTATATACAGATTTAACTTATTTAAACAACGCGTTTCTATAGAAAGCTGGAAAAGTGGATGTATAGTTCTTTAAAAAGCAAAGCTCTCGCCATTTCTTTTCTAATTCCTATGGATTGCATATTTTATCATATTATTTAAACGCCATAACAAAATGAAAATGTCAAATATCTCTATTCCGTTATATAACTCTTAGAAATTACTTTAAACACCAAAAACGTGTCAAATAATTAAACTTATATATTTCCTTTAATCTCATCATCTTGTCAGAATTTTATCCGTGTAAAAGATGCTCTCTTAATCCTCTCGAAGACTCTAATTAATTTTTTTTTAATTTAAAAAAATTGGTTAAGGAGACGATCTTGTATGTAAAAATCATTTTTAATGTTAGGCCTTGGTGCATACGCGTGTATAGTCTTTTAAACAGCAGTTTATTTCGGCCGATATAAAGATTGACGCTCCACAGCTGATGGTATTAACCCCTCTTTTCATTCGAAACTAATTAAACTTTGGAAGAAACTGAAAGAACGCCGAGAGGAAAACTCTCCTTAATTGGATTTTTTTTTAAATTTCGTACGCGTGTGTAGAGACTTGGTTAATGAAAAGAAAGACGGTTGAGGGATAAACTTTAAATTAGAAATTCGAGTTTAAAATTAAAACTTCGGTTTAATTTCTTTTCAAAATCGGCTTGATCAAAAAACATAATTGACTTTTTTTTCATAATTTTTAGACCTTTTTTTAGATTTTGATTTTAAAATATTTGCGATTGAAAACTTTCGCAGTGCCGCCTTTGAAATCCCAAGTTGTTGAGTTTAAAGTGTGACTGACCCAGAAATTTTCATCAGCTCCAAATAAAATTTAACTAGCATTTTCGAAACAAAAGTTAAAAAAAAATATTTCCAAAAAATATTACCGGATACAGTAAAAATGAATATTTTATAATCGCCATGTTTGAAATTATTAAAAACAAAAATGCATCCCAATACTAAGTCATCATTATGAAAGAGTCTACAGTTGATTCAGGCTCATTCAAGTACGTGATACATATTTGCTTTCTCGTGAAAAGTCAGAGCTTCACGTAATTTATTACCTCCAATTATTATTATTTACATTTTAGGTCAAAAAGCGTGGTTGCCTTATCTTGAAGGCTTATTTAGTTTGTAGACGTTTCACTACTTCTTTAATTGGTGTCTAAAAACCCCTCAATTATAGCGTGCGGCTTGTCCGAAATAAGAACTAAACGGAGCGGCAAGGCAACACCATCTATATCGGTTTGCGTGGGCGGGTAATGGTTTTCCTGCGAAAAGGTTTTCTAAATGTCCCTTCTGATTTCTCCAAGGACGCTTCCCGCCTAATTGCTCACCAAATAGTTCCCGCGACTCTTCGTGAACTCTGGAAAAAGAAAAGAAAAAAAAAAATGCGAAAGTGGTCGCCAAAGCATTAATTTTACCGCGTCAGAAGGACAAAAATACGCAACTAATCGTAGTTGAATATTTTTGCTACAATATCAGAAGTCGATTAAAACTTTGATTGGAATGAAGTTCCTCACTCTTGAGTTCCCTGGTAAATTCATGGAATTTCGCAAGTTTTAGCTTTAAGTTACTCCTTGTGGAAAAAAATAATAACTCTTTTAAGCTATGGTCACACTAGCATTTCTTAATCGAAAATCAAACCGATATTAAAATCGCCAGGAATCGTTTTAAGCGTCACGTGTTCACGAATTATCTTTATAAATCGATTAATCGTAGCGTCATCTATTGGTTGTTGAAACCGAATTATTACGAAACTGGTTCCCGAAGCAGTTTCGAGAAATCGAATCAAATCGATTTTAGAAAAGACGGTTTCCCGTTCGCACGACTTCAGCGAAACGTTTCAAAACGGATTAAATCGATTCCAAGGCTATAGTATGAACCTTAATTAGCAAAACTAACTATCGAGGAAAATTCAGTGATAAAATCTGGTAGAGATCGGGGTTTGGACAAGAAATTTCTGATTATTTTATCTTTATTCATAACTTGAAATTTTTCGAGGAAGGTCTATGATAAATCCAATGTAATCGCGAATAATTTTCCGATTATTTTTTATGATTAACTGATTAACTGATAGTTGTGGATTATTTTGTCCAAACCCCGATCTCTAAAATCTGAAAAAAATCAGGAAAATTATTACAAAGTGGCATACTTATGGGGATTATTCGCTCGGGATTATTACTTAAGATTCCAGGTTATATACATTAACTCTGTTTAGTACCTTTTTGTTGGCAGTTAACAATTTATGAACAAGAAGCCCGAGGGATTTGTTTTGTCGCCTCTTGTTTACTCGGCGAAAAGTTGCGAGGATCGATCTATAAATTTACAAGTCTCTCTTTTATCCGCTAGAATTATCGTCCCTTACCTACCCTTAACGCCTAATTCCCCTGGTAACTCCTATATACAGCTATACTTCTTTACATCCATCCTTCACGGATAACGCGCCAGGGCTCCGTTTGCGAAAGAAATCTTCTATATATTCCCCATACTATAATCCCATTAATATTTTATTCCAGTGATTTGGGAACCAGAGATTATGTTTGACGTCAAAGCTAGCCTTGTTCGACACGTTTCAACCTGTATTTCTTTACTTTCACTAGTTCCATTTAGCCAAACGAAATTTATAGATTGACATCCAAATTTTGCAACAATCGTGCTTTTTCCGTTGAAGGTTGAAATAATTTGATTGGTCAGAATTTATATTTACTTTTAAAGAAATTTTACCAAACGTTATTAATTAATTTAAACACCTAAACCGTGTTTCTCAAATACGTTTTTGGCATGGTGATTCCGAAAATAAATATTTAATTTTTAGCCCCAAGTTTCCCTTTAAACTACAAGGCCTAGCTTAGGGAATCTGCCTCTGGATTAATAATGAAACGTCAGAGTGCGTTCTACTATATTTTTTGAGGTTTGAGTAAGCGGATAACGGACGAATTTTGGCTACAAAGTTTGCAAAGATGGTATCATAGGCTAATTCTGTATTAGCAGGTTCTTATGTGCTTGAGTTATTGCTGATAACATTTCCAAATTTTCAACAAAACGACGGTAACGCGGTCTATTTTTCGTTCTTTTTCTCTCCCATTTGAGATACGCGCTCATTGTTAGTAGTTTTGTGTTTCTGCTAGTTATATTTAGTTGCAAATTGAAGCTAGGGTAGGGCTATGTCGTCCCATATTTGCAGCAAGTGTTAAGTTACTATACAAACTCCTGGAAATGTACTAGTATTATACCTTCGCGTCTAAACCTGATACGGTTTTCGTTAGGAATAGCATTAAATCTCCTATTTTATACCTGCATAGTGTGGCTCGCTGGCTGAACCGTGCAGCTGAGAGAGTGTCCAGCCCTCTAGCGTCTAGAGAATTGCTTATGACAGCTTGATAGGTCCACCCTCAATCTCCCGTTTCCTTCTATTTGCGTAGACATCGTTAATGCGGGAAAAGACTTGAAAGGGAGAATGAATACGGACATGAAACTAATTTGAAAAGTAATAGAAATATTTACATTGTAATATCACAAATAAATTATTCTTCAAGTTTACAAACAAGGCATATTGCGATTGGTACGTGGTTCTGAAAGTTTTGTCGTCAGAGCTTTCGCCCGAGGAGAGAGGAAAAAATCTAAAACTCTTAACGGTTGAGATACGGAATTCGAAATTGCCCTCTCTAGCGGTTGAGATTGGAACTAAGTAGGCGGTGCTAATATCGCGCCGAACTTTCTAGACGTTTACGGGGGTGAAAATATATCGACGGAAAACAACCCTCCCCTCTCTCTCTCTCTCTCGCGAAACGAAGGAGCGAGTCTCGCCTGGCCGTCGCGATTTCGAGTCTGATTTATTCTAGAATATACTGGGCCTTTTTTGTACAAATTTCAGAATATTTAGGGTGAAACCATGGACTGAGAAAATCGTACTCACTTCATTGTCACCCGCAGTATGTCGTCTTATAAACTTGAAGGATGATTTACTTATAATTTATATTGGCAAAAATATATGCTTCTTAGTCTACTTTTGTTGAATTCGGATTATTTAGTTTGGTCTATTTGGTCGAATTTATTTGAGACTTTCCAAATTGGACCCTTCCTCATTGGGAAACTCAATTTCTTTCGTTATTCAATGGCAGAACGTTGAAATTAAAAATGAAACTCAAGTCAGGCGTATGTAAAAACAGTATCCGTAATTTTGTTCAATTTCTTCTAATTAAATTCGCAACTTGACAAGGCCCGGATCGAGTCTGGTTGCGTGTCTAATTTAAGGGTAGTGTTTTTAATATCAGACGTCCCTCTATGTTTGAACTCTTTTTCCGAATATTCAAGAGTTCTCTACGAACTAAAACGTAACTCTGGCGATGGTGAAAAGTAGATTTTTAATTAAAGTTTCGTCGAGGCCCTTGGGGTGTCGTATTTCTTGTTAGCCGCGTGGCGTGACCCTATCTTTTATTTTTATACCCGAGCAGGAATAGAGCGGTTTTACAGGGACGAGGGTTATCGGCCTTGTGTTTTTGAATAATACGTTTATTATTTTACGTTTTTTTACACTATCAGTTTACAATATAGCGAAAACTGAGGCGAATTGATACTCCATGTTAAATATCATAGAATTGAAAGAAGTTCGTGACGTTTGAACAATCCAGTAAAAATGTATTTAATAATTCCCCTCTGCTGCTTTATGTTTAGATTCGGATCTTAATGCGTCGCATTTTTGATGTTTCCAAAATGTAAATTTGTAACTCGCTGTTAACCAGGGTGAATTATTCTAAGATATAATTTATGATATTCGAGAAGGGACAAATGGGAGATTATGTTTCTGTAAAGTGACACCAGGAGTTCATCTTGGACCGCGTTCAGTAACACTCAATGGTCTTACCGTTGAGCTCAACTTAGTCACGTTTCTAATTGGGTGGGGAAGATTTAAACAACCAGAACGAGCATGTTTTTTTTCGTTGAATAACGGAAAGATGATGTAAGAATGGCAATTAGTTATGATTAATTAGTGAAAAATAGTTGTTAATAATTAGTGATGTTGAAAGCTTCATTTATACTTTTTAATCAGATCCGATCGCTATTTGCTATAATTATTTGAGCCTTTGAAACCCCCTTTATGCAACGTACTAGAAAATGAGTTATGATGACCTCTGAGGTCACCAAGTTAATGTTTTTATAGGATTCGTAGATTACCCCAATTGGGAGGACATTTTTCGACATTTTGACTTAATCCCGTACACCCTATGTCATTTGGAAGCGAACTTTTAAGGGTGGGATATTGTTTATTTATCTTTAAAACAAAACTTTAATTTAGATAAAAGCCACCTGCATTTCAGAAACTAAAGCCCCGTTTTCAGTGAACGTTTATCAAGCTTATAACTAATTTATATATCCACTTCTCTGTCACTTGAAGCCTGTTCCATTTAATTAAGCTTAAACTTATTTGTGACGCCAACAAAAATCTTTATTGAAAACGCGCCTTAAGAACATGTAGAATATATGTTACGCTCTTTGCCAAAATTAAAACTGTCCAACCTTTTCCAAGAAAAAAGAAACAATAAAAAAATTGTGCCGCAGTGCGATGGATAAAAAAAATTGTCGTTTCGTCTTTTCAAAATATTTGAAACCAAGCTTTAAAACATTTAATGTTTAATCTGGATACACATATTTAACGGCTGAGAAGCATTAGCGAAACGGAATAGTTAAATTATCTTTAAGTGAAGGAAACCATCGCTATCTAAGGTAATTTCGATAGTCATTAGTAATTAACAATTTATATATTTATTTTAATATTAAATTTTAAGCTATAGGAGTTGATTTAAGATCAAATATTTGCTCTCCCGCATTATGTCTTTAATATTACCGAAGAGGATAACATATAGCCATTGCCTTTCTTTATAAGGTTAAAATTGGGATACTTTGTTTTCCTGCCACGTATACCTCAGAAAAATGTGTGAAAATTTTTGTTTTATACTTGAAATATTTCGGTGTAACCCTTTTAAAAGTTAAAAACATATTTACGTTATAATATTTTGACGTCCCGCCCTGTTTCCCTATCCGTAACCTTAACCGCAATATTTTTCATCAAAGTTTCTATAAAATCGATATAGCCCCAGTTTTCAGGACGTGGTTTTGATGGCTCTAATATATTGCTCTTAAATCTCTTTTTAATTTACCGCTACCGGCCTCTATAGACCATCAGGCTCGACCTTAAATTTTCAAGCATCATTCAAAGGGAAATTGAAAATATCAAAAATTTAAATGATTTGGGAACTGAATTAGGCTTAAGGGAAAATGGGAATTAGTAGACGAATTAAGATGAAGAATTGTTAGTTAGGCTTACCGGAAAACGGAAATTAAAAGATAAGCTTAGTTAGGCTTAGCGGAAGCTGGGATTTATTAGAAAATTAAGGTTAGTAAGGATTAGCGGAAGCTGGAATTTATTAGAAAAGCCGACTTAGGCTTAGCGTAAGATATAAGTTATTAGAAAAGTTGCATTGAGCTTTACCGGATATTGACAGTTATTGGAAAATCTGATTTAAGTTAAGCGGAATATGGGATTTAATAAAAAGGCCAAATTAGGCTTAACAGAAAATATAAATATATTCTTAGCGGATTATGGGGAATTAATAGAAACCCGAGTTAGGCTTAGCAGATGATGGGCATTATTAGAAAACCGAGTTAGGCTTAGCAGGTGATGGGAATTATTAGAAAACCGAGTTAGGCTTAGCCAATAATTGGATTTATTGCAAAAAGGTGGTTGGCTTACTCACATAATCCAAAAAGGTCCAAAAAATTTAACATTCCTATTAATTTTCATCTTACCTTTAAAATAGCATCGTTTCACGTGGTTCCGCATCTAGAGTCGTTCCTTTGAGGCAATAGATGCAAAGGCAGTGGGATAGATAAATGAATACTTCATCGATAAAATTCCGTATATTGCCTCCATAAACCAAACGTTAATATCCCCGTAAAAAATTGACAGCCATTATATAGGGTTAATCTTTTAGCTTTAAAATATATTACGCTTCTATTCCCAGAAGTGTTTACAGAATTGGGAAAGCTGGGGCGGATTGGGACACAATGTCATACTCGATCATTAGATTCAAATAGTTGTTGCTAACTCTTCTTGAACGAATATTTCCAAGAATTCAAGGTAGTTAGAATTCCGCTGCAGTACAGAAACATAACATTGTACATTCGTTGGTTTCATAATTTAGTTACTCATATTAGCACCGTATTTATACATTAACTTAAACCAGAAGTAGATGAAACCCTCCTTTGAAGTCTACTACTCTAGTGTTCGATATAGCGCTCCTCTCTGTATGGGTAAAATTCTCAATTTTACGAGATCGGACGGGTTCTATTTCATACCCCCCCTGTCTACGGAAAATTGGAAATTCTCTCTCTCCACAAACGACGACGTTTTTTTGACGAACTCCAAGGCTGCTAGAGATATTCGCTCGATGAACTCCCGCTCCGAAAATATCTACCGTTAGGAGGCGTACGAATCGCGCTTTTTGAAACTAACCCATACAGAGAGGGGTAGACAAGACCAGGGAGTAATAGACTTCTAAGGAAGGTTTCATCTACTTCTGCTTAAACTCCATTCACGCTCACTAGATCGACCCCTAGAAGCTGTTTTGAATATTGCTTACTTTCTATTTTTGTGACAAATTATCTCTAAATTTTAAAATTTGATTTTTCTAAAACTGTTAAACACGCTTTCAAACCTCTAGTGTGAACGCGACTCTATCAATACATTTTAACAAACAAGTTTAGTTTTCAAACAACCACGATTTGAAGCGGATTAATACAGAATGTTGATTCTCATAGGTCATGAAAATAGTTTCTGAAAGAGGTTTATGTAAGCGCATCTTCAAATGAATTATTCTATAAGAGCGAGAAAAATTGAAGCCTGCGATAGGAGGAAAAAATATTCGCGCTGCAGAGCATCCTAAAAACTCTTCTCGGGTTATCCTCTTCTCGTTATTAATTTTTAGCAAGACCCGGGACTCTATAGTTCGTCTCACTCCCTAAGTTCTCTACAACGAAATACAATATTTCATCCACGGTTTTTTCCCATATTGAGAATTATATTTAAAGCCTTAGATGCCTCATTTTTTATCTTTGGTAAATGTAAATTGCAATTTCATCTTAATATTTTGATTTTTTTTTGTCGGTTTATTGCTTAAATAAATTTAACTACCCTCTCAAAAACTATTCTTTCATTGGCTTCCGAATAAAGGGCCAATGAGACGATCGCAAACTATGAAAGGTAATTAATTTTATTCAACTTCTATGCCATTATTTTTTAATTCAACTAAAAGAAAATCATTAAAAACGTCGCCTGCGTGATAGCGAGAGAAATGTCGTTCGAAAGTTATTGCGTATTTGTGCTGTTTGAAAGCTGATGCCGTTACAATCATCTGATTGGTCCGTTTTTTCAATTGAATTAATAGTAATGTTATAGTAAAGGGTGTTTGAACAAAAATTGAAAAATATCTTCAACCGCAGGGTGTAATCTGTGGGTGATGAGTGCTTGTATCTAGGGTAGATATAGTGGTTTTGTATGTAACTATCCCTTGTAGAAGGGGATTTAATTCAGCCTTTGTTGTAAGCCCGTATTGGTATGGATTGGTGCTCTCTCACTTTTTTAATAATGGAAGGAATAGGCCGTGTTTCCCTTCTTTCTCGGCCTTTAATAAATTATTTTTATACTCCGTACCATTCGATATTTGCAGCGATGCGTAAACTAATCTAATACCTTTTTAATATCATTAGCGTGGTACGTGCTGAGATTGGTTTATAAACTTCATTCTTTGGCTCGTGAAAAATTCGACAGACTTCACTTTTCCCGCCATTAGCGCGTAGTGCATTTGTGAGGATAATGAGAGAGACACGCGCCAAATTCCTGGTCCAGCCATTTTTATAATCCGAAAAAAGTTTCCCGCCATTTTAACAGCGCGCGACGGAGTTTTAAATCACTGCTTTCCTCTTTCAATAGCGTAATTTTTTTTTACCCTAAGCCTAGTTGTCACGTGACCTAGTTATTCGTGTATTAACTATATGTAGCGTAGAACATCTTTGAAATTTTGAAATAGACCGCTTTTGATTTACTGAATGGTGGTATAATATATTCCGTGTATAATTGATTAGAAGTATATAAGAATGATTTTCATTTCATTTCTTCTTCTTAAACGTATACTAGTCTCTAATAACAAGTTATTTTTAAATGAAAATTACAAGTTCAAAATGGAACAACCTTTGAATTAAAAAATTACAAAACTAATATTAAACTAGAAATAAATCTAAAACTTACCCGGAAAATAGGCTTAGCTGGATTCACGGAGATCCCGAATTTCTTCATATTGATGGGTCAGCGACCAATGAACAAAGGCCCGTCGTTAAGTCGAGATCTCCATGAGATTTGCAAAATCATTCGCTGGTCCATCAATGCGAAAAATTCAGGATATCTCCATGAACCCAGCTAAGCCTCTTTTTCGGGTAAGTTTTAAATTTAATTCTAGTTTAATAAATCTGTTTAAAGATAAGGAATCGATGAAAAATCACTTGTTGTTAGGTTGCATTCTCCCTCTAAGTTGTCCTGGTCAGGAAAAACCTGGAAATTTAATTTGTGGATAGGTGCATAATTATTAAATCAGTTAATTCTTGAAGTTATCGTGACAATTACCGCCTCCCTTTTGATTTTAATCAGCAAAGGGAATTACGATAGCCCAATTTTATATATCAACCTAATTTAGATTGCTTTTCTAATTAACCCCGTTGTTAAAATCCGAATCCAATTCAGGCAGTCGAGATCTTGACTCGACTTTTGAACCTTAGATGCGTGAATTACAATTTAGGCGGAACCTCTTCCGGTCCGTTTCTCCATTTGAAGATTTTGCGTACGAATAATTGATTAAACACAAGTTTGTCAATGGAACTCCCTTTAGTGTCGCCGCTAAAGTCAAAATCAACACGTATACGTAGACAGCGCTATTTCCTTGAAGGGATTATACCACCATCTCCTTAAGATTTTAATTGGAACGAAAATTCAGGGAGAAAACACTTGAGAACTCGGGTTGTACACAATTTCAATTCAATTCAATTCTTTCTTCAATAGTTTTGGAATTATACGTGGGAACTAGGCGGGACTAAATCAAAGAGCGATTTGTAAGCCACGCACTTAAATTAATTGACTAAAATTAAAGCTTAATTAGGGGCTTATAATAAGCGTTCCAACTTGAGTTCTAAATCGGTAAATGGTAATTTATTGTTTGCTCTGGTAAAATTACCTAAATGTTAATTTATAATTAAAAAGTGAACCATGTTTTTGTGACTCGATTAGTTTTAAACAGGTGAATTTCCACAAGCCTTACCTTCTTACATATTCTGATAAAATTCACACATTTAATGATCTAAGAACCTCCATTCAATCAAGAAGGATCAGATAAGGAGAGGAAAAGTGGGGCTGCGTTGAGTTAGAGAGAGAAGAGCCAACCTCCCATTCGGGTGGAAAGGGGGGATAGGAAATTCTCGAGGTAAACTGTTGTCACGTGGTCGCTAGCTAGCGCGTCTCATAAAGGATTCGTTTTACCCACGTGACAACAATTTACCACGAAGCATCTCTACCCCCGTCTGTCCCCCGTTCTCCCAGAGTGGGAGTTTAGGCCGACGCAGTAGGAGCCGCGCCGTTCCCACTTTTCCTCTCCTTATCTGATCCTTCTTGATTCAATTCACCTCCTTATCTTCCTCCATGCTAGTGATTTCCAAGAGAAATTCTGTCCCTCCCCTTTAAACGTCCGTTTACCGATTACATTTCCCACCGTGGGAAAAAAAGGATGGGGAGGAAAAAGGGATAAAGAGTTCATTAGCCGAGATCTCGCGCGGTTAACTCCTATAATTACCGCTGGAAAGAACGGTTTCCCTTACTATTTTGGACTGGGGGTCATTATCTCCAACTCGATCTTGGAGTACTAATTTGCGGTATATCCAAGAGTATATGAAAACCCCATACCCAAGAATATCGATCTGTAATAGGTATAGGGAGCCGCATCCTTGACAGATCAATACGGCGAGCGGGCTGGGTGGGAGAAATATCATAGGAATTTTAATTTTCCGTTTCTCATAATAATTATTTTAATGATTTGTTTTAATTAAAGAAACTTCACAAGGAGTCACAGCAATTATTTATTAATTAAATTTATTGATAAATAATTCTTTTGAAGTTTGTTTAATTAATATGTATAAAGCCTGCAAAATAAGAGGTGCTTAATTAGTGACAAAATGGGTAGCCTAGCTTTCTGTGTACTGTCAATTCGAGCTGGCATTGTCTGTAATTTAGTTAATAGATAATTTATCCTATAACGCGTCGTAAAAATTGGGGGGAGAGAAAGGGTGTTTCAGCAATGTTTGTCGGGTTATGTTTTGGCTTCGGATTTGAGTGTATCTCTTTGGGCTCTCGCTTCTGAACGCGTCCCAAAGGAGGATAATCCCTCCGTTAAACTGATCATCTATCCTATCTCTTTCAACCCTCGTGTTATTTTTAGAGCTTCTAATAGCGTTAGGATACTTTGCCCCCGTGGTACGCTTAAACGATTTATCTATGTGTGTTAGGATTAGAGTTAACAGCAATTTATTTTATGGTCGTTCGCCAGTAATTTGTTTTAGTTTAGGGTTTATTTAGATATTTGCCAGCTGTAATTTGTAACCATTTAGACACAATTAACATCCTAAATCTTATATTTTTGTTCCTTTGCTTAAAGACAATTCCCAGCTTTTATTTTTAGACACTGCGCGCTAAAATACATAGTTTTCACTAAAGTGGGTAAGTGCCGTTCCCCCCATGCTGCCAACCACTTGTGAGTGCAGAGGGAAAGGCTAGAGTTCAGTTTTGAAACTGATCTGTTCTGAACTGCACTCACAAGCTCCTGGCAACCTGGGAATGAAAGCAAAGCTGGGTAAGAGGGGTGGAATTTTCTTTTGCCCCTTTACTGAAAACTATGTATATGATAAAACAATTTTTTCTTCACAAGTTTAAGACTATATATATAACCTGTTTAAAGTGAGGTCATCTGGCGACAATTTTACGAAACTCAATCGCGATAGCGCTGTTGAAGGCTGTAATAATATGATTGGCTCAAAAGTACCCTACGCTAAAATTTAAACCTAATCCAACTTCACAATTTAAATAAGGCACAAAAATGTCGCCTAAAAGTTGGAAATATTATTTTACGAATATTTTTGGTTGCAGATTCTAAAAATAAATTCAATGGTATTTAAAAACGAAACGAAAAACCCATTTTTTCTGTAGCTTTTGATACTTCTACATTATTATTTAATCCAAATACCAACTTCTAACTCGGAGGCACCCCGCAAGACTCGAACAAACCTTCAACTCGTCTTGCTATTTCTCTATATTCTGTGATGTTTTCAATCGCGCAAATGGACTGACAAGTCTTATATAGCTCCTTTTACCTTCAAAACTCTGGTTTTCACCTCAGGGAATTATACCTTTCTGCCTGCTTGAATTTTCACGAGCATTCTTTATATGTAATATATGTATTTTTGGTTTCTCGAATTACAATTACATCGCGTAGAAAATCATTATAATCATTTTTTAAAGGTATAGTATCACATGATATGGACAGATTTTAATTTAAATTATCTAGAAGACAGTTCGAGGATTGAGAAAATTTTCGCTTGCATCGCAATTCCATGGTGGTTTTGGTATAAATCGACTTTCAAATATTCATATTTTACCCGTTTGATGACGTCGTACGATTGTCACTTGACAAAAATAGAACAGGGAGTTTTTATGATTTTCTTTCTAATGACTAAAATCAAGGGGTCCGATATCGGTTTCATTTTATCGATCTGGACGCTCTAGTGTGAACGTAGCTTTAATTTTCTAATCGAATTTTTTGACCAGATTGTGATACTATCTCTTCAAATTGGGGGCCCCCGGCTAGAAGATCAAATGGCTACTCCCATTGGGTTTTTTTAAGCTTCATCGAACGAGAAAATTGCCCGTGTTAAAACACGCGTCGCGAAAGTTAAACGAATTTGATATTTGAGGTGAAGGAAATATCGAAATTCTATGTGAAGCTGCTGTCTAATATCGGAAAAATCTAGATTGCGCTTTGAATATCGAATATTTGTATTGTCGTGATGGGGGTGGAATTTATCGCGTGTTTTAGTTTGTAATTGGAATATTAACATATTTATGAAGTTTGTTCCATCTAAAATTGGCACTACGGACAAACCTAGGGTTCATTGTTCTAGTAACATATTTTTACTGCACGGCGAGGAAGGATTTCATGATTTTAAATTAATCTAGGGAATGTCTACTTTCTAATGGTGCAATCGATTTGTGCCTAGGAGATTGTAGAGAAAAGTTACGGCCAGTTTAAGACTTATTCATTTTTTGGAAATTTTGCTCGATTTCTATTAGTGGCGAGGCATCTTTTTCTAGTGGCGAGGCAGGATTTTTATTATTTTAAATTAATCTAGGGAATGTCTACTTTCTAATGGTGCAATCGATTTGTGCCTAGGAGATTGTAGAGAAAAGTTACGGCCAGTTTAAGACATATTCATTTTTTGGAAATTTTGCTGGATTTCTATTAGTGGCGAGCCATCTTTTTCGAGTGGCGAGGCAGGATTTTTATTATTTTAAATTAATCTAGGGAATGTCTACTTTCTAATGGTGCAATCGATTTGTGCCTAGGAGATTGTAGAGAAAAGTTACGGCCAGTTTAAGACTTATTCATTTTTTGGAAATTTTGCTCGATTTCTATTAGTGGCGAGGCATCTTTTTCTAGTGGCGAGTCAGGATTTTTATTATTTTAAATTAATCTAGGGAATGTCTACTTTCTAATGACGCAATCTTTTTATGCGTAGGAGATAGTAAAGAAAAGTTATGGACAGTTTAAGACTTTGATTCCCTTAACCGCATTCCTCCAAGCTAAGAGCAACGGGGTCTTTTAACAAGCCTTTAAGGGTTTTTAATAAATCAATTTAAAAAAACATTGATTTCACTTTTCTTTTTGAAAATATGGGCGTTCTAAAAAAGAAAAAGTCGATAAATTCCATCCAAAAAAATTCCCTTACATTCTGTTACGGTACCGTATCGAGTGAAATTTAAAAGAAGATAATTACGTTGAAAAAAAAACTCCCGGTTTATATCTGAAAGGAAATTCGATATCGTCTTCTAAATTGTACGCAAATTAAAACAAAAGAGATGGAAAATTAGAAAGGATACACTGTTATAGTTTAACTTTTTTTTTCTTCTTATTTCCTGGTTTTGATAAGATAAATTAAACTCGAATGGTAAAAGATTTTTTTTTTATTTTATTTTTGGTCTTGGGTAAGAATAAAGTCCATATGCAACTTAGGAGGAGTATTTTTCAGTAAAAGTTTTCATTGTACAGATAATTATTCTATTTTCTATTAGAATAATGTTTCGTGATTGGTTAGTATTCCCCTAGAGAGCCCAAAATAATACTTAAAGGCCTAGGATTACTTCTGCTTGTCACCCTGGAAACAAACTCACCCTCCAGGCTTTCTCTTGCCTTGCTACCCAAAGGGGAAGCTCAGAAGGTGAGCCCACTTCCAGTGAAACAGGCAGAAGAAATCTATAGGCTGAACTCAATTTAAACCTAACAAGAAGTGATTTTTTGTCGATTCCTTATCGTTTAAATAGGCCTAATCCAACAATAAAATAAATTATAAACAAATATAAAACTAGAAATAAATTTAAAAACTTACCTGAAAGATAGGCTTAGGTATCCTGAACTAGCGACCAATGATAAGCCTATTTTGATGGTAAGTTTTAAATTTATTTCTAGTTTAATATTGGCTTGTAATTTTTCTTAGTGGTGGATTAGGCCTATTTAAAACTCTAAGGAATTTATAAAAAAATCAATTGTTGTTAGGTTGCATTATCCCTTTAACAAGTTAACAAAAAACACCATGATTTCAGTTCCCCTTTAAAGCTAGAATAAAAAGTTTACGTTGCGTGTGACCTTTTTTAATAAAATTTCCATCCATGTTCTAATCGGATGCTTAACTGCTATAAAAGGATTTTATCTTCTCCATAAACAAATTGACTTAATTATGCAATAAAATACTGATTACCGTGGTGATTTAAGCCTAACTATTGAATAAAAATCTGCTTTGTAAGCCCATAATTAGCCGTTCTTTTTCTACTAGGATTAGAGTATATATTAAATTTTTTTTTGATCGAGATTTTATTAAAATTGATTTTAGATTAAAATATTGCTCTTATCAGGAGGATTTGTTAGCGACTATTTTTTTCCTTATTGGGTTTAGTATTGTGTATCAATCCGACTCCTATTTTCCATTGATGTAATCTTCTCTTGAATATGTAATATTGTCAAAAGCAAAATAATATAATATATCAGAATTTTTTAAAGGGAGAATGCAACCTAACAGCAAATGATTTTTTTAACGATTTCTTATCGATTAAATAAGTCTAATCAGTAAAATGTTTAACGAACAAATATTAAACTAGAAACTCGGAAAATAGGCTTAGCTGGATTAATTTCGCATTAAAGGGTCATCGACCAATGAGAAAAGGTCTCCATGAGACTTCCAATAACATTCGATTGGACCCTAATGAAGATTGGTGGATTTTTCTTTCAATTGGAGAATTATATCCAAGTTCTAGTGTAGTTGACACGAACTATTTTCTTTTCTACGAGGTTTAACGTGGCATATTAATCCGCCTTATATTTTCCCATTACGTCAATTCTACTCGAATAGTAATATAGTTTTTAATACAATATTAATAAGCGGTTGAGTAAATTCGTGTCTAGACCAAATCTAGTCGAAATAATTCTGGCGCCGTTCCTTATTTACCAATAGATGAAAAAAAAAAATCTTAAAATATATCTACATGACTTCATCGACTTTTGTCAAACGCGATACCCAGAAAATAGCACTGGGATGTTCTCCGATAAACTACACACTGGGTGCTACAGTATTTCGATTATTTCGCCTCCAAAACATCGCTAATAAGTTTACCATGCGAAAACCAATACTTCCATTGTTGGATCTCTCCTGAAAGGGAACTTTGGAAGCAATCTCTAGACCGAAGTCGCGTTTACATAAGCGGTTAAAGTAGTAACGTCACTGAAGAAACTCGCCCGAAGTTGGCGAATTTAATATTTAGATTTAAAAAATCTCAGGGCTGCGTGACGTCAGTTTCAATTTTCATTTCAATGTCCTCCTGTGGAATAACGAAAGAAATCGGCTTTTTCAGTGAGATTGTTTTCTAAAGATTTGTTGGCGCGAGATCAATTTGGCAAGGCCCGAATCGAGTCTGTCTACCAAGACCTCCGCTAGGTTTTATTTCACCGGAACGAAACCGTTTTTGTTATACTTGATGGTGTTTTTCTTTGGGCTGCTCCCGAAGCACTTCGAAATCCATTGACGCAATGTATTTTAGATTTCTCCGAGAGTATTCTTCGGAACAACCCAATAAAAACGCCATAAATCAACATAATACCTTCGTAAAAAATTCAACGCTTTCTATCCGTCAATAGAGATGTCATGATAGAATTGCCAAACCAACGTAGTAGCGCAAGTAAATCAGCTTTCAAGTTTATAAGATTAAGACGACATACTGCGTCCGATTTTCTCAGTCCATGGTTTCACTATAAGTATTCCGAAATTTGTACTGAAAGGCGGCCTGGCCCAGTATAGTAAATCATACTCGAAATCGCGACGGCCGAGCGAGACACGCTCCTTCGTTTCGCGAGAGAAAGGGGAGAATTGTTTTCCGTCGATACATTTTCACCCCCGTAAACGTCTAGACAGTTCGGCGCGATATTAGCACCGCCTATATACTTAGTTCCAATCTCAACCGTTAGAGAGGGCAATTTCCAATTCCGTATCTCTACCGTTTAGAGGATTTTTTCCTCTGTCTCCTCGGACATAAGCTCTGAGTAGAAAACTTTCAGAACCACATACCAATCATAATATGCCTTATTGTAAACTTGAAAGATGATTTACCTGTGGTAGTAGTGACCCAAGAACTGTGTCAGTATATGACTAACTGTAAACCTTGAACTCCATATGACCGAGAATTGGTGCCTTTTTATTATTTGTTACGGAGAATGGCTAAATATTTATCGTTTTCGATTGGATAATGGAAACTCTTATTTATACAGGCTTAGCGAGTGTTTTAAAAGACTGTGAAAGAGAGACAGCGCCATATCACGCTCGATTTAACCATATTACTCTCTTGGGGAGGGAACAGAATGGGTGTAGGAGAGCAAAACTTTAATCATAGGCCTTGTCCGTCTCTGTTTCACGCTTCGCGAATGCTTCGATCGCGTGCTATGCGCTTTTAGTTTGTTCGTCCCATCCGAATACGTGTCGTATATGCTAATCTATATAAGCGCGCCAGCTTTGTTTAAAGTGATATTGAAATGTTTTGGCCCCCTACTTTGATTCGGTTGTCTTATTTGAATGATGATATATTAATATGCAAATTTTATCGTTCGCGAATAGATTAATTAGCATATCTTTCAATTTTAAATTTAAATTTGTAATTCGTGTCTATTTTGATCCCATCGAAGGGATAATGAAAACCATTAATAAATTAATAATAGTAATATTAGAAAATTAAGTAGAATTATTTCCTAAAAATCTATAGTAAAAATTCATTTGATTTTTAAGCACGAGAAATTGGTAACAGAGTCACTTGGATTTCTTTGTCTGCTTAAACCTTCTTCGCGTGTCTGCAACCCATCCTTTGGGACATCGAATGGCCCTGTATTTGTCCGTATACTCTATGAATTCAAATTTCGTTTTGACCCCTTTTCGCGATCTTCTCAATAGCGTAAGAATATCTTTCCAGAAGGCAGGGAGAGTAGGTTTTCCGTTGTTTAGAGTAAGTTTTGATTAATTAGGTTAACCTTCGTTACTAGCTTTGTTTGATATTCTAATACACTCTGTACTTTCCGAGCTTTCTCTCTCAGGATTTTAATTCTTAAAGGGATACTTCTAGATTTAGTGAAATATTTTTATTATTAATTATCTAAAAACATGCCTTAATATTTCAGTACCCTTTTGACGCGTAATTTCTTCGTATTTAGTCTAGAACTATTCGCCGCGTTCAATGACGTGTACCGAAGCGTATGTTTGGCTATTCTTACTGCTTAATGCATTTTATAAAGAGGTATGAATCGCTGAACGCGCCTACAATTTTTCTAGCACTGTTTTTAGATTAAAATCTTTTATTTCCACAATTTTTAAATTAGGCTTAGCTAAAATATGTCTATTTTATCTTTTAATTTATTATTTTTTAACCCGAATAGTTTTGTTAATATGAATTCCTGATACAAGCTAGCTATTATACTAAATTACTTCTAGAACTTTCGTCTTGTTTAGTCCCTTCATTAAGATCGGGGTCCTTTGTTTAACCCAAAAAGTTAAAAACAAATATTATCGAAAAAAAGTTTACATTTAATTACAAAGTATCGGATAAAAATTAAAAAACGGTAGGAAAGTTTTCGAATCAATAATATCCTCTGCGCCTAATGTTTGGCTTCTCCGTAAACGCCGATGTCGCGTTGGTCCGCTATTTTTACAGGCGTATCGTAGAAATTGAATTGGGCGATTCATCCTGTATGCTAGCTTTTTCTTGAACGACGAATCTTAAATGGTCGAACACTTTTACAGGGGTAATTTATTTTCGAGGCTAATAATTATTATATTTGTATTTTTAATGCAAATTTTAATTGGAAGAGGTTGTAATAAATTTAACTTTCTCTAAGGCGGAAGTAAAAGGTTTTGTGTTTCGTGAAAAATTACTAGACGTTGAATCTCTTCTCTTGAAAACAAATCGTTTTCAATTTTCGCGGGAAATTGATGACATAAATATTATTTTAATTTAATCAATGAGAATGTTTAATAGTTTTAATTACTAATATAGTTTTTTTCTTTGAATTTCTTGCAGAGGTCCTTTCAGCGTTGTCAGAAGATGTGTTCATCGGAAAACCCAAAAGCAGTTCGCTGTCAAGATAGTGGACGTTGCCAAATTCACTTCCTGTCCGGGGCTCAGCACGGAAGGTTAGTCAAATTTAATTATATCTATTTGTTACCTTATTATACGGAGATATCATAGAGCCAAAGGAAAGAAATCCTGACGTCATGAAACCCCTTTACTGGGGGAAGCGTTTTTAAGGGCAGATACTGTAACTCCCTCACTAAGAGGGAGAGATAGAAACCTCTGACGTATCAATGTCTCCCTTGCTGACTCCCTATTTTCTATACCACTGAAAATGATATGTAGCTTATATAGTGACCCATTGTCTAAAATGATATAACATCACTATTAGAATTCTTTGTTTTGACCCAAAAATGATATATATTTTCTTGAATTTTATTTACGCTTGCTGTTTTATTTTGAAATGGGATTATTTTCAACGATTTTGACAACGTTTTTCGGCAAAACTAAATTGCGCCTACAAACAAAATATCTTGTCAAATAATTCTTCTTTATATAAATCTCACGAACAATATTTTATTCATAGGTCTTACAAAAATTTTTGAAGTTTCTTTCCTGTTTTCGTAGTAAATTAAGCATTCATGAATTGTCTCTAAATTATCCTAAAATCGAAAAATATTTTGATTTGGCAGTGAATTGAAAGCTGTTCCTTTTGACCAATCACTTCGCCTTTATGTTAAAAAAATATATCAAGGCGCGCTCTTATTCCTGGAGGGAGTTTAGTTTTAAATATATAATTTAGGGGACCATAGTTGATACATAAATGCATGAAGATTCGAAAGAACGAAAAAGCCTTTCGAGTTCCCATAGCGTCGGGTTTAGTATAAGAGGATCTAAGGACTCGCGTGGTTTTTTTTTTTAATCTTTTTTCGTGATCTATGCACTAGCAGAATGTTGTTCTTCTATGTAGCGATGTGAAGTATAGTTTGTTGGAAACTTTGAACTCGTTTTTAAAGTGAAACTGACACAGAAAAACTCCATTAGAAAATGAAATGTTTAAATAATATATAAAATCTGATACCAGTATAAGCTTATATGCATGTAGGGCCAATCAAATTCGTCGAAATGGATGTAGTATGGTCTAAAACGCGTCTATACAAAATTTCACTCGAAAATATTCAACTGTTTTCTCGGAAATATGATTTGAAACTCGCGTTTTTACCTTTTTTTCGAGAGAATTGTAGATATCTTTTGAAAAAGCGCCCGAATTTTCGTTTTCGCTAATCTCGATTATTCAGTTTTTTACGAAAGCGCGGGAAAAATCTCGTAATACTTTTGATTTTTTTCCCCGTGCGGTGGCGCCACTTGTGGATGGCATATTTAAAAATAGACCCCTCACAGAATTTCACGAGTGGGCGAAAAGGAAATGATGTATAAACTTAGTTTTAAAGGAATATTTGATTTATTTTACATTTTAGATTAAAATTTAGTATAGTTGTAATTCACCCTCCCTTTAAAAAAAATAGCCTCAATACAGCAGCGACGCGTTTTTATACTTTGAACTTTGAACCCATTCTGGAGGTTAACCAAGATGTAACCTAGATCCCAGTTCCACCTTAAAAATACATACTTAAAAACCCTATATCCTACGCTTTTTAAGTCCCATCATTCTTTTACTAACCCATAGTTGACCATACTGTAAAACCAACACGGAGACGAATAAAATACGCCAAGTTATACGAATCACGTACCGATTTTATATGTCTTTCGATCGGAGTTATTTCCCTCTATAAAAAACGCTTTAGTGGCGAAGGATTTAGATGGAATAAGGTTAAACCCTTGGAAGGATGTATTTCAAAGTACCCCATCTACAGCGTATTTCTATCCTCTACAACGTATGCCATTCGTTCTCTTTTAATGAACAGTAATTACCCTTTCTTTTTATTTGGTATTCCGATTGTATTGGTGGGGTTCTTTTGCCAAGAACGCTCTGAAATGATCGGCTTAACAGACATACTGATATACCTTCGAAACGCGACTTCTCTGCTTATCCTTAAAGAGAGCATGTAACCTAATCACAATTGGTTTTTTTATCTATTTTTTTATCGTTTAAATATAGGCTTAATCCACCAGCAAAACAATTATAAATCTAGAAACAGATTTAAATCTTACCCGGAAAATAGGCTTAGCTGAATTCATGGAGATCCTGAATTTCTTCGCATTGATGAGTCAGCGACCAATCGAATGTTATTGGAAGTTTCATGTAGATCTCGCCTTAACGACGAGTCTTTGTTCATTGGTCGCTGACTCTTCAATTGGAAGAAATTCAGGATATCCATGAATCCAGCTAAGCCTATTTTCCGGGTAAGTTTTAAATTTATTTCTAATTTTTTTATGGGTCGATCAAAAATCACTTGTTATTAGGTTGATTTCTCGCTTTAAAAAAGGGAAGTGGCATACTTTAATGAATTAGGTTACTTATGATAGAATTTGGCGGAAAACTCTCGACTAGTGGGTAAATCTTTATACGGTTACCCTCTTAAGTTAAACCAAGAAGGATCAGATAAGGAGAGGAAAAGTGGGAACGGCGCGGCTCCTACTGCGTCGGCCTAAACTCCCACTCTGGGAGAACGGGGGACAGACGGGGGTAGAGATGCTTCGTGATAAATTGTTGTCACGTGGGTAAAACGAATCCTTTATGAGCGACCACGTGACAACAGTTTACCTCGAGAATTTCCTATCCCCCCCTTTCCACCCGAGTGGGAGGTTGGCTCTTCTCTCTCTAACTCAACGCAGCCCCACTTTTCCTCTCCTTATCTGATCCTTCTTGGTTAAACCATGTACTTTAAATGTTATTCTACACGACCTCTATATACTTTTAAACTCAACGTACCTCTGATAGTACTTTTGAGTTTATCTAGCAGAAACTGAAATTTGGTTTTAGTTTTGTTTGCGAAGCTAAACTACTATATATAGGTATCCCAGTAACTTTCCGAACCAGGATTGTTATCTTTGCAATCTCGAACGACGAATAAAGAGTTGGTTTTTTGTTTGCACAAAAGAAATGTTTAAGGGATAAAGGAAAAGCACGGACTGAAAATGAAACAGATTTTTTATCTAATTTCTCTCAATATGGAAAATTTTGTGTTTAAAGTGAGAATGCAACCTAACAACAAGTGATTTTTTTGTCGATTCCTTATCGTTTAAATAGGCCTAATCCATTAGTTAAAAAATTACAAACAAGTAAGCTAGAAATAAGTTTTAAACTTACCATCAAAATAGGCTTAGCTGGATTAACGGAGATCCTGCATTCCCATTTATAAGAGCCGTCGATAAATGTTATTGGTCGTTAGTCCTTATATACGGGGAGATCAGATGATCTCCATGAATCCAGTTAAGCCTATTTTCATGATAAGTTTTAAATTTATTTCTAGTTTAATATTTGTTTTTTAGTTATTTTTTTTACTGTTGGATTAGGCCTATTTAAACACTTGTTGTTGGCTTGCATTCTCCCTTTAATGGGTTAATGAACTTGTTTTTCTAAAAGGTCAGTCCAATCCCGAGTAAAACGCCTTAAATGAAATCATCATTTTGACGTACCTTTAATTCGTCGGTGACGAAATTCTAATGACGTCATTATAAGACCTAAAACAGCTTGTAACCGATTTAGAAAATGAGATTTAGGCTTAATGCGAGTTAAAAACTTCCGTAAAATTGACTTTAGTAGGGCCAAGGAGGATCAGAGAAGGAGAGGAAATGTGGGGACGGCGCGGTTCCTACTGCGTCGGCCTAAACTCCCACTCTGGAAGAACGGGGGTAGAGACGTTTCGTGGTAAAATGTTGTCGCGTGGGTAAAACGAATCCTTTATGAGACGCGCTAGCTAGCGACCACGTGAAAACAGTTTACCTCGAGAATTTCCTATCCCCCCTTTCCACCCGAGTGGGAGGTTGGCTCTTATCTCTCTAACTCAACGCAGCCCCACATTTCCTCTCCTTCTCTGATCCTCCTTGGTAGGGCGTTCTATCCGGTTTCCCTCATCTTATCGTAATGACACTATCAGACTGTTGAAACACTATTTTACGACGAAGTTTCTTAAACCACTCGTCATCTTAAAGGCGTAAATCTTTAAATATATGATATTTTAATTATATGTATATTTAAATTCTTGCATTCTTCTTTTCACCCACCCTTTTTTTACCTTCAACTCGAATTACCACGGAAAAAATGCCCCGCCTTACCCAAGGGGCCAAGGGAGCTTTTTACAAAATTTAAGACAGTCTATCCAGGTTTGAAAGCTGAATAGAGCTGAAGTCTGATTGAAGGGTAAAGTTTCCAAACAAATTAAGATTTTCTCCTCTAAATTATCCCTACTAAGCCTTTTTTATCCGAAATATATCTTTTAACGAAAAGGGAGATGGTATCTAAGTAGGCTATTTAAAACTCCCCTCGCGAGACTTAATAAACTGGCCTATTCTATCCTCGATCTCAAAGACTTTTCCCCCTACTAAGCCTCTAAATTATCCCTACAAAGCTTTTTTTTTTACTGAATATATCTTATAACGAAAAGGAGGAAAGGGTATGGTATCTAAGTAGGCTATCTATAACTCCCCTCGTGAGACTTAATAAACTGGCCTACTCTATCCGCGATCTCAAAGACTATTCCCCCATAAAGTGTGGCTTGTCACCTTATTTTTCTTCGAAGGACCATGGATTATATTGTTTAGTTTTTTTTTCATTCCTCCCGGTTGACGCGTAAAGTAAGAAACTTCAAAATTAAAATTCCGAAGATAAAATAGATTTAAATTGATTCTGATATGGATATAATTCCATATTTAAGGTAGGACTTCCTATAAAGAAAGAGACGCTTACAACAGTATCACATGCCAGGATCTTAAAAGATAGCTTTCTAGATTAGTGCAGCGTTTTATTAAGAGTAGAAAGTTAAAACAAAGGATCTATATACTTACATGATTCTTGGTTTTACGATATTATTAGAGAAACTGTCTCTATCCACCCACGATCGAATTTAAAGTGAGGCTGTCACAGAATTTTTTCATGAACTACAAATGGAAATTGTGTAGCATTTTCGGAAAGATCGTTAAAAAACGATTCAAAATATATATACATATGTCATAGATGGAATTACGGTAACATTAAAAATGCATATTTTAAATTCGCTATTTTCGAAATTAAAATAAAAATTCCTCTTAACACTTTTAGCAATTTGTTCAATTTCAATCCAAAAAGTTTTAAATTTTAAATTACCATTTTGGTAAACCAAAGTAAACCATTTATTACCATTACCGCGTAAATTACTAGGGTAAATACTAAATGACCGATTTAGAACTCTAGACTTACCCTTTAAATTTGGAGAATGATAAGTATAGGATAAAATGTACTTGGGAAACTATTTTCGTCGGTCGGATATACAAAACCGCAACGTTCGTAACTTTATCCAAACCGCGGATAACGATTTGTTTTAATTTAGCTTTCAGGGTGTAATTTGATTCGGTAATTAAGGCTATCAAGCTTTATTTGTGTAATTTGTTAAAGCCTTTTAAAGGGAACCTGAAAACCGAGTCATATGAATTAAATTATCATTTTAAATTATCATTTAATTGCCAAAATGGGGGAAAAGGTCAGGGACTACGTCAGTATGTTTTTGAAAACGGAGGAAAAGATCAGGGATTTTCAATCGTACAAACCTTGTACTACTTTAGCCAGTGTTTGCCTGTGATTGGCTGTGTGAATATTTTCCCCCAAAAGCGTAAGTTGTCTACTAAGTGGCTTTGACTGGATTTCATTATTTTAAAGAGATATTGAGATTTCAAAGATGTTTTCGCAAGTGATTTAGGATTTCAAAGATGTTTTTTATGTTAATTTCTAAATGAGACTGTTAAGATCTATTAAGAATATCGGCCAAATTGTACGGCCAAGTTATGCAAGATCTTGTGTTGTATGTGTTTTATTTATCCCTTTGAGTTCTTGATTTTACTTAAACCATGACAATTTTTGGTAAACGCGATGTGGTGCCCTTCGTCCCTTTAAAAACGTGGTTTTCTTGGAAAATGGAAAAATTATTCTGTAGTGTCTCGGTTAGTTTTTTTCGTTCGAACGTTTTCTTTTCCAAGTATGTATGGAAAAGATGAGGATGCTGGAAAGAATTTGGGTGACCGAAATATAAGGGGTTAGTTCATATCTCGTGTTTTTAACTTGACTAAACCCTAGTATAGGGTCTAGGTACTGTATTCACTTCGGTGTTGGCGTTGTGCAAGAAGACGAAAAACATCATCAGATTTTAAAAAAAGCATTCGTCTTTTATCCACCAGACTTCACGACGTGATGTTCGGGCCAAGTTAACAATATATAATTGTATTTAATATATGTGACTTTTAAGTGGTCTTAGAATTTGCACCACGCTGATTTATTAACTTAGACAGTTCTCTTTAAGAATTTAGCCACGATTCAATCCTAGTCTTTAACGATAAGTCGCCAGCTCAGTTTTATATAGTTCCAAATGAAGAAATTAATTTTTATCAAGCAACACAAGGCTCTTTATTACCCTTTAAATAAATTTTTAGCTAGACCCAACTCTAGAAAGCTTTAATGCCTGCATAACACGTCCCGGCTATATCATCATTCCTTTCAGCCTCTTTTACAATGTGAGGGGTCTAGCTATAAATATGACTTGACCATCTTGTTACACTTCTTTCCCTCTGTACGCGGCTCTGGTTTAGCCGCTCTGTTCTATATAAGATCAGACGCTTTGTTGGCAATTCTCAAGTCACCCATTTGTAAAAAGTACGTCTTGACGACGAGGGTCTCTCTACTGCGCTTTAATGTCCATTTTTTCTCGCCCCATCTCCAAAAAGAAAAGATTTCGTCTTATCTTTTTATATAAGTTTATATAATGGTTCCGTTCCACGATGGCAGGATATAAAGGGAGAGACGGAGGATGAATGCAGTCGAAAATATTTTATTTTCTATTCCTTGTCGTTTAAAATATGCCTAATCCACCAGTAAAAACATTTGCGAACAAATATTAAACTAGAAATAAATTACCATCAAAATAGGCTTAGCTGGATTCATGGAGACCCTGATTTCATTGCGTATCAGGGCTAGCGACCAATTAGCAAAGACCCGTCGTTAAGGGGAGATCTCCACGAGACTTCCAATAACATTCGATTAGTTGCTAGCCCTTATACGCGAAGAAATCAGGATCTCTCTGAATCCAGCTAAGCCTATTTTCTGGGTAAGTTTTAAATATAATTTAATATTTGTTTGCTATTGTTATTACTGATGGATTAGGCGTATTTAAGTTAGTAAAGGGATTTGACTAACCTCATAGATTTCGCTTAAACCATTAAACAGTAAATTTAAAATTTACGGTAAATGGTACACATAGTTTTCTTCACTAAATGTGGTTAAATCCGTTCCCCCAATGTTGCCAACCACAACTGTAAGCAAAATAAACCAGAGCGAAAGGCTAGCAGTTCAGTTTTGGTCCTTTTGGAACTAATCTGTTCTGAACTGAGCTCACAAGTTCCAGGAAACCTTGCAATGAAATCTGGGTAAGAGAGGTGTAATTTTCTTTTGTCCACTTTATCGAAAACTATGTATATATAGGAAATATAACAAAAATGCTTGTAGTATCAGAGTTGTTCTTCAAGCATACATACCTATTTACCTCGCTGAAAACTGGGGACGCGATAGACTATATATATAAGAATGAAGAATAGAATAAACGCTAACGCTTGAAAATCAATGACAGGAAGTTTTTCACCGTGAATGGGCAGGCGCCCACCCCTTCCCATTTACTCACGCCCACCCATCACGGCCCGTGCCAACTAAATTGTAGTTTCGTTCCTAAACTATTCTTCATATTTCCATAGCCCTATTTTCTTTTCATCGCGCCAGAATTTGACGTTTTTAGGCTATTGGACAGCGTGCCCCATTTTCTTCCGGACTTATTTCTCCTAATGCCCAATGTTTTTTCTTTTTTATTCTCAGCTCTCTTTTCTTTCTCATCGGGGAAATTTCTATTCTATCCATTCGCCGAGATCCTCCCCTGGGGATCTTATTATGCAGATGTCAATTTCTTTTTGATATCTTTTGACGTTAGCTATTGAAGACTGACCTCAAGAATATAGGGTTGTGCTAATAGAAATTTCGATATTTCTCTTAGTTTTTTTTAACCACATGACGTGTAACCATGTATGGGCTATTTTGGGAATCTTTGACAGTCGTTGCACGCTGTCATATCGAACAAGATCCGAATCGCGGAAACTTTCACGCGCTTTTGTTAAAAATGAATGAAATCAAGATTGACGTTTTTAATCAAGATTTTGTTTGCAGAGAATCGAATTTCTGTGTCAAAACAAAGGTAAAGCTTAAATCAAGCTTTTAGTTTAGGCAACATTAATAGTCTTTAATTGACAGAGAAGCCGATTATAAATAGATTTGATATATAAGTTCTTTTGTAAAAGCAAAAACTTGAAAAACGTTGATTGAAAACGGGGCTTTAGATAGCTTTAGAGCTTTAGATAGAAGAATAAACCACGCCCTTTTTTAAAATAATTCCAGGGTGACCATATTTTCTATATTTCTACAATTTTTAACTCTAATTTCCCCTCTTTTTTCACCTCAAACCAACAGGCTTGTTACGCTGATTGAGACTGCAAGTTCTAGTGCAATTATACATCTTATTCTTATTTTGACTTTATTGATTCGTCTGATTCAGTTACATAAATACAGAAGAAATTCCAACTAGTTTGTTAGTAAGTTCGGAAAGAATTTGTCCGGTTGGCAAGTTCTGTTGATGCGGCTAAAACCATCATCACACGCGCAAATGTAGTAGCATGCTCTACAATCTAAGAGATACTTATGGCAAGAATCGTCGCAAATACATTTAAAAGACGATTTTTCGGGGCATTTTACTGGAAAGGAAAAAAATAATTATTTTCTTTAGCTTTTCCTAGGCATAAACCGATTGCACCATTAGAAAGAAGGTATTTCCTAGATTAATATAAAATTATCAAATTAGCATGAGCCACTCGTTAAAGACTATTTCGCCTCTGATGGAAATCTTCCAAAAATCAAAAAATGACCCTTATCTTGCTGTTTTGAAATGGCCGTAACTTTTTTATTTTAACTCCCAGGCATAAACCGATTGCACCAATAGAAAGAAGGTATTCCCTAGATTAATATAAAATTATCAAATTAGCATGAGCCACTCGTTAAAGATTATTTCGCCCCTGATGGAAATCTAGCAAAAATCCAAAAATGACCCCTATCTTGCTATCTTGAAATGGTCGTAACTTTTTTATTTTAACTCCCAGGCATAAACCGATATCACCAATAGAAAGAAGGTATTCCCAAGATTAATATAAAATTATAAAATTAGCATGAGCCACTCGTTAAAGACTATTTCGCCTCTGATGGAAATCTTCCAAAAATCCAAAAATGACCCCTATCTTGCTATCTTAAAATGGCCGTAACTTTTTTATTTTAACTCCCAGGCATAAACCGATAGCACCAATAGAAAGAAGGTATTCCCTAGATTATTATAAAATTATAAAATTAGCATGAGCCACTCGTTAAAGACTATTTCGCCCTTGATGGAAATCTAGCAAAAATCCAAAAATGACCCCTATCTTGCTATCTTAAAATGGCCGTAACCTTTTTATTTTAACTCCCAGGCATAAACCGATGGCACCAATAGAAAGAAGGTATTCCCTAGATTAATATAAAATTATCAAATTAGCATGAGCCACTCGTTAAAGACTATTTCGCCTCTGATGGAAATCTAGCAAAAATCCAAAAATGACCCCTATCTTGCTATCTTGAAATGGCCGTAACCTTTTTATTTTAACTCCCAGGCATAAACCGATGGCACCAATAGAAAGAAGGTATTCCCTAGATTAATATAAAATTATCAAATTAGCATGAGCCACTCGTTAAAGACTATTTCTCCTCTGATGGAAATCTTGGAAAAATCCAAAAATGACCCCTATCTTGCTATCTTGAAATGGCCGTAACTTTTTTATTTTAACTCCCAGGCATAAACCGATTGCACCAATAGAAAGAAGGTATTTCCTATATTAATATAAAATTATAAAATTAGCATGAGCCACTTGTTAAAGACTATTTCGCCCTTGATGGAAATCTAGCAAAAATCCAAAAATGACCCCTATCTTGCTATCTTGAAATGGTCGTAACTTTTTTATTTTAATTCCCAGGCATAAGCCGATAGCACCAATAGAAAGAAGGTATTCCCTAGATTATTATAAAATTATAAAATTAGCATGAGCCATTCGTTAAAGACTATTTCGCCTCTGATGGAAATCTTCCAAAAATCCAAAAATGACCCCTATCTTGCTATCTTGAAATGGCCGTAACTCTTTTATTTTAACACCCAGGCATAAACCGATTGCACCAATAGAAAGAAGGTATTCCCTAGATTAATATAAAATTATCAAATTAGCATGAGCCACTCGTTAAAGACTATTTCTCCACTGATGGAAATCTTGCAAAAATCCAAAAATGAACTTATCTTGCTATCTTGTAATGGCCGTAACTTTTTTATTTTAACTCCCAGGCATAAACCGATTGCACCAATAGAAAGAAGGTATTCCCTAGATTAATATAAAATTATCAAATTAGCATGAGCCACTCGTTAAAGACTATTTTGCCCTTGATGGAAATCTAGCAAAAATCCAAAAATGACCCCTATCTTGCTATCTTGAAATGGCCGTAACTTTTTTATTTTAACTCCCAGGCATAAACCGATTGCACCAATAGAAAGAAGGTATTCCCTAGATTAATATAAAATTATCAAATTAGCATGAGCCACTCGTTAAAGACTATTTCGCCTCTGATGGAAATCTTCCAAAAATCCAAAAATGACCCCTATCTTGCTATCTTGAAATGGCCGTAACGTTTTTTTAACTCCCAGGCATAAACCGATAGCACCAATAGAAAGAAGGTATTCCCTAGATTAATATAAAATTATAAAATTAGCATGAGCCCCTCGTTAAAGACTATTTCGCCTCTGATGGAAATCTTCCAAAAATTAAAAAATGACCCCTATCTCTCTATCTTAAAATGGCCGTAACTTTTTTATTTTAACTCCCAGGCATAAACCGATTGCACCATTAGAAAGAAGGTATTCCCTAGATTAATATAAAACTATCAAATTAGCATGAGCCACTCGTTAAAGACTATTTTGCCCTTGATGGAAATCTAGCAAAAATCCAAAAATGACCCCTATCTTGCTATCTTGAAATGGCCGTAACTTTTTTATTTTAACTCCCAGGCATAAACCGATAGCACCAATAGAAAGAAGGTATTCCCTAGATTATTATAAAATTATAAAATTAGCATGAGCCACTCGTTAAAGACTATTTCGCCCTTGATGGAAATCTAGCAAAAATCCAAAAATGACCCCTATCTTGCTATCTTGAAATGGCCGTAACCTTTTTATTTTAACTCCCAGGCATAAACCGATGGCACCAATAGAAAGAAGGTATTCCCTAGATTAATATAAAATTATCAAATTAGCATGAGCCACTCGTTAAAGACTATTTCGCCTCTGATGGAAATCTAGCAAAAATCCAAAAATGACCCCTATCTTGCTATCTTGAAATGGCCGTAACCTTTTTATTTTAACTCCCAGGCATAAACCGATGGCACCAATAGAAAGAAGGTATTCCCTAGATTAATATAAAATTATCAAATTAGCATGAGCCACTCGTTAAAGACTATTTCTCCTCTGATGGAAATCTTGGAAAAATCCAAAAATGACCCCTATCTTGCTATCTTGAAATGGCCGTAACTTTTTTATTTTAACTCCCAGGCATAAACCGATAGCACCAATAGAAAGAAGGTATTCCCTAGATTATTATAAAATTATAAAATTAGCATGAGCCACTCGTTAAAGACTATTTCGCCCTTGATGGAAATCTAGCAAAAATCCAAAAATGACCCCTATCTTGCTATCTTGAAATGGCCGTAACCTTTTTATTTTAACTCCCAGGCATAAACCGATAGCACCAATAGAAAGAAGGTATTCCCTAGATTATTATAAAATTATAAAATTAGCATGAGCCATTCGTTAAAGACTATTTCGCCTCTGATGGAAATCTTCCAAAAATCCAAAAATGACCCCTATCTTGCTATCTTGAAATGGCCGTAACTCTTTTATTTTAACACCCAGGCATAAACCGATTGCACCAATAGAAAGAAGGTATTCCCTAGATTAATATAAAATTATAAAATTAGCATGAGCCCCTCGTTAAAGACTATTTCGCCTCTGATGGAAATCTTCCAAAAATTAAAAAATGACCCCTATCTCTCTATCTTAAAATGGCCGTAACTTTTTTATTTTAACTCCCAGGCATAAACCGATTGCACCATTAGAAAGAAGGTATTCCCTAGATTAATATAAAACTATCAAATTAGCATGAGCCACTCGTTAAAGACTATTTTGCCCTTGATGGAAATCTAGCAAAAATCCAAAAATGACCCCTATCTTGCTATCTTGAAATGGCCGTAACTTTTTTATTTTAACTCCCAGGCATAAACCGATAGCACCAATAGAAAGAAGGTATTCCCTAGATTATTATAAAATTATAAAATTAGCATGAGCCACTCGTTAAAGACTATTTCGCCCTTGATGGAAATCTAGCAAAAATCCAAAAATGACCCCTATCTTGCTATCTTGAAATGGCCGTAACCTTTTTATTTTAACTCCCAGGCATAAACCGATGGCACCAATAGAAAGAAGGTATTCCCTAGATTAATATAAAATTATCAAATTAGCATGAGCCACTCGTTAAAGACTATTTCGCCTCTGATGGAAATCTAGCAAAAATCCAAAAATGACCCCTATCTTGCTATCTTGAAATGGCCGTAACCTTTTTATTTTAACTCCCAGGCATAAACCGATGGCACCAATAGAAAGAAGGTATTCCCTAGATTAATATAAAATTATCAAATTAGCATGAGCCACTCGTTAAAGACTATTTCTCCTCTGATGGAAATCTTGGAAAAATCCAAAAATGACCCCTATCTTGCTATCTTGAAATGGCCGTAACTTTTTTATTTTAACTCCCAGGCATAAACCGATTGCACCAATAGAAAGAAGGTATTTCCTATATTAATATAAAATTATAAAATTAGCATGAGCCACTTGTTAAAGACTATTTCGCCCTTGATGGAAATCTAGCAAAAATCCAAAAATGACCCCTATCTTGCTATCTTGAAATGGTCGTAACTTTTTTATTTTAATTCCCAGGCATAAGCCGATAGCACCAATAGAAAGAAGGTATTCCCTAGATTATTATAAAATTATAAAATTAGCATGAGCCATTCGTTAAAGACTATTTCGCCTCTGATGGAAATCTTCCAAAAATCCAAAAATGACCCCTATCTTGCTATCTTGAAATGGCCGTAACTCTTTTATTTTAACACCCAGGCATAAACCGATTGCACCAATAGAAAGAAGGTATTCCCTAGATTAATATAAAATTATCAAATTAGCATGAGCCACTCGTTAAAGACTATTTCTCCACTGATGGAAATCTTGCAAAAATCCAAAAATGAACTTATCTTGCTATCTTGTAATGGCCGTAACTTTTTTATTTTAACTCCCAGGCATAAACCGATTGCACCAATAGAAAGAAGGTATTCCCTAGATTAATATAAAATTATCAAATTAGCATGAGCCACTCGTTAAAGACTATTTTGCCCTTGATGGAAATCTAGCAAAAATCCAAAAATGACCCCTATCTTGCTATCTTGAAATGGCCGTAACTCTTTTATTTTAACACCCAGGCATAAACCGATTGCACCAATAGAAAGAAGGTATTCCCTAGATTAATATAAAATTATCAAATTAGCATGAGCCACTCGTTAAAGACTATTTCTCCACTGATGGAAATCTTGCAAAAATCCAAAAATGAACTTATCTTGCTATCTTGTAATGGCCGTAACTTTTTTATTTTAACTCCCAGGCATAAACCGATTGCACCAATAGAAAGAAGGTATTCCCTAGATTAATATAAAATTATCAAATTAGCATGAGCCACTCGTTAAAGACTATTTCGCCTCTGATGGAAATCTTCCAAAAATCCAAAAATGACCCCTATCTTGCTATCTTGAAATGGCCGTAACTTTTTTATTTTAACACCCAGGTATAAACCGATTGCACCAATAGAAAGAAGGTATTCCCTAGATTAATATAAAATTATCAAATTAGCATGAGCCACTCGTTAAAGACTATTTCTCCTCTGATGGAAATCTTGCAAAAATCCATAAATGACACCTATCTTGCTATCTTGAAATGGCCGTAATAGATAAAGGTGTGAACAAGACTTAAGCCACTCACTCGAAAATAAGTGGCTCAAAAAACGCGACACTTTTATTCTCATTGAAAAATGTTTATTGGTACCTTTAATTTTAAAATACAAAATCAAGTTACATGCATAAAAAAATTGAGAATGCCTAAAATGTTGATCAATTTGGACAGAGACCCTCCGGTTGGCAAGTACCATTTATACGGCTAAAACCGACATCACACGCGCAAGTGTACGTGCATCGTTTGCATACTATTTGACCCTTTTTACAAGAATCGTCGCAAATGCATTTAAAAGTCGAGTTCTTTGTGCACTTTACTGATGGAAAGAAATTGTTTACACATTGATTGTTCTTAATTCGTTGAATTGAAGTTTATCCAATCTTTATTTACCTTTACACTGCTCAATGGGGATACATTGTCCAGTTTCGGGATGACGTCTGTAATTAGCAATACAAGAACACCCTTTTAAACAAGCAGCAGCGGCATTGATGCACATTGTTGGAGTGTATGAGGGACAATTATCGGTACATAAACTGGTGCAGTCGCTGTATACCTCGTTCTTTCCAGTGCAACCTAAAAATTGGAGTATTTTTTTAATATTTTTGAAGTAGATTTTAGTTCCGTAGAGGCCCGGAATGGATATTATTACATTCAAGCAAATTTACATAAATCTTTGAAACAACATGTAGCCTAGTTTTGGACGTATGGCGGAAGAAAAATACAAGGAACTAAAATACAATAATGAATTCACAGAAATATAAAACCATGGGTGAATAATAACTAATAAACTTTAAAGAGCACTTGGAGTTACAATGGAACAGCTTTTGAATTTATTTTTTTGAATCACCATGTCAAATGCATCCTTCCAATATTTGTTTGTATAAACTTCAATTCATGCGCATTTGCTTGTTTATGACTTACTGTTACAATTGGCTTCCGGAACGCACTCTCCGTTGATTCGTTTAAAATTTGGTTTGCAAAAACAGCCTTCATAGCAGTCCATAGGACAATCATGTGGGGGATTCGTCTGGCATTCGTCGGTACAATTATTTTTGCACGAGTTGTACTCGGTGTTAGGTTCGTCACACGCTTTTAAAAACGCCCAATATTTTAATTTTCACGTATTATTACCAGGGACTGATTGATAAAACGAGGAACATTGATAAAAAGATCGATCTCTTTTGTGTAAGGAGGTTTAAGCTTTTCTAAAATCGTAGCTTAAAATTCAAATAGTCCTCATTCAATGAGTCATTGTACGTACTAAGTTACTCTACTTACAAATTGGAGAAGTGCCATGAGTGTGCCACGCGCAAATACCTAAAAAAATAACAGAAATTCAAAAACAAAATAACTTTCACCAATTCGTCTATTTTCGGAAACACCATTCCCAAAATCGTATTCGTATACTGTTAATTACTAATTATCGCGTAATGACAAAATGGATTACCTATTTTCCGTCTTTACAAATGACTAAATTAGAAAGAAATCGATTACACGATTTATTTTTAGGAATTTGGGTAATCGGAATCGCTCGGCCCTAATTACAAAAGATGCTATACTTACCAAAAACAGCTACAACTAAAGAATAATTCAACATGTTATTAGTTTGAAATGAAGTGAATCTATAATTCAGTTAACTCGCAGCCTTTCAACCAACATATAAGCGTAGATACGCGACTAAAATACAATCGAGAAAACGTATGCATCTGCTTTTCAGCTTTTAAACCTAAACATAATTTAGCGCAACACCACGCAACTTGGTTTTCCCCAGACTCTGCCAGACCTCAAGTTAGATATTACAACTTCTACGCGCATCGGGTTTTTTCCATTTAAAGGAAAAATATATGAAATAATATTGGTTCTAAAATAATTCCACACATAACTGTATATTCAAATTATATCTAAAAATTATTAGCCGATTTGGCGGCTTTCAGTCTTTTCATATGAATGGAAATCTAAACTAAAGTTAGGTTAGATTGTTCAATGTAGCAAATACAATTTAACTACGTCATCTGAGCTCGATTAGTTAAAAGAGACGGCCTTATCTGGTTTTCCTAATCCTCCGTGGGGCAATAAATAGTGTGGGGGTAAAAAGGATAGTTTGAAATTTGACAAAAAAAAAAAATACCAGCTTTATTTCTTTCACGCATGACCTTACCTAAACCTACCTAAACCATATAGATAATTTTACCACGAGTCGGCAATACTTCCAAAGGTGGGCTGAATAATTTATGAACTTACAGATAGAATGAGCTTACCTTTGCGAGTGTTGCCAACTCGAGGTGGAATTTTAAGGGGAACATTGAGTTCGGTATACACGTGCTACAGCTTTGACAGTGCATTGAGTTCGAATTCTATCTTCAGCTGTCGTATTGCAAATATTTTATGAAAATATTTTCTCAGGTGTCTGCCGCCACGCCACGGTGTAATTGGCTATAGACAGTTTCTTAAATTTCTTACAGAGAATGAACCTTTATCAAAACGCGCTTAATCAAATCAATTAATTACAAGGAATTTTCTAGAGATTTCAAGATTTGTGAGTCAAAGTAATTAATAGGAAACGTTGGTTATTAACCAGTTTATTAAGTACGTACTACTCGTACACTCAGTAAATGTTTTTTTTTGACAATTATGTTAGTCGGGGTTTGAACAAGATTATCCACAAATATTTGGTTAATCAGTTAATCATAAAACATAATCGGTTAATTATTCGCGATTACATTACATTTATCATAGACTTCCCGCGAATAATTTCAAAATATGAATAAAGATAAAACAAACAGAAATTACCCCGACCTCTAATTTCAAATCGCAGTTAGCCTATATATGGCCAATTTGGACAGAGATTATCCGGTTGACAATAACCATTGATTCGGCTAAAACCGGAATTACACGCGCAAGCATAGTGGCATTGACCGCATTTTACGTAATACTTTTGACAAGTATCATCGCAAATGCATTGATAAGAAGAACGTGGTGGACATCTTACTGGAACCCCAGCTGGAACAGAATTGTATACAAAATAATTATTATTATTGGAATTAACTAAAGTTTATTGGCACGGAGAAATAATTGAATGTTGTATCATTGTCAATGATGGCACTTGACTAGGTAGTAAACAGTTGTAATTACACTCTGACAACTAGTTTAAGGCGTGACGTCAATGACATAAAAAGGGGGTGGAATTTTGATACCACTTTAGTTGTTATATTTGTGGTACTTACAAATTGGTTCTGAGGCAATGGTGTGCCACGAGTAAATGCCTAGAAAGAAGAATTGCAATTTGAAGTTATTGGTGAATTACGTTTGGTTTTAAAACAAGAGTATCTGTCCATTAATATTCGTAATTACATCTATCCATTACGAGTTTTAATTGTGTATGTCCTTTACGAATAATAGTAATCATATCTGCCCTTTACGAATAATAGTAATCATATCTGCCCTTTACGAATAAAAGTAATGATATCTGACAATCAATAATTGTAATCATATCTGTCCTTTACGGATAATTGTAGTCACATCTGTCCTTTACGAATAACAGTAATCATATCTGCCCTTTACGAATAAAAGTAATGATATCTGACCATTACCAATTATTGTAATCATATCTGTCCTTTACGAATAATTGTAGTCATCTGTCCTTTACGAATAATAGTAATCATATCTGCCCTTTACGAATAATAGTAATAGTTTTAGTCATACTGTATGTTATTTTTCCGTAGACTAATTTCCAATGTATTATCATTTAAACCACTGAAGCATTTGCCTTATTATAATATAGATCTTGATTACTAAAGATAATATACTTACAAATAACAGCGAGAATTAAAGAATAATTCATAATGCCAATCAGAAGCGAAACAGTGACTGTAGTTTAGTAAATGGCGTTTGTTTTTAAACCGAATACAATCGAGTTCAGAGCTGGCCTCTGAATTACGGATGTTAAATGAAAATTTATTCATCGCACGCAACTATATTGGGAGAAAATTTCGCAGAATTCCCAGCGAGTGAATGTAGACGCGTAACTTGTTTGTCAATGTAAGATTTTAATTGTGACAACACATTTGGAAATTTCCTTTTTTTTATTTATTATACTTTAATAAAACCGTACAGATAGATTTTTTTTAATATATTTTAATTGTTCTGTCACTTCAAATGAGCTGTCTTCATTTCAAAAAACGTTCGACAAATTTTTAATATGTTTGTTTTTCAAAGTCTGTTTTTACACAAAATTTATTGACTGTGGTGAATAATCTTTTTTGGAGAGCTTTCGTACGTACCAAAGCTAATAAAAAGAAAGATTAAGTAGGCTTAATCCAACAGTAAAATTTTACAAACAAGTATTAAACTAGAAATAAATTTAAAACTTACCATCAAAATAGGCTTAGCAGGATTCATGGAGATCCTGCATTCCCCATATATAAAGGCGATCGATCAATGTCATTGGTCAGTAGTTCTTATATGGGGAGTTCAGGATATCTCCATGAATCCAGCTAAGCCTATTTTGATGATAAGTTTTTTTATTTCTAGTTTAATATTTGTTTGTAACTTTTTTACTGGTGGTTTAGGATGCATTCTCCCTTTAACGTCTTGAAGCCCTGCCCTCGGGAAAACCGGCACAATCTCTAAATAACTTATCATAGTATTTCCGATCATTCCTAGGATCAAATGAGTTGGCTCTCACTGTATTATATATGTTTATGAACTTGGCGCCTCCATATAATTTGACCATGCACGCGATCAAAGAGCGTCAATAATTTTCCCGCGCTTTGTAGTCAAATATTCGGATTGATTTCGCAATACTATTACCGAAACAAAGCTTATTTCAATTAAACATTGAGAAACAAGATGGACCGTGGGGCCCGGTAGTTACGCAACGCCGTCGAAGTTAAGTTCTTAATTAAAACTGAGGCCAAAGTTATTATTTTGTTAAAATTTCAACTTAAGTGGTTTTTGCATTAAGTTTTTGGAGTTAAATGGCTGTATGTGCATCCACAATAAGTCGTATTAGATGGTTTTCTATTGGTTCTTGTATTAAACGCGCGCGTTATTGCGTAATCTGTAAAATGAAATTCAATTTCTTTTTTTGTTTCGTTCTTTAGATTTGAAACAAGAAGCCACAATATGCCATATGCTCAAACATCCCAACATTGTCGAGCTACTAGAAACGTACAGTTCGGAGGGAATGCTCTATATGGTTTTCGAATAGTGAGTATATAAATCCACATATATAAGTCTATAATTGTTTGTAAAATTTGATTTAAAATCATTTTTTTCTTTTTTAATCGTAACAGCATGGAGGGTGCCGATTTATGCTTCGAAGTGGTTAAGCGGTCCAACGCGGGGTTCGTCTACAGTGAAGGGGTCATATGGTAAGTTTTAAATTACTCATATTCTGCGTTTCTACTCGAATTACTCGGAATTACTTCAATCCATATGGTTTTCTATTTCGTGGGGCTCATAAACGTTGAACCTCTAGTCAATATTTTTGTATATTTTATAACAAGTTAATTATAAATTCAGTTTTGGTCGGATTTCATTCTCCCTTTAAATTGCCTCGGATTATGTGAAGGCTTAGGTCGCCGTATTAATCAAAACAGTATATATTACACGTACCGATTTCATTAATTATAATTTAAAATTTTATTCTCGTTTGAAAAGATTTTGTTTTCATCTCAGAATCCGATAGACATTTTATTTCCGCACACTTAGTTACTGTAGAGCTGTATGTAATCTAAAAATGTAATCTAATTTAGAGAAAATTGGGTGTAAAGCCCCTTTCTTGGAGCTTGCAGGAATAAGGTCGGGGTTTACCCGACAGTTTTATCTAGAAATTATTTTTAATCAATCTTTAAAATTGTTATCAGTTATTTCCATAATAAATCGCTCTTTTTTTACTAATAGTATGCCAAACTCGTAAACCACGCTACAATTTATTCATTACCGACACGCAAGTGGTTACGTTAGTTACTTAAGCTACGTTCACACCAGCTTTTCTTAATTGATTTGAAACGGTAAAATCAAACCGATATTCAAATCGCAAGGAATCGATTTAAGCGTCACGTGTTCACGTATTATCTTCATAAATCGATTTATCGTAACTTCATCTATCGGTTGTTGAAACCGAATCGGTATGAAACTGGTTCCCGAAGCAGTTTCGAGAAATCGAATCAAATCTATCTATTTCACACGACTCAAGCGAAACGTTTTGAAACGGTTTAAATCGATTCCAAGGCCTAGTATAAACGCGGATAATTGCCAGAACCGAAGCAGTCTTTGGTCCCATTAGCTTATTCCTCCAAGCTAGTAGTAGGGGCCGGTTTTAGATCTAATATCTTCAAGAGCAATAAAGTTTCGATTGCGCACCCCGCGTCATTAGTTCCTAATGCGACAACATTGTCCAACAATCAAATTTATGCAAAAGGGACAATCGTGATCCAATTTGGAGTTTCACGTTCCTACAATTTATACAATATCGCTTTTCCGGTACGTGCCTAGCTATTAAAAGTCACGTTTAAATGTCTCTAGTTAAGCCCGATATTCAGATCATTCCGCTAAATTACAATATACTCGTGTTTATGGGGAATTGACAAAGACTACTTTCTTAATACGAGGTTTAACATCATGTATAAATCCGCTTCTGCTTCTCCGATTACGTCAACTGCTTTTGAACAAAATTATATACACATTTAAAATTCTACGTGGAAATGGAGTTATAGGGGCTGACGGGGGTTTCAATGGAAAACTGTGATGACTAAACAACACCATAAACGAGCGCAGAGCTGGAGCATGGAGTAATTAATAGTACCTATTAATTAGGCACTATTAATTAATCTCTAAATTGTCGTTAAAAATTTGTGGAAATATTATTTTCCGATTATTTTATTCACGAATAATTTTGTGTTCAGAAATTGGGTCAACCCAAATTTAAAACATATCTGAAATCAAGATACCGAAATATAAGTCTGAACAGAAGCCGATGAAACCCTCCTTTGAAGTCTACTACTCCAATGTTCCATATAGCGCTCCTCTCTGTATGGGTAAAATTCCCAATTTTACGAGTTAGAAGGGGTCCTACTTCATCCCCCCTGTCTACGGAAAATTGGAAATTCTCTCTCCACAAACGACGACGTTTTTTGGACGAACTCCAAGGCTGCTAGAGATATTCGCTCAACGAGCTCCCTCTCCGAAAACATCTACCGTTAGGAGGCGTACGAATCGCGCCTTTTCAGAATAACCCATACAGAGAGGGGTAGACAAGACCCGGGAGTAATAGACTTCAAAGGAGGGTTTCATCGGCTTCTGGTCTGAATAAAAACAAAAATTATTTATAAGCATTAAAAATTTAAAACCTTTTTCGCCGTGAAGAATTCTAAAAGTTAAGTTAAAATTTTAATCTCATTTGAATACCATCCTTATCAAAAGTCAGTTTTTGATATAAAGCGGTTGTAAAGCTACGCTCCACTGTAAATCCAAGTAAGAAAAATATATTTTTAAAGATATTCTATCATTGTACGCGGTGAGAAGTTAAACTGATTCTTAGGAGCTTTTTAAAATGGATTAGAAATATTTTTGGACGACTTTCCGGCCCAAAATCGAGGGTGGGGCGATTCTAGAACTGCAGGTGACGCCAAGAACAAACTTATTTAACACGGGAATGTAGGAACATGAATTATCCATTGCTTGTACCCTTTTCCGACGAAGTTTAATCAGATTTAACCAAGGTTTAATCACAATTAACCGAGCCTTATTGAATCGCGTATATATAACTGATTATTATTAATAATTAACTGATTATCCAAATAGATGTGGATTATCTTGTCCAAACCTCGATCTCTAGACACGAGATTAACTTTGTACATTCTAACATATCATTTATTAATTCTTGGTAATGCTTTTAAAATTTAAAAGTAAGGAATTCTAATATCAATTCCAACTCGAATTAGCAATGCGTGTAAAGCTTACATCGCGAGCTACCATATTATATATATATTTATAAATTTACCTTTAGATAAGAAAAGGATAGTTTTAGGCGTGTTGCAAAGTCGAAGCGAAATAAATTCTTCTATACAGAACCTCGTACCTTTAGTTTTCAAAAATTTGCCTAATATAGGCACGTTTCTCCCGCTTGTTTTAAAAGTTGTGACTTGTTTTACGCTCCGAGTAATATCATTTTTAATGCCAAGCATCGTAGATTTCAGTCCAATGGGATTTGATAATACGAAAGAGGGTAAGGCGGATTTATACGCTATATTAAATCTAATATAGAAATGAAAGTAGTCGTTGTCGTTTCCCCTTGAATACGAAGATAGCGGGATTTATCCGGATGAGCTCGTAGTAGAGGTCTCGCTTATTAAGGGATCCGACTAGTCAGTCTAATATTTTCTAAACCATAAATTAACAAACATGCCACTGGATTCTAATTTAGATACTAAAGGCGTCTAAAGGTATGGTGTCACTAATAATATTTATTTTGGTACTCGGAAAAAATTGTAGGAAACAGTTTTCATATTTTTAGGCATAGGCGATAACGATTCGATTGAGACAAAATCCCGCCATTCGTGCAATTTCCGCTAAGCCTAATTCTGACACGCGCGCAAATTCTGTTAAGCCTAATTCCGACTCGCGCATAAAGGCAGCTAGGCCTAATTCTGACACGCGCGCAAATTCTGTTAAGCCTAATTCAGACTCGCGCACAAAGGCAGCTAGGCCTAATTCTGACACGCGCGCAAAATCTGTTAAGCCTAATCCATTTGCGCGCACAAAGACAGCTAGGCCTAATCCTGGAATGATTTTTATTAAGGTTTTTGGGAACTTTTTAGATGAACAATGGGTTTTATGGTATACTTATTGTACTTATGGTCAAGTACACATAAAGTTTAAATGTTAATTTTCAAATTTTTGTGTAATTCAATAAGTAATTTTATCGTTGTACTTTTAATTACTTAATTTTTATAATTATAACTAAATTTCCGATTTTTCTCTCTCTCTCTCTCTCTTCCGCGATTTAGCCATTACTTCCGGCAAGTGATGGAGGCAGTCCGCTATTGTCATAGCAACAACATAATCCACCGGGACATCAAGCCTCACTGCGTCCTCTTAGCTAGCAAGGAGAATAACGCGCCGCTCAAACTCGGAGGCTTCGGAGTCGCCGTTCAGTTGTCCGGGAAGCACATAGTGGATAGTGGTCAGTATTCCCTTTTACTTTACCCTTTGATCTCCTACTCTATTTCTATGACACGTTTTACACCTTCAAATCTAATTATATCGTCACTCAATTAACCGCTGACCTCTTCGCCTCGTCTCAAAGGGAGAATGAAACCCTAGCTTATTTATTAGGTGAAATTTAAAACTGACTAGAATACGAATGTAGGCCTATCCTTATTTCGAAAACAAAATCGCTTATTATTCGTTTTTAAAAAATATCTATCGAATATTCGGTTTTTGAAAACGATTATTCACGAATAATTGGTTTAAACCAATGGTTTCAAAAAACAGATAACAATTAATAAAAACATAAACTCGTAGAAAAATCAAAAATACGTTAGCTTTTAGTTTCTATTTAACCACCTTAATCCCTGATTAAAAATTAAAATTTCACAAAGACTATTAAGTGCAATATTTTCATTTTATTTAAAATGAATAAATAAAAACGACCCGATAGTTTCGGTTATTGCGAGTGTCGCTGCCATCATCAGGAGTTTTATTTATCATCAGGATATTTTATTTAAATAAAATGAAAATAGTGCACTTAATATTCTTTGCAAAATTTTAATTTTTAATCAGTTAAACTTTCACTAGTTGAAGGGCAAACGAATCCTTACACCTTAATCCCCTTTTTATTTTGATAAATTATTTTATCGATCAGTGGGGATTACGATGGTATTATAGAGGTTTAATCTCAAATTGGACACTTCAATAATAATTCCCTAATTTCAAATCTCAAAGCCTGTCAATATCAGCTTGGTTTTAGTGTCATTCGCATGCTCTAATATATTCCCAACTCGAATTGGCAGCACTAACGAATCTATACGTAATCCGATTTATATAAATGATGAAATCGTAGAGATAAGGAGTAATCTACCTTTATCCGTGATAGCGAGTGGAGCTGAAATCATAGACATATGGTGGAATATAGATGGATATATATTATACTCTTAGTAAGTCAATAAGCGTGGAAAATGTACATGTAGATAGACGATGCCAAAATCATGGAGAAATTCCGGATTAAAATGGAAAGACAATATTGCCATTTGAACTAAGGCCGCCCAATTTCCTTTCCTCCTTCGCTCGAGGAAGACCTAATAGTTATGACGTGTCAAATTGGCAGTTGACTTCCGGGCGTTAATTACTTTTCTGAAAAATATGCAAATTATTTTTTCTCTAATTGATTCTGAAACATAATTAACGATAATTTTCGTATGAAAGACTGGAATTTCTGGATACTTTCACGAAAAAGACTCCGCGAAAGCAATCATATGCTAGAACGCGCGATAGTAAACTGTATGCGACCATATTTGTGACGTAGTATTGCGGCCAATATCGGTTTACAGTCAAACTAATTATTAACTCCTTTTATATGAGGAATGGTTGGATTTTTACTTGACCCGTTTCACATAGCCTTTTAACTCATTATATAAGGTTCATCTTTATCTACGAACTTTTCTATGCCTTCATTCAAGAGCATGCACGATAAAGCGTAAAAGAGAGCATCCATTCAACCTGATTTAATTTAAGCTTATACTCGAATGAAAAGGAGCCCGGCTCGTTTATTCAAACTTGTTGTTATCAATTGCTGCTTATACGAAGCAACAGTATTGATGTGATTATCATTGAAGCTTTACAAGGAAAAGAAAGAAAAAAGTACTCCTTATGGGCCTTCAATTTTTTAAGCTGTTAAACTCTTTCACCCACAAGCAAGGTGTCCCATACATCAGCCAATTCATCATTCCGCCAAAACTCTCTTAAAGAAGTAAAGGTTTAGTTGCCCCGCTAATTTTTGTTGAAAGATTTCAACATAGAAACATTTATTCTTATAATATGAAAGATTCAAAAGCTTTGTTAAAAAGTTATGGTCTAATTTATTTTTCAACCCTCTCTCGATGGAAAGAAGTCGTTTTTCACTAAACAACAATTGGATACCTCTTACGTAGCTTAAGTCGCGTTCATACTAGGCCTTGGAATCGATTTAAACCGTTTCAAAACGATTCGCTAAAGTCGTGTGAACGGGAAATAATAAATCGATTTATAAAGATAATTCGTGAACACTTGACGCTTAACGATTCCTGGCGATTTGAATATTGGTTTGATTTTACCGTTTCAAATCGATTAAGAAATGCTAGTGTGAATGTAGCTAATGCGTCACTTTAGACGTGAACGAAGGACGGTCTTATTACTCGTTAATTAAGTAAAGTTCAGGCATCTACACATCGAAAGGACCCTTTTGAATCAGGGCGGTTCACCGGAGCTTTGAAGATGTTAGCGTTGTAAACTAAATCCCCGGGCAGGAATCGATCCCGGACCCATCCACACGAAATAAACCTGCAGCGAATAAACAGCGCAATCTCGCGTCAGACTCCAAAACTAACTTCTCTCCAGGCGCCTCGACTTGAACACTACAATTCATAGGCGAATTTGTTTGGCCAATCACCCTATATGTGATAAAACGCCTTTATTTCAAGGATTCTGTATGTAAGAAGGAATCGAAGCGAGATGCAAAAGAATGCGTGGCGTCGTTTCGCTTTGGTCAGTTTATTTCGTTCGATTGAACTAAGGACAAATCTTGCCTCAAAGGCAAATGCAATGACTTCTCACCACCTGCCTTTCCTTAACCTGTAGCTACGATCACATTAACATTTCTTAATCGATTTGAAACGTTAAAATCAAACCGATTTTCAAATCACTAGGAATCGTTTTAAGCGTCAAGTGTTCACGCGTTATCTTTCTAAATCGATTTATTGTAACTTCATCTATCGGTTGTTGAAACCGAATCGGTATGAAACTGGTTCCCGAAGCAGTTTCGAGAAATCGAATCAAATCGATTCAAGAAAAGACGGCTTCCGTTCACATATCTCTAGCCAAACGGTTTAAATCGATTCCATGAACGCAGCTTAAGTTCCATTGCAAATTTCGTTTGAAGACTATATAACCCCTTCTTGCGAAGCGTGTGAAATTCCAGGAATTTACTAGGAATCCTCTTTTCGAAACTCTCTAAATGCTATGGTTCGATTGAGCGTAGAAAGTTATAATTACATGTATGTCCCCTGCTTGTTTCGAAATTTGAGATTCCAGCCAATAAGAGTTCTCAAGGATACGAAAATAATAGGCTTACACTTTTTCTCCTCTTGTTCTATTCACGCGCAACTATCCTTTTAAATATAGACCGAGAGCATTGCTTTGCTTCATGAAGACAAAGTTTACTCACTCCTCTCCAATAGTCGCCCAATAAAATAACATTATATATATAAGCTTTAATAGGGAATTGTATCGAATGTGTTAAAGAGTGAATGAAGTACTAGTATTTTTTTTAATATGCTTATAATAACGTCATAAAACATCACCATAGATTTCACCAGAGGTATATAATAACCCCCTTCGGGGGGAAGTATGAAAGGTAGGCAAAATCGACGAACAACGAGTGCCCGGCGTAAATCGCGGCGGATCGACACACCGCTTTACTCCCAAAAAATAGTTACACCATTTTGAACCTCACTAAATTTTCCCTACGTACACTTCCGGAACTTGCGAGCTGAAGTCAACCTTCGACTCCATTTTAACAGACAGCCTGACTCCTGAGACAGGAAGTTCTAAACACAAATCGAGCCGTCTTGTTTATACAAAGACCATTTACTAGAGTAGCGACATTGAGAAGTCCAGCGCGAGCTAGTGGCCTAGATAGTCAGCAGCGGGCTCTTGTTGTTCGTGATTTTTAGCATTGGTAGTATAGGGGCTTTAATACTTCCTCCCGAAGGGGGTTATTATATACCTCTGATTTCACGTTAATTTACAAACAATTGGTTCAAAACATGAAATTGTTAAACAAAATATCATTGCAATTTTTCATCCCGAAAAACAAATTAAAAACAATTATCTTCATTATGCCTTTAATGGGAAGCTTTATCGAAAGGGTTAATAATAGTATTTGCTCCCGGTGTATTTCTATATATATTTGGCCCTCCATTCATCGAACTAAATCCCTTGATCATGGCCGGATAATCAAAATCTTATTCAAGTAGAAAGAGCAACACGTATGAACTGTGTTATCTTTTCTTATATGGATCCATTGCAATAAAAGCCCTTACAACAGACCCCTGTAAGTCAGTGGAAAAAGGACCTAACTCTTTTCTTGGGATCGAATTACAAGTTTTTCCTCTTTATTCAATTCCACCTCGAGTTGACAGCGCGATGAAACCTTGCGAGTATGCTTTGGAGCAGAGCTGTTACAAGCTGAAGTATAGGAAACCACTTCTCATATACGCGAGAAAATCAAACCACTTTTCATCTTCTGGGCTTGAGAATCAACTTGATCCATCGGGAAATACTACCCTTTTTTGTTCGGCCAATTCGTGAACGGAATTGGCAGTAAACGAAGGCATCGTTTAATCGTGATTAAATTTATTAACCTGATTAAATCGGGTTCATTCCGACCAAAAGAAAGTGAACTGCGCCTTGTTTCATCATAGATGGATCATACATAAGTTGCAGAGATTGTTGGTAGCTAGTTCATTGTTTCATATAAAATATTTCAACAAGTTGCTTAAAGTGAGGGTGTCACCATCATAATATTTTTAGTTTTTACAAACTATTTAAAACCCACCTTCAAAATTTTACACTTCTGGTTAGACGCTAGAAGAAAGAAATTTCAAAATTAAATTTGCCAAAAAGTAGAATGACTCTGAAACGTAATAAACGAAAAGTTTCCAATGAAAGGTATAGGAATTTTTGGATTAAGTACTTTCACGGAAAAAGGCGCGAGAATGTGACCATATCACGTGGCGAGGATAGACTTTATAACGGCCACGTGACCCATGATGACGTAGTACAGCGATTATAAAAGATTATTTAACGCGCTTTCCGAAAATGATACTCTTATTCCATTTGCAACTCCGTGACAGCCTCACTTTAAAAACCAAAGGATCATTCACAAAACTAACTCTACGCGTAAGTTACGACACTTTAACCGCCAAAAATCAAACTAGGCATCCTCGAGTCACGCGAGTCTAGTGGGTGTAGTAAAGTCAGGTTGTGAAATGAATGCCCTTGCCTTTTTTGGAAAAATCATATTATTGGTTGCGCCTTCGATTCATCTCTCTGTCTCTCTCGCTCTCTCTCTTAGTCTCAGCTTCTCTTATTCTTTTCTCTTTTCATCTTCAAAAGGGGTTAGATTGAAAGAAAGAACGTGCACCCCCCCCCCCCCCTTTCTCGGAACTAGAAATAAAAAACAAAAAGATAACAAAAAGTATTGGGCTTGGAATGGATATAGTTTTTTTTTTTTCACGATTTCTTTTCTCCGGTTTTGGGTCGATACTGCTTCCGCTTCTAACGAAAAGATAATTTTTTTTCCTTCTTTATTTCTTTACTTCCTAGCTCGCACCCCTCTTATTGGACGAAAGGGTTTTTGACGCTTATCTCGCGTCGCCTAGCTCTCTATAGAATGTTTATTGGTTGCATTGGCGTTAAGTCTCGATGTATAGACCAATTAGAGAATGAGCACACTCGTAATGTAGTGAGTGTACATTTAGAACACTCCACGTAATCTGTGTACAAGTCTGTAGCTTTGAATATGTGTCGCGCGCAACCTCAGAGGGCCCGGAAACTAACCCCTCTTTCTACCAAAATTCGGAGCCCCTAGTATGAAATGGTAATTAGCTTACTTACTTGTGTCACAAGGGTCTATGGATGTCCGATAGAGATCCTTGAAATTGAAAGAAAAGGTGGCCCAGTTAATCATTCCTTGTGGCTAATTTTCACACGGCGATTTTCGCAGCGAAACCAAATTTTTGTTTGGGCGAAATTATGTTTTAATTTTAGCTTTTCGCCCCGAAAACTGCCTAGTGAAAATTAGCCCTTTCTTGTTTACCATTTTTATATAGAACACTTTTTGCGTGGTTTTCGTGTGGTTGTGGAATTTCTGGGGAATATTTTGTCTAAGGTCTCCTCAAGGACCGCCACCCCGTTTTTAAGATAAATGTATTTTTGATACTCGGGCTACTAAGTTTACGAGTAAACAAGAGTGTGGCTATTGAAAGCGGAAGTGTTTGTTTTGTTGGGAGAGTTTTAGGAACACATTGTATTGGGCGGTTTTAAATTCTGGCATGCGAAACTTTAGGGAAGTTTTCTAGGTTATGTTTATGTTCAGTGTCAGCTCTCTATCAAAGAGATGTTAATGAAGTCAGATATTAATGAGAGGTCGTTTGAAGTTTACTTTTCGCCTGGGATCGTGTTAAATGTTAACTTTAAAGATCTTTGGCCCTAAAGTTTGTTTCTGGGCGGTTTTGCGAAACAATTTGGGCGGTATTGGTAAAAATCTCCTGGCAGTCCTGCGCGACTCAAAGGAGACGAACTCTTAGCAGTTGTTTACGACTGGAAGGAGACGAAATAGAGGGAAATAGGGGAAAGTTTTTAGATCCTTGGAATGTTAAGGATGCGGAAGATAAGCCTCTTCTTCCTTTACTCAAATCGCTTTTCCTGAGAGAGAAATCGATGAACTTCGATTTGCCTCGGTCACTAGGAGAAAAACCTTTCCTCTAGTTGCCGACGCTATAGCACGACGTGATTCGTGAATATCATCGATTTTTGGCGGGGAAACTTATAGGGCGGCATCTAGTGTATTCTAAAACGATACATACAAAATCTACGTTATATATTTAATTATTTATGTTGTTTTCATTTATGGTAAATATTTTTATTTTAATGATATTTTTGCATGTTGTTAAATTAATTATTCAGTAGCACGAGATAAATATTGATTTCTTTTAATATTGATGTTCCAAAATTTTGTGGGGCGAGGATATTTTTTGATATTTTTTTTGTTTTATTAATTTTATTTCGTGTTGCATTGATTTAAAGTGCCTAAAAACTATTCAATTGTTTTGCTTTTAGACCTATTACATGTAGAGAATGAGAAAATGTATACCCCAAGTGCACGATATTATTTGCAGTGTGACAGTGTTGGTAAGATATGGATTTTTTTTTTACAATCTGCTTTATTACTGATCACTCTTGTTAGGCTTGAGGAGAATCCGAGCCGATTAATTTACAATTTGAACTTAAGATTCAACAATCTTGCCACCACGCGGCGCTTGTGTAAAGTCGTTCGAAAGGTTCAAATATCTTGTCGATTAAACTAGCAGACGATTTTTAAAACGCTAAAATCTCGTGGCTAATTCAAACGTTAGATCTCGATGCTCATTCGTTAATAATAAAATCACGTGTCATGATCTTAAGTTCCCGCGCTTGAGGACAAAAACGTTAAGTCTGATCGGTAATAAATCGGATACGTAGGAATGTAGTTTTGTCTCGTAACAGTGTTACCCCACGTGACTTCTTAAAAAAGGATTATTATAATTATAATATTTCAAGTTTCCCCCCGTTTTTGTCTACTTTTGACCCGTATTGAAGGTAGAGTTGGAACGCCGCACTTCATGGCTCCAGAAGTCATACAAAGAAAGCCTTACGGAAAAGCAGCCGATATTTGGAGTTGCGGGGTCCTACTGTACGTGTTGTTCAGCGGAACTTTACCATTCCTAGGAACTAAAGAAAGGCTCTTCCAAGCAATATGCTCCGGCAAAATTAACGTAATTAACACATTGACTCGCGAATTTGAACATATTTTTAATTCTTTTTTTTTCATTTTTTTAATCAGATGAGTGGTCGCCAATGGAGTTACGTCTCTGACAATGCCAAAGACCTGTTACTAAAAATGTTAGTTTTGGACGCCGAAAAGAGGATAACGGTAGATGAAGCTTTGGACCACATATGGTTAAGAGTAAGTTGTCCCTTGACTTTTAATAAAATGAATTTTGGGTATATTGATTTCAAAACTCACTTCCCCAAGAAAAATAGTAACATAGGCCTTTTCGTCTCATTGTTATACCCCTTTATATTACCCCATCTTCCTCTTAATTGCCAAGGTTAGTCACTGTGCCAAAACTGCCAATACTCAAAGGTATTATGGTCTAGCTCCACCCCCTAAACCGTTTTTTTCATCCTCCCACTTTCCCGCGCACAATAGGCCTAAGTACTATAAAGATCTTCAAAAATTCCTTTGTTTCATGAGGTTTTCTAAGATAAATATAGTTTATTTTACCCTATTTAATATTTTAAAATAAACAGTTATTAATTTAAAATTAAACTTTTAAATATTTCGTCAATCAATCTACAAAGTAAAGTAAGTTATATTAAATTTCGATAGATATTGAGTGAGTTTAGAATCATTTTACGTTAAAATCATGATAAAAGTCAGAAAATACTGTTCTAAAATTGTTATTAATTATAATTTTTTTTAAAAGGAAAGAAGCTTTCCAAGAAGCCACTTACATTATACAGTAGAAGAAATGAGAAGGTTCAACGCCCGTAGGAAATTGAAAGTAATATCCATAATCAAAACATTTTGCGTAACAAATGTCTAATTTTAATAACATTTAATGTCCCAGGGTGCAGTCTTGGCCGCAGTATCAAGCCCAAAATGGTCCAATTACAACAATAACAACGAGACGAGCTCAGATGGTTTAACGGATTTTGGAGTGGAGGATGAAGTGACTTCTGCGGGTAAGCTCTAATCTCTTCCTAATCTCTACGTACAAATAGTTTTAAAATGAGCGAAGAAGAATGTATAAGAGAGGACAACTTCATCGAAGCTGCGCAGGACTTGAGCTTCCTTTAAGTTGTCTTTACGTATTGATAAATACAATGTAGCTTCTCCTCCGCATTCGATCTTTGAATAGGGATTTGCTCGCATAGTGTAGTCTTCTTAGACCGAGAGGAATCGTGTGTAAAAATTTAAAACCAAGTACATGCAAATTCAGTAAACCCTCGATGTACTTAAATTTAGATATAGTTCTAGTTTTAACAAACGAACTTTGTTTATAACGAAGTATCCCTTATAAGTTAAATATCCCTTATAACTTAAATATTTGACTTCCTATTGTGTTATATCCAATTAAATATAGGCCTAGTTTTAGCAGACGAAACTTTGGTTATAATGAAATATCCCTTATAACTTAACATTGACCCCCAATTGTGTGATTTTCAGTTAAATATAGATCTAGTTTTAGCAGACGAACTTTGCTTATAACGAAATATCCCTTAGAACTTAATATTGACTTCCAATTCTGTTATATTCAGTTACATTTATGCCTAGTTTTAGCGGTCGAACTTTGGTTATAACGAAATATGCCTTATAACTTATCATTGACTTCCAATTATGTTATATTCAGTTAGATATATGCCTAGTTTTAGCAGACGAACTTTGGTTATAACGAAATATCCCTTATAACTTAACATTGACCCCCAATTGTGTGATTTTCAGTTAAATATAGATCTAGTTTTAGCAGACGAACTTTGGTTATAACGAAATATCCCTTATAACTTAATATTGACTTCCAATTGGGTTATATCCAGTTAAATATAGGTGTAGTTTTAGCAGACGAACTTTGGCTATAACGAAATATACCTTATAAATTAACATTTTGACTTCCAATTGTGTTATATCAAGTTAATTAGGTCTAGTTTTAGCGGACGAACTTTGGTTATAACGAAATATCCCTCATAACTTAACATTTTGACTCCCAATTGTGTTATGTTCAGTTAGATATATGCCTAGTTTTAGGACCAACTTAATTTATTTCAATTATTTTTTTCGTTATAAACAGTGACCCTTTTTTAAGGAGTTAAGGGAATACATTTATAAAGAAAGGGGGTGTCATGTCAAACTATTTCCCCAAATCAATATAGTAATACATATTATATTAAAATAATTTATTTTTCGCTTAAAATTTTAACCATTTAAGTCAAACATTAAAATCAAACAATATACAGTGCCTTTTTTATGACATTCTCAACAATGAACTTCTATACAGTTTTTATTCTAATTACGGATTCTTCGTAAAAATTGCCATTTTATTTATTATATACAGGATAGAAGTTGGCTTTGGTTATCTGAGCGTCTTTTAAAATTTGGAATGTATTTCGCGTCTAAAATTCTATAATATTTATATAATATTTACGTATGTTAAAACAGTCCCACGAAATTTTAAAATTTCTAAAGATTAAATTCGCGAGCTTAATTAGGCAAGGCCCGAATCGAGTCAATCAATAAGGGTGAACCGTAAAAATTTTAAAAATTTAATACTTCAACATATTTCTTTTGAATAAAAACGTAATAGTTAAAATATTTGCAACTCTCGAGATAGTTTAAAATGAATATTTACAAATGGTACAATACTGCGATGGTAGATGGGGTTGGTTAAAGATATACTGTACAGTATAAGAAATCAATAGTTGAGACTAAACTTTCAAGTTGCTTTGTGTCAGTGCCACACAATAATTTTTCACAAGCATTCCATTGTTTTTGAAAGAATTCTTTGATAGTTTTTTACGTATGACAGGCTATGTCGTTTGTCCCAAAATCGCCTTACGGGGCTTAACATTTCTGTTCTTTCGCCCTCGCGGAATTATGACCAATCAGGGGTGTTATTCAAATAGTGTCTGACCCCTTTGGATTACCCAAGCTAATGGGAACCTTGGACTAATTGCGAGGTTTGCTGCTTATTATTTTTTTAACTAAATTGCAGTTACTAACTTTAATATATTAGGCCTAATTTCAACTTATAAAAGTTAGAAATATCATTTTTTAACTTCTTCGGAAAGAGTCAACTTGTTCTTATATTTTATAACGAGTTAATTATAAATTCACTTCATTCTCCCGTTAAATCGCCACTGATTATGTGAAGACTAGGTCGTCGTATTAATCAAAACAGTATTAAGTTCTCGTTTGAAAAGATTTTGTTTTCATCTCAAGGTCTTTGCTTTGTTTTAAATCTTTTAAACTGAAAGTATAAACGAAATTAGTACAAAATATATTGTTTATAACTAGGGGTGTGCTTGTCCCTTTTGAGTTTCGATTCGAGTCTCGAGTCCTGGAAAACTGGACTCGTTTGAGTCTCGAGTCCTTAAGGAAATGGTTTAGAATCCAATATTTCTAATCGAGCCCAAAATTAATCAGTGTCCAAACACCTTTAATGTCTATTTAAATATACTTTGTTGCCTGGTTGGCACCAGTGATCAATAATCCATGATCATCCTTTTTTTAAAGGGAGAATGCAACCAAACAACAAGTGATATTTTTTTATCGATTCCTTATCTTTTAAATAGGCCTAATCCAACAGTAAAAAAATTTACAAACAAATATTAAACTAGAAATAAATTTAAAACTTATCGAAATAGGCTTAGCCGGAATGCTAGATTCATGGAGATATCCTCAACTCCCCGTATCCCGCATTCCCCATATAAGAGTCATCGATCAATGTCATTGGTGGTTAGTTCTTATACGGGGAGTTCAAGTGATCTCCATGAATCCAACTAAGCCTATTTTTTCCGGGTAAGTTCTAAATTGATTGCTAGTTTAATATTTGTTTTTAAATTTTTTAACTGTCTGATTAGTTCTATTTAAACGATAAGGAATCGATAAAAAATCGCTTGTTTTTAGTCTGCATTCTCCCTAAGGCTTTTATAATAGCAAAAGTGGTAAAAGAAGGAAGTTAACTAAAAGTATAGAAATTTTTGAACAATTATGGACTGGCCCAAAGATTTGTACTCGTCTGGTATTTATACCCAATCCCGAGTCCCTCGAATTATTTTTAAGAATTGGCTAAGGACTTGGGTACTCTTTCGAGTCCTGGGAAAACGGATTGTTAGACTCGTCTCGAACTGTCATTTTTCGGTTACTCGCACACTCCTATTTATAAGCGTTAGCAGAAGCCGATGAAACCCTCCTTTGAAGTCTATTACTCCCGGGTCTTGTCTACCCCTCTCTGTATGGGTTATTCTCAAAAGGCGCGATTCGTACGACTCCTAACGGTAGATGTTTTCGGAGCGGGAGCTCGTCGAGCGAATATCTCTAGCAGCCTTGGAGTTCGTCCCAAAAACGTCGTCGTTTGTGGAGAGAGACAATTTCCAATTTTCCGTAGACAGGGGGGATGAAGTAGGACCCCTTCTAACTAGTAAAATTGGGAATTTTACCCATACAGAGAGGAGCGCTATATGGAACATTGGAGTAGTAGACTTCAAAGGAGGGTTTCATCGGCTTAGAGGTGATCCTTCTTACCATTTCTTCCGACTTTCGTTCGATTATGTTTAAAACTGTTTCGCGGTGCTTCTCAATTAATTCATTAATCGTCGCGAACATTTTGTTAGTAACGGCCGTTTCACCACTTCGAGCAATAATCCTTAAGCGATCTATATTGAGTTCGTTCTTCTTCAGTTCCACGCGTTTATAGTGATATACGAGTTCTTTGAAGTCCAGATCCGTGCACCGAACGTTTTTTAGCTGTTCAATTTTTTTAATATATACCTCTAAAGCGGTATTAGCTGGCAATACTTTTTTTTCAGTCTCTGGTGGTGTAGGCGCTTTGGTTGCGGAAGATGTTCTTGAAACCTTCCAACTCGTTACTATAGTCTTTCTAATGAACAAAGGCGACGTTCTTAAGACTTCCTTACTTTCAGAAGATGACTTTCGTTCCTGTTGGTCGTTACTTGACGATGATTTTTCCTGTTGTCGCTTACTTGACGATGATTTTTCCGGTAGTCGCTTACTTGACGATGATTTTTCCGGTAGTCGCTTACTTGACGATGATTGTTCCGGTAGTCGCTTAGTTGACGATGATTTTTCCGGTAGTCGCTTACTTGACGATGATTTTTCCTGTTGTCGCTTACTTGACGATGATTTTTCCTGTTGTCGCTTACTTGACGATGATTTTTCCTGTTGTCGCTTACTTGACGATGATTTTTCCTGTTGTCGCTTACTTGACGATGATTTTTCCTGTTGTCGCTTACTTGACGATGATTTTTCCTGTTGTCGCTCACTTGACGATGATTTTTCCTGTTGTCGCTTACTTGACGATGATTTTTCCTGTTGTCGCTTACTTGACGATGATTTTTCCTGTTGTCGCTTACATGATGATTTTTCCTGTTGTCGCTTACATGAAGATGATTTTTCCTGTCCTAGCACTCGCCTACCTGACGAAGATGACCTACTTCCGACTTGTTCTAGCAATTTTTCACTCGATGAAGATGATTTCATTTGATTTTTTGATTTAACCGCTGACGATGTTGATGCACCTCGAACTTCCTCACGTTTCACCCCTTGCGAAGCGGACGATGATGAGCTTTTTCTGACACTGTCCTCTAGCTCTTTCCAAGTGGACTTTCTTCGAACTTCCGTTGGAAGCGGCGGCAGATCGGTCGGGAGGGGCGGCGACTCCGCCGGTAGGGGCGGCGCCTCCGCCGGTAGGGGCGGCGCCTCCGCCGGTAGGGGCGGCGCCTCCGCCGGTAGGGGCGGCGCCTCCGCCGGTAGGGGCGGCGCCTCCGCCGGTAGGGGCGGCGCCTCCGCCGGTAGGGGCGGTGACTCCGCCGGTAGGGGCGGCGCCTCCGCCGGTAGGGGCGGCGCCTCCGCCGGTAGGGGCGGCGCCTCCGCCGGTAGGGGCGGCGCCTCCGCCGGTAGGGGCGGCGACTCCGCCGGTAGGGGCGGCGCCTCCGCCGGTAGGGGCGGCGCCTCCGCCGGTAGGGGCGGCGCCTCCGCCGGTAGGGGCGGCGACTCCGCCGGTAGGGGCGGCACCTCCGCCGGTGGGGGCGGCCATTCCATATGCATTTCTGTTACCCGTTTCAGTATTGGATACTGTGATGTAAAGCATTGTTGATGTAATAGTGGAGGATATGATGGAAAGTACTGTTGATGTAATAGTGGATGATGTGGGAAAAAGAAAGGGGGTTTTGGCTGATAATTGTTTGTGTCGTGGCTGCCAAACCACAGTGTTTGGGGATAAGGTATTGTAGGAGGTTCATAGTTTGAAAATCGTTTGTCCTCTGCAGATTGTAGAAATTTTGTTGTTTGAAGATGGTTAGAAGGCGTTTGTACTTTCTCATGATTCATTTTAATGAGTCTCGTTCTGTCGCGAATCTACGCGGAAATAATATGGTTTTATTATTGTATAAAGTCGTGATAATTGTGTTCAAACTATTTTCTGTACACTAGCTCAATATATATTGAGCTTATATGATCGCGCAATGGCCCAGTCGGGTGGGAATGTTTGACTAAAGTCCGCGCAAAACTATGACAATCAGTATCTTGACGTAATAATTAATTGCTGTAAAAAGTACTTTATAGACAGTCTAAATTTGGGTTTCGATCATCTAAATATATCTTTTTTGAAATTGAGTTTTACTGTTTGATAAACTTTAGACTCTAGATGTCGTTTCTATTCAATTTCAGTCTTCTGATCAATAAATCAATATTTTCCAACACTAAGCTTCTGTTTTCAAAACTATACCTATCCCAGCGTAGAAATATAATATTTGCTATGATCCCAGTAAGCGGTGTTTTCAAATAGACCTTTTCTTGGGAATAAATTATAATAGAAACAAAACAGTACAAATAATTAGAATCTACAAATATTAACTACGGTCATACTAGCATTTCTTAATCGATTTTAAACCGTAAAATCAAACCGATATTCAAATCGCCAGGCATTGTTTTAAGCGTCACGCGTTCACGCATTATCTTTATAAATCGATTTATAACCGAATCGGCATGAAACTGGTTCCCGAAGCAGTTTCGAGAAATCGAATCAAATCGATTCGAGAAAAGACGGTTTCTCGTTCACACGACTCTAGCGAATCGTTTTGAAATCGACTCCAAGCCCTAGTATGAACGCGGCTAACATGAGACCAGACTTTGTTCCAATTGAAAATCGAAACGTTGCCAATATTTCAATCATAAAGTTTTGGGATAGCTTTTTTTTTCTATAGGGGCATTTGTTTATAGGGATAAGATGACAGTGAAACCCGAAACCCATTCTGCAAATATTGTACTTTACCTTGGTTTGTAATATAAATTTACTTTGAATCAATATAGACTACCCCTATTTATTTTGGGCGAATATAACCCGCTTGACTGGCAAAGAATTGTCTGTGTATCCCCTCAAGGGTGGCTGAATTTTATTCTAAACAAACTGAACATTCAATCTTCAATCTTGGACTTTGGATGAATAAGATAGGGTAATCACGAACCAGAGATCTAAAACCCCGTTTTCAATAAAGATTTTTTTGGCTAACTATAGGAATTTACCTCACAATGTTAGTTAATCCGATTTAACCTCGATTAATTATGCCTGGTCTGAAAAGGGTATCACTAGCCGGTTTAATCAGATTTTAACCAGGTTTAATCACGATTAACCGAGGTGTATTGAACTGAGAAGGCTTTGTAAACCTCGGTTTAATCTGATTAAGTCACTGCTAATTACGCCAAGGGTATAATCAGTACAGTTTTTACAATAGTTCTTAATCCCTCGAGGCGAAATGACGAAGGAACAGGGTGACCAGGGAAAAAACTAAAATATAGGAAATATAGGATAATTAATAACGAAAGTATAGGAAAATATAGTATAAATAACATAAAATCTTAATCTTTTCTGTTTTGACTAAATTAGTTTAGTTTAAATGCGCTTCAAGATTATAGCTTGTCAATGTGACCTAAGGCAATGCCTACTTAATTCTAAAAATTACGTAGGCATTGCCTAAGGCCCTTAGTGAAAGTGTAGCGGACGATGTAAAAAAGCGAAATGTCTAGGTCTGTTTGCAGATACAACTAAAGCCTACAAGAAAAGCACGAGCTTTTCCAACTCAACCTAGTTGTGACCCGCGAGTTATTGTTAGAACAATAATTATTATTGGGAAATTTTAAATTATAATTTAATTTGAAAATAAATAACCTGACAACCGAAAAAAGTGAGAAAAATAGGAAAATATAGGAGAAAACCTTCAATTATAGGAATTTATAGGAAGGTATGGAAAAAATAGGAAGTCTGATCACCCAGAAGGAACGAGGCTTTAGTTTAATAATGAAACTTATAGCTTAAAAATTTCACTAACCTTTCTTTGGTAGACAGCTTTTGAGGGAATCATCCCCGGTTGTGGCGCGAACGTTTGCTTCTGACTGAGATTCTGCAAAATCTGCACGCTTTTATGGGGTGTTCGATGGGTAGGCCCAAATTTTCACCCCCTAAAATTCTTCAACATCTAGCCCCACACCATGGGTGGCGATGCTCGAAAAAAGATAGCTCTTTGTCCATCAGGGGTGAATATCGAACTCGAAAAACCGGCTTGAAGGAAAATAAGAGGATGAGAGTCCTGACCTGCCGGAACGCTCGAGGGAGGTAACTATAGTTCTGACAGGTTTATAACCAGTGTCATAACTAATGGTTAGTGCAGTCACGCTGTAAAAATGTATGTTTACATCTAGTCAGAGTACAGAGTACGATCTGTTTTAAAGGGAGGATGAAGATGAAAATGTGATATTTTATTTTTTATTGATTCTGCTTCTAAAAATAAGACACCACGTCAAGTAAATTAAATAACGTTTCTTTTTAAATAACATGTCGATGATGTCGTCTTCTAGCACGTATCACGTATCAATGGGGCAGACACTCGCGAACTCAGGTGTACAAAATTTTAGAACTCTTTGTACTATTAAAGCTGAACACAATGCGCTGTCAAAGCTGAACTCAGGTGTACAGCGAATACAAGAGTGTTTGACCCCTCGGGTTACTCACATCGGCTCTAGGACCCCTGATGAGACCTTTATATCGTGTATAGTTACGAAAAAAATACGGTGTATAAATGTTAAGATAGCTTATACCTAAGGGGACAAGCACTCCCTAACTCGGGTATTAAAATCTTTTGTAGTCTTTACGCTACCAAACCTGAACCTCCTTTCTTTTTTTCGCACCGCCTCTAGAGCTCGCGACTCCTGCAATCCTTTTAACCTTAACAAAACGCGAATTGACAGGCACGTGTTAAAAACCGATAATTCACGAAAGAATTTCACGGCCATCTTTCTGACATTTTTGACCACTTCTCCGCTACCCTTTTGGAAGAAAAGTAACAGTAATTATAGGATTATATTGGGAATTTTAAGAATAATGGTAGAAAAGAAAAAATGCATTCCTAATTTTCATTTTTCGTGGGAATTCACGTAAACTAGGATTCCCACCGTTAGATTTGGTCAGTTTATTTCTTTAAAAAAAAAAAAGGGAGAGTAAAAAGGATAGTGGGAAAACTTAAAGATCATTCAGTCACCTCACTGAGGTTAAGTTTTTGAAAATCATGGTGAGGTTCTAAATGACAACAGAAGCCGATGAAACCCTCCTTTGAAGTCTACTACTCCAATGTTCCATATAGAGCTCCTCTCTGTATGGGTAAAATTCCCAATTTTACGAGTTACAAGGGGTCCTACCTCATCCCCCCTGTCTACGGAAAATTGGAAATTTTCTCTCTCCACAAACGACGACGTTTTTTGGACGAACTCCAAGGCTGCTAGAGATATTCGCTCGACGAGCTCCCGCTCCGAAAACATCTACCGTTAGGAGGCGTACGGATCGCGCCTTTTGAGAATAACCCATACAGAGAGGGGTAGACAAGACCCGGGAGTAATAGACTTCAAAGGAGGGTTTCATCGGCTTCTGATGACAATGATGTCAACTTGCTCACGCGTTGGTTAAAAAAACGCCTCTTCGTGAACGAATTAGAAATGAGATTACTACATTAACTTTAGAAGTTTCGTCTGCTAAACCCGCTCGGCAAAAGCTCATTTAGATTCTTAGCCAAGGGGAAAGAAAGCCTGGCGTCATGGTATCCCCTACCGGGGGAGCGTTTGTAAGGGCGAATACTGTACCTCCCTCACAAAGGGGAATGACACAGAGGTGAGAGATAGAAACCTCTGACGTATCAATGTCTCCCTTGCTGACTCCCTATAGAAAGTCGCTATAAAATAAACTTGTTCGTAACAGTCTCTAATGTGAATTTTAATTTCACTTTTCCCCTTATTACTAAATTTTCAATTTTTAAAAATTAAATATACCGTTTATTTAGTTAAAATTGCAGCTGCTTCCTAATACCAAAGTTAATTTTTTTAAATTTTATTTTTTTAGGAGCGGTGTCTGCTGTTCTGGACAGTTTGGACGACATTCACTGCCTAACGGAAAGCACCGACCACGAAAAGAACTTCTTGACGTCCGTCTTAGAAGACAACCAGCTACACGCTCTTCTAGACGTGAGTACCCTTTGACCTTTTAAGCACGTATTATTATCATTTATCTCGTGGGAAAATCATTTACAACAATTTACTACTACTTTAAAAATACAAACGTAACTTGTCTTGTATAAACCAATCTGCATTACCATGCGGAGCAGTAACCCTCAAGGGGCTGACTATTTTTCGTGTTATGACGCGGTACTCTATCAAAGATAGCAGAAATTGCATCGATAACTGTTAAAGATGTAAGCGACCGAGGCCCAAAAATACTTGCGTAATGGCCCTTTCGAAGGAGACACTTCGGGGGCAGGGGCCATTTGGAATTATTAACAAAATACTTGATTTAAGATGGAATATTCATGCCTAATTTTGTCCAAATATCTGTAATTATAAAAACACGCCATTATTCCCCTTGACTCTCCCATTTAATGGAAAAGCATAATTGGAACTGTAGTTCTATTTTTGGGTCTGCCAAGTTTCTCTTATAGTTTCAATATTTTTTCGTTTGATTCTTTATATATATTTACGGTCCATTTTAGAAGCGACTACGCGAATGGAGATAAAAGGGGTCCCTTAGCCTTTGCTAGCGGTTCCAAGTTAAAGCCATTCACGTCGAAATAACCAAGATCTAGAAATCTAATTTCCCGTTCGTTTCTTTTTCCATTTTTTTCTTATTTCGTAAGAAACTTGGTACAAAAGTACCACCTTAACCCGTTAGTGAGTTTAGCTCGCTTAACTTAACATTACGAAGGCGACAACGTCGTTTTTTGTTAGTGTAAGGTTACCTTGTCGTACGTAACCTTGTCAATTTTCTCTCCTACTGTTTCCTGACTTTTCTTAAAAGGGTCGTGGTTGGGGGCGCCTTAAAGGCAATATCTGCTCTGAAATTTGCCCCTTTAAAATGCTCTTCCCTTATGCACAAAGACTAGCTTTGACTGTATTGTTTGTTATGGTGAATGTCGTCTGCTAAACTAGAAAAGAAAATCGCAGATTGTCCCTTTAAGAAGTCAAAATGATAAAAATTTAAAAGGAACTGTAACTTTTTTCGCGGCTTCGATAAAGGTAGCATAAAGTTAAGAAACAATTAAATTGCTTTTAATTTAACTGGGAATAAAATAATTCCATATAACTGATTACGAATTAAGAATAGATCGAATCTATATACACCTATCTTGATAGATAAAGAAAAAAACAAAAACTGGTGTTCACAATCGTCCTCTAACGGCAAACAGTACGAACAAAAGTAGTAACTAACAAACGGGTTGACACACACGAGGTTTTGCTATTCGTGGAAAGGTTTTTCTATTCAATTCATCTTTAGTGACGAAACTATTCATTAATTTGAATGCATTTAAATAAATTACAAACATAGAAGTTTGGCGTAAGAACCATTTATTTTTATTTTCTATAATCTTATGTTTTGATAATCTTGTTTTATCATATTTGTTTCATTTCTTCATGCTACCTTTAACTCCCTTTTTCATTACGTTAAATTTTTACCACAATTTTCTGTCGTGTCTTCTGTGAAAAAAATCATCTTTAAGTCGCACTCACACTCAAATGTATGAAGTCGAATATGTTTATTATTATTTACTTTAATGGGAATGTAATTTTTAATTCCGGGATCCTTTTTATGTTTAGCCAATCAGGGAATGGGATAGCAACATCATCCAATGACATGAAGGGGGCTGTAAGTTCACGCACCATTTCTTCTATAACGTTTTCTAAGGGGCATCGACCGGGATGACCGTAACCAGTGGAGAATCTATGGGGGGGGGGGGGGGGAAGGGTCGGCCAAATTCAGAAATCACCCCGGGCGTCATACCCTCTAGATACGCCACTGACTATAACCCTGGCAAAGGATACTAAATCAACAAGGAAACATGCACAGAATTTTCGCCCGCATTCTTTTATATGTTTGACGCCTTAGTTAACAATTCTAAAAGTATTTCGCGGCGCTTTTTGCACTAAAAAAGTCAACATTAAAAATATTGAACAGATTGATGGCTTAGTAACCTCTTCTAGAGGGGTTACCGACGGATACGACGTTTTCCAAGCAGCCTCAAGGCATGTTGGTGCTTTTTGAATTTGAAAGAAATGGAGAGATCGCGGGGTTCACTATTTTTGGGCTATAAGATGGGCTTCAAAGAGCAAAGATGTTAGATAACGATTTCCAGATGAGAATGACCAATTTAATCTTTTCTATTCTAAGGGCTCCGCGGAAAATAGACCTCCCTGCAGCTCCACAACTACCCTAAAAATAATTTTAAACGAACATAAACCCGTAATGGAAAAAAATATTCGTTATACTAACCAAACTTAACCTAAATTTGGTTGGTTAAAGTCGAATCTTAAATCGAAATACCTTTTAATTAAAAGGTATTAATTAAATTAATTAATTTAATCTATCTTATCTCTTACGAGCACAACGAGAGAGAGATAACATCGGAGATAATATAGCCATAGCTTTGTACGTGTTGAAATTTCAAGTTGAATCTGATTATGCAATTTCTCAGTACTCTTTTTTAAAGGAAGGGCGAAAAGAAATTTATAAAATTTAATTACATTCTTATGGATAAGAAGTTACGAAAAAGTCAATATATCCAAAAATTGGGACCTGAAGTTAGGGAATTTTGTGGTGACCGCAAACTTTTAGTTAAAAGCTGCAGTACGCTTCTAATTCTAAATATTTTGGGAAATATATCAGGGAAATTCGAAATGTTTGGGAAATATCAGGGAACTTTCGAAATTTCTTGGGAAATGTTGACAAATATCACGGAAATTTGGATTTTGGAGTGGTTGAAATTTAGGAAATTTTAAATATTTTGATAAATTTTGGAAATCAGGAAAATTTTTAAACCGGGAAGGGCAAAAGGTTACTTTTTGTGCACCTGGAAATATCAGGGAAAAATAATTGAAAAAAGCTAGAAATATTAGGCAAATTTCATTGGAAAAACCTGGAAATATCAGTGAAATTATAGAATTACAAATGTTTTAACAAACCATATGTATATTGAAAGTTTCCTTCTCACCTTTCATTTTTAACCAAGGATTGCTTCTTTTGTTTTTATCCCTGGCCTGTTTTCATATTCAATAATATGTAATCCGGGAAAGCTTTTATCCCAAAACATATACTTATATATACTATCATTTATCGTTACCCAAGACTTTGATAAGGGAAATCTAATGTTATTCAGGGCTTTTGTATAGTGATACGAACTTCAGGTGGTACGTCCTTCTTTATCCCCTTTATCCTTTTCGGTAACCGAACCGTTCGTCTTTTTAATTACTGGGCTAATTAGTAGTCTCGGACTTTGATAGATTAGCCCCCAAACTCCTCTGGATCAGAAGGGGCCTGCGCGTATCGTCGCGTTCCATCTTGAAAATGCTATGAAAATAAGTAGGCTATAAGCAAAAAGTCTAATTCTAAACCTAAAATACCTTGACAGAGTCCGAAATTTTCATGGAAAAACCGGTTTTACGATGAAAATTCAAGTTCCGTTCAAAGTTTTAAAGTAAAAACCTACCACCTCTCAAGTCTATGGATTATATTTTTATTTATTTAAATTTACACATCTAGAGATGTTATCTGGAAGCACCAATGAACCATGAGCGTCAAGTTAGAGGTCCCGTATAAGTCTTTTACTTAAACGTGCGGGTTAAACCTTATTTCCCTATGCCTAAAAGGTAACTTTACCTAAAATTCCCATTTAATTGATTAGTCAAATTTAGTGGGTTGGGCTAATTAGCGTCGTACCTTCTCCGGATAATTTCATAGAGCGTCGAAGTTATTTTTTCGGGATAGCCCGATATGGCGTCTACAAAACGAGCCTTTGAACCCTTAATTCGAGTCAATCAAACTAAAGCTCTGAATTTTTGAAGAAAAGTTTATCTAGTTAGGTGCTATTACCATACTTTTAGAAATTTGACGACTACTGTGTGGAAAACTCGTCTTGAAATACAACACAGTTTTTCGTTCTTCCTAATTTTGCTTTAAGCGGAGAAGGAAATTCTTTGTTTTATTTGACAAGCCATACAGGGAACCGCTGGGTCGTCTTGTCTTTCTTTTCTACTGGTTTCTTTTTGATATATTTTTACACAAAAGCGCACCCGAAAGTTCTTTTCGTCCTTTTAATTTCTCCGCCGCCTATACTGAATGTGAAAGCTGTAATTAATCTGATTCGCTAATACGCCGTTACCTGAAAGCGAACTTTATCTATACCTTTTGTTCTTTTATTTCTTCACGGAAGGTGTGAGTTTTTGATGCTAGTCAAAGGAAAATTAGATTTTTTTTTTTAGCTTAGAAATTAGTGAACACCACCAGTAGGTTTTGAAAGACTTGAACGCCTTTGATGGCTTTCGCCGGGCACATATTAAAGGTGAAAATAGTGCAGTTAACAAGATGATCAAGGCCAATCCCTACACCTATTACTAAAGTCAATAGGGTTTTGTCATATATTCAAGTAATCATACGCGACTACTTGTTTTGTTTTTCGACTTTGCCAACGCTTCAAATAGACCTTTTGCGTTTATTTTGACCCCTTAAGAGGGGGTAGGCAACCAAAGAATCAGACAAGCAAAGGGCGATGAAACATGGCCATAACTGCGCATGATCTCATCATCCCACTTTACAGGTCTGATTCATTGGGTTGCTTATCCCCTTTGGAGGGCGTCAAAATAAACGCAAGAGGACTTCTATCTTGTTGTCTCTCTAAAACTCTCGCTTTACGGAAAGTCGCGAGTTAGAAACTTGCATTTTTTTTTAAGACTTGTGTTGTAATTAAATTTCCGAACCATAAAATTAGATTTATACCAACCGTTTGTCGCCTACTATCCTAATTATCTTACTTTTCTCTCCGGTACTATGAACTCAATTAAACCCATTCAGTTAGCATTGAAAACTAGAGTTACACTACTTCATGACATCTAATTAAGGCAAAGTTCTCAGAACTAATTGATATATTTTTTTTCGCCTTATGGACGCCTACTTTTATGTCTCTTTTAAATGGTCCATCGACGTATATTTTCGGTATGTAGGAGGGGGAAATAGTACAGAAAAAGGTCACACGAGATAGGCGAACCTGAGTATCCGTGGACGTTTAGGCTAAAGCTAGATATAGAGCCTCCTTTCCATTGGAAATTATATCAAATTTCATATTTAATAGCCCTCGGAGGAAAAATAAACCTCAGACATTACAAAATATCGTATAACATTAATATAATTTGTGGCGGGAGGGTTTGTATTCGCCATTTTGATTACTGCTACTTTTGCCCGTCGCCTTAGACCTCATGCTCAGTTGAATACCCCCTTTCTAGGGGTTATAATAAATAAGACTCGGGGTTGGTTTATCCCGAGAACTTTAGTTAAGGTAATAAAAAATAAAAAAAATTTAAATTGTGCTCTCGGCACATTCCATAATTTGCCCGGGCTTTTTTCACTAAACCCTAAAGAGCAAAGATTAACTTATTTGCTTATCCCCTAGGGGGTGTGACGTCAATGACAACTAAACGTAGTATTTTCCAAAAAATAAATCTTAAAATTAAAATTTTTGATGACCGAGTTAATTCGAGACTAAACTCAAGTTTGAACAGGTTCCTCTAGCTGGTAGTCCAAAAATATTTTCCAGCCTCCACTGCGGTTTCAATTATTTTTTTTTAATTTAAGGGGTTTTAATTTTAGAACAAGTTTTAATTTAATTTTTGAGGCCGTTTTAATTAAATTTTTGAGGCCGTTTTAATTTAATTTTTGAGGCCGTTTTAGTTTAATTTTTGAGGCTTTTTTAATTTATATTTTTGAGGCCGTTTTAATTTAAATTTGAAGCAGTTTTAATTTAAATTTGAAGCCGTTTTAATTTAAATTTGAAGCCGTTTTAATTTAATTTTTGAAGCCGTTTTAATATTTGTTTGTAATTTGTTTTACTGATGTATTAGGCCTATTTAAACGAATCGATTAAAAATCACTTGTTTTAGGTTACATTCTCCCTTTAAGGATAATCTTCTCATACTCTTTACCTTGCCTTTAAACATATATTTTTTTCGACTAGCGGCTCTTCTCGCGTCCTAGCTTAGCCGCCCTCTAGCGCGAGAAATCATTGGAGATTCGGGGTAGAATTTTTTCCCTTTGATCAGCGGTTTTGTAATTAGATCATTGAAGCGCGTTCCCCGTTAATAGCGCGTCGCTTCCATAACTCTTCCTTTAGGGGCGGTTTAGCCCTCCTATACCCCCTCGCCTTTCTCTCCGAGTATACTATAAGTCCTCTAGTTTTACTATTGGAACTTAATTTTTTTTTGTTCTTTTTTACTGTTCGTACTTAAGAGGAAATTGCCCGGAGTATCGAGATGTTGAAAGCCACGACGTTGTAACTTACTAAATTAATTTATTTGTAAATTCTGGGTCCTTCTATTTTTTTTCTCCGACTAAGGTTTCTCAAAACATTTAGTGCACCTGGAAATATCGGGAAATATTCACGGGTAAAACCTGGAAAAATCAAGGAAATTTCTTTTCTAAATGTTGCATGAGCCCTAAATAATTAATTATACAATGTTTTCGTATAATCGGGAAGATATCGCTGCATTAACGCACACCGCGCTTTGAAGATAAAGACGCGTCTGGAGTTCCTTTTTCTTTGGCCGCCCTCGCGAATTAATTGATTGGATGCGGGAGCTATTGAAGAATATTCATTAATAATGCATAATGGAACGTGTTAATTGGATGTCTAAACAACCGCGCACCCGCGAGCGAGCGAGCTATTCTCTTTAAGAAGCCGTATAGCCCCTTAATTTTTCTTTTCATTACCTTATACTTTTACTCCTTTCCTTTGGGAGGGAAAGAAACTTGATCAGAAAGGGTTAGAACAGAGACTAGTAACCACGTGTCTCAAACATTTCTATACAACAAGACTTTAAAACTCGAAATATATAGTTTCGATGTTTGATCGCGAGGTTAATTAAATTATGTATATAATAATGAGCGTTTCGATCGAGCGAAAAGAAAGGGAGAGAGTCCAGTCGTTAAACAAGATGCTATTAATTCAATATATCTTGAAAAGTTTATATCAATTTCATCGTCATATAACTTGGGTGTCCATTCAGTTTAGGCGAAAAACGCGCGTATTCGATTTATTCCTTTACCGCATTAGTAAATGTTTTTGGAAGTATAGAATCCATTTTTAAGCATTCAATTTTTACGTTTTTATCTCGTAAAATTAACTAAATATTATTATTTTATTTATATCAGTTTTAATAGATTATGTGATGCCTTTTTTTATTTGATGCAACTTTGTAATCCATAAACATTTTAGGTTTTATTTTATCTAATATTGGGATGATATCAATTATTTTAAAACAGGCATAGTTTTTGCTATAGACTTACCCCAAATTGCTAACTTTACCTTTTTCTGGGCTATAACCATTGTAATTTTATTGGAAAATATATATTTTTTTACGGTAGAATTTAAAATGAACAATTATTTTTGATAGAATGTTGGATCCATGGGTTACTCGTCTCTGGTTATACTGTATTCCGTGTACTGATTTAGTCGCAATAGAGCTCAAAGGTAGACCATAAAGAAAACTGAGTTTTAGCCTATCTTTTACTCCCTGCCTATGAACTCTGTTGGCTCTAAAGCATTGAATGTTTAGCAGATAGTGCAAGAGGGTAGCTTGATTTAGTCGCTCCCTTAGCGGCATCCTGAGTTATTCCCTTCTCTGATACAATTACCCGCGAACAAGATACTACAGTAATTAAAAGTTTCGGTCATCTATACTCGCTGGACCTAAAGACGGCTTGCTTAGTTAATATATATTAATTAAGGATATTTATATATAGACTACAAGAAATAGTCCTTTGTTTTTACCGAGGGAAATTTATTCACAATTTTTCTTTTACGATAAAGTTTATCTCATCTTTCTCGATTTATATGATCAATAGAAAATTTTAAATCCCATTTGTTTAAAGGGAAAATGCAACCTAACAACAGTACTTTTTTTTATCGATGCCTTATCGTTTTAACAAGTTCGGTATTTTGAAGTTATCGAAAAACTCACTAGATACTCTATGAATCGTCTCTTGAGTGTTTAATAAACACCTTCGATAAGTATATATATTGACAGCGGAGGAACTTCTAAGCGTATGCCAGTTTTACCCAGCAAACATCAGGCCCTATATCCGGTTTGTCAATTGCGGCCTCTAGGTTATGTTCGGAATAAACAATTTTGGACTTTTTCTGTCCATCCTTTTAGGGAAGCTGTTCATTAATCCATGAAATATAAACTTTAAAACCGTTTTGGCAGAAGTAGATGAAACCCTCCTTTGAAGTCTACTACTCTAATGTTCGATATAGCGCTCCTCTCTGTATGGGTAAAATTCACAATTTTACGAGATCGGAGGGGTCCTACTTCATACCCCCCTGTCTACGGAAAATTGGAAATTCTCTCTCTCCACAAACGACGACGTTTTTTGACGAACTCCGAGGCTGCTAGAGATATTCGCTCGACGAACTCCAGCTCCGAAAATATCTACCGTTAGGAGGCGTACGAATCGTCCTTTTTGAAACTAACCCATACAGAGGGGGGTAGACAAGACCCGGGAGTAATAGACTTCAAAGGAGGGTTTCATCGGCTTCTGGTTTTGGGTAAATCAACCTGTAAAATATTGGCTTCAACCGCGTATTAGTGGTCCTTTGTTAGAAAAGGGCAGTTATTAGCTTGAATAGATGATTATAACGATCAAAAATGTTATACTATCAGTCCAATATTTATTGGATTTAGTCTTTTTAATCAAAAGGTTTCACGAATTCTTATCAAGTTTGTGAAGACGGATTTAGATTATTTTTGCCCCAATGTTCTAACTTCTTATTCTTGTTACAACTTATACCCTTCATCGTTGATAGACAATGTTACAAATCCCTGCAGACAACGCGTTGTCGAAATATTTCGTCCTCTCGAGCACCAGTTTTATTTTTCAATAATTGTCCGAGATTGGCGATTCGTCGATTACCATCGAAGCGTATGATATCTATAGATTTCCGAGAGTACCCAATTCCATCTCTGGATGGTATAATGCACCACACCCCATCCCTCGAGATTTCTAGTTTCAAAAAGGAAACCAGAGTTTGTCCGAACTAGTCGCCAATCGTATCGTTAATAAACCTTACAATTCACCCGAAGAATGTACCACGGTGAAAGTGTATCACTTATATTAGATACCTAGTAGCCTTGCGAAGCATTATCCCATCTTTTAACTCTAGTAAGACCTTGAGATATAAAAAAAAAGTGGTCAGTCGCTTTCATTTAGTGTAAGTGACAGTAGGGTCCGAGACACTCCCGGGGGACGCGATGGATCGCATTTTTGCGCCCGGACACTAGATATCTGAGACAAAACTTCCGTCTTTTCTACCCAGGGGCGTCCGGATCAATGGACGTTATACCAATATATACTGCAGGGATATCAGCTTGATTCGAAATTCGAGACACTAGCTCGCTATAATCAGCCTTGATGTCGTCACCTTCCCATCATCCTCCCAACCCCGCTACGATCTAACTCTTCTTCTTGGATTGTTCTGTCTCAAGGCGCGTTCACGAGTGAGCGAGAAAAAAATGGCCGTAACTTTTCTCAACTATCAGTTAGGCATAAACCGATAGCACCATTAGAAAGAAGACATTCCCTAGATTAATTTAAATAATAAAATTGACATGAGTCACTCGTTAAAGATTATTCCACCACTGATAGAAATCGAGCAAAATTCCGAAAATGACCCCTATCTTAAAATGGCCGTAACCTTTTTCTTAAATCACTTAGATATAAACCTATATCACCATTAGGAAGAAGACATTCCCTAGATTAATTTAAAATAATAAAATGGACATGAGCCACTGCCATGACATAAACGTCTAAAATTCCTTTCATTTTTTTGTCCAAAAAGGACACTTTAATCCCATCACTTTAAGTGTTGCAATCGTTTCACGAGTTGGTTCGGCAACTATATTTTATACTCTATCTAAACTCAACTCTTTAGCATATTGGATTAGTAAATGAGAACTTATATCAAACTAATTTAATTAAATTTATAATTAAAATTAAATCGCGAATGTCGGAATACTGATGATTTAGGAATATATATAATATTTTGGTTTACTTGGCGACATCCTCGGACGCGCAGCTTGTCAAACAGGCTTAGGTTTGCGATTTCGGGAAGACGACGACCGGGAACTTTGCTCCTGTTACTTAAACGTTTCATTTAGGCGATGGATGAAGAGAGAACGGATAAGAGAGTGAAGTTAGTTGAACCGCGAATCTAAGTCAGCGAAAAAGTGTCCCAGAAAATCTCTTAGTCCCCAGGTTTTTTTTCCTTACATTATTTGAAAAGTTTTGTACCCTCGGTCTTCAACCTTCTCCCCGCTAAACCTCAAAATCTTCTTAACCTTAAAGGATAAGTGTGATAAGGAAAATATCTAGGAGTTCATGTAGTGAGGTTCAAAATTAAACCAATTACTGAAAATCTGTTTCTATCAATTTGAAGCTACCATTGATTTATATCTTATTCTATTGGGCCACTCCTGGAGTGCTTTGAATCTCGCAAAACATAATTGCTCTTGCCCCTCCGTAAAATTTCAAAAATATTAATCAAATCACTGAACACTTTGAAACATAAAAAGGATTGCTCGATAATGCTCTCACATCAAAATTATTTTTCTTGCTCTAGAGAATCTAGTTTAATCAAAACCTCAATGAAAAAAATAATCTAACCATTCTTTTTATAAAGTTTTAATTTCAATCCAGGGGTGTAAAATTTGGAATATTGGTTTTTAATAGTAGATGAAAACTATGAAAATAAGACCGACAGCCTAGTTTAAACTAAGTAGCGCGTTAATTTGACTTAGATGTGAATTTTTCTAATTCACACTTGTCCTTTGAGGAGAATAGCTGTCGACAGCGAATTGACGAATGAGTGGACACATTTGAGTCTTCTATAGCTTTCCTCCAACCCTCTTTCTCTGACCCGGCCTTGATCATCAGTCCTTCCTTTGGGGCAATATTCCTTCATCACCCATTTTAACGGGAGCATGTGGGAGGGTTTCATCTTATATATACCTTCTAATCTTTAAAAGTCATTCCCCTCTTGGATCCTAGCTATACTCTTTGGACGATTTTCTAGATGATCTTTGAACCGAAAGCTATATGAGAAACTATATACATTCTATCTTATAATAGCATGGACGTAGTAGACAAGAGATCCATAATAAATCTTTTTCACCACCGTAGGTTTTGTTTAAGAATGCCATATTAGAGTATTCATTAAAAAGGCTTTAAATGGAGAATGTTATCTAACAACAAGTGTTTTTTATCGATTCCTTATCGTTTAAATAGGCCTAATCTAAAATTAAAAGAATTTACAAACAAATATTAAACTAGAAATATATTTAAAACTTGCCATCAAAATAGGCTTAGCTGGATTCATGAAGATATCTTACCCTGAACTACACGTATAAGGACTAGCGACCAATCACATTGATCATGGAGATTCTGCATTCCCCATATAAGCGCCATAGATCTAGTCCTTATACGGGGAGTTCATGATATCTCCATGAATCCAGCTAAGCCTATTTTGAATGTTTTAAATTTGAAATTTATTTCTAGTTTAATATTGGTTTGTAAATTTGTTTACTGTTGGATTAGACCTATTTAAACGATGAGTAATCGATAAAAATAACTTTTAGGTTGCATCCTCCCTTTAAAGAATTTTTACTTACTAACTACACTCGGTTAAATAACTGTAAAATAAACAGTAATTTTGTTGTAAATTCAACAAATTGCTATAACGGTTCCCTCTTTTTTCCTGCAAGCCAAGAAACGGGAAAACTATAGTTAAATTAGCAAATTTTAGTTGTTAATAGGTTAACGAATAACGCCACTTGTCTCCACAATTAGAGGTCGGCGTTTGGACAAGATTATTCATAAATAACGGTTAATCATTTATTTACGATTAAAATCGATATTATTCAGTAAATTATTCGCGATAACATGCATTTATCATAGGCTCCCCGTGGATAATTTCAAATTATGAATAAAGATAAAACAAACGGATATTTTCTTGTCCAAACGCCGAGCCCTACTTGTCTCCACAATTCTAGTCTAGGGTTCGTAGTATAGTATACTTCCTCCATGTTTTATAGACTTATTGGTTAGAGACCGAATTCGTATTAATAAAGCAGTCGTAGCACGTTCATTTCGCTGCTCTCTTTTACCCCTCGACAAATCTGATGAAGCTCTTTTAGAAATTTTTGCCAAGTTCGCCCGTGCTTCAATATATATATAATCCTCGTAAATACATGTTCAAATGGAAAAGGCATTTGCCGTTACTACTTTTATTCTACGTGGGTTTACGGTTTGTATTTATGCGCCGCATAATTCAGAACAGTAGAATCAAAGTGTTTCCAAAAGTTCGAAGAAACTAGTATGTTTTTATATGGCATAATGTTTTTTAACGATATTTCCGAAAACGATTTTCAAATTCCATATTTTTATTCGATATAATAATATTTATGTAACGACGGCTTATCCTCTTAATGTTAAGACATTACAAGCATAGTTGAAGGCTGAAATAACATGATTGCTCCGAATTTATATTTACATTTATAGAAATTTTAATAAACTTTAAAAATTAATTTAAACACCAAAAACGTGTCTAAAAATTCCAAAAATAAATTCAAAAGCTGTTCCATTTTTAGCTCCAAGTTTCCCTTTAATAGAGATCGGGGTTTGGACAAGAAATTTCTGATTATTTTATCTTTATTCATAACTTAAAATTTTTCGAGGAAAAATCCAATGTAATCGCGAATAATTTTCCGGTTATTTTTTATGATTAACTGATTAACTGATAGTTGTGGATTATTTTGTCCAAACCCCGATCTCTACCCTTTAAAATATTAATTGTAATATATATCAGTTATAGCATCACATTAAACAAATTAAATACATGTATTAGTCCACAAAAAGATGGGTTCAAAGCTATTTGTTGAAATCTTGGCTGTAACAAGTTAGATTAAGACGTTTATTGGAAAATATGCTAATTCCTCGTATTTATTTTTCCATAAATACAATTTAAGTTGTTTTTTCCGAATTTTCATCTGAAAGGCTAATTTTGTATTTACAGTTCATTTCACTTATAGTTGACAATACGTGTAAAGCTAAGCAACCCTTCATCCCTATCAGATTCGATTATAGATAAAGGGATTTCTCATTTTGCCCGTATTGTCATCTCAAAGTGGAATTTATTATAGGAAATCTGCGCGTCTTGGAAGATTTCCGATGAAGAATGTCGGGAGTTAGATTTATTCTTTGTTTACTGCTTAAACTGATGGCATTGATTGATTGCGTTAACTTTGTTACTGTCCCTGTAAATTGAAGCGGTAAAGTAACAGGTCGGAAATATAGCGTTTAGAATCCTTATCCATTGTTTCTAGTTTGAAGGGAGAATGAAGCCCATTAATAGGTTATTTTCAATCTATTTTTTATTGTTAAAGTCAGACTGTCACTGATTTTTCATGGGCTCCAAATTAAACCGATATTCAAATCGCCAAGAATCGATTTAAGCGTCACGTGTTCACGCATTATATGTATAAATCGATTTATTGTAGCTTCATCTATCGGTTGTTGAAACCGAATCGGTATGAAACTGGTTCCCGAAGCAGTTTCGAGAAATCGAATCAAATCGATTCCAGAAAAGATGGTTTCCCGTTCACCCGACTACAGCGAAACCTTTTGAAACGGTTTAAATCGATTCCAAGGCCTAGTATGAACGCGGCGACGAAATCGAATCTATTTCTGTTCCAATAAAATCTGGAAGAATAGGATAAATGTTAATGCTCATACCAAGAGAAAACTCTTTGATATAATTCTAGAATTAGATTTGATAAAAAAATATTTTGCATGTTCACTTTACGGAATGAACGTCCCAGCTCCCGTACTCCATCATTGGCCTTATTGTCTCCGTGTTATAAAACACGTCCCCTTATAGACTCTGGAACATTCTTTATATTGTTTCTTGGCAATATAAGCGCGAGCCGTGCGATGGACGCGGGGTTTAGGCAGGGACATGATTTGTCAAAGTATCGGAAAATCGTTTAGTTCGGTCGATAGTCGAATGAAGGCCGCACCGGCTTCAACCCTTGAAGGCTTCCAAACTACACCGGGCACGCGCTATAACTGTTTCGGATACTCCGTCCCAACCCCATCCCCTTCCCTCTTCTTCTGTTAAAGTAGTTTAGTGTCGGACTATATCCCTTTGCCCGGGGATTGCTCGGGATTTGAATAAACGTGATTTTTCTCTCGTGATGCGAAGGGACTCTTGTATGTGTTCATTTTTATTTATCGCCTCTCAGGCTCGTTTCGATTGATGAGATGGGCGTGGCTTTTTCCCACGCGTTTTGCGCTATAAAGACTAAATGGGAATACAGTTTAAGCCTTGGCTTGTGCTTTTGAAAGGCTTCAATCAAATCATGCTACTAAAGCCATTAAATGATACCGATAGTGCTAACGTAGCTTGTAAGGACAGGAAAAAGTAGTCTAGTTTGGCTTTGGCTCTTTTAAATGTATATATGTTTCAAGAAAGTAGGAATATAGAATTGAATTGTATTTCCTTACGTATTCCCAGAAGCCGATGAAACCCCCCTTTGAAGTCTATTACTTCCTGGTCTTGTCTACCCCTCTCTGTATGGGCTAGTTTCAAAAAGCGCGATTCGTACGCCTCTTAACGGTAGATATTTTCGGAGCGGGAGTTCGTCGAGCGAATATATCTAGCAACCTTGGAGTTCGTCCAAAAAACGTCGTCGTTTGTGGAGAGAGAGAATTTCCAATTTTCCGTAGACAAGGGGTATGAAGTAGGACCCCTCCGATCTCGTAAAATTGTGAATTTTACCCATACAGAGAGGAACGCTATATGGAACATTAGAGTAGTAGACTTCAAAGGAGGGTTTCATCTACTTCTGGTATTCCGTATACTCTCATAACTCCTCCCTAGAGATAAGCGTATATAGCAGCCTCTTTCGCGACTTTCCATATATTACATTTTTTTTCTTGAAGGGGAAACTGAACTAGAAAGGTAATAAATTCAAAATCTGTTGCATTTTTTTGCTCATGGTTTCCCTTTAACAATCTATAGAACAGAAGAATTAAATTGTGTCATCAGATGGACGTAATAATATTTCTCATTTAAATCCAAGGGTCCTTTTTCCAAATATATTTTCAAAATATATTACTTCGGATATATTCTTAAAACAAGGCTTTGATTAATTAATCAAGAGATGTAGAGTAGAGTTAAGAATTCCCTAAACAACTCCTTTTTTTGTTTCTTAAAGATAAATTTAAACCAATCGGGGTAAATTTTAAATAACCTCAAGACTGGGTAAAGTTTGAATATCTCTTTCTATATATATCGGAAGATCTAGCGCTGGTGGTACACATATTCTATTGGAATACAAGGGCCTATTAAATGAGCAAAGGCTTAAAGTGACCAGGAAACCTGTTTCGCAAATAACCAATTAGATATATTAGACTATATCTAATTCTAAAGAAAATATCAATATATAATCCTCAAAATTAATTAAAACAAATCTCAAAACTATTCAATGGCATTAGAACCAAGATTAGGGTGCTCTCCAGACGCAGGATCGTAAAACGTTTCGCGCCAAAAATTCATTACTTTCAAACGGAATTAGGCCCGAATTAGGCTTAGCTAAAAAGTATCCATAAAAAAGCTTTCCTGGATGCAAAATTGGCAAATTTTTGCGTTTAATAGCTATAAAATAATAAGGTTTTAGTTTAGTTAAGTCCAAATTATTATAATTATTGTTTGTTTAGCTAAATATTTGTTAAGAAAGGTGTAACTAAGTGTTCTTTTGTTAGATATAATCTCACGTACTATTTATGCTCCGATATTGGTACTTAAATAATTCTAGCTATTACGCATCAAGTTTAACTCGAAATTCTCGAACCCAGGCTTCTTGGTCCCTTTAAATAAAAGATCTTAAACTCCTTAGCAGCTCATTCGATTCAAGTTAGTCAAAGAAAAGATATTAGGCAATTTCAGAGAATAGGCGCGCTTCTTAAACACTCGTTCTTTATAGCTCGATTTACCTTTTATACTCATTACTTCAAACACGTCAAACAATCTTAACAATGAGGGCGCCGGAGCGTAAGACTCTAATTACAAAGACTGGAAGAAAAGATCCTGTGTTTATAGTTCATTCCACTTTGTATTTACAGCACTACAAAGCAAAAGCTTACCCAAATCTCATTTATATAGTTGCTTTAGAGATATATAAGACCTTCCTATGAACTTTGCTGTAATCTAAAATTGAGATGGAATTATTAACCCCGCGTTAGTACGAAATTTCAACACGTACAAAGGCTGGGTTTCATCAAATCATAGACCTAACAAATGGGTGTCAATATTTATTCAATAAAAGCTATACAAATTCACCTTTCATAAACATAAGGAGTTTTGAAAGGTTTCCATTTAACTGATCATATGTACATGAACCTTATGGATTGAATTTTTACTAGTCCTTGGTATATTTCGCGGTATATATTTGTTATTTCATAGTGTTTAGAACTTTACATATCGTGTTGTGTGCAGAATTTTGTTTAGTTAAATTATCCTCTATATTTAGTTTAGTTGTCTGAGTATGATAGTTTTGTACGAAATGAATTCCACGACTGACATTCAGAAAGAGATGAAGGGGGACAATAAAATCTCTTCCATATATACGTCCATGAGCTAATACCCTCCTTTCTCTTAGTGAGAGGGTCGGTTTTATCCCCAGATTAAGAGTCTTTCGCCCTTTAAGTCTCATCAGAAAGGATGAGGACTGGAGTAATATAGGATGGAATGTGGTGGTTGCATGGTTTCCCAAGTTTGGGTAATTGTAATCTGTATGCAAATACGTTGTAACTTCAGATCTGTTGCAAATATGTTGTATGAGGAATTACGTGATATCTTAGACCTAAAGATTTAGAAACCATTGTTAAAACATAAATATACGTATACGATATTATTCTATACGTATTGAATTATTCACATATGCAACAGGAAAAGCACTCTCTAGCTGATTTTAATCTAAGTATGCTTAAAAGGCCCGAATTAGGCTTAGCGTAAAAAGCATCCAGAAAGAGATTTCCTGGGTGTAAAAGGCAAAAACCTTAACCAATTATAAAGGGTCACACTTTTGGACCTTTGGTTGGCGAAAGTAGAGCTACGTTCACACCGTTTTGAAGGATAAAATCGACTATTAAATATATTAATTGCATTCCTTGATCCTAAAACTTAATTTGACCTCTCCAAAACGGTTCAAAATGGTTTTAAACTGTCTAGTGTGAACACGGCTTATTTCTGAGAAGCAAAATCTGATGTATTTTTTTATGAAAATATTTTAAAAAAGGATTAAGACGGATTTGTTTCTAAAAGTTTTTAGTAGTGAATTACAACAATATTTTATACGAAAATACTCCTTAGTTTTCGTCCGAAAATCTTTTTATTACAAAATTTCCCTTTCTTCTATCTATCCTTTTTGTTTATTTAATGTATGTCCCTCTTCGTTTCAATGATTTTTAGCTTGTTATATATCGAAACTCGGAGGTTAAGTCCCTCGACTTTTCTCTTATTCCGTATTTTGGGTGCATAGCGACAATTTTATTTTACTTCAGTGCATTTTGAGACACTAACTTTGATTCTTTTTTACGTTGTTAAATGGGATTTCTTATATTTTTAGTATTTTTCTTTCTATTTGAATGAATTCTTATATACTGCCCTTTTTGAGTTCTTATATAATAGTATTGAACAATTGCTGCAAGGATAAAATATAAAATTTGTACGAAAATTTGTTTAAAGAGAGAGTGAAGAAGAAAATGAAGTTATTTTTGATGTAAGTTTTGAATCGTTTTAGAAAGGCCAAAACATAAAATTTCGGGGTCATCCATATAGATCATAGCAGAAGTAGATGAAACCCTCCTTTGAAGTCTACTACTCTAATGTTCGATATAGCGCTCCTCTCTGTATGGGTAAAATTCCCAATTTTAAGAGATCGGAGGGGTCCTACTTCATACCCCCTGTCTACGGAAAATTGGAAATTCTCTCTATCCACAAACGACGACGTTTTTTTGACGAACTCCAAGGCTGCTAGAGATATTCGCTCGACGAACTCCCGCTCCGAAAATATCTACCGTTAGGAGGCGTACGAATCGCGCTTTTTGAAACTAACCCATACAGAGAGGGGTAGACAAGACCAGGGAGTAATAGACTTCAAATGAGGGTTTCATCTACTTCTGATCATAGATCAAGAAATATATAATTAATATCTTGAATAGTCGATTTGATTCTTAAAAACGCTTTGAAATCGGTTTCAACGTCTCAAATATGAACGTATATTTAGTAAATCCAATCATAATGAGTTTTCAACTTTTGTAAGGATAAGTTCTACTCTAATACATGATTTATTTCATCACTAGATCATGTAAGCCCTTCTTTTAACACGGTGTAAACTCCAATCGTTTCTTACTGCACTGCCACTTTGTCGATTTGTTTTATTCGCTAAAAAGAGTGAATTTTTTTATTACGGTCCTTTTTTTTCCACTCTCTACCTAACGATATTTTTTTTATCCACGTTAGTCACACTCCCCAAGTCTAAACAGTTTTGCTAAGCCGCTTAAAGAAATTTGTTTTGGGAAAAAGGGAGATTGCGCACGATGGGTCGCGTGCGAAATTTTGCCAAGGGATGAAAGAAGCGTGCTTAACCTAATCTTTCTGGAGTGCATTGAAGTTGACCCTATATACACGCCCCACGCTCCGCCTACCTCCTTTAATATTCCCCGAAAAGATCACATACTCTTACTTATATATGTAAATTTATATACTAAGAATGAATATACATGCACACGCTAGAATTAAATATCTAAAAACTTGGTACGTTATGAAATCTTTAAAATAGACACGCAATCTGCTGACTCGATTCGGGCCTCTTCAAATTAATCTCGCGAATATATAATCTTTCAAATTAGGAAAATCTGCTAATTTGGTCAAAAATTGTAGAAATTTGAAAATTCCAATTAATTTGATCAAAAAGACCAATTGAAATAACCTGAATTCATTAAAATTTTTATTGAATTTAGGTTATTTCATTTCGTCTAATTCTGTTGAAATTTTCCAATTTGGACCATTTTTGAGCAAACTAGAACATTTTTCTTATTTGGAAAGTCTGTCTTTCGTTTGTAAGAACTTTTCAGTTCCTAAAGATTTAAATTCGAGAAATTTATTTGACAAGGTTCAAATCGAGTCAAATAATTTTTTTCACTCTTAAAAAATTAATATTTTAATACTACTCGTAATTAAAATTAAAAAATCTGCTCGAAAAAATATTCAGGTTTACGTGTTCTAAGTAATTGTAAGGTAATTCGACCGATTTGCTTTCCCGTCCTCGTAATTGACTGTCATTAAAAATAAACACACTTGCATTTTACAAACACTTTAAATATATATGCAAATATTTAATTCTTCAGAGTTTCAAAATAATACGCTTGCCTCGCAATTTTCCGAATATTTAAATAATAAAGCTTCCATACATAAACTGCCAGGTGGTTTAGAATTTCGCTCTCATTTAAATTCAGTGAAAATAGGCTCGAGTTTAATTTCCTTTATGATTTTACGAAAGTCACCTCTTTATAATTATCAGGGTATTAGCGCTAATCGCTAAGACAATACCTCCCTTATATTTTTCGTGCTATTTCACCCTTAATGTATTTGTATACATATTCAGGCTCCGATGTACAATTAAAAGGAGTACTAAAATCCACCACGCCTGTGAAGAAAATTCTTTAAAGGACCCGGTTTTTTTTCGGCTTTGAAAGCCAGTTGTATGGGCGGGTGCGTCCATAATCACCCGTCCCCAAAATAGCGTCCGTTTTCAAAAAATTAAATAGCTCCTATTAGGGGAAACATAAAGCATTACAATGCCAATTTTACCAATATAACATATCTTCATTACGACTTAACATGACATATATCTTCATTACGACATGACGTACATCTTCATTACATATATCTCTTCATTACGATAAATCACTTCATTACGACATATCTCTTCATTGCGACATGACATATCTCTTCATTGCGACATGACATATCTCTTCATTGCGACATGACATATCTCTTCATTGCGACATGACATATCTCTTCATTGCGACATGACATATCTCTTCATTACGATAAATCACTTCATTGCGACATGACAAATCTCTTCATTGCGACATGACATATCTCTTCATTGCGACATGACATATCTCTTCATTGCGACATGACATCTCTTCATTGCGACATGACATCTCTTCATTGCGACATGACATCTCTTCATTGCGACATGACATATCTCTTCATTGCGACATGACATACATCTCTTCATTGCGACATGACATACATCTCTTCATTGCGACATGACACATGCATCTCTTCATTACGACATGACACATACATCTCTTCATTACGACATGACACACATCTCTTCATTACGACATGATATACATCTCTTTATTACGACATGATATACATCTCTTCATTACGACATGATATACATCTCTTCATTACGACATGATATACATCTCTTCATTACGACATGATATACATCTCTTCATTACGACATGACACATACATCTCTTCATTACGACATGACACACATCTCTTCATTACGACATGACACATACATCTCTTCATTACGACATGACACACATCTCTTCATTACGACATGACACATACATCTCTTCATTACGACATGACATATATCTCTTCATTAGGACATTGAGCCATTGAGATCTAACCCGCGCTCACGTTCGCTTCCTTTATAATCATTCTATAAAGATGTACTGAATTAGTCTCAAGGTTCTTAGAATCCTAAAGTCGTTCTAGGTAAATAGGAATCTTTATATAGTCCTCGTTTTAATGTATTAAACTCTGAAGTTGAAAATTTCCTGGGTATTGTGTTTTTTATTTTTCCCTTATACCGCACTCTAGGGAAAAGGGATGTTGATGGCTTTTAATATTTATGAACACGTATTCGTCTATCTATTTACATTTCAGGGAGAACGCGTTAAGTTTCTCGATCCCCTATCTATACCGATTAGAGGTAGAGAAGGAGCCGAGTGTTGTAGGCTCTGAAAAGATAAGATGCTTCCTACATTAAGCAGTAAGGGCTTTGTTCGGCCGATTCCTATTCTTGATAAGCCGCTGAATATTTGTTTAATTAAAAATATTTTGGCGAAGATGTCCCAAAACAATTCATCTTTTCTAGCATTGTTATTATTTTCTCCATCTTGCGTCTTAGACCAATTGTTACTTTTGTATCTCGTATATTTACCAGAAACAAGAAGTTAATCTAATGACTTTTTTGGCCTGGGAAAGTTTTATTATCGCTACTGTACTTTTTACACTTTGTTAATTTAGGCCTTTGTGGGATTAAAGGCTATAACGAATTTAACGATTTGTTGATGAATTACAAATGAAATATGAGGAGTATTTTCGAAAAGATAGTTAAAAAACGATTCAATAACCCCCTTGATATAGAAAACTTTTAGTGACAGTAAAAATTAATATTTTATAATCGCCATTTTTTAAACAAATCTAAATCTTAAAGGCCTCTTCCTCCAGTCTTCCTCTTGCCTCGCTTCCAAATGGGAAATCCAGAAGGTGAGCCCACTTCCAGTTAAACCGGCAGAAGAAATTCTAGGCCTTTAATTGATTATGTGGATATATAAGTGGCCAGAAGCCGATGAAACCCTCCTTTGAAGTCTATTACTCCCGGGTCTTGTCTACCCCTCTCTGTATGGGTTATTCTCAAAAGGCGCGATTCGTACGCCTCCTAACGGTAGATGTTTTCGGAGCGGGAGTTCGTCGAGCGAATATCTCTAGCAGCCTTGGAGTTCGTCCAAAAAACGTCGTCGTTTGTGGAGAGAGAGAATTTCCAATTTTCCGTAGACAGGGGGGATGAAGTAGGACCCCTTCTAACTCGTAAAATTGGGAATTTTACCCATACAGAGAGGAGCGCTAGATTTAACATTGGAGTAGTAGACTTCATAGGAGGGTTTCATCGGCTTCTGAAGTGGTTTATTTCTCCTATTATTCCCTTTTGGATTCAGTTTGTACCTCTAACGAAAGAATTTCTATGCCTATGCTTTAATTGTACTGAAAAATCCAACTGATTCTGTCTGTAGAAATATCCAAAACGACTGAAATTTGAAAGATAACGTTTTCTAATTTAGAAAAAGAATGGACTATGCGATTTTTCATTCGAAATTGGGTGATATACAAAATATTTATTGTATAAGGTTTTTATATGCATTTAACTTCACCGAAATTACTTGACCTTTTAAGCGCTAAAGTTAATTTTCTCGCTTTTATTGCAATTTTTCTAAAAATATATTCTGCTGCGCTTGTATCTTTTGAAAATTTCAAGTATATAAAGGCCTATATTCTATAGCTTAGCCACTCTTTGGAGATAATTTTAATTGGGGAGTTCACGTAACTTTAGAAACATTTTCCCCCGCGTATACTGGTACCGTAATTAAAATTATTTTATGGGAGAAAAGCAATAAAAGGCTTAAAACGTATGAGCTTCTTTAAATGAACTATATGGAAACAGGTAACTTTTATATCGATTGGAAACTTTTGATAAATTCTTAATAAAACATTACACGCGAAAGATTTCGTGGCAATTTGAAATTATTTATCAAAGTAGCGAAAATAGACTCGAACAAATTTCCAATTTTACTTCAAATAGATTTAATTGCCACGTGATATGGTTGCTTTCACGCGGTTTCTTTTTGTGAAAGTACTTAATCTAGAAAGTCACACCTTTTATTTGAAACTTATCCTTAATTACGTTCCAAAATCTTTACGCGTACGTCATAAAGCGGATTTTTTTTAATACTTTTGACAACCTATACGTTTAAAATTTTGAATATTATGTAAAAACTAAAAATATAATTCAAACCCGAAAAAAATGGTGACAACATCACAATATTGTGATTTAAATTTTATTAATTAACACCTGACTTACATATACTTTAGAAATGATTTTATTAAACGCCTGAGAAATTCTTAGATTTGAAAATATTTTGTTAATTATTTAACACGTTTACTTTTTATTCGCATGATTTTTGAACTTAAATTATTTGTTTAAAGTAACACTAAATGATCGGTTGAAGAAGGGCCTCGGCTCTATAACATCACTTAAGTGTTGAAAATTTCTGATAAATTAAATCATTTTATTAAATCTACGAATTAAAATTAACAACTTATTTTAGAACACCAAGTTTGCAGACCTTTCTTAGTGATTACCTTAAAAGTTTCACTCCTCTAAAAATAATTTTCTCTTCGTACAATAAAGTTCGAGAACGGATAAAACCATTCAGTTGGAGAATTCTTATAAATATAAATCATCAAAAAAACCACAACACCTTAAATCCTTAATCTTGGTTAGTTTTTTTTTTCATTTTAACACGCGCTAAGAATGTTATAAAAAGGTGACAAATGGTTTCCCATTCTTATATGATCCAAAAATGATCCTTTAAAAAAAAAAAGACCAACGAAAAATTTAAGGAAGAAAAATCTAGGAAATATAGATATCGATTTTGTTGAAGAAAGCCCCGGGAAAACTGGCTATCATTAAGAAGTGATGTTTGCCCTTATTTTATTTTTTTGCCTGTGGAATTCTCATTCCCTGAACTCTCGTTTTCTGGTATTTAATTTAAAAAAACTATTTACTCGCTTCAATAATTTCCGTTTTTCTCCTACTTTAAAGGGATACTAGAACATGTTAACAAGTTGTTTTTTTAAACGATTTAGACGCCTTAAAAACGTATCAAAACTCACCAAAGGTTTCGAGGTAATTTAATACAGTTAATTAATAAAATCGCCGAGCTAGACTCGCTAAGCCTAACGCGCGAGAATCAATTGTAAACTCTATAATAGCCACCCTGCAATATTTGGACGCGTAAAAACACGTATCAAAACTCACCAAAAGGTTTGGAGTTAATTATCAAAGTCATCGAACTAGACTCGCTAAGCCTAACGCGCGAGAATCAATTGTAAGGCTCTATAATATAGACCAGGGACGGAAATAAGGAATTTTTCTTATTGGACAAATGTCCAGTAACCCCCCTTAAAAATTCAAAAGTTATCGGACATTTAACAAAATTACCGGACAATGCTACATTTCTTGTATTGGAATGTACTTTTTTTTTATCGGACATTTGTCCAGTGACCCCCTCTTAAAAATAAAAAGTTATCGGACATTTGGAAAATTTATCGGACAATGACCAGTGACTTGTGCTTATTTCCGTCCCTGATATAGACACCCGACAATAGTGATGACGTAGTATTTGCTGGGAATGTTTTATTTAAAATACTACCATGATGGCGATTATAAAATATGTATTTTTACTGTTGCGTATATATTTTGAACCGTTTTTTTAACGATAGAATCCTTTATCTCATTCCTCCAAGCTGACGTAAATATCGAGGTACCATTCTCCCTGCCTTTAATTGTATAGTCTCTAAATTAATAGACAGACTCTAGTAAACTCGATTTAAGTTTTTCTTCTTTCGATGTTTGTATGTCGAGGGTGTGTAGTTTGTTCCTCTCGATTTGAAGATTGATGGCATTTTAATGTGCGCTTTTCTTTTCGTTTCTTCGCAGAGATGCGCCGTTCTCTGTGTTTAAAATCGCTCTCCTCCTAAAAAAATCCTTTAATAATAATATTATGGTGTAAAATTATCTTAACTTCGAGAAATTACGTTTTTAAGTGGTTATGAAATATGAATACTAATAAAAGGCATTATGGGAAGAGGGACAAAAGTGCTAAGGTTGTGTTATTATCGCTAGTTCCCATTTTCACGCAAAAAGTTTCAAAATAATTTCTATCTGCCCATGGCTACGATTGGATATTTATACTCTTATATGTAAATAGCAACCGTATACCCTATTTAATGTCATATTTATTATAAAAAAATTTTACAATAAGTTTAATTTGGTGGCCCTTTAAAGGGAGGATGCAACCTATCAACAAGTGATTTTTTTATCGATTCCTTATCGTTTAAATAGGCCTAATCCACTATTTAAAAAATTTACAAACAAATATTAAACTAGAAATAAATTTAAAACTTACCCTGAAAATAGGCTTAGTGGGATTCATGGAGCTCCTGATTTCCTCGCGTGTAAGGTCTAGCGACCAATCGCGCGCGACGTAAGTCTCGTGGAGATCTCGCGTGAACGACGGGCCTTTGCTCATTGGTCGCTAGACCTTACACGGACGCAATTCAGGATCTCCATGAATCCCGCTAAGCCTATTTTCAGGGTAAGTTTTAAATTTATTTCTAGTTTAATATTTGTATTGTAAACTTTTTATCGGTGGATTAGGCCTATTTAAACGATAAGGAATCGATTAAAAATCACTTGTAATTAGGTTGCATTCTCCCTTTAAGCTGGACATCGTGTCCTGATAAATATCTATTGATTATTCATATTCTATGGAACAATTTTTTTAGGCATTTACGACTTTTCTGGAAAGTAATTGGTATAAGGCTCGTTTGCAGTCAATCTTTTTTTTTTTCAGACTTATAAGTCTTTGTTTATAGTTCGCCCCCCCTCATGAAAAGTACTCTTCTTTTAAGTAATTGCTGGTCTCCCTCTTTCTTCTATACTCTCTTTGTCTTACTTCGAACAGGGTCCGGGTGTATAAGAAGCTGTTTTGTTTATATTTGTAAAAACGTCGTTACCATAGTTACCTTGATAGGGATCCCTGACTATATTTTTCTTTTTTATGCACCGATCTCTCTCTCCAGTCTTCTTATAAATGTATAAAATAGTCCGAAAAGCCAACGACGCAACGAGTGATAGCCCGCGTAAACCCTTAAAGTTGTAGTTGCACCAATAATTGATTTCTCTCGATCGAATGTAGATTTCTATCCCCTCAGGGCGCACGAAGATTTAGGTATACAATTTTTACAGGGGTCATTAAAACCTGGAAATATATGGGAAATTTAATGTTGTCAAAAAATCAGGGAACTGTCAGAGAAAATCTTGAAAATTTGGCAGAATAGTTTAGGGAAATCTGGGGAAATTCATGGACACACAAGTACTAGATTCTAAACTTCAATGATATCCAATGATGTCCCCAATCAGCTAAAATCATATTTTTTATTTGGTTTTCAAAAAAAAAAAAAAAAAAAAAAAAAATATGATGAACCTGGAAATTTAAGTGAAAATGCATTTATAAATCCTGAAAAAATCTTGTGAAATTTATTTTTCATTATTGCACGTGACGTTTCGTCGTAACATTTTCTAGCTAAGCCCCTCCCCTTTTATGATATCAATTAAGCCTTGTTCACACTAGAAACTTTGAAACCGGTTTTAATCGTTTAAGAAAGGTTAAATTGTAAAATTTTGAGGTCAACTGTAAATATCATTTCTCAAAATAAATAATTATTCTCTTTTGAATATTCATTTTTTAAAGATTCAAAGTCTTTAGTATGAACGTTACCAAGAAAATAATTTCTCGGTATAACAAACCCTTTGTAATATATTGTTTAAGTCATTCTTGGTAAATTTAAGTTTTCCGTAGGTACCAAGTTAGTGCACGGGTTTCGGTTGCTTATATATTTAGAGGATGCAGTTTTGTAGGCGCTGAACGAGGAAACTAAGCCTACATTTTTATAATGCCTCGGTGAATAATATCGTATAAGAGTTATATTATCCTCCGAGGAGTTAACAGCTAGGCCTTTTTTTTACGATATTGGCCCTTTACGTTCGCATCTTTTGCTGAACCTATAACACCCTCGTATTATATATATATAGTTCCTCGCTGTTTTTGTTTTTTTGCGCCCCAATTTGGCGCGAAAACTCGATATAAAAATATTATTAGTGTTTTTATAGTTGAGTAGCGCCCGGGTGCGTGTCTTAATTATATAGGGTTATAAGATTAAATATTGGGTGATGCCCTCAGCTACAAGATTTTATTGAAGACTTTTTTGAAGGGATATTGAAACCTGGAATTTGTTATTTCAACATTATGATCAACTCCTTAACCTTGTGGGTTGTAGCTCCTAGTGTTGCAACCAATTAAAAGAAGGGTGTGACGTTGCAAGATGATCGTTGCAATGTCTCAGAAAACCTTACTTTAAATAGATAGGACAACCCTGTTACGTTATCTTTGGTATATCGTTATGTCATGGAATTTTAAAATGGGCCCAGAAAGTCAGGATATTTAAAAAGGAACCCAAAACGTCAGGAAAAGGAAACATTTAAGCTGCGTTCATACTAGGCCTTGAAATCGATTTAAACCGTTTGAAAACGTTTCGCTAGAGTCGTGTGAACGGGAAACCGTCTTTTCTCGAATCGATTTGATTCGATTTCTCGGAACTGCTTCGGGAACCAGTTTCGTACCGATTCGGCTGGTTTCAACAACCGATAGATGAAGCTACAATAAATCGATTTATAAAAATAATGCGTGAACACGTGACGCTTAAAACGATTCCTGGCGATTTTTCCGTTTCAAATCGATTAAGAATTGCTAGTGTGACCGTAGCTATATTGTCCTTTTGTATCGATTAATTTTAAATAACCCAACAGGTCTCACTCAAAATGTAATTTATTCTGTTCATTTTTAATTATATTATGGCTGCTCAATTTGGTAGAGTAAAATGATTAGTACAAGTATATACTTCTCGTTTCAATGTTAATTGAAGGCTCCTTATATTTACGCCCCTGGTCTTACTATAAATTCAAATTGCCATAAGATGAAATATTCTAGATCAGTACGTCCAAGAATTCATTCAGGTTCCATAAGAATATGGGAGGGCCGCGATTCAATAATCATCCTCCCAAACTTTGTAGGAAAAGTTCGTCCGCTTCGAATCGATTTTTCAAGTAAATCGCTCCTGACATCTATTATTAACCCGCGCCACTAACGACCTTGACATAATATTTTGGGTAATAAAAATGGAGCAGACCGAAAAAAGATCTAAGCGTACAAATGTTGAGAAAATTGCGGACGAACTTTTGTTACAAAGTTTGGGAGGATGGTACCAGAGGCTAAAGCTATGCTCCCATATTCTTATGGAACCTGAATGGATTCTTGGTACGTCTTAAACAATTTGATAAAAGAGGGAGAATTTAATATTTTAATTCAATATTTGAGTATTCCTGGAAAATCTTCTCCATTTTCTCCATAAATCGAATTAAACTCGCCTTTCAAATAGAAAACCAAATTGAAAGGGTTAGTTTTTTAATTTTATTTCATGAGATAATAAGATCATATTCGTTGAGTAATACGGGTTTGTGATTACCAAGTCTAATATATAATTTTAATAGTAATATAAGCATGAGGCGATATATCTCCTTGCAATCGAAATTGGGGTTATTTAACTTCCGGAAATGAGTATCTTACGCGATACGGCGGGCGAATTGTAACATTTCCCCTGCTAGTACTAATTAATCAAACTACTAAACACAGTAAAATGGAAGGCTATGAACTTGACAGTAAACTAATTTATTGGCTCAATTAGAATCATATTTCCCTGGTTTCAATTTTAAGGACAAAGGTTGTAGGTTTTCTCTTACTGAGAATTTAATGGGAAACTGAATTTAATGGAGTGTAATCTGTAGTAGCTTAATTTGTAGATTTCTTAGGCCCTAAAATAGGATCTGGCGTAAATAAAAAGGTATCTAATAAATATTAAAGTACACACGCAACCCTGACACTCAATTCGGGCCTCGTCAAATTGATCTCGCGCCAAACACGTGAATTTCATTTTCAAGAATTGAAAAAATTCGCCAGGCTGTTTGTCATGCGCGTGACGTCAAAGTTGCTTCTCCTTTCAATCTGCTCCCAGCATATAATAACCAAAGAATCGACTTTTCCAATCACGAAAAACCTTTTAATTTGTTCAAAAATTGTGGAAATTGGAAAATTCCAACCGAATTCGATCAAATAGACCAATACCTTGGTGTCCATGGCTCCCTAATCTTGATTTATTCTAATTGAAAGAAAGAAATAACGATTAATCGATTAAAAATCATGAAGAAATCGTAATTAATAGATTCTTTATTTTATTAATCGTGTTATTTAATCTATTAATCTTAATTCTTGTAAGATTATCTAATCGATTCAAGCAACATTAAAGTTATCAGGATCTGAAAATAAATACGAACAATTTAATCAGTAACGATTTAACCATTACTATCTTGTACAATATTATATACTACGGTTAATCGTCGTAGTTAAAAGCCATATCTTTTAACTGCAAATCAGTAATCCTATACTTTAGGTCGTAACATCTTGATTTGTTACCTGATACGTTTATTTAAACAGAACCAATATAGATTATATATATATACATATATATAAAGGATAAGACTTTGATGGTCGCTTTTGCGAAAGATCAACCTCGATTGTTCCAGAATTATCCTTATCTAACAATCTAATTTGAATAAATACATTAACGCGTCATTTTCAACTTTTAAAGGAAGGATGAAGTGGGAAATAAAGTAAAACACACGACCTGTTTAATGCGTAGTATAAATTTAGGAAAACATCGTAAAAAGATACTGATTTTGGCCTACTAAATAGGCCTAATCCACCAGTAGAAATAAATTAATTTACCCGGAAAATTAAGCTTAGTTGGATTCATGGAGATCCTGAATTTCTTCAAATTTAAGAGTCAGTGACCAAATATTAAACTAGAAATAAATTTAAAACTTACCCGGAAAAAAGGCTTAGCTGGATTCATGGAGGTCCTTAATTTCTTCCCGCATTGATGGGCCAGCGACCAATCGAATGTTATTAGAAGTCTCACGGAGATCTCGCCTTAACGAAAAGCCTTTTCTCATTGGTCGATTACCCTTCAATGCGAAGAAATTCAGGATCTTCAAGAATCCAGCTAAGCCTATTTTTAAAATCTATTTTTATATTTGTTTGTAAAAAATTTCGTTTGTGGATTAGACCTATTTAAACGATAAGGATTCGATAAAAAAAAATAAAAAATCGGCTTTACTCTCCCTTTAAATCCTATATCGTCCACAATGCTTTTACATGAGAGACCGTTTCATTTTGATTATTTAGTAGTTAAGAAAGTTACTATCCCTTAGCATCTCTATAAGCAATGAAATCTGGCAGATAAGTATAGCTTTGAAGGTATTGTAAACTAGATCTGAATCTAACCTCAAGTTAATTTTGCACGCTTGTTTGAATATTTTTATTTTTATATATATTTATTCAACTTGGAAAAGATAAGGGAGATATGTTGGGGGAAGTAGAGACGCGGGAAGGCCTTTTAAAGATCAACTATACTTCTTTCTAGCTTACCCCGCGCTATTTCACTGTTCAAGATGAATGGACTGTAGATTAAGTTAACGCCTATAACAATGGCTTTATTCGCACCATTAAATTTTTTCTTCAATCTAATATACCATCGTTTTTGCGCTGGCGGCTAAATCCAACGCTTTTTGAATACGTGGATAAATATTCAGGAAAATAAAGCTAATATAGTTTAAGGCTGACACGAAAGAAAAATATTGATCTGATTTCAAAGAAGCTAGGCCTTTGGGACGTATTATCTCTATTTCGTTCAATAAATTCCGAGGTAAATGTACTAAAGCTAACGGGTGGCGCACTCATTGTTATGCAAATGAAGTGTGTTTTTATGGAAGTTTGCATTTGCATTTTCAAATTCAAGTTTTATTTTTTTTTTATTTGGTTTTATTTTTCTAATAAACTGTTCCGGATAAAGTTGGCAAAAATTTTTAAACTTAGGTTTAAATTAGTTGAATTCAGCCAAATGACGTCATCAATATTAGTTGGCGCACCTTTAAAATATATTTTTTAATTTATTACTAGCCGAAATGAAGTATTTTTCGTTTGATTCTTTATGTTAAATATGCCCACTTTGAATACATTAGCCATTTTGGAATGATATTTAATATGATAGATGTAATCCCAAAAACTAACTAATATAGTCAAAATATCTCGTTGAAAGCTTCGTCATAGATCTCATTTATACCTCAATTCTCAACCTTACCTTTCCGTCACTGTACTCAAAGGGAAGCTGTAAAATAATTAACACCGGCAATAATGTATGTTGTAAATTTTAGTGGGCTAGTTTTTGAATTAAAGGGAGAATGAAAGGCCGAAACAACCTATTTTTAATCGATTAAGAATGCTAAAATAATGAGAAAAAGAATAATATAACTCACAAAAATATTTCGTTATTTTATAATCAATTTCCAAAGTTCCGATGCTAAGCCTAGGCTGCCTAGCTCGGTGAATTAGGCTAGTACGACCTGTATTTTTTAATATTCGCGGCTATTCTTGTCGCCAATCACGAGCGAGTACGCGTATTTTTAAAATACGCGTACTCGCTCGTGATTGGTGACTAGATCAGACGGGAATATTGAAAAAAAAAAAAAAAAAAAAAAATACGGGTCGTGCTCGCCTAGTTTGCCGAGCTAGGCAGCCAAGGCTTAGCATCCGCAAGTTTCGGATCTTTGGAAATTGATTATAAAATAACGAAATATTTTTGGTGAGTTATATTATTCTTTTTCTCATTATTTTAGCGTTCTTAATCGATTAAAAATTGGTTGCTTTGGCCTTTCATTCTCCCTTTAAGGGTTTCCATAGCCCCCGCAAGAAGTGTCTTTAAGGGACGCCCCTGAAAACTGGGCCATAATCTCTTAGAATTAAACAACTTGAGAGAAACTCGGGAAATTTGAGAAGGCCAAAAATATCTAGGGAAATTAAGTAAAATTTCATTTTTAGAAACACATTTTACGGATAAATGTATTTAATACTATTTATCTTAAAGAACAAAAACACATATTTGGTATAGCAACTTCATTTCTACTTCCATCCTCCTTTTAAACCAAAACCATAATTTTCGTAACGTTGCTTGCGGTATATACTGTATATATAATTATATACTTCGCCCACTCTTCCCGCCCATGCTTGGTTGAATTTCCCCCGTCTCCGCCCACCCTTGCTCTCGTCCGCTGTTACGCGCTAATGAAGATGAATGCGCTATTGAAGTGAACTAGCGATAACGGAGCGACTGGCTCGATATCAACTTAGCTAATATGCATGGGCGCTAATATCCGCTTTTAACACTGGACCTAAGACTATTATATAACACTAGCTCCCTTCCTCCTCCCCTTGCGGTCCGTTTTGTTCCCTAAATCGGTTCCTCCCAGATTCCCATTTTTAAACATATTATACCTTCTCTACTTATAAGTACAATTAATTAAGTGTTGGGAGGCAACCACGAACTAAAGTCATTCTGTCACAATTTTTGTCGAAGTCTATGGATTATAACTTAATCCAGAAAAGTCATTAACGCCCGAAGTAAAATAAAGTGTAGCCCCAAGGTCAAAACTATTTCACAATTCAGCTGTTCACACTACTAGCGTGTTAAACCAAGTCCGGAACACGTGTCCGAGGTAATAAATGTATACTAGATTATAACTTAATCCAGAAAAGTAATTAACGCCCGATAGCGTTGGCAAAGTAAACTAAAGTGTGGCCCCAAGGTCAAAGGTATTTCATTATAAAGCTGTTCACACTACTAGCGTGTTAAACCAAGTCCGGAACACGTGTCCGAGGTAATAAATGTATACTAGATTATAACTTAATCCAGAAAAGTAATTGATGCCTGATAGCGTAGGCAAAGTAAACTAAAGTGTGGCCCCAAGGTCAAAGCTATTTCATTATAAAGCTGTTCACACTACTAGCATGTTAAACCAAGTCCGGAACACGTGTCCGAGTTAATAAATGTATACTAGATTATAACTTAATCCAGAAAAGTAATTAACGCCCGATAGCGTAGGCAAAGTAAACTAAAGTGTGGCCCCAAGGTCAAAGTTATTTCATTATAAAGCTGTTCACACTACTAGCGTGTTAAACCAAGTCCGGAACACGTTTCTGAGGTAATAAATGTATACTAGACTATGGAAATTAGAAATTAGTAAGATGTTCAGTATATTATCAAAACTGTAAAATTAGGCTTAAAGTTATATCCAATTTATTTCAAAAGGACTCGATTGCTGATGCCATCGAGAGTTGAATTAATTTGGTGAACTGTTTATAGTCATCAACGAGACTTTGTGGTTTCTTGTTTTATTTTATAGCTCCTAGTGTTTTCAAAACATTTGCGATTTGAATTAGGTTTTAATGAATATTTTAAGAGCGATATCATTTCCTTATGGATTAAAAATTAACACTTAAAACTTCATTATCTCTTTAAATTATAGCCTTGTTTTTTATTAATGTGATTTATGTATCTTCTATCTTCAATGCAATTAAAATGATTTAATTGCTTAATAATTACGCGTATGAAAAACCTATGCTGACACCGAAGCTCATTCGGAAAAGCGATTAAACTAGATTCATTATATCGATTTTAAAATAATACCGATGAAGAGAAACAGGGTCTCTCTATGGATTAAAATCGCACTAAGCTCAGTTACAACCTGGGTAGGTACTAAATTGTTCGTTGAAAAGCGTTTTTCCAGCTTGAATTAGGTCCAATTCAAGGGTAGTAGGAGTATAGGCCAAGAATAAAAGGGGGGAAAATGATCGTAAATTTAATAACTAAGGAATAATATCCAGAACATTATTAACCGTCGTCGTTCCTATTTTCTACGCCCCTCCTTTAAAGGATAGGTCTAAGTTAAATTAACATATTTAGTTATCGCTACCAAGATATTGAAATAGAATTCGCCTAGAGCGAGAAATTGGAACCATGAACTCCAAAATCGGCTAGTAATCAAAAAAGATGATGAAAATCAGATTGAAATGTCATGATTCCGCTGAGATATAACCCAACATAAAGGTAGCACATTTGGTACTGGCATTCTGTACGATCTTAATAGATAAAGATGATTATCAAAACCTAGCCTTAATAAGCGTCCTTTAACGGCAAATAGTGGCAAAAGTAGGAACTATCAAAACCACGTGCGATGCTGCTATGGATAAAGAATGGACAACGCGTACTTAGTTTTGCTAATTTCTACTTTTGCCACTGTTTGCCGCTAGAGGACGCTTATGTTATTCATCTGGATCTAAGCTATGGAGACTATTCAATTTAGAACTGTGAATCACTGTCTTATAATTATAATCCTTTACGCAAAATTTATTGACCATTCGTTGTGATTAACTCTTAGATATATAATTAAATTAATAGAGGAGACGGATACTAATGGTTAAGAAAAACATTTTAAGAAATGAAAAATAAAATATAGAGCTTTCGAACCTTACTAGCCCCTTTTCAATCTATTTGTAAATTTCGTTAATTAATTTAACTAATAAGACAGTTCAGAGTAGTAATTTCTTCCGATTTTGATTTAAATGGTCTTTTATATAATATTATTAAACATAAAAATTGGTCCTGTCCTTTAATTCACATCAACCCTTTCCTTCCGTTCCGTTATTCTTAGCAAATTATTTCCCTCCAAATTATACAAATATACTTTGAAAATAGGTCGGGTCCCATATAGATTATAATATATATATTTTAACAGGAATAAATCTGCTCTCTCCTATAGACTGTGTTAATATTTTATTATATATACAACTCATTTACAGCAAGCGTATGTAAGTTCCATTTCAAGAGGGAATTCCATATGTGGTTCAAATGATTTGTGTCGCGTTTTGGTTTGCGCGGGGGGGGGGGTGATATAATTTTAAACCATAGCTTACTGTAAGGCGGAATACCCCCAAAAACATATGAACTTAATTTTCAAACATGGTGCTTCTGGCATTTGTACTCTATTGTCTCCAAACCAGTGAAGGAAGCTAATGATTGTCTAAATATTATTTCTCGTTCATTTAAAGTTTCTTATATCGATATAGCTTTACAAAACTCATTTAAACTATAGTTTAATCAACTTATACTAGGTCGACTCTCTCATATTGTTTTGCCAACTGCAATTGAAGACGATTATAGGTTCTGGAAATTCATAAAGATGCCAAGTCGAACGCTTCTGTATTTTCGTTAATGACCTTGCGCGAGTTGGCACGATTTACTTAGAAGTATAGTCATTATAGACTCCGAATTTTAGTCGAAAAGGGTTATCGTATAATTTTTATTTGATCGAATCGAGCAGAGAACAGAACTAAATTGAAAATATTCATAATATAAGCCACACCATAGAGTTCATTGTCACACCTTAATCCAGCAAAACGCTCTAAATAAACTCTACAGATTAATTTCTAGTTTACCAGAAGCCGATGAAACCCTCCTTTGTAGTCTACTACTCTAATGTTCCATATAGCGTTCCTCTCGGTATGGGTAAAATTGATGGGTAAAATTCACAATTTTACGAGATCGGAGGCGTTCTACTTCATACCCCCCTGTCTACGGAAAATTGGAAATTCTCTCTCTCCACAAACGACGACGTTTTTTTGACGAACTCCAAGGCTGCTAGAGATATTCGCTCGACGAACTCCCGCTCCGAAAATATCTACCGTTAGGAGGCGTACGAATCGCGCTTTTTGAAACTAACCCATACAGAAATGGGTAGACAAGAACCGGGAGTAATAGACTTCAAAGGAGGGTTTCATCGGCTTCTGAGTTTTCTAACAGTTTCTGACGGAAACGCGTGCTATTGGGGTAAATGTTCACCTTTAATTGTCTCTTATATGGTTAAGATCTTAATTGTTTGGGTTTGTTGATAGTCGAGGTTATATTTGGAGTTTATATTAGTGTTTGCAAATCGAACTTTAATCGGATCACGCAACCGTTATCGTTGCGTTTACATACACGCAGTTGATCTTAATGTACTGCGGGTGGAAACTATGTTAGAACTGATTTACACCAAAACACGCGAGTTAAACTAATACGCCGAATGTTTAGAACTATTTGGGGAACAATTGTATTAATAGGATAGGATTAAAGGATTAGTATTTGACCCAAAAATAATTCCCACAATCTCACATCCCTGAAAACAAATATTATGATTAGATTTCCTTTACCCCAATAATATTTCACTTAACCAATAATAAACAAACCTAACCTAAATAATGTATTTCAAGTAACATAATAGAGATAAGTATGACATTTAATGAAAATCTAGTAAACCAGATGCTGTTATTGTAAGATTACATTGGCTAGAAATTGTTATCTTTCTCAGACTCGTTGTAATTAACATCCGGGACATTTTAGTGTTTCATTTAAATTCTGAAGTTAGGATAGGTTTTAATATAAGCGCAGGGTATTTTCGGGCCAATGATAAACATCGCCAGTTGGTGAGAGCCAGGGACGGAAATAAGAAATTTTTCTTATTGGACAAATGTCCAGTAACCCCCCTTAAAAATTCAAAAGTTATCGGATATTTAACAAAATTACCGGACAATGTATTGAAAAGTACTTTTTTTTATCGGACATTTGTCCAGTGACCCCCTCTTAAAAATAAAAAGTTATCGGACATTTGGAAAATTTATCGGACAGTGACTTGTGCTTATTTTCGTCCCTGGTGAGAGCGACGTCGTCAGAATATATTGGGAAAGTTAGAGCCGTTGGGTTCTTCTGATTGGTTCGATTTTATACTTCATGAATTTACTACGAATCCCGTTTCAACTGGATCTATTTTCAGTTTAACCTTTATTTTGACTCTAGACCTTTATTCGTCGATCCATCCCAGATAATAATAGCCTGATATTAAATTCGAGTCATTTTGGTTCCAACTTCTAATATTCATTTGATCTCCGTCGTCGTCCAAGAAAAGAAAAAAAAAAAAAAAAAAAAAATAATAAGACTTATTTATCATTCGTCTTGGCAATTTTTTTGAAGTCAATTTTTAAGTATAGTATGTTCCCATCAGCGAGAACCCGAAGATCATTCGCTGTAACCCATTTAATGTTATACAAGTATGATGATTATGTTTATACGAAGTCCTGCCTTTACTGTTTCCCATTTTATATTTAATTTAGCGAATAGAAGTTTGAAAATTGCGTATTTATCCGCCTGTTCATATTTAAATTACTAATCTGAACGCGAACAGAATTTCGAATGTCCCCAATACCCCTATTTTATCGGACAATAACCACATCAGTAAGTGATTTCATATCGTACGAAGGTTGACTACATTTGCATCCAATAAAATAACTATGAATATAAAATGAAGCCTTAACTTTGTTCGCGATGAAAATTCCAACAAATTTTGAATTTAGAAAAACGAACCAGTCTTCTTTTGTCAATTTCCATTACAAATGATTCGATTTTTTTTTTTTTTTTTTTTTTTCATTCGGCAATGAACGAAAGGTTTTTGTCACGCGATCATCTATTTTTCAAATTTCTTACGTTAGGGACATTCTTTCGTTTGAAATGTACAATTCATTCGACTTTGCCTTGTGAATTTTGGGAAGGATAAAAACCGTAAAATATCTAGTGTAATATACACCTATTTTAGGGTTTGTATTCATTACTTCATCATTATTTAACAAACCGCGCTAAAAATAGAATCGTGGGAAAATGCGGCTCCGTTTTTAATCTTTCTATATATCCCCAGCTCTGTAATAATTCCGACATTTTTCTCAACTCACGTTAAAGGCGTAAAAACGGCATGAATTGATAATGAGACGTAGACAGGTTGAAATTGTATGTCTACTTAGTTTTGAGCATGCTTTTCTATACGTATTTCGATCAATAAACACTCCTTTTTCGTGTTAAAACGTTTAAGGGAATGGGATTAACGGATTAATTATTTAGAAAATGTCCAATGTTGAAAGGGAAAGTGTATTAAATAAGTTTAAATTAATTTATCTTTAAACCGAGGGTAAATAATAAAAATAATATAAACTGAAACCTACAAAACTGTGCAAAGAATAGAAATGGATTGTACAAACTTTTTTTTTCTAAATTTATTTTTGGACCCTTTTGTTTTCGAGACGAATTTGAATTTTAAGAAAAGGGGCGTGGCCAAATTAACGCGTGATTTGTATGCCCAGGTTCGTGTACAAGAATACCCTCTCTTTAGCTTCCTCATTTGACGCCATTATAGTTCCTTCTTGGACCACCACAGACCAGTGGCGAAACTTCAGAAACAAAATACACGAAAAACAATTGATAATGCCCCCCATAAAATAAAACCCCATTTGTATATACATGGAAAGCCCGTAATAAATATTTTTAGTCTTAAGACTCCATATATGTGAGCGCAAGGTAGACGGACGTCCTTTTGTTTCCAGGTTTAATTGATTTCTTTTTATGTGTTTTATGATATAGGTTAGTGGGGTAATTTCTATACGTATATTATGTATGTTAAAGCATTTTTACCAGCTATAATCTGTAGATTATTTTTGTAATTATCTTTGAATTGCGTACCATAATAGCCCTGCATTTCGCATTAATTTAATTCAAACTCGTATTTAATTTTTATATTATTCAAGCCTGAGAAACACTATTAGATAAAACTCACTTGATATTAAATTAAGTGTTAATTTAATCTATAAAAATGATATTATATTTTTCCACACTGTATTTAAAAAATGAAACTCCTATCCAAAGGCTACAAAACTTAGCCATGAAAAGCTTGTCCTCTGGTATATATACTTTCTCATGAATAATTTAATTTAAAAATTTATATTTCTGTATTATAATGGGGTTCAGCCTTTTCAATGTATTTAACTTCCATACCCCCTTCTTCGCCCTCGATAAGGTTGTATGCCCAGTTGATTACCGTTAGTTTTTTACCCCCCTCGCAAAAATGAAAGGCAAAAGGCCAAGTTAACAAAAAAAAAAAAAAAAAACTCCCCTTAATCGAATATGGCCCTGTGTAGCTTCGTTTACCCGCCGGATAGATGGATAAAATAGAAAAAAACTTTCAAGTTTTTCTCTTGTATTCAATTTTCATTCTTATAGCCGATATATTCTCGCCTTAGACGAACTTTAAAGAGCAAGGAGTAGTAAAAATGATAAGGAGTTTAAGGTTTGGGTAAAAAATTCAGTCCAAACAATGGCAGACGTTTACAGCTTGTTATTGGTGAATTTGACAAATCACTTGAACCAATAAGATTAAGCTAACATCTAAAAGAAAGCCCAAATTGCATTACTATATTTTATATTGAAATAAAAACAATATTTTAATACAATATTCAATCTTATATAATTATTTTTAGACCCTGTTTGTTAACTTTTCTTTGAACATCGAAGCGCTGCTGGTAGAACATTTCTACAGGCGCTAATAATAATTGCATGTGTTGGTTTGACCCTATATGTTGGCTTTTTCGTATACAACTAAGCGCCGTAGCTAGAACACTTTTAAAGGCGCTAATGAGAATTAAATAGGGCTCCTAGATAACAATTTTATTAACATCTTTTGCATAAATTGTTTGTGACTAAATAAAACCAATAATATCAGAAGATTTAAATTAAATTTAAATGTTTTATTAAACCAATAAATAATATTTAAGTAGAACCAAACGTGAAGTGTCTTTTCTAGAGTTTTTAAATCAAACCAATAACTTGGACCCCCTCGGCCACTGGTTGTTCGTACCCCTATGACCAGGTCATCCATGGCAATCTCATTGGCTCGCGTGACTTGTCTAAGCCACCAATACCATCGTCTACCTTTGTTGAACCTTTTATTTTTTTCAGAATCTTAAACTCCTTATCAATATTATTAAGTTTTGTCATTATTATTGGGTCCTTTATAAGAAAATTGGTCAATATTTTCACCAAATATTGCTTGCATTGTTCACAAATTTTGTATAGAATCCCCGACCGTAACTCGAGATAAGTTCACCCTTTTTTTTTTCTCTCTTTCAAAACCATCCAATTGCACTCCTTCCGCTATATAGTCTGCTTGTAGCACTCTCGGACACACGCTACTGCGCGTTGCCTCCAACTTCTAGTAGAGAGATATCTAGATCCCGAGACCGTTCGCCAACACTCTCATAGTCTCTCATTCTTGAGCAAGTCTGCCGACCGGCTGTTCGCTTTTTTTTTATTCCCGACGTCATTATTTATTTTGCTTCAAATCCCACCAATATCTTCATGCTTAAAAAGGATAACAAAATTGAAAAGACAACACCTTGGAATACTTAGCTTTAAAAGATTTAATTATCGCGATTAATCTCGATAATATTTGAGTTATGTATCGATATTATCGTTTTGCACGTGTGTTTCTCGGCGCAGCCCATTTCGAGAATCGGATTTCCGCTCTCGAAGTTTCCCCGTGTTCCGTGTTACTTCCTTAGTGTTGAGGTTTTATTTAACATCAGGATTACGTTGAATTTTGGATTTGTCGTTCACTAAGGAGGCGGATATTTTAATTTATGCGTTGTTTTATAACATAAAAGCGTGGTGTTGTGCGCGTCATGGTGATTAAATAACGGCAATGTATTTTCTATATGGAATGGTTAAACATTGGTCAGTTTGCGAAAAACATAAAGGAAAGGTAAAGGAAATTAAATATTTAAAATTAAATTTTGGTAATTAATATCGCATTATAATATTTTTTGAGAATATAATTTTATTTGCCGTAATTTAAATTCTTTTTTTTATTTTGGTCACAATTTCCGAGAAACGTAATACATCTCTGGAAAATTTGGGCTAAAATAACTGGGAAACTTTGGGCTAAAATAACTGGAAAACTTCGGGCTAAATTAACTGGGAAACTTTGGGCTAAAATAACTGGGAAACGTTGGGCTAAAGTAACTGGGAAAATTTGGGCTAAAATAACTGGAAAACTTCGGGCTAAATTAACTGGGAAACTTTGGGCTAAAATAACTGGAAAACTTCGGGCTAAAATAACTGGGAAACTTCGGGCTAAAATAACTGGGAAACTTTGGGCTAAAATAACTGGAAAACTTTGGGCTAAAATAACTGGGAAACTTTGGGCTAAAATAACTGGGAAACTTTTCGCTAAAATAACTGGGAAACTTTGGGCTAAAATAACGGGGAAACTTTGGACTAAAATAACTGGGAAACTTTGGGCTGAAATAACTGGGAAAATTTGGGCTAAAATAACTGGGAAACTTCGGGCTAAAATAACTGTGAAACTTTGGGCTAAAATAACTGGAAAACTTTGGGCTAAAATAACTGGAAAACTTTGGGCTAAAATAACTGGAAAACTTTGGGCTAAAATAACTGGAAAACTTTGGGCTAAAATAACTGGAAAACTTTGGGCTAAAATAACTGGAAAACTTTGGGCTAAATTAACTGGGAAACTTTGGGCTAAAATAACTGGGAAACTTTGGGCTAAAATAACTGGGAAACTTTGGGCTAAAATAACTGGGAAACTTTGGGCTAAAATAACTGGGAAACTTTTCGCTAAAATAACTGGGAAACTTTGGGCTAAAATAACGGGGAAACTTTGGACTAAAATAACTGGGAAACTTTGGGCTGAAATAACTGGGAAAATTTGGGCTAAAATAACTGGGAAACTTCGGGCTAAAATAACTGTGAAACTTTGGGCTAACACCTTGGGACAACACCTTGGAATACTTAGCTTTAAAAGACTTAATTATCGCGATTAATCTCGATAATATTTGAGTTATGTATCGATATTATCGTTTTGCACGTGTGTTTCTCGGCGCAGCTCATTTCGAGAATCGGATTTCCGCTCTCGAAATTTCCCTGTGTTCCGTGTTACTTCCTTAGTGTTGAAGTTTTATTTAACATCAGGATTACGTTGAATTTTGGATTTGTCGTTCACTAAGGAGGCGGATATTTTAATTTATGCGTTGTTTTATAACATAAAAGCGTGGTGTTGTGCGCGTCATGGTGATTAAATAACGGCAATGTATTTTCTATATGGAATGGTTAAACATTGGTCAGTTTGCGAAAAACATAAAGGAAAGGTAAAGGAAATTAAATATTTCAAATTAAATTTTGGTTATTAATATCGCATTATAATATTTTTTGAGAATATAATTTTATTTGCCGTAATTTAAATTATTTTTTTTATTTTGGTCACAATTTCCGAGAAATGTAATACATCTCTGGAAAATTTGGGCTAAAATAACTGGGAAACTTTGGGCTAAAATAACTGGAAAACTTCGGGCTAAATTAACTGGGAAACTTTGGGCTAAAATAACTGGGAAACGTTGGGCTAAAGTAACTGGGAAACTTTAGGCTAAAATAACTGGGAAACTTTGGGCTAAAATAACTGGAAAACTTCGAGCTAAAATAACTGGAAAACTTCGGGCTAAATTAACTGGGAAACTTTGGGCTAAAATAACTGGGAAACTTTGGGCTAAAATAACTGGGAAACTTTGGGCTAAAATAACTGGGAAACTTTGGGCTAAAATAACTGGGAAACTTTGGGCTAAAATAACTGGGAAACTTTTCGCTAAAATAACTGGGAAACTTTGGGCTAAAATAACGGGGAAACTTTGGGCTAAAATAACTGGGAAACTTTGGGCTAAAATAACTGGGAAACTTTGGGCTAAAATAACTGGGAAACTTTGGGCTAAAATAACTGGGAAACTTTGGGCTAAAATAACTGGGAAACTTTGGGCTAAAATAACTGGGAAACTTTGGGCTAAAAAAACTGGGAAACTTTGGGCTAAAATAACTGGGAAACTTTGGGCTAAAATAACTGGGAAACTTTGGGCTAAAATAACTGGGAAACTTTGGGCTAAAATAACTGGAAAACTTTGGGCTAAAATAACTGGGAAACTTTGGGCTAAAATAACTGGGAAACTTTGGGCTTAAATACCTGGAAAACTTTGGGCTAAAATAACTGGAAAACTTTGGGCTAAAATAACTGGAAAACTTTGGGCTAAAATAACTGGAAAACTTCGGGCTAAAAAAACTGGGAAACTTCGGGCTAAAAAAACTGGGAAACTTTGGGCTAAAAAAACTGGGAAACTTTGGGCTAAAAAAACTGGGAAACTTTGGGCTAAAATAACTGGGAAACTTTGGGCTAAAATAACTGGGAAACTTTGGGCTAAAATAACTGGGAAACTTTGGGCTAAAATAACTGGGAAACTTTGGGCAAGAATAAATGGAAAAATTGGGCTATAATAATTCGGGCTAAAATTACTGGAAAAATTCGGGCAAGAATAAGCATATAATTCCATAATCGCACAGAAATAATAATACATTAGTTGGCCAGACTCTTGGTACACAACTAAGGCTAACAAGTTCATTAAAAATTGTTTTATTTTTATTTACACCTTCCCTTTATGTTACCTTCCATAACATATCTCGAAAATTTAAAATTTGCTAATTATAATCTAGTAAATATTTAATATAAATTTCCCTCGCCTTCCTTTCAAACTCGTTGGTCAAGACTAGATAATTAAGAGGCAACTCAAATATTTGATAAATGTTCAATAATAAATATATATTAGAGTGCATGAGGGAGGCAAGTGCCCACTTTAGAATCGTAACTTCAAATTTGAACAAACAGTGAACGGGCGCGAAGACACTCGGAATAATAACTGAATATTGTGGAATAATCGAAGGAGGCGAAGAGTGTAAAAGTTAAAAAATCCATTTTCATTTATTATTGGAATCATGTGCCTAAAAATGTATTCATGATGTTTTTCACAATACACCTCTTACTCTATATAGAAAATGGGGTAGACAACCCATTGATCGAAGGTGCTAAGGGTCATAAAATGTCGCCATCATGAGCTCATACAACAGGGTTCGTACAAACCTAGAAAACCTGAAATATCTGAAAATATCGGAGAATTTGAATGCTGGCAATAAATCAACGAAATATCAGGGAAATTGTTTAAAAATTTATATAAATCAGGGAAATATATGGAAGTTTGTGTACTTACTTATTGTAATCTTCAAGGACACTTATTAGGTACAGTCTTCATCAGTAAAATTCAGGCTTTATTACGGGTTTTATAAACCTGTAATTGCAAGAAATATTCGCGGGAAAAATCAAGTAAATTGGTTTTTCAAATGTTTTATGAACCCTGTATAAGTATCGAATGAAACGCGGAACATTCTGAATTACATGTAAGTACTTTTCGGAAGTGACCGTGATAGAAGGCTCGAGAATCAAGTGTAGGCTCTATAATAGCCACGGAACTAGAACTTAACTTTGTTTTTTACGATGTCTATAGCCAGTGAACTGCCTCAAGCCCAAGGTTCGTAAACAACTTGATAAAAGGTTGGCTTTTTAGAACCGATAAAATACGGCAAAGGCGCTATTTCCGCGAAATGTTTTATCAGAAGCTTACTCTTCGTCGAAAAACCCTCCAAACATCCAACTCCCTCCTGTCTAAAGTTGTATATACGAGTACGCTTCGCCTAACTATATATACAGAGTCGCAAAATGTTATTTCCGCAAAAATGGATTTATGTTGTCAATGTCTGCTATTTCAAGCTTATCGAATATGGGGGAAATTGGCACGCAACTTGACTCGTTTCGGGCCTTGTCAAATCGATCTCACGACAAAAAATGCTATAATAACGAACGAAATCGGCTTTCCCAATCAAGAAAAAAATCTTCTAATTTGGTCAAAATTGGTCCAAAATATTGGAAATTTTATTACAATTTAACCAAATAGACCAAGCGAAATCAACAAAAGTGAACCAAAATTTAAAATACTTTTGGTCCACGTTTGTGGAATTTTTGTTACATTTAATTTAGTCTATTTGGTCAAATTTTATTGTAATTTTTAAATTTGGACAATTTGTTACCAAATAAGATTTTTTTCCTCATTGTAAAAGCCAATATTTAAGTTATAAATTATGTTTTTCCAAACCTTGACCTACTTACGCGAGGTATTGCTTGAATTATCTGCTCAAATTCGTTTGAAAATATGATGTTATCGCGCGTAATATGCCGGGACACTCCGTTTTTGTTATTCATCATTAAAAGCACTTGAAATACAAAGAAGATAATTAGGTTGCTCACGATTGTCCAAACGGCGCGCGTGTCACTGCAAAAATCAGATAAGCATCCCGGATAGGAAATTTCTAATTTAATAAACGTTTCGACTATAATTCATAGCACCTATAATCACGACCCAATGAACTTTTGGGGTCCAAAAGGGAAATAAAGTAGCTTAATCCGCGTATATATTGGCGTTTCTACGCCCTCAATGTACTATTCCTCGAAGAGTCGCGTCGAGTCCCACCGTCCCACGCTGAACAACGATTAATTAGACCCTGTCGATGACAAGCGAGTATAATAGAAACGGGCATAAATCACCCACTATCTCCAACTCGACTTCTCTCGCGGGAAACGCGAATGACATAGAATACAATTGACCCTTTAGAGAATTCATTGCAAATTACGTAAGCATACTGCTCTTGAAAAATGACATCAAGGGATCAGGAAACTGTAGTAGGAGAATTTAGAGTTAAATCAAGAGTATAAAAATTTGTCCTTAGATCCCACTGGCATCGGTTGTGGCCACGTTTTCCCAATAAGGCGCGTTTACGAGCGAGAAAGCGAAAAAAACGGTCCTTTTTCGTGAAAGTACTTCGAAACGAATCGTTAACTTCGTTCTAACATATTACTACGTCCAAATCACTCGAACCAGATAGGGGTGATGACCTTTTTGACTAGTTTTAAGTGATGTGCTAGTACGTTTACCCGGCCCTTTGCTACGGGGCGTTGCTTACTTTTGTGGAATAAAGTGATATGTTTTTGATAGTATGTAAAAATATTAATGATATGAATTGTAAAAGCATTTACGACATCCTCACTTTAATGTAAAAATCAGTATCTTGGAGTACGTATTGAAAGTTGTATTAAGGCGGTGATGCGAGTGTCTTTGGTAATCTTTTCTCTCGCTTGTCTATACGTTTTAGGTCTTATCTCTCGAACTTTGCCTAAATTCGTTTTAGTTCTAATCTCTTGAACCGTCTTTCTTTCGCAATCTGTTAAGTAGCGAAAAGCGTGCCTAAACCGTTTCTTTCTTCTCTCGAACGCGGTCTTCTAACATCCCACGAAACAAAGGGATCAAGCTTCGGTCTTTCTTAACTGAGGAATCGAGTACTGGTTCGACGGATATGTTCAAACTGAAAGAAAGAAAGAAAAAAAAAAAAGGAAAAACAAAAAAGGGAGGGCAACATTTGTTCTAACCGCCCACCCTCCATTGTCCATTCGCGCTTAATGTTTGCGATATCCGTTCAACTACCGCCCCTACAACTGAAATTGCTGATAACTCAAGAGCTCCGGTTCTTCTTTGTTGTTTTTTTAGAGCAAATAGGATTTAAGTTAATTTATACGCATCGTTCTCTGATTTTTATCTAAATTGGGACACAATTTAATAAAATGGTCGATTGGGGCCCCTATTCCGAGACTTATGAGACTAACATAAATTAATAGGAAATTTAAAGCTCTCCAATTATATTTATTGGTCAACTTCACAGCAATTCCAAAAATTTATATTTTAATTATTGTTATAGACTTGTTTTCTCGGCCGAAGTAAAGTTATTTAAAAACATCGGTCAAAGTTACAAGCTGCATAAAAGTTGAACTGTATGTGACATCTGACACTCCGATTATTATCCCTAATCCATGGTTTTACGCCTGGCTCTATCTTTATTATCCCTAATCCATGATTTTACGTCTGACACTCCCCTTATTATCCCTAATCCATGATTTTACGTTGGGCTCTCCCGTTATCCCTAATCCACGATTTTAGGTCTGACACTCCCCTTATTATCCCTAATCCATGATTTTACGTTGGGCTCTCCCGTTATCCCTAATCTCTCTCTGGCAGTTTCGCGTAAGGGCTTCGTGCTGTTGTTAAGATTAGGCTTAGCAGCCTTGGCGTGGATGACGAGATTGCTAGTTTCTAGCTGCTAGCTGACAAAGGCTTATCGAGGTATGGCTTCTCTTATGGACTTGGCCATCTTGTTACTATTCCTATAGATGGAATCAGAAGCCGATGAAACCCTCCTTTGAAGTCTATTACTCCCGGGTCTTGTCTACCCCTCTCTGTATGGGTTATTCTCAAAAGGCGCGATTCGTACGCCTCCTAACGGTAGATGTTTTCGGAGCGGGAGTTCGTCGAGCGAATATCTCTAGCAGCCTTGGAGTTCGTCCAAAAATGTCGTCGTTTGTGGAGAGAGAGAATTTCCAATTTTCCGTAGACTGGGGGGATGAAGTAGGACCCCTTCTAACTCGTAAAATTGTGAATTTTACCCATACAGAGAGGAGCGCTATATGGAACATTGGAGTAGTAGACTTCAAAGGAGGGTTTCATCGGCTTCTGATGGAATGCAGTTTGGAACTTTGTTCTTAGTACCTCCTGTCTCTGAGATCTTTTAAACCCAGGGCCATTTTTCTATAAATACATCAGCCAGCCGATTTCTTGTCTAGTTTGGGAAATGATTCCTCCGTCTTTCCCGCTTGCTTGAATCTGTTCGTTGTATTACCAACGATGCTCCATTACCATCCTTTCGTCACGTATTTCGCATCTCCTTTTCTCCTCTTTGTCAGTTTCTCTCGATACTTCCACGCGGCTCAACCCTTCTTTCATTCTATATATATATTTTTTTTCAAAAACGTTATTAAACTTTACCTTCCCTCATCCCAAATGGGTTTTACTTTTAAACGGGTGATTTGAATTTTGTTCCTGCGGCTCGTTTCTCCCAGTTTAGATTTAGATTTTTTTTTTTTCTTTCTCAATAAAGGGTGAGTGATAAGGGAAATCGAGTAATTTGTGGTAATTGTACGAATATTTACTCGAAATAAAAAAATCTGCTTCTAATGGTAACGTAGGAAGATATGATTACTATGCTGGAGATTTTCGTGAGAGCGATTTATTTTTGCTGGTGATTTATTAATGAGCGAATTGTTGTGATATCGTAAATGTAGCCCTTCTTGGTCTTTTTTCCCCGATTTTCTTTAAAGGGAGATTGCAACCTAACAATAATAAACCACCAGTAAAAATATTTTCAAACCAATATTAAACTAGAAATAAATTTAAAACTTACCCGGAAAATAGGCTTAGCTGGATTCATGGAGGTCCTTAATTTCTTCCCGCATTGATGGGCCAGCGACCAATCGAATGTTATTAGAAGTCTCATGGAGATCTCGTATTAATGACGGGCCTTTGCTCATTGGTCGAATAAATTGGTGAATAAATTTAGAATCTCAATGAATCTAGCCAGCTAAGCCTATTTTCCGGGTAAGTTTTTAATTTAATTTTAATGTAATATTTGTTTATAATTTTTTTTACTGGTAAAATACTTATTTCTTGTAACTTCACACCAATTTGGTGGCTTTTCACACTCCCTTTAAACCATTTTTTTTATCCTTTTACACGTCAAAAGTTTTGATTACATTTTCTAAATCTCATTCGTTCGTAGATTTTTCTATTTATACCTACGTGCATAGCCTGATAGCTCAAATATGCGGGGGTGGGGGGGGGGGGGGACCTATCTTCTTTTGTTACAAGGGCTCATCAGCCTTTTATACTTTTTCCAAAACAGTTTGTATCGAAAGCGAAAACTAAAGCGGATTAATACGAAATATTAAAACTCGTAGATAAAAAGTAGTTTTTCTAAACTATTTTTTTGCTTTATGCTTGTACAGTTCATCATTTGTTTGGACCTTGGTTTTCTCGTCAGCTAAGAAATTTCGTGACTAGGGTAATTTAAGGTTAAATTTGAATTCCATCGTAAAATGAAATTCGTTTTTTTTTTTTTAAAGTGGAGCTGTCACGACTCGCTGATTTTTCACGAGTTCCAAATGAAATAAAAACAAAAATTACTGCATCAGTAAAATCAATAAAGGGTAGAAGTTACACTGGGAATTATTAAGGGACGTCATTTATGGGGAATTTTTACTGTTGGGTACTTGGGTTCATCTGATTGGTCCGATTTTTCACCTCACCTAAATTGAAACTCAACAAAAAATTTTATTTAAAATTTCTTTATACTAAAAAAAAGTTCCTCTAATTTAATTCGCATTACCTATTTTAATATTTAATAATACTTTCATCAGAATTTTTAAAATTTAGGAGCGAAACTTTAAATGGACTTTTTTTAGGAAGAGGTTATTACGTTGGAGTTTTAATTTGGAAATTAGTTGAAAAGCTTAAAAAAAAAACTAAAGTGTACACCTTATAAAATTTGCATACGACCCCATTTACACGGTTTTAGTTTCTATAATATTACAAAACCTTTAATGGATTTCTCGAGTAAATTGCTCTTATATGGAGCGTATCACCTTAACAATAGCATATTCTCGTAATTATCTCGGCGATTTCGACGCAAATATTCTAATTATGAACAATATACTATATTCTCGAAATTGCTTTCATCTTTTTTTAATCATTTTTCCAAAAAAAAAAAAAAATCTATATTAAAGTGACCACGAAATCTGGATTCCAAAATTTCGAGAGAAAGACTTAAGAAAAATAGATAAATTATCATTTTTGGTCCAAAATGATTCCAAATAAAGTTAATTTAGTCATTTTAACAAGATGTTCAAGAGCCAATCATGTCATAGAAATAGTTACGGTATCTTAGATTGGATTAAAGATAGTTAACGAAGGTAAAACTATATAATTCTACCTTTTCGTTTGAAATTAAGGAATAAATATTGATATTTTGAACTAACATACATTTAGAGATTTGCTTTAAACAAGAATCCATTCAGGTTCCATAAGAATATGGGAGGCCAAACTTTGTAGCAAAAGTTCGTCCGCTTCGAATCGATTTTTCAAGTAAATCGCTCCTGACATCTATTATTAACCCGCGCCACTAACGACCTTGACATAATATTTTGGGTAATAAAAATGGAGCCGACCGAAAAAAGATCTAAGCGTACAAATGTTGAGAAAATTGCAGACGAACTTTTGTTACAAAGTTTGGGAGGATGCTACCAGAGGCTAAAGCTATGCTCCCATATTCTTATCGAACTTGAATGGATTCTTGCTTTAAATGATCTGAAATTAACTAAATGATGAAGAATTAACCATTTTCAAATTGATTTCTTAGTCCCTTTCAAATGAGCATGTTTATTCCACGACACGTTTTTGAAAATCCTACCTAATCCTCAAAAAATTCTAAAGATTACGTCTTTCTTGAGCTTTTATAAAATCTTCACTAATGTATAGAACCTGTGCTCTAAAAAGAGTTCAAATTCGCACTCCGGTCTTCAACTACGAAGCGATTTGCATACATTTTGAAAGAATTTACAGCGTAAGACATAAACCTGAAGTGAAAAAGGTTTACTCGGTATATAAATAGAGTTTTGGTAAAACAAACTTTAAAAATCTTTTGTGTACCGCCTGGTTTTCTTAGTTTAAAGTTAGGAAGTCGTCTGCTATATATTCGTATAGATAATTCTAAATTTTTGTTATTTTGACATTTCTCTTCTAAAGAGACGCTGAAATATAAAACTGTAGTTTATGTTGCTGATTCGGAGTTCATTCAATCCTACAATACTAGGAATTTGAAATGAAAACCTTTACTCGCAAAAGATGTTAAAAGGTCATTAAATATTTGCTTATTTTTTCTTAAGAACATTTTAAATAATTTTAAAATGTATGCTTATGTTAAGCGCAAAAAAGTGCTATATCCAAGGAAAAATTATTTGGAAATCTAAGGAAAAAATAATTTGGGAAGTTAATGGAAAAATAATTTGGGAAATTAATGGAAAACTATTTGGGAAGATAATGGAAAAATAATTTGGAAATCTAAGGAAAAAATAATTTGGGAAATTAAGGAAAAATAGTTTGGGAAATTAAGGGAAAAATAATTTGGGAAATTAAGGGAAAAATAATTTGGGAAATTAAGGGAAAAATAATTTGGGAAATTAAGGGAAAAATAATTTGGGAAATTAAGGGAAAAATAATTTGGGAAATTAAGGGAAAGTAATTTGGGAAATTAAGGGAAAGTAATTTGGGAAATTAAGGGAAAGTAATTTGGGAAATTAAGGGAAAGAAGTGATTTGGGAAATTAAGGGAAAGAAGTGATTTGGGAAATTAAGGGAAAAATAATTTTGAAAGTTATGGGAAAAATAATTTTGAAAGTTATGGGAAAAATAATTTGGAAAGTTATGGGAAAAATAATTTGGAAAGTTATGGGAAAAATAATTTGGGAGATTAAGGGAAAATAATTTTGGAAGTTAAGGGAAACATAATTTGGGAAATTAAGCATAATTATGAATCTAAGGAAATTGAGGCTATCCATTAATCTGGATAATTTATGAAATAACTAACTTCAACTTCATCTCAATATTTAATCCTATACCTAAATCTTTTGTTTAAATTGCACAAACTATAGTTTTCTTCGTATTGAAGAAAAAGATTCTAACTCTTAATCTGGCCTTCAGAAGTTACGTTAAGTCAGTATTGTGTCTTCAGCAGGAAACCTCATATCGGCACTCGCATCGTTTTGGCTTAGTTTCCCAATATCCCTTTAAAATACCAGTGCGTAAGCCCAATCAAAAAGAAAAAGAAAAACGCGACTTTAAAGTAAACAAAAAAAACTATATACTATAAACTTTAAAGAAAAGTTAGCTTTTAGATGTCTATATATGTCATAACAGTAGTGTAGAAGATATTTGTACCAGAAACTGGCCAAGCTCCTCTGGCAGCATTCTATATTTAGTGAGTGACAAATACAATAAATTCAAGTTTACAATAAGATTGAAGTTAAGGCGAAGAGATACGAATCATTAGACCTCGTAGAGAAAAGTAGTTCGTAACTTTTTCCAACGGTATATTTTTATCAAATAAAATACTGACTGACACGCTCTTGGAAAACGTATAACGTCTCTTATTCCTGCTACGATTTTTTTGAAAGCCTAAATGCAATACGTAACGCGCGCGGGAGTGTTAAAGTTACTTTACTTTTGCGGTAAATACGTTATAAGGGAAATTTTATTTCATATTCAACGCCTTCTCGGGTAATAGGCCTTTGCCTAATAAATATTTATCAGTGTAGATCAAGCGTCCTCAGAGAGAGAGAGAGAAAGAGAGAGGAGCGTGCCTGGATAGGTCTTTCTCTCGGCTCCCTTTTTCGTTTTCCATCTTATACTATAATTCCGCTAAACCATGAAATAGTAATATGATCCTATGAGTTAACAACTCTTTGATACTTGTAGGTCACCGTGGCAAAAATAAATCAATAAATAGACTTGAAGATCAGGAAATTTGTTTTAAAAATGTCTAATTCTTCTTGATTGAGTTAGATAAACTCATTTGAAAGAAATTTACTTCTTGAATTAAGTATCACTAATTACAAAACTAATTGAAAAATAAAAATAAAATTGTCTAGGACAGTGTTGCCGCAGAAAATGTAGTACAAGGAGTATGGGCTTCATCCTTGCCTGTATACAATTTTTAGTGGCCGGGTATTTCTACTTCCGGTAGCTCTCCTATTGGCTCCGATTGACCGAGCAGCCACTGAACAGCCTTTAAAAATAGTAAAGACTAAATAAGGTTTTTTTTAGTCTCTCCTGCTATGTAAAAGTACCATCAGACTCGAGATATTCCAGGGGAAAGATGATTTTTATTGGTTAAAAACGGTGTTTTCTACAAGCAGATCAGAATGGCTGGTCTGCTACTAGACTTGTTAATTAATTTTTGCACTAAATCAATAAAAACTACAGTCGTTTTTAATTGCATCACTAAACGAAAGTTTTTAAATATTTTTAAGGCCTAACTGTTAATGTCGTGGGTGTATGGAGGGATCTGATTATGACTCGTTTGTTGTAGCGCCATGTACGTTGCTTCTAGCGTGGTTAGGGTAGAATTTTGGTGCAGCTAAATACCATGCGTGGAATCTTATGGGGTATTAACTTCCTGCCAACTCGTTCTATTTACTCGTGACTGTAGGAGAAACTATTTCTCATTGATCCTACCGCATCTTTTCCTTCTCAGTGCTTTCTCCATAATTCCGGAAACCAACAATGACATTGCAAATGTCACGGAAAATATGTTGATAGGACTACCCTGTCGTGTGAAAAGAGACACCTCTTATACAATTTCACTTTGAACACATCTAACAATGTGACACTGGGAGTTTTGCGATTTGCATACGGCCCTTCGTGGGTGTTATTAAGTTGTTAAAGTGACAGTGACACTAAATAAAGGGGTTTGAAAATACCACAATATTATTTTTAAAGGGGCTATTCATTGAAACCAGACAAAAAGTTATTTTATCGACTATTTATGTTTAAAATAGGCTTAATTCACTACTTAAAAATAATTACAAACGATAATTAAGTTGGAAATCTATTTTAAACTTACTGTGAAAAGTAGGCTTAACAAAGATCAATGGATCAGTGCCTCCGGTCAACCAAGAAAAGCACTCTTAATTGTCTTACGCATAGGTTAGGCTAGATTTCAAACTCTCCATGGATCCTTGCTAAGCCTAGTTTCAGAGTCAGCGGTCAGACAGACAGTTACATAAATTAGTATATATTTTGATTGTGCAAAACTTATTAATCAATTAGCGACTTTTAAATTACAAAACTTACTAGGTTGCAGATTTAATTTAAATCTGAATAAAATTGTCAGGTTTTCCCTTTAAAAATGATTAGATAAATACTAAATAGATTGAAAAAAGTGCAAACGGGTTAATTCCATCGTTTCTAAAACTTTCTATGATTTCTTTGTGTACTCCTTTCGAAACACGCGATTGAAGTAATAAAAAAAATTCTAAATTTACGGGGGAAATGATAAATTTCTTTCATAGAAAAAAAAACTAACATGTCAGACTCATTTCATAGCCCATAAAAAAAAAATGTAAATTCAATGAAAAACTCTTGCAAGATTTTCAAATGATCAAGTTTCCGCCTCCACAATTTTTTTAAAATGATTTTTGGGGGTCTCTTTGGTCGAGGTAATTTTTTTCCTCTTCGAAAAGGGTTTATTACACTATTTTTCGAAATCGAATAGCGAAACGTTTTTAAATCTATTCCAAGGCCTAAAATGAACGCGGCTTTAGTTTTTTTTCTTTAAATTTGAACTAACCCCTTAATCCCAAACATGTTTCCCATTCAATTCGTATATATCTATCTAGAAGATGAGAAAATTTTTGCTTTTAATGCATTTTGCAGGTTTTCTGAATTATTCTTCAAACCACTTTTACGCGATTTTGAGTTTACTTTGGATTTTTTTTATTATTTTTTTTATTGAGATTTTTCTCTGGCAAAAGCTCTTTAAGCCGATTAAGAAAGCGTACCTTTCATCTTTAGCAATCCATTAATTTTTTATTCCACAACCTTTTTAGAACTTTCAATTATTTTTTTCGAGATTTTCATTTAATTCCCCATAATCCTTTGCATTTAAAAAAAAAGAGAAATTCAATACGATTTCCAAATTATACTATATCTACGTGCGTAGGTTTAAAATTAAATAATTAAAAGGTTTTATATCTTAATCGAGAAAAGTGCCTTTGTTCTTTTATTGTTAGGGATGGTAAAACTGTCGATCGCGAGCTTTCCAAAGTCGATAGCGAAGGGTTTTATGCATATAATTAACGTTTAGGATTAAGAAATGTATGGGTGTATTGCTGCAATGTATGGGTGGGTATCTTTCTAAGTTCTTCCTGTCGGTGTATAGATTCATTTGATCGACTTCCAAATGATCGAAATCGGTTAATCGATCGACAATAGCTACGGTCAACAGTAGCATTTGTTAATCGATTTGAAACGATGAAATCAAACCGAGATTCAAATCATCAGGAATCGTTTTATGCGTCACGTGTTCACGCATTATCTTTATAAATCGATTTATCGTAGCTTCATCTATCGATTGTTGAAACCGAATCGGTACGAAACTGGTTCCCGAAGCAGTTTCGAGAAATCGAATCAAATCGATTCGAGAAAAAGATGGTTTCCCGTTCACAGGAGTAAAGCGAAACGTTTTGAAACGGTTTAAATCGATTCCAAGGCCTAGTATGAACGCAGCTTTAGAAACAGAGGGCGACCCACGAATGGAGAAAAAATTCTTACATCTCGGTACTAGAGCTCAATTATATTGTCTTACATTCCGGGGTTTCATAAATTAGTTCTTGGTGGCAAGGATTCGTCGGATCTCTTTCTAATTAAAAGTTTCGCTAGAATTAGCGGGTGCCGGGGAGAGAATGATTCCTCGCTGTAGGTTAGGAGATTTTTCGAGAAGAACTTTTAATGGTTAGAAAACTTTTCTAGCTTCCTTAACGATCCGCTACGAGTCGAGTCTCCCTTTTTCTCTTTAGCTCTCTTTCTGTCTGGTATGTATAAACCTAAAACCATTTTAAAGCCACTATATCTTCAAATTTAGAACTGTACAACGACTCGTGTCTGAATTCTCTTGGTTTTATTTTTAATCTAATTATATATTGTTCGCTTTTAAGGCAAATTGTTACTCGTGAAGTTATTTTTTCGATCTAAAAATTAGGTTAAAGTGACGCTGTCACTAATTCTTTTACGAGTTTCATATATAATTTGAGTGCAATGTTTGCGAAGACCATTGAAAAACGATTAAAAATATTACCACTATACAGAAAAATTTTAAATATTTGAAACCAAATGCCCCCGACATAACTATAATCTCATGGTTAGGTTATTATAGAGCCAACAGATGATTCTCACGAGTTATGGCACGATATATGGTTAATTTCAAGTTTCAAAAATGAAATTGGGCCTTTTTTTATTAATTGATGTTTGAAATTAATGATATGCTGAATATCATTTCAAATCACACGAAAAATAGAAATAGAACTAGATTACTTTGTGGATTCGTCGCTTTTTCGGTTCACCAAAAAAATCGTTACGCAAAAAGGGCCTTTTAATTGGAATTAGTCCCGAATTAGGCTTAGCGTATGCTAGATAGAGCTTAGGTTGGTGTTAAAATAATTTTATGGGTATAAGATTTACCAAACCCTAAAGTATTCTTTGACGACTTCTATAATGTCTACGTCCAAGTTTTTGCTAAGCCTAACAGTTAAAAGAAGCATTGTTTTTAGAGATAGTCTTGACTTCTAGACAATTCCATCTTGCTTTGACAGTAGGTACAAAGATAGGGTCCCTTATAGCTCTTTGTTATTGCCATTATTTTGCTTTGATTCTGACCTAACTTGACTCAACTTGGTGGCTCTAAGTCAAGCATGGATTGGAAATTTCAGAAGTGATGGTGTTTTTTCTCGCTTATGGATGGTTTGCGCGGAGGTCAGCTTGTGTAGCTTCGGGCTCTGATCTCTCTTTCGCCTCAGCTTTTCTGCTTCGTAATTGCCTGCCCTGGATTTGTAAACGTTGCCGAAACCGTATAGTGTACCGATTTTCCCAGCAGGGATTTCGACTGAACACGTACGGGGGTAAAGTATCGTATAGGTATTAGATATCTTGTATTTCCGAGTTTGGTTTTGTTTCCGGCGGTTTGTAGAACTTTTTGGGAGGATTTTATTTTTATATATCAATTTATAGGATTATATTCATTCCACCTTGAGTTTGCGACATATAGATGAAAAATCTTTAGTTAACGATCTTTCCGTAATTTGTCACTAAAATTACATTTGTAACTCGTGTAAAATTAGTGACGGCCTCATTTCCAGATCAGTTTTCAAACTATAGCAAAGGCTGCAGCGGATTATTACTCAATATTAAACGTATGATTGTAAAAGTAGTTTATCTTAAATATGGCAGAATAAAAATACGTAACTTCAGTATATGTCATCTCGTTTAAAATTGTTTGGGCCCTAGCTAGCGACTCTCAACGGAGAAATCAATTTTAAGCTAGTTCTCTTTTGAAAATAAAATATAACAATATATTCTGAAAACTCAGAATCAGTCACAAATAGCAGTACGTACAATGCTATTTTATCCTACATTCATTGTAATGTTGAAAACTTAAAGGGATAATGGAGAAGATTTAGGAACTTCATTATAAAATCATAAGGTTTGGACAATTCTTTAAAAACCAAAAATGCTCCGCATTACTACGTCATCACTATGGTCTCGTGGCTATTTTAGAGCCTATACAGTTGATTCTCGCGCATTCTGACACGTGATAAGGTTACTTTCACGCGGTCTTTTTCGTGTAAGTACTTAATCCAGAAAGTCAGTCTTTCAAATCGTTAATTACGTTGAAGAATCTTTCTACGTCATCCAGGGGAAATTATTAAATCTATATCATTTCGGCATCTAAATAATAGAAAAATTAAATTGTAGTGTGATGCAATCACTAAGTGCATCCGCGGTAATAGAACGTACAACATCTTCCAATTTTTAAAACATCTGCCAAAGTTCTGTAGTAACCCAATTGTTCCGAATTTTCCCATCGCCACCATTCAAAAACGAAAGCCTTAAACTTTGCCTGGAAGACAGTTGTTCAGTATATTCGAAGCAATGAACGAAATGTTATTAACTATATGGGAAAGGCTTGGCTTAGATTAGAGATAATTCGCCAAATATAAGGCTTTGAAGCGCATTGTCATCATTTCAGCGCTGCCTCGAATGATACGAGATATATCGTATACTCCTTTGTTTAGAAATAAGAGGCAGAGCTAGAGAAAGAACCAATTTGAGTAGGCAATACTTGTAAAGCTTAGGATACTCGTTATCTCTCGTAATTATTGTTCACTAAGTTATAGGGAAGCCTAAGCTTTTAGCGTATTACAAACTCTATGTGGAATATACTATTAATTGATAACCAATTAGAGTGTTCATCACGTGCCTTTTCTTTACTCGTTCTTTCATTGTTTGTTAAAAGGTTAAGTCTAGCGTAGAACTACGTGTCAATTTTCATTATCAAAAGGAGCGCATTTGGCACTTAGGTCATCGTATTTTAAACATAACGTTGGCATCGCGGGTTATTCCCAATTGATCAACTTTCAAGTCATCGAAACGTCTTTTCTTATGAAGGTCGCTTTTTTTGGAGCACTTAGGCTTAAAGCGATCATATGAAGGTCTATTTCTTGGACCACTTGGACCTAAAGCGATCATACGAAGGTTAATCTCTTGGGCCAGTTGGACCTAAATCTATCATACGAAGGTTAGGCCAGTTGGACCTAAAGCGATCAACGAAGGTCAATCTCTTGGGCCACTTCTGCCTTAAAGCGATCATGAAGGTCGATCTCTTGGACCACTTGTGCCATAAAGCGATCATATGAAGGTCGATCTCTTGGACCACTTAAACCTAAAACAATTTTGTCGTGGTTCCTTCTACAATATAATTTGTACATCGACCTTGTGTATCTGCTGTATTTAAATTTGAGACTATTCCTTTAATATCATTAGCGATGTCGCTAGGGGGATGTTAGGTTTGTGTACTCTGTAAAATTAAGCTGATCCTTCAAGTATATAGAGCGATTATACGCATCGAAAGATATCTGAAAAGGACTCGAAAGAAACGTCGAGGGTCTTATGTAACCGGTTTAAACTTCCCTTTCGATGTTATGTAACACACAGAAATTTCCGGAAATCATTGGCCGCGTCATAAACCTCTCCTTGTGTGCGAAGGAAATTAAAAGGTGTATGAAACAATCAACTTTCAAAATCCTGAAATCAAAATATAAAATCACAAATTTCATATAGGAAGCTAATGTTCAGTTAACAGGAGGTGATGACAGCAAAAGGGCATCCCTTCTGGGTACGGGTGGATATTGTGGCGTGATGAAACTGGTTCCGGAAGAGAATCGATTGAAAAAATTGTTTCCCGTTCACACGACTGCAGCGAAATGTTTTAAAACTGTTTGAATCGACCCCAAGGCCTAGTATAAACGCAGCAATGGTTTTTAAAACGATTACGATCTAAATATCGGTTTGATTTTATCGATTTAAATCGATTAGGATACAGTGTGAACGTAGCTGTACTTGACTTTAAGCTACGATATTTTGATTCAAATGTTTATCTACAACAAATTTTTACGAGACTAAACAAATAATTATTTATAATGGAATAAGACCTAAAATTAAGTATTTAAAAATTTACTTTTAACTAGAAATTGATCCCGCGAGACGCAAGATTACTCTTAAGACATTAATCCGTTGACCCTTTTTATAATAGAGAAGGCGTCAATACTATATCTTGAATGTGTAAAAAAATATAAGGATACAACGCAGCAACTTAGAACGAAAGTCTCCTAAAAGAAACTTTGAATAAGGCTAAGCCACACCCCCTATATGATATTCCTCTTTCTCAGTAATCTCCTCCTTTCGTTTAAGTTAATCGTTATAGAGCTAGACCATTATATCCCGAACCATGCATCTTTCCTTGAAAGAATTTAACGCGGGTTCCCTGGAGGAAATTCTCGACACTTTTCTTGGACGCGTAATACGAGACTTTATTTTTCAAAGAAGAATCTCTATAATAAAATATAGATAAAGGGTATACGCTTATTATTCGTATAATTAGAAACTAATTGCGGACAAGAAATTAGAAATTACGGATAGATTGGTTTATTACATTTGAAACCAAGTCTTTAATTGTGATTTGTGGGTAGATCAGGGGTTTTTAAATGTTCAATGTCAGAACCGCGATTACAAAGATTTCTTTAAGGGGAATATGAAAATTAACAAGTGATTTTTTTCGATTCCTTATCCTTTAAATAGGCCTAATCCAACAGTTAAAAAAATTACAAACATAGAAATAAATTTAAAATTTTCCGTTCAAAATAGGCTTAGCTGGATTCATGGAGATATCCTGAACTCCCCGTATAAGGACTAGCGACCAATGACATTGATCATGGAGTTTCTGAATTCTCCATATAAGAGCCATCGATCAATATCATTGGTTGCTAGTCCTTATACGGGGAATTAAGGTGATCTCCATGAATTCAGCTAAGCCTATTTTGATGGTAAGTTTTAAATTTATTTCTAGTTTAATATCTGTTTCTATTTTCTTTTACTGTAGGATTAGGCCTATTTAAACGATAATGAATCGATAAAAATCCCTTGTTTTAGTTTACACTCTGCCTTTAAATACTGGAATCAATTCCCGCATTTAGCGTTGATCTATTTCAAAGTTCGATTCAGTCGCTCATCTACAATAACTCCTATCTATGCCTTCTTCATCCTTGCTAGGGAATATTGAAACGCGACAACTCGTGTTTAGAAACGCGTATGCACACGTTGCACCAATGAAACACTCTTATTTCTTGTATAATATTAGTTTCTATTATAGTTTAGCGACACACAACACCCCCTACATTCAGGGATTTGTAACTTTCCCGCGCGTATACCGATGAGAATTCTCGTCTTTCTTTAAATCCCCAACACCCAGCCCATCCGGACCAAGAAAGTATCAAATATTTAAATAAGCTAGACCATATACTTCCTCTTTTTCCCCCTCGGATGTTGCTTCGGGTAACGGTAAATCTAACGGTAACGTAGAAAGAAGGTTCGCGGATATGGGTGGTATGGCGTGGGTTCAAAGAATGGGATAAATAAGAGTTAAGGTGCCTTAATCATGAAATGCGGTTGTGTGTTTGCCTCGCTGATTTTCAAACTGATAATCACTGAATAAAATAATAGTACTAATTCCTATAGAGTTCTCAAGTTACCTTAATTTTACAAATTGGTAAATTACGCCCAAGATCAGTTTGACAAGGCCCGAATCGAGTGAAGTTGCTTGTCTTCTTTTTAAATTAAATATTAATAAATAACTTTGGTTATAGGTCCTCTAAGAATTGTACAGGGTTCGTACACGACCTGGGAAACCTGGTTAAGTCAGGGAATTTGGAAATTTTGGCCCAAAAGGTCAGGGGAACGTCAAGGAATTTCTAAATTACCCCAAAAAGTCAGGGAAAAGTGAGAAAATTTGAAAATGAGCCCAAATGGTCAGAAAAATTTAATATTTCGCCTCTTGTCAAGGAACTTTTTATGATTGGTTGACCAATTGTAACATAATTATTATGAACTCAAAACATTTGTTTCATTATATTCTGAGTTATATATCGACCCTACGATCACACTAGAGATTTTGTAACAGTTTTCAAAGAGTTTTGAATCTTGAAATCAACTTTTCGAGCTATTAATTTCATATTTTATCCCTGTATCTTTACATATGACCTCAAAATTTTACAGTTTGACCTTTACAAAGCGTTTAAAAAGTCTCTAATGTGAACGCGGCTTTATTTAAAAGAAATGGGAATTACCAAGATCTCGCTCGTAAGAATAAATCCATGAAACATATCTGGGAAAACCTGGAAAAGTCAGGGAACTTAATGTCAAAAATTGTGTACGAACCCTATGTGTATGACGGCACCTTTTTGCGAAAAGGCAGCGGGCCTCGTTTATTTTAATTAGCTTTTTGGGGACCGGGATCTGGATAAACATTGGGAAAAGATTTCTCTCTAGAAAAAGGTATCTATTCTCTATTTCTGATGCGCGTGAATTGCGCTTCCTTTCCGCCTCCTTGTCTTTTTCCTTTTCGTACGTACACTGTACTGATAAAGATTAAAAAGCGGAGAAAGGAAATTAGGAAGTTCCAGAAGCCATAAATTATTATTTTTTCTTTTTTAACATTGAAACATTAGAAAGCTGGCGCCGCTCCCACGCGTACACAGCGACCAAAAACTTTCCACGCAATTTTAGCATCCCGAGTTAAGTTTACTTTCATTAAACGATTAGGTTCTACGTTACCAGGTTATTTTTAGATTATGGTATATTCTATTTAATGAAGAAATACTGAAAATTTGGTTTTGGTTAGTCTTAATCGATTTGAAACGGTATTCTAATCACCAGGAATCGTTTTAAGCGTCACGCGTTCACGCATTATCTTTGTAAATCGATTTATTGTAGCTTCATCTATCGATTGTTGAAACCGAATCGGTATGAAACTGGTTCCCGAAGCAGTTTCGAGAAATAAATTGGAATCGATTGAAGAAAAACGGCAGCGAAATGTTTTGAAATGGTTTGAATCGACTCCAAGGCCTAATGTAATCGCAGCTACGGTCATTAAAACGATTACGATCGATTTAAATATCGGTTTGATTATAGATTAAAATCGATTTGGACACGGTGAACGTCGCTCTAAACATCAAATGCTAGTAAATAGTCTAATGGTATCAGTTTAGCTTCGCGGGAAAGAGCTGAGAGAGGGAAAAGCATGATTGGTTGAATTTTACCATGATCAAACAATGATCTCTTCATCTTTAAAGAGAAGGAATTCTTACGATTTTGACGCATCCTCTATTTCGAAAGGTGGCACTTAGATAATATCTTATCTATCTTTAATATTTTGGTTCCTATTTTGCCCTATTTTTATGATAAATAGTCCCTTATTTTATTTTGGTGGGCGCCCTGCTGAACGTGAAATGATTATAAGAATATTTTAAACCATTTTTTTCAACACACCGGTAGTGATTTTATTCTCTTTAGAAATTAAAATGGGCTGCGAAACATTATTTTGTAATGTTTGTAAATAAAAAACAAACCTTTAGTGTTTATTTTATAGGCTATAATAAAGCAACCATGGTGCCAAGCTATAAAACATTTTTAGACACAATACACATAGGCTATGTATCATTACCTCGAGCGGTTGAGCAGACCTCGTTTGTTAAAAACCATCCCACCATTTTTTTTCTCAAATTGTTCTAAAGGTAGAATCTCACGACCAGGAAAAAAACCTAGAGAATTGTGAGTTGGGAACGGGAAAATATAAGAAAAAGTGGGCCAATTTCAGCACGTTACAAGTCCAAAAATTACATTAAGAACCTCAAGGGCCCTAAGGCACAGGGACACGTGCCCCAGGGCCTATGAGGTTAAGGGGGCCTTCGAGAAACGAGGATTTAATCTCCTCGCCACTGTCCAAGTTGTAGGTGATACTTGCCCCTTCAAAGTTACCTATATACCTTTTGTTCAGCCTTTCTGGATATCCTTATAAGAAACCCCCAAAAAAAGTTATAAAAAAAAAGGAAATTCGGTGAGAAAGTAGAGGTCTAAGAAATAAGGCTACCCCCAGATTGGATTTTAAACTAAAAGCAAATTTTTCTAGAGCATCGTTAACTTTTTTTCTCGCTACTCTCGGTTTTTTCTTTTTACTTATACCCTTGAGACAAAGCAGTAAGTTTTTTCTTCAAAGAGATAATGAAGATGAGAGGATAATTTTTATTTTTAAGAGATAAGTAGCGTACAAACACGCGTAAAAACAAACTCACCAAAGGTTAAAAACAGTATTCAATAAATTCAAAATATCTTCCATTATTAGCTCTTTTTAGTTTCTCTTTAATCACGTTTCATTCGAAACTGATCGTTAATTATACGTTTTCAATCGATAAATAATTTTCGGAATTTTAATTTTATAGTTTATTGAAAATGCCTCAACCCACAGGTGTAAAATTTGGAATACATTGGTTTGCAATAGTATAAGAAAAACTTAAAATAAGTCTTCGAAATTTAATTCAAATAATTAACTGTAAATTTATGTTTTATGAATATTTTAACACTTCTTATAATAGATTAAAAATCAGAGGTTCGTCTTCATTATCTCTTGAACTTACTCCCTAACTCTGAAGGAAAAGTGATGGCTTTCAAACTACAATTAATAGAAAATGTCCGTTGATGTATTGTATACGTGCAGGGTATATCCCCCTTTTCGCCAGGGCTTCATCTATTTAACTCTTAAAGTAAACAGGAATAAATTTTATGCCGTAATGGAAGGAAAACTATTTTTTAAGTAAAGAATACTCTTTTATATGAATTGATTGGCGACGTTAAGAGCTATTTGATGATTTAACGGTTTAAGAAAGACGGTTATTTTTTTCGCAAGATAATCTAGATATAAATAGAAATTTAACGCCTATAATTAACGATAAAGTAATTAATATATTAGTTAATATTTAATTTTAAATTTCAATCAATCTGTACGTGTTACTAAAAATGTTTTTTCCCGCGCTTTTCAAAGAGATCAGGGAATCTGGTTTAGAGAATTTCCTGGCAAACTGAATTTACGATAAAAAGTATCATATTTTGTTATTTCTAACGTATATAATAGTCACGCGGTAATTTTTACTATGGCATATCATCAAAATCAGGGACGGAAATAAGCACAAGTCATTGTCCGATAAATTTTCCAAATGTCCGATAACTTTTTATTTTTAAGAGGGGGTCACTGGACAAATGTCCGATAAAAAAAAACACATTTCAATGCAAGAAATGTAGCATTGTCCGGTAATTTTGTTAAATGTCCGATAACTTTTGAATTTTTAAGGGGGGTTACTGGACATTTGTCCAATAAGAAAAATTCCTTATTTCCGTCCCTGATCAAAATACATTTTTCTATCCGAATGCGCGTCTGCTTCAAAGCCAAACCCTAAAGACAGATGGCGCCACTGTTTTTATCGTGTCAAGAACACTAAAGGTCATTGTACTACGCGCTGCATCAGTTTTAGTGAATTATAGCGTAAAGAAGGTTATCGCCTTTAGGCAAATTAAAAAATTCGCGACAAAACGGTACCTCAATGTGGATTAAAAAAGCCTAATTATCATCAAAATATAGGCCAGAACACGAACATAAGGAATAATATCCTTTCTAGGCGGAATAATTAATGTAAGCTTGATTTTAGAGATGTGTTTTTAAATGAGGTTGTTAGGCTTAACGCGTGAAAGTCGCGGCGAGTTTAAACCGTGCCAATGTGAATTAATAAAGTCTTATTGTGATCAAAAGAAAGGCAAGAACACGGACGTAAGGAATATAATCATATCGAGACAGCATAATTAATGTAAGTTTGATTTTTGAGATGTTTTTTAAACGAGGTCGTTAGGCCTAACGTACGTAATCGGCGCGCCAAGTAGGGTTACGGCCAGGACCCCGTTCGCGTAACCTTCGGGGGACGGAAAGAGGTTTTTTTCGCCGTCGGTGATTGTATCATTAGAAGTCATATTGGATTAATTGGGTATTTTTTTAGGAAATCGGCAGCATCTTGTGTTTGCCTGTATTAATTCGAATAGGGAAATAACATGTCGGCTTGCCTACTGTGATTTATACGATATTTAAATCAATAATCGTAACTTTTCTACCATATCGTATATGATAAGTTATTAAGATAATGATATCTACTGATTACAATTATTTAAATCATAGAAATTATGATATAACAAAAATGAATTAAAAAGTAATTATACTATTATCTTTATCAAATTAAACTAAATTATTATATTACCTTAATTTAAAAAACTATGCTTACACATTAATTATATTAAACTATAATCATACTAAATCAATTAAAGGGATAAAACCAAGTTTTACGTACGGGAGGGGTTTACGTGAAGAAAATCTACTTCTGAGAAAAATATTTTAAATTTTAGACTCAGGTGAAGGCTAAAGATCAAATGAACCGCTTCCAATTTAAATTTAATATTTTAAATTAGCTTGATACTTAGCTAGCTTTTGAAAAATTATACATTTTTAAACCTATATTTAATTTTACACAATTAGTTTTAAAATCTTTAAAGAAAAAACTTTGATGGTCTATTCCTTGAACGATATTTTATGGCTTAAAAATATATGAAATATGAATAGTAAATTCAAAGTAAATTGGCAACGACTACTTTTTTCCGTATTATGTTAAAGATTGCGTATCGATTCGCATCAGCTTTCCATATATTGCCAACTATTCTCGAACATAAGTATATATAAAATGTAAAATATATTGAGCCATTATTCCACCATGATCCCTGACCTTTTATTTTTTTATTTATGGAAAAGATGGGTAAGATACTTAAGATCTTAGCTTCCAGACTTGGTAGGAACCAAAATATCCACTGTAAGAACGTTTTTTCTCTGGGAATTTTGACCTTTTAAAGGTTGTAAGATCGCTGCGGCTCCTTTATGGTAAGGGGAAAAGATATTGAAGGGCGGTATTGTCAAGTATTTTTATGGTTAAAAAAATGGACGCACGCTAGAAAAGATGATGAGAAAATAGAAAAATAAGGAAAACTCTGTAGGCATCATCGACACGCGCTCGAAGGATATCACCATCAACTTCCCATCGACTTCCTCCCGCGCCTCCAAACATCATCTCGCGTCCGCTATATTGTGAAGTTTCCCCTCTGTGATCGTAAGAGCTAAAACGACTTAACTCAAATTTCATCAATATATTTCTTGACTTATTCTCTTGAGATTTCAATAGTGAGAAAAACATCAAAAACTCGTGACAAACTGTGCAGGCTAAAGTGTCATTACTAATGGCAAAAGTCTATCACTTTATTCCATAGAAGTAAACAACGCTTCGTAGCTTTATACTATCAGTAAAGGTCCAGGCAGAAGCCGATGAAACCCTCCTTTGAAGTCTATTACTCCCGGGTCTTGTCTACCCCTCTCTGTATGGGTTAGTTTCAAAAAGCGCGATTCGTACGCCTCCTAACGGTAGATATTTTCGGAGCGTGAGTTCGTCGAGCGAATATCTCTAGCAGCCTTGGAGTTCGTCAAAAAAACGTCGTCGTTTGTAGAGAGAGAGAATTTCCAATTTTACGTAGACAGGGGGTATGAAGTAGGACCCCTCCGATCTCGTAAAATTGTGAATTTTACCCATACAGAGAGGAGCGCTATATGGAACATTAGAGTAGTAGACTTCAAAGGAGGGTTTCATCGGCTTCTGATACTATTAGTAAATGTCGGGCAGATTTTGATTCGGGAGTTAGGAGGAGAAGACAATATAACCAAGCGCGGCCCGCCTAAAATCCGCCCCTCTCTCCCGATTCAAAATATTGAGGAAGAGTTAAAACCATTCAAGCCAAATGGTTAAGTTACCATAGTATTGCCCTCATCCTACGGGTTTAATATTTTCACCTCCAATTTCCAAACCCCGTGCTTTTTCTCTTTTCTGTAAAGTGGCGTCTTCTCATATGGTCATATAAAGAGAGATCCGAGAGGGTTTATGGGAGGGGGAAAAGAACGCGGTCAAATTCTCGATCAGAAATCATTTTGGGTGAGGATCATTGTCCTGGCCATCTTTTCTCAAGGTCCTCAAACCTCCATTCCGTAAATCTAATATCAAAAGTAAATTAAAACCTCTATAAGTAGATATATTTCAATGGAATCTACATTGGCCTTGAACTTATAGTTTGGCAAAAGTAAATCTAAAACGATTTTTTTTTTCTCCTCTCCCGATGTAGGGGCTTCCGTTCTGCTATTTCCTCCTCTCTCGACTTACCCCTAACAACAAGTGACTTTTTATCGATTGCTTATCGTTTAAATAGGCCTAATCCACCAGTAAATTATAAACAAATATTAAACTAGAAATAAATTTAAAACTTACTCACGAAAATAGGCTTACTTGGATTCATGGAGATCCTGAATTTCTTCGCATTTATGGGTCTGCAACCAATAAGCAAAGGCCAGTCGTTAAGGCGAGATCTCCATGAGACTTCCGATAACAAGCGATTGATCCCTGACCTTTCAATTATTTTAAAATTTAAATAATTGATCAAAAATTGTGGAAAAAAACCCTGAGTTTATTTTTAATTACTAAATTAAACACGTTAGTAAAAGTTTCAGTCAGTCTTCTTTAAGGAAGAGCTGGTGTTTTATTTCACGTCGGCTTTTACCTCTCATGGAGGTTTTTCTTGAAATTTATGAATCTATCTATATCCAGGATCACGTGCTCGTTTTTCATCAAATTAATCGTTCAAATGAAGATTATTCGAGCAAGTTTATTTCAATTGAATTAGCTGGAAAAGTTTTCCCAAATCCTTTTTGATTTTTAGTTCGCCGATTGTAAACCAATAGAGTAGATGGATAGACTTACAAAATTCATCCAAGAATTCTTATTTTAATAATTTTTCTACCGTCGTCATATTACATTTTCTTGGTGAAAAAGGCCCAAAAATCACAGACAGAATTTAGGACACGCGAACCGCGGAATTGAATATTTGTCGAACAATTGTCGATTTTGGCGGGAAATTTTTTTGGCGCGGGAGAGAACTGGGGCAGGGAAATAGATTTAAACAGAAATCTCTTTTCGAATATCCGTTTTTCAAAAGGAAGGATATGTCGGAAAAGGGATAAAATGAGAAGGAAGATGGGTATAAGGGGTGGAAAGGGTGTCGGGTTTTGTAGAGAAGTCGTGTCTCAATAGGGAATTTCATTTAGGATGTTCAGTAAAAAAAAATGGTTAGAATCAAAATATCCTATCTTGTTATCGAATTTATTTAAAGGGAATATAAAATGAAAAGGCAATTTGATTAATTTATTAGTCTTAGTTTAAAAATTTAATGAAAGGTATCAAAAACCCTTGAAATTAGCCCAAACTATACCTCAAAATAGTTATTGAACTACTCCAAACCTACTTCCCTTTGAACACGAATTAAATGCAATAGAAATTATATATTTTGGTACGTGTCAAGGAACTCTTTGATTGCTTGACCAATTAATTGTAACGTAAATATTTTAAACTGAAAATATTTGCCTAAAGATTAATTTTATTATCATATTCTGAGTAAACTATCGACCCTGATTGATAAACTATGTCAAATAAAAACGGGAATTTCCAAGAGCTCGCGGGGAAATTTAGAATTGGTCAGGGAAAACCAAGAAAGTGAGGGAAATTAACTTAATTGACCCCTGATCTACTTTAATTTTCTCAGCGGCAATTACTGTATACGTATTCAACCGCCCTAGCTTCTTATGTGTTGGCAATTGAATCTGATATTTTCTTCAGATTAAACTATCCAGATGCAATAAGGGTGATACGGAGACTGCAATTGTCTCTCTCGTAGAAAAAAATGATGCTTGGGGCTGCTCTCGATAACCTCCAATTAAGTCGCCTGCGAAGCCAACCATCTGACGACAATAAACCACACTTGCGCTCCCAACAACCGCGAAAACACTGGACTGTATATTGGGAACCAAGGATTATAAATACTATTTAGGATTGGAATTTAGTGCAAAGATTTTGTTGATAAGTTTAAACGTCCTTTTCGGCGAAGAAATTAAAATAACGTCATTAGAGAACTTAATTCCATCTATTACAGCGCGTGATCGAATTAGACAATGAAATTAAATTTAGTACTTAATCCAGATATTTTTCACCTTTTATTTGAATCTTCTCTTTAATTACTTTCCAAAAAACATCTTTATATTTTTGGCATTTTAATTTTGTAGTTTCCTTAAAACGCGTCAACCCAAAGGCGTAAAATTTGGAATATAGGTTATGTAATAGTATCAAATATCTATCACTTTATTTATAAAAGTAAACAACGTCCCCGTAGCCAGGGACGGAAATAAGAAAATTTTCTTATTGGACAAATGTCCAGTAACACCCCTTAAAAATTCAAAAGTTATCGAACATTTAACAAAATTACCGGACATTTCTAGCTTTCCTATATTAATAAGTACTTTTTTATCGGACATTTGGCCAGTGACCTACCCCCTCTTAAAAATAAAAAGTTATTGGATATTTTGGAAAAGTTATCGGACAATGGCCAGTGACTTGTGCTTATTTCCGTCCCTGCCCATAGCTCGCATAATACTAAAAGCAAAGGTCCGGGCATATCCTGATTCGAAAAAAATTGTGATATCCTCACTTATCTAGATCCAAAATCTCATCCAGGTTACCTTATGTACGTATCTATCCTCCATGTTGTTATCCATGATATAAGAAGTACTGGGTACTCCCCATTGCCCCGTTTATTACAACCAGAGAAAATATGAAATGTGGAATATCGATATCAGTCTGGTTTATACACTAAACAGACTCGGGGTAAAGAGGGGTGCGCTAGCGTTAGGCCTAACGCGAAGGAGTATGAAACTGAAAGTATGGAGCCATTTATCTGCTACTACCCAGATGCGTTTATTTCCTATGGGTTATTTGTAGGCGCTGACAGTTTCTCCTCCTTCCCACGCAGCTAATCGAAAGATATCTCACGTCCTTTTGCGCTGCCATAAAGGTAGACTCCGTAGTTATAGCCACGTCCTGCGCGTAAATACCTATACTAATCAATTTTTAAAAGAGCCATTTTCTGACACCAGAATCGTTAAAAGCAACATTAATATTTGCAAGATTAATGATCGTTCTGAGCTTTTTGCAAAGTGTAGTTATAGGGAAACTTGGAAATAAAAATAGAACAGCTTTTGAACATACTTTTTTTGGCACGGTAATTACTAAAATAAATCCAAAAGCTGTTCAATTTTTAGCTCCAAGTTCCCCTTTAAATGTTTAAATCGAGACTGTCACCGAATTTGAGTGGCATATTGCAAAATCTTTAAAAAAGATAAATATAGACAAGTTATCTTAAAACTAATTAACCTAATACAGACAGTCGTGTATGGATTAACGAAGAGAGAGATAGGCGACGTAACTTAGGTTCATATCGTCGAATAAAGTGTGATATTATAGCAAAAACCAAACTCGCTTCTTATAAATACCATATATATAGTTTTTATCCATGGCAAACACTAATTGATTCTGTCGTTTGTTCGAGAGATTAATGCGTCCTTGAAGTGAACGGCGTGGATTAAAATGGGGAATCCCTAGCTTCGTTTCCGTTTTTCCGCTTCGTAAATAAAGGCATTACCCCCTGGTATGACTCTGTCGACTCTTATCCTGCTCCATGATATTCTCTTTCCGTATACTTTCTTACATCTTATACAACCCAGAAAAGGAAGAAAAATAAATGAAGGGGTTGTGAAAAAGTAACAGGGTTTTCGATGTACAGTTACGGAAGTGCCCTTTGTCTAAGCCTAACTCCATTTCGTGTATGTAACAATCCCTGCCCTAAACATGTTTAGGGCTTTTTTCTTTCATCTTCCCTTTAAGTAAGACTGCATACTGTGGAAAGAACTGATGGTGAGGATGAAAAACTCAGTTTCTGAAATCCCTTATTTTTTTCTTCGTCTATCACTCGGAGCTGCCATCACCAGCTTCCTTCCACACAAAAATCCAGCTATTCTTCTCCTCTCTCTCGTTAATATTATAAATATTTCGATTTAGAAAGGGTCCGTTTCAGTTCTTATATAAGACTAAAATTTAACCTGACGACCTTTTTTTAAAGTGTTGCTTTAAAAAAAAACAAGTCTTAAATAAAGGTATAGTTCACCGTAAAAATAATTAAAAATGTGTCTATAATCAGTTAGTTTATTTATCTAATTCACTAGATTTATCATAGAATCTTGTGGATATAGATAAAAATAAAGATAAAAATAAGTGAGCTACTCTCTAATCACTTTGTTTAAAACATTAGATAACCCCTTTGAATTTTGTTAGGCTACAAAAATTTGTTCGCTTTTTACCTCCCCGACTGAACTTTAGTTCAGGGGGAGGTGTTACACTGGTCGTGTCTGTGTGTCTGTGTGTCTGTCTGTGTGTCTGTCTGTGTGTGTAAGCGGATATCCTGTGTAAACGGAAGTCACGTGACCTAGCTCGTGGAGCCAAAAGTCTAGAGACGTAATCATACCAGCTTATCGTTCAATTCCGGGGAATTACCTCCTTTAAGCGTGGCTGCCACATTGAGTTTCACGTGTCGTGCAAAGACATACAACAGGACGTCTCCCATTGCACATCATCGCATTCCACCATCCACTTAACGGTCGAACCTCGATGCTGAACAGCCGAAGGCGATTATAAGCAATGGGACGTCTCCCACTGTCATAATCACCTCCGACCATCCCCGCACCAAGGTCCAACCTCCAGTTTCCGATCTCAGCGTTCCATACTAGCGAGGCGTCCCCCACTAGTACAGTTCACATCAACCTTCCACTGACTCCAAACATCGCCCCACCAATGGGTAAATTGCGTCGCCAAGCGCCTAGAGATCAAGAATCAGCAAGACATTGAAAGGGGGGGGTTTTCCCCCTAACTTCATGGCCATCACGCACGGTTACTTCGATTAATATAGCCCTTCGAAAGGTTTATATAGTATCTTTTTGGAACGAATGCAAATTAGCCTCATGGGGTGATTTTGTTTGATATTGAAACGCAATATTAATTTATATTATAATTAAAAATATTAAAATGGTTCATCTTAATCTAATTAATTAGAAAGTCGAAAAATTAATTTAAAATTCGAGATAGTTTAGAAGTTATTTGAGAATTTATGCAAAAATTTAAAGAAATTTGACCGATTAATGGCAGTTTTAGTTGGCAGCATGCGCCTAAGCTATTTTCCATATATATCATTTACTCGAAAAAGCAAAGGTATAACGGGCAGTATAGGCTTATCTCTGGTGCAAACTTGGGGTGGATTGAAGAACTTAAATAAAGGTGCGTTTACACGGGTATGGAAGATTGAAACAACATAATTTAGATAAGAGATAAGACAATAATAACTTCGATTATACTCGGTGAATTTTTAACCAGTTCAATGGGAATTGGTGTATAAGATTTGAAGCTGAGGCGGATTTATGCATAATGTTAAACCACTTAAGAAAAATGATAGTCGTGAAAACTCTCCTCGAACAGAAGTAGAGTAGGTTTCCAGTGTATTTGTGACACGTGTAAAATCGAGTTCGCCAGCACGCGAGTATGTGTAGACCACTAAATTTGAAGCGAACCAGGTTAACGCGGATACACACAGACCTGTTTTTACGCGTTTCACGCTCGTGAACTCATAGAAGTACCATTAGCACGCGCGAGCGAGGTGCAAACCACTCTAGAAAAATTTTGTACACCTGATTCCAGATTCATTTGATTGTCAGTGATTCCGAATCAATTCGCGTGATTCCGAATTGATTCGTGATTCGCGTGATTCCGAATCGATTCGCGTGATTCCGAATCGATTCGCGTGATTCCGTATCGATTCGCGTGATTCCGTATCGATTCTCGTGATTCCGAATCGATTCGCGTGATTCCGAATCGATTCGCGTGATTCCGTATCGATTCTCCTGATTCCGAATCGATTCGCGTGATTCCGAATCGATTCGCGTGATTCCGAATCGATTCGCGTGATTCCGTATCGATTCTCCTGATTCCGAATCGATTCGCGTGATTCCATTTAGTTTGTACACCTGATTCCAAGAGTGGTTTGCCCATTGCCCCTCGCGCGTGACCGTGAAAAGCGTGAAAATAGGTCTGTGTGAATCCGGCTTTAGTCATGCCACAATTAACAATTGACGAACTTTCTTAAACCGGATTGACATTGAAATTTCTCGTGTTTTAATAGTCATGTATGATATGGTTGACCCAAGAGTGAAATGTAGACAGAGTGAGGAAAAGAATCACGTGATTGGATCTCGTGATGACTGCTAGTTTTAGTTTCACACTTTTTCATACATGAATTTAATGTTAATCCCAATTAAGTATAATAGAACCAGGCTTTTAATGCCTACTGTCGTGTATTTCCGGTAACATTTTAGCTAGTGTGGAGTCACGTAAAATGACGTTTGTTTCACAACTTGGTATATTTTTACTCAGGCCTGCCCTGTCAGAAAAAAAAAAAATATAAAAAATTTATGGTAGGGCCAAAAGAGAAACATCTATTCTTTACTCACAGCATTATCACCAAAAAACGTGTTTTTAGACGTAGGCTTATAAGGTATCTGTAGGTCGTGTAGCACCAAAAAGCGAAATTGTACGTCACAGTTCGTAGTTTAGCGTGTTATGCGGAAAGCTTATTCGTTAATTGTTTATTGAATATGTTTATTTACGGTTATATGACGATACCGAGGTCATAACTTGATTTTGATGAAATATTTTGCCTAATGACGTTACTTGGTCTACAAATACTCTAGTTTTCTTAACGCCGATATGATTTTACTGAGGGACCTTGACCTTGCTTATCTAAATTTTAATTTATTGAACGTAAAATCGTTTCATTTCTTTTGAAATCTTCGACGAAGCTTGTTCTCTAGAGATTTGACTCGTTGAAATTTTAAATTAAGTTTCATTCGTTTGAATACAATTTATTGGTAAGGAAGTAATTTTGAATTTGAATCATTTATTTGATGCGTTTATTATTTGTTTGGACATTTTTGGTATATTTTCATTGACCTGAACTCTAATTTTTATTACTGAGTTGTGACTGAAATATTAGTTTGGAAATCAAAAGGTTTTTTTTTTCTGACTCATTTTTCTCTGTAGTAATTTTTTGTTTTCGTAAAAGAGTTATTAATGCCTACTGTCGTTTATTTTCGGTGATGTTTTAGCTAGTGTGTAGTCACGTAAAATAACGTTTGTTTCACAACTTGTGTTGTATACTGAAGCCATGTATAGGTTCAATTTGATATAACATTTTGCCTTTTCACGTTACTTGGTCTACAAATACTCTACAACCGTCAAAATTCTGATATGGTTTTAAAAGAAGAACCTTGACCTTGTGTATTTAATCTCATATCGAGATTAAATGTTTTTCGCATCTAATTTTAATTGGTTTATCAATATGTTATTTGTATAGATATTTTTTTTAAGATTTTATATTTTTTAGATTAAAATAAATTTATTATTCCAGAAGATTTTGTAGAATCTAGTTCTCAGGATTACCGGTGTTGAAAATTTATTTTGCTAATGTTATCTTGATGTCTGTGTTTTCTGCCCGCTATTTGGTAGTGGTAAGATTAATATTTTTAATTTTAATTAATTGACTTATTTGGCGTTTATTTGATAATTTGCTTTACTTAAATTGTTCGTGTAAGGGCTATTTTACATATTACCAAAGATTGCTAATTTCAGTTGTCTTAATTCTGATTTTTTTGTTTTAATACTGAATTATGGACTGGATTATTTATCTTGAAATCTATGTGGTTATATCTTATTTATTTTCCTTTTTTTCTCTAGTTAGGTTTGGTTTTAAGTAGAGAATTATTTAGGGTTTTGTTGGTATACTGAAGAAATGCATATAGGTTCAATGTGATATAATATTTTGCCTATTGGCGTTACTTGGTCTGCAAATACTCTAGAGCCTTCAAAATTATTATATGGTTTTAAAAGAAGAACCTTGACCTTGCTTATTTTACTCGATACGCATTTATATTAAAATTAATTCATTATTCAGCAAATTTTTTTTCCGACTCTGGTTCTCAAAATTTTATTTTGAATTAAGTTTGATTCTTTTGCATTCAAATTTATCTTGATAAGAAGTATATTTTTGATCTGAATTATTGGTTTAATATATTTGGTGTTTAATTGAGATATTATTTCTTTTTGCTTTCAATCTTCGTCTTCCACAAATGCCATAAATTTTAATATTTTAGGTAAGGTTAGGTTAGTTAACATCACGTGGTTGTCGGGGAGGTAATATTTTGGTTTCCCAACTTGTTTTTTTTTTTTTTTTTTTGAAAGAGATATGTAATTTAGATTTTAGACAAAATGAGATTCCATTATTTATTATCTATCTCTTCAGAAGCCAATGAAACCCTCCTTTGAAGTCTATTACTCCCGGGTCTTGTCTACCCCTCTCTGTATGGTTTAGTTTGAAAAAGCGCGATTCGTTCGCCTCGTAACGGTAGATATTTTCGGAGCGTTAGTTCGTCGACCGAATATCTCTAGCAGCCTTTGGAGTTCGTCAAAAAAACTCGTAGTTTGTGGAGAAAGAGAATTTCCAATTTTCCGTAGACAGGGGGCATGAAGTAGGGCCCATCCGATCTCGTAAAATTGAGAATTTTACCCATACAGAGGAGCGCCATATGGAACATTAGAGTAGTACACTTCAAAGGAAGGTTTCATCGGCTTCTGATTTTAGACAAAATGAGATTCCATTATTTATTATCTATCTCTTCTATACTGTAACTCGGAAATTGTATAATAGCGGATAATAATAAAATTTTTTTAACGATAAGAGCCTTAATTCTGACACCACATTAATCATTTCATAAATTTCCGAAGCTAAATTGCCTAAAAATGAGCTAAACTTTGTAATAAGAGTCGCGTGGGAATGTGGGAAAACTTTGCGATATTTTTCGTCCCCAAATATATATATATACATTCTGCAATAAGTCTTATACGAGATCCATTAAGATCCGGAAAAAGATACTTAGCCTTAGATTGCGTCACTATAAAATGGCAGAGCGTACAGAGCGTATAAAGTTAACCCCATCACTAAGAAATCAACATTTAGATAAGATTAACTTAGCTTTGTGCTCAGTGAAAACTATAATTGACTTTGATTATTGGTCATAGATATGTGTTTAGTAGACTATACCACCTCGATTTGACAGCGCTCTCCTGAATTAGATTCTTTAGATCTACGTGAACAAACCATAGGCGTAACCGATACAGGACATCTTCGCGTTTATTATCAGTTCGATATGAAATGAACTTATATAGTTGAGCTCCAGCTCTTCTCGTAATCAGTGCCGCGTGAAGGGGACGGTTCAGATTAAAAGGGATTACGGTTCAGTAAACCCGCGTACAGACATAGATACTCGAGATTGATATGTACGTCTTCTACTCATCGCGATAAACTCATCTTTCGAATGGTAGATGAACCATTTCGAACGTATTAACGGGCTTATTTACCAGGTTATGTTTCCAGCTAATTTAATTTATTTAGAAAAGAAAAAATTGAAAAAATGGAAAATAACTTTAGGCAATTTGAAAATTATTCAGAAGGTTAGAAAAAATTAAGTGAATTTATAATTAATCTTAGAAGGTCAGAGGGTTTTAGAATTGGGGTAAAAGGTCATGAAATTGACAGTGAGATCTGGGAATAAGGTCGAATTAAGGTTAGGGAAATGAAATGGGGTTAAAAGATAAAGAATTGTAAAATGGGGTCATAAAGCTAGGAATAAGTTTGGTTATGATTTGAACTAATGGTGAAGGGATTTAGAGATGATGTCAAAGTGCGAAGTCAGGTTATTTGAATATGGGATCAAAAGGTGAAATCTAAACTGAAAGTAGAATAATAGTCAGAGAATAGGAAAAAAAGAATAAAGATGTCAAGGGAAACTAAGGGAAAAGATATTTGAAAAATAGGGTCAAAAGGTCTGGATAAATCTTTAACTTCAAAAATTGGGTCATAAGCTCCGAAAACTCAAGGAATTAGCGGTCTGGAAAGTCAAAGGAATTGGAAAATTGAAGCAAAAGCTCCCAGAAACGTCACGGACTTTGAAAATGGGTTTTATATGGTCAGCGAAAACCAAAGAATTTAAGAACAAGCCCAAAAAAGTGAGGAAAAACGTCTAAAATAGGAAACTAGGGTGCAAAAGGTCGCGCAAAAGTCACGTAATGTGGGAATAAAGTGAAAAATGTCAGGGAAAATTAAAAATATTTAAAAATAGGCCGAAAACGTCAGATTTAAAGTATGGTAATTTGTAAATTGGCTTTAAAAAGATCAGGAAATTTGAAAATTAAATTAAAAAAAACCGACATGATTTTTAAAAATGTATGATTAGTTATTCAGCTTGTGATTTATAGCATTGTCCAAATTATCCAATAGATGTTTGTTTTGCTATAAACCTATAAACGCAACAAACATACTTGATAAAACGATTTTTCTTTCAAATTAAAATGTTTATATCAAATTAGGTAACTAACCCTTTAATTGAGGAGCAAAAACTCTGGCGTTTTTCATCAAAATGGCCCATCGCTGGGAATCATTTTATTGATTGGTCGTGCAACTTGAGAGTGAGTGTACCGATGGGAATTTTTTTGAGCGTTTTAAGGGAAAAAGCAGACAAAAAACGAGGGGAGACTAAATGATTCCCAAATATTTTTTATTTCGATTCTTTAGAGAGAAACAGGAAAAAAACTAGGAAAAAAAATAAATAAAAATGTCTTCTTTTCCCCCTTTTTTTTTCCTTTTGGACAAAAATTGAGAGAAAAGGAGAGACAGTGAGTTTGGTTGGGCTTATCTAACGAGCATCTGGCCAATTCCCCGACGCAGGGGTCAAATGTCCTGCCGGGACCTTGCGTCACGTTTCTCCGCCACTTATTACGCGATGCAGAGCTTTTCTGGCTCCTCCTTACCCAAACTACCAGCATTTTTTTTTTTTCTTTCGTTGGGTTTTTAGCCTTCCGAAAAATAGGATGTTTTAGAGTTATTGGGGTATTGGGAAGCAAAATCTATTTCGGGACTTTTGAACACATTTCTTCTCTTAGGAAAATTGATAGAAATTTATTGAGTTCTTAATTTTTCCTTGATTCATAGAAATTGTAAAATTTGAACAATTATTTCAATAAGGAATTAATTTTCAAACATTTTTAGGCTTAGCGATGTTATAGGCTTTTATTTTATTTACTTTCCGGCCAATCAGAGGCCAAACTGAATCTTGTTTTGTTCTAAGTAACAGACTAAGAAAATGTTTTATAGATTCGAGTTATTTAATCAAACAAAATAGACGAAATTGAAAAAAAAATATGAATTATAAATAGTAAGACATATTTACGCTAAGCCTAATACAAAGTGTACGCTCACTGTCTATCAATACGGTGGGTGCATTTGCAACATCTAACGGGTACTAATCAAACCGAAATTTGGTTAGTTAAAGTCATCAGTGTTGAATTTCCGGCCAAAATTGTTATTTCCCTAATTCTGATGTCTTGCCTATCTTGTTATTTGTGAATCTGTATCAAATTCTACCTCGAATTGATAGCACGCTCAAATCTAGGATATACCTGTTGTCTCCGCGATTTATTGACTTTAAGATAGACCGAGTCATTCTTTGCATGTGCAGCCAACTCCAATTGGATGCTAAGAAACGAGGAATTTGGTGGACGTCGATAACGATATATATAGGCGCTATTTTTGTCTCCCTGCATGCTTAGTGGGCTTTTTCATTTGTCGAGCGAAGGGATATATCGCCTGAAATAAAAAAACAAACACAAAACAATATATTGGTATTCTGCTACTTGATTTCTCGAACGCTGCAACAAAGACCTTTTCATCTTGTAAGGCTAATTTTCGATTGGTGAAAATTAGCCTTTATATTTAGCTTCCATCTCTGTGGGAGAGACTAACTGGAGTCATTTAAATCTATAGGGTGATTTCCCGGCTAATTAAGCATATTTGCGAGCCCTAAATTTCAGGCTTCGAGCCGAGCTCGAGCTCTTGAAAATTTTCCTTATCAAGCTTCGAGCCGAGCTCGAGCCCAGAAAAATTTTCTTATCGAGCCAGAAGTCGAGCTCGACCCCTGGATTTTGCTTATCGAGCTTTTATACTTTGTTATAATTTTATTAAGCCTTAAAATTGGTTATTCCAAGTGTTTAGCGAGATGGCTAAACATTTTTTGCAAACATTATAGAATAAAAAATAAAAGGGATAAAGAAGGCGCGCGGTGACAATGCAAGATGAAATTAGAAAAAAAATCTTTGTTCAGGGCTCGCACGGCTTTTATCGAGCTCGAACACTGACGAGCTCTAGATTTTTAGACTCGAACCCTGGCGAGCTTTTGAAAAACTCTCTTATCGAGCTTCGAGCCGAGTGCTCGAAAAATATTGAGCACTCGCACACCTCTATTTCTTAGTTATCTATTCTATTGGATAGAAAATCATCCGTTGCATTCTCACTTTAAAGAAACATAATATGTAGAGATTGGTGGGTCGGACGTGAAATTTCAAACTGTGTTTGACCATATGGCCAAAATGGACGGAGCTGTGATGGTTTATAGTTGGTTTCTTTATGACTGTATACGTGATCTAAAAACTCGAACGCGGTAAAAAAATATTTGTGGTTCGTGCTAGATTGAAAATTCTAATATATGTGAGGGCTATTTTTGTGAAATAACGTTTTTTTCGGGGTATTATGTCTCGGGGATGGTAATTTTTTTTTTTTCATCCGCCAAACACGTTTTGAGTCTAAAGTACCCTTTACTTTAGCGATTGTAAATATCGCGAATAAAATATCTTCAAAATTGAATAAGCTGAAGTCGAACTCCGCTTAAAGGGAGAATGCAATCTTTTAAACATTTTTTACTGTATGGTTAAAGAATAGCCAACGATTTTCCCCAGGTGCTCAATAATTAGTTTATTTTAAAAATTGAGGATGGAACGTTGATGTTTCCGAAACTAGTCGGGTCCTAATTAACTAATTCTTGTGCCCCTGAGATAATCGTTGTCTACTCTTTAACCATATACTATACTTTCTTTCTAATAATTAATTTTTATCGATTCCTTATCGTTTAAAAAAATTTCAAACCAATATTGAAATAGAAATAAATTTCAAACAAAACCGGAAAATAGGCTTAGCTTGTTTCACGGAAATCCTGAATTTCTTCGCATTGAAGAATCAGCAACCAATCGAATGTTATTGAAAATCTCATAGAGATCTCGCCTTAACGACGGGCCTTTGCTTATTGGTCGCTGACCCATTAATGCGAAGAAATTCAGGATCTCCATGAATCCAGCTAAGCCTATTTTCCAGATAAATTTTTAAATTCATTTCTAGTTGAATATTTCTTTGTAATTTTTTTACTGGTGGATTAACGATAAGGTATCGATAAAAATCACTTGCTGTTCGGTTTTATTCTTTTATCAAGATTATAAAAAGTATTTTAAATATACTCTTGAACTAGAGCTCGGCGTTTGGACAAGATTATCCATAAATAACGGTTAATCATTTATTTATGAATAAAAATCGATATTATTCGGTAAATTATTCGCGATAACATCAGAGGTATATAATAACCCCCTTCGGGGGGAAGTATGAAAGCCCCTATACTACCAATGCTAAAAATCACGAACAACAAGAGCCCGCTGCTGACTATCTAGGCCACTAGCTCGCGCTGGACTTCTCAATGTCGCTACTCTAGTAAATGGTCTTTGTATAAACAAGACGGCTCGATTTGTGTTTAGAACTTCCTGTCTCAGGAGTCAGGCTGTCTGTTAAAATGGAGTCGAAGGTTGACTTCAGTTCGCGAGTTCCGGAAGTGTGCGTAGGGAAAATTTAGTGAGGTTCAAAATGGTGTAACTATTTTTTGGGAGTAAAGCGGTGTGTCGATCCGCCTAGATTTACGCCGGGCACTTCTTGTTCGTCGATTTTGCCTACCTTTCATACTTCCCCCCGAAGGGGGTTATTATATACCTCTGATAACATGCATTTATCCTAGACTCCCCGTGGATAATCTCAAATTATGAATAAAGATAAAACAAACGGATATTTTCTTGTCAAAATGCCGAGCTCTGTCTTGAACATAAAATCCCAATTTTGTTTGGATTTAGCTTTAAATATCATATTTTTTTCTCCAAATCAATAATGCGTTTTATAAAATATAAAGAATTGTCTAATATAGTTTCGAACTTGTTTCTCGTGGCGTGTATTTTTCCCTCGATTTAGTTTCTCTTTCGCTTTCTCTCACTTGATCGCTATTTGGCTTGTTATTTGTTTCGAGACGTCGCGAGAGAATGAACCAAGTTACAAAGTTTCTTTGCCTTTTTTTTTTCTACTTCCTATACTTTTATTTTCTTTTTTTTAACATCACGGCAAAGTCCTCTTCACGCGGTATTGCTTGTCCGGAATTCTTGTTCGTCTCGGTTTTGTTGGGTACTTTCCGACACAGAACCTCGCTTGATTACCTCCTATATATATATATATATATATATATATATATATATATATAGTAAGTTCAGTTTGTATATATAACTCCCAAGTTCTATCTTCCCTATTTAGCGATTTATTCACTTATATAGAGATAGACGGAAGTGTGAGATTTTACGCGCGGAATTCTTAGATTGATTCTGATCCTCACATCCTCTCTTTGTTATCCTGGTCACGCTGTTTCCGTTTTCTTTCAGCTTGAGATTGCAATATAAATAGGCTTAAGGGTATATTGTAATACGTATTGTACCCTCAGACTTGGATGGACAATTTTTTGTGCAGTGTTATCGTTCTAGCTCCCTTTAAAGGGAAAATGCAACCTAATCGTTTAAGGGGATTGTTTTAAGGCCAAAACAACCTATTTTTAATCGATTAAGAATGCTAAAATAATGAGAAAAACAATAATATAACTCATCAAAAATATTTCGTAATTTTATAATCAATTTCCAAAATTCCGAAACTTGCAGATGCTAAGCCTTGGCTGGCTGCCTAACTAGGCGAGCACGAGCCGTATTTTTTTTTTAATACTCCCGTCTGATCTAGTCGCCAATCACGAACGAGTACGCGTATTTTTAACGCGTATTCGCTCGTGATTAGCGACAATAACAGCCGCGAATATTAAAAAAAAAAAAAAAAAATACAGGTCGTGCTAGCCTAGTTCACCGATCTAGGCAAACTAGGCTTAGCATAGAAACTTTGGAAATTGATTATAAAATAACGAAATATTTTTGGTGAGTTATATTATTGTTTTTCTCATTATTTTAGCGTTCTTAATCGATTAAAAATAGGTTGTTTCGGCCTTTCATTCTCCCTTTAAATAGGCTTAACTATCATTAAAATTACAAAAGAATTTTAAACTAGGAATAATTTAAAACTTACCATCATAATAGGCTTAGCTTGGTTCATGGAGATCTCCTGAACTCCCCGTATAAGGGCCAACTATCAATGTCATTGGTCCGTATGTGGGGAATTAAGGATCTTCATATATCCAGCTAAGCCTATTTTGATGTTAAGTTTTAAATTTATTTCTAGTTTAATATTTGTTTAATTTTTTTTATTCTTGGATTAGGCCTATTTAAACGATAAGAGATCGATAAAAAATAACTTGTTGTTAGGTTGCATTCTCCCTTTAAGGGTTTCTCAATAAAGCTGGGAGGAATTGAATTTTGTGGTTGGGATAAAGAAGTCTATCTCAATATTTGTTCAGTTTTGCCATTGGTATCTTAGCATTTAGATAGAAACCTTTTCGTAATGTATTGTACCCTTGGGACGAAGCTTAAACGATTTTAGTGTTAAAGGTCATACACTGCATTGGAATTGTTTCAAAAACTCGTGAAGTATGTAATTTAATAGACATCGCACACTCTAAATGGGACGAACTGCTAGCGATCACTCTTTCTCCTCGAGAGATCACTATGCTAGCCTTAAGTTAAAGAAAAAGCCTCATTTTTTGTTTAGGATCCCAAAAATATTTTCAAATTAAAATTCCAAGAAAATCTAGAAATGCTCTAAATCTTTAAATAAATTCCAAATACGAGAAAACGTATGTTTTAAAAAATACTGATATTTTATTAAATAATACTAAATTTATCTAGCCTAAATTTTCAATAAAATTTCACTAAAAATTGATTAAGATCATAGAAAAATTTTATTTGAAATTTTACCAAAAAATCCAAAAGTTCAGCTTAAAATATTAATTTAAAGGAAAATTCTAAAATCAATGTGTTTTTTTATTTCTTTTGTGTTTAAACATCGTAAAACTGAGGTTTAATCGAGAATTTTCTAGAATTATACTCCATATTTTAAAAAAATTTAAAATAGAATAGTTAATTTCTTAAAATAAAAAAGCTTTTGATCTCGAAAAGGCTTCTTTAATCTTTAAATCGTGTTTGAAAGTTGGTAGCTTTGATCTTTAAGGACCAATTTTTGGCGTAAAACCTTCACTATCTGTGTAACCAAAAACCCTAAATTTTAAAGAAACGTGCACTTTAAAAAGAAATGATCTGAAATGAAAAAAAAAAAAAAAAAGGTCTCTCCTAAAAAGAACTATCACTCTCTCTTCCTAGAAACCATCAGTCTAAATCAGTTTGAATTTGCAATATGTAGTAACCATAGTTCCTCGTATCATTTGCCATCATAGTATTGTAAAGTTCGCCCTGTATCTTTACGTGTATCGCAAACTGGTGTTGATCATCTCACCACCGAAGCTAAAGGGTTCATTTATATACAGTGTGTAATATTGTAGATTCTTATAGGGATGAACTTTATATGAGAGTTATTTTCTTTCGAAGCTCTTCTAGCTTTTAATCTCAACTCCAGAGAGGTCCTGTGTTTTTTTCTTTTCTTTTTCTATATTCTTAATTGACGTTTAATTACGACTTGTATTAAAATCGCATCTGCGGGAATTGAAGCGTTCTTATAACCATCTTTCTAGGTTTTTTTTTTGGAATTAAAAAAATGTTTATTTTTTTCTTTGAAGCTTTGAAGGGTTCGTCTCAAGAGTTTTGCGCTATTTTTATTGTAGGCAGTCGAGAACACTTAAAGGAACCAGAAATTGATTTGTTTTGAAGCAAATGTTTTATTAAATTATAAAAAAATACTGTTGTCTGAGCGGGTACCCGAACTAACCAATAGGTTTTTGAAAGTAACTGGTATGAAAAAGCTAAAACAATCCTTATACCTTGAAAGAAATGATGACATTATCTTTTTACGTAAATATTTTCTGTATTTACTCACCATTTTTCGAATGCATATATTATATGGCTTATCAGAAGTAGATGAAATCCTCCTTTGAAGTCTACTACTCTAATGTTCGATATAGCGCTCCTCTCTGTATGGGTAAAATTCCCAATTTTCCGAGATCGGAGGGGTCCTACTTCATACCCCTGTCTACGGAAAATTGGAAATTCTCTCTCTCTCCACAAACGACCACGTTTTTTGACGAACTCCAAGGCTGCTAGAGATATTCGCTGGACGAACTCCCGCTCCGAAAATATCTACCGTTAGGAGGCGTACGAATCGCGCTTTTTGAAACTAACCCATACAGAGAGGGGTAGACAAGACCAGGGAGTAATAGACTTCAAAGGAGGGTTTCATTGGCTTCTGATAAAATGTGTTTTTAATCGTTTTTTAACGATCTTTCCGAAAATGCGACTCAATTTCTATTTGGAGTTCATGAAAAATCCGTATCAGCCTCACTTTAAACATTTTTTTTTAAATATATCGTTAATATAAGACGTAAGAAATCACCCGGCGCTTATTGCTCCTGAATGACAGCTTCTCTCTAGACAGCGAAGACTTGTTGGTAAAACATTTCTACTGGCGCCAATAGAAAATGAATGGATATGAAAGCCCCTGTGAAATTCGCTTTTAATGCATATTAAAGTGTTGAGATATTAATATTTAATCATTAGAAGATAGTAGGAAAAGGGATGAATCGCTACTTGGGAAATTCTAAGAAGAATTCGACTAACTGTCCATTAATTAAAGGGAAACTTGGAGCTAAAATGTCTTTCAAAAATCTTCGAAATTCACAATATTTAATTTTAAAATTTTCCAAAATCTTTTCACAATTTTCGGAATTCCTTCTTTTTTCCGGAAAATTAACAACACTTTTACAATTTCGTTGTTAAAATACTTTACTTTTTAGGGCTCCATATTTAAATTTCAAGTCAAGTGTAGCGGAAGAAAGCTTCACTTGTTTACCAACCTTTCTATACGTAATCTAAAATCGCTTTTTCGTATCCCGGGGGGACTTTAAGCAATCCGAAAAATTCCGTTTTTCTTCCGTTTTGGGACCCATGAAATATGAAACGCTGTTTATGTAAATTCACATAGAAGGTTGTGGAACAAAAAAAAGGGGGGGGGGGGGAATTCATCTCCATGGTAAAGGAAAAAGCTAACCATTTTAGTATACAACGTATCATAGCATTTACTATAAATCCAAAAAACCCCCTAAAGTCAGGAAAATATAAGAAAAGAAAAGAAAAATTCATCTTGCTCCTGAGCTTCCTAACATCATTTTTTTTCTTACCCTATACTCCCTTAGCACTACTCACTTTGGGATTAAAATCATAAATAATTGAACTTTGTAAAATTTTTCCCATCCCATCGGATTGAAGTTGGAAGTTCCAAGAAATAGGAGATGAGTGATCGAGCCTGTGATTATGTTGAATTTTGCCAAATTTTGGTCACTTAGGTTTTTTGATACCAAAAAAAGATGGGGAAATTTTGTTATATAGTTACAAAATGATTGGTCTAAAACGTTTCAAGGACTTTAGAAATTTCTCTTAAAGATTTTGTATATCATAGGAAAAGTCTGTAATATTTAAAATGGGTTTAACATTTTTAGGGAATTTTAAAATTGGTTTAACATTTTTAGGGAATTTTAAAATTGGGTTTAAAATGTTTAGGGAATTTCAAAATTGATTACTTATTGGTTTAAAAAATCAAATTTATTTAAATTGGTAACTTTATGGTTGAAAAATTCAAAGTAATTCAAAAATATAAAAAATATAAAATATATTAAAATATAAAAAATATAAAAATAATTTTAAAACTTGTTTAAAAACTCAAAACAATTTGAAAATTGGTTTAAAAATTCAAAATAACTTTTAAATTGGTTTAAAATATCAAAATAACTTTTAAATTGGTTTAAAATATCAAAATAATTTTAAAATTGGTTTAAAATATCAAAATAATTTTAAAATTGGTTTAAAATATCAAAATAATTTTAAAATTGGTTTAAAATATGAAACTAATTTTAAATTTAGATTAAAATATCAAACTAATTTTAAATTTAGATTAAAATATCAAACTAATTTTAAATTAGATTAAAATATCAAGCTAATTTTAAATTTAGATTAAAATATCAAGCTAATTTTAAATTTAGATTAAAATATCAAGCTAATTTTAAATTTAGATTAAAATATCAAACTAATTTTAAATTTAGATTAAAATACTTAAATAATAGTTTAAAATATCAGAATACATTGAATTTAATATGTCAGTGAATTTTATGGATGGTTTAAAAAAGTCATCTTAAAATTGTAAATTCGACGAATACCAAATTTATATTCCGTTTTATAAATTCCCGAAATGAAATCCAAGTCACTTCACCCAAACTTAATATGGTCACTCGTTGGCCGTTAGATATGTGGAAAAAAAAGTTTTTTCATTTCTTCGGTGGCAGCCAGAGTTAGATCTTCCGTGAATTACTTTTTAGAAGCGCGTGAATTGTTGAAAACTTGGGTTTTCGCCTGGACACCTTCGCCTGGCACGGGCCGAACGTGTGGTTGGAAATTTTTACTCTCTGGTTCCGTTCCTTTTTTGTATAGTAGTTCTCCCCCAGGCACCAGATGGTTTAAATTATTAATCTTACACTTTTCCATCTCCCTTCTGTGCCGAGGTAAAAACCCTCCTCGGGCGTAGGAAACTTTATTTCTTTTCAAAAAACCTTTCCTCTTTTTCCAATCATTTTCAGACTCATTTTACGCGTATGATTAAATTGAATCATCCTTTTTTTTCTTACTTTGTTGCTGCCAGGTTTACATAATCTATTAATTTGAAAAATTCTATTCATTTTTTTTTTTTGTTTTGACGTTAATTAGCTTAAAGAGAGGCAGACATCAAATTCTTCATCACCTCCAAAAGGAATTTAATTAGCATTTTCGGAAGGATCGTTAAAAAACGATTAAAAACATATATATACCATGTCACAAAACATTTCGCAGCATTTAAATTAAATATTTTATAATCGCCATCGTCGAAATGTTTTGAAACCTCAAATTCCCATAATTATTACGTCATCACTGTGGTGGCGTGACTATTATAGAGCCTACAGTTGATTATCTCGCGTTCTGGCACGTGATAAGATTGCTTTCGCGCTGTCTTTTTCGTAAAAGTACTTTATACTTTCATATGAAAATTAATTTAATTATAACTTTGAACAAAACTATTTGACTAATTGGAAAAACATAAATATTTATTTTGAAGTTTCTTAAAAACGCGTCAACCCAGAGATTTCAAATTTTGTAATATGACCTTACAGTAAGAAAAAACTAAAAATATAATCCATATGCCTTCGAAAAAATGATGACAGGAAAAAAATCGACAACAATCCCAATACAAGTAAAACGGATCAATTTTTTGTTGTAATCACGAAAATAAAGCCTTCTTTAATTAGGCGATTCAGTTTTAATGACGTCATTAAGAAACTTCTGTAACTCGGGATCGTTAGACCTAATATGAGTTAAAAAAAAAAAATGTAGTAGCTCCCGCTATCTTACTTTCACCACCCAATCATAACTTCATCAAGCCAAAAGTCTTGCTTCGTGAAAAAGCCAAAAGTCTTGCTTCGTGAAAAAGCCAAAAGTCTTGCTTCGTGAAAAAGCCAAAAGTCTTGCTTCGTGAAAAAGCCAAAAGTCTTGATTCGTGAAAAAGCCAAAAGTCTTGATTCGTGAAAAAGCCAAAAGTCTTGCTTCGTGAAAAAGCCAAAAGTCTTGATTCGTGTAAAGCCAAATGTCTTGATTCGTGTAAAGCCAAATGTCTTGATTCGTGTAAAGCCAAATGTCTTGATTCGTGTAAAGCCAAATGTCTTGATTCGTTTAAAGCCAAAAGTCTTGATTCGTGTAAAGCCAAAAGTCTTGATTCGTGTAAAGCCAAAAGTCTTGATTCGTGTAAAGCCAAAAGTCTTGATTCGTGTAAAGCCAAAAGTCTTGATTCGTGTAAAGCCAAAAGTCTTGATTCGTGTAAAGCCAAAAGTCTTGATTCGTGTAAAGCCAAAAGTCTTGATTCGTGTAAAGCCAAAAGTCTTGATTCGTGTAAAGCCAAAAGTCTTGATTCGTGTAAAGCCAAAAGTCTTGATTCGTGTAAAGCCAAAAGTCTTGATTCGTGTAAAGCCAAAAGTCTTGATTCGTGTAAAGCCAAAAGTCTTGATTCGTGTAAAGCCAAAAGTCTTGATTCGTGTAAAGCCAAAAGTCTTGATTCGTGTAAAGCCAAAAGTCTTGATTCGTGTAAAGCCAAAAGTCTTGATTCGTGTAAAGCCAAAAAGTCTTGATTCGTGTAAAGCCAAAAAGTCTTGATTCGTGTAAAGCCAAAAAGTCTTGATTCGTGTAAAGCCAAAAAGTCTTGATTCGTGTAAAGCCAAAAAGTCTTGATTCGTGTAAAGCCAAAAAGTCTTGATTCGTGTAAAGCCAAAACCACTGATTCTATAAAAGCTAAAAACGTTGATTTTTAGATTCAAAATCATTGTTTTTAAAATCAAATCGTTTAGATTTCTGTCGTCCTAACCACTTAAGTTTACATACAATTTTTTGACTTTAAGAAACGTCATCGGTCTTATAGAAAAAGAAAATCGCGTTAAAACTATATATAGATTTTCTTTTATAATACAGAATATACCGTACTTTTTAAAACCATTTTTCATTGGTTCTGAAACAAAAAGCGTTGCACCCCCTCGAGCCACCCCCTAAAGAAACAATGCCAAACTATACCAAGTGTGTCGCCTTTACTCGATACTGAAGTCGAAGGCTACGCGAGGCTTTTAGTTCATACTGTATTTTATCGGGTTAGACGAAAACGTCATGGTTTATAAAAAATATTAAGTCTAACCGCACACCGTATAGAAAAAATCCTAAGATATATCGCGAAAATCCGAAAACGAATAGCTACCTTTAAAAATAACGGAGTTATCAGACCATATAATATAAACCAATGCTTACTCCCCGGATATTCCGAGCTCGAAAAAAACTATACTGATTTTCACCTCAAGTTGGTAGTAACACGCATCAAGCTATAGACTATACTTTATCTATATAAAGACTTGTGTGAAAAGCGACTTTATAGTTTTAAAATATCAATTATATTATGAAAATCATCCACCGGACATAAAATTATTCAAAAATATTGTTTTTGTAATCATAAAAATTAAATCTACATCTGATTCTGAACATCCCCCAGTCGGGAAAGAAATTCAAATGAAGTTATTAGTAAACCTCGATAACAGTCTAACAGAGTAAGGCCTAATGAAGGTTAACATCCATAGGTATGCATCCATTGATAGGTCTCTGTTAGCTAAGCCTAATCCTGGCGTGAGTGCATTTTTGGGGTTATTGGATTATTTAGTTTTTGGGATTGTATATTTACTTAAATATACAAGAACCTGCGAATACTTGTTACTAGGTTGCATTCTACCCTTAATTAGTTAATTACCCTCTTCAGACGAGACGTAACTAGTCGATTTAATCCGAATTAACTTAGGTTTAATCACGATTAACCGAGGTTTATTGCTCTGAGAAAGATAAACCTTTGTTAAATCTGATTAAACCACAGCTAATGCGCCTCTTCTTGAAAGAGGGGACACACGATTAACCGAGATTAACTGAGAGAGATTAACCTCGGTTAAATGTGATTAAGCCACAGCTAATGCGCCTCTTCTTGAAAGGGGGGGACACATTTTAAAAAACATTTCCAATTTAACTAAACCATTTAACTGTTTTAAGTTACGACCTTTTGGCCTTTAACTATAGCGACATATATATAACAAGGTTACATATAATGAAGAAAAAATAAATAAAAAACGATTCTGATTTCTTTTTCTTTTTGTTTCGTAACTCACCCATTTATCAGAGATACGTCAATTTTTCGTGCTGCAGACTCAAAAGATGAAAAGAGAAACACTTTATTTCTTTCTCGCTTTCTTTCTTCCTTTTGCGGCTTCCATAGTTTTCGCTCTATATTCCAGTAACTATAAGTTCCGTACAAAAAGGTTAGAGGTTTTTTAACCTTTAACGCAACGGCGAATGATATTTGCCGATGTCATAGGGCAAATAGAATCCATCATTGAGAGATAGTGAAACCAGACGGGGTTGAAAGTTTCAAAGTTCAATACGGCATTGCGTTGATAAGATATATTATTATTAGGTCTCTGTAACTTAACATTTCGTGTAACTCCTCTGTAGTGGCTTTCTAAGTACCTTAAGATAGATTTGATTCAATATAACGAAATAATTGAATACTATTTTCCATAAGAGAGCTTTAAGAAAAAATAAACAAGATTTAGTATGCTATCCCTCTATAGGAGAGGTTGAAGTGTTTTGTAAAAATATTCGTAAAAGTTTCCAGCTACTTTTGTAAAAGTTTAGAAGCGTGATCCATTAATGCTTTAGCAACTGCGTCTCCGCTCCTCTCCCAAATCTCTCTCTATGCATGGACAAATTATACTACAAAAGGGAACCAGAAAACGACGTCACCAAAGGTTTTTCTGGGGAAATTAAATTTAGTTTGTTTAGGATTCATTTTTTTCTCGATAGGTAGCGGGATCATCCCGTTAGCGTGGCAACCTGACGGTTGCCACGGTAACGGGAGAGAAGCGGCTGCTAAATTTTTGGTTAATCGCGCCAAAAATTGGGAAACTAAATTTGTGATTTTTTTCCGCGTGCACTAGCTTTGATAAAATATAAGAGGCGTTGGAAGCACGCAATAATATTTAAACTATGACGACTAACACTAAGTTCAATAGGGCAGGCCTGCCACAGGTCAGGGGAAACCTGGAAAAGTCAGGGAATTCGAAAATTTATCTAAAGTGTTGAGGTGTTCTTGCGTGTTTTGTGAGTTCTTGTTCAAACTAGAAAACCTGTAATTGAGATATCAAGTATTTTGACGCTTGTTTACGAGTATAATTCGTTCATGATCTGTGCATGCAGCCATTGAAAATGAATGAGGAGTTTTCGAAAGAACCACAACTGCCTCTAACACCATTTTAAATATTTTATAAAATATCGGACGGTCACGTTACTGAAATATTTTCAAAAGGTCATCAACTTTTGTATTGCACGCGGTTGTTCTCCTTATATATATAACAGATAAGTTGTGAAAGACGAAAAATAGGTCCATTTTAAATAAATCATAACCCAGGCTCTCTCTAATTCCGAGTAAACCACTGATAAAATATTTTTACGAAAGTAAAATCTGATTGATTTAAATAATAAACTCTATTAAAAATTAAGTTGGACAATTTAAAGAGTAGGGCTGGGCGAGTACTCGATTGATTCGAGTAACTCGATCGAGTACCGAGTCGAGTACTCGATCGACCTCATTTTACTACTCGTGACGAGTATCGAGTATTGGTTTTACTACTCGACAAACTACTCGATAAGCATTGGCGGAACCCATTAGAAACTCGGCAAGGCTAGTAAATATAAATTAATGTCGAATTCGTACGCAAAGGAAATAAAAACGCTCCCTGCAGAGATACAAAAGTCTAGAGAGGGGTTGTCATGTAGCACAGTTATATTTTTTTGTAAAAATTGATGGTGCGGACGACGCCATAGAGGCTATTTGAAAATAGCGCCTCTATAGCGTCGTCTGCTCCATCAATTTTTACTAAAAATTAAAACTGCCACCTGACAACCCCTCTCTAGACTTTTGTATCTCTCCAGGCGGCGAAATGGAATTTCTTGGCGGGATAGGACCTGCCTGGACCCTGCAAGCGTTTTAGTTTTAGTTTGGATTTCTGTCTTCTGAAGTTTTAATACAAAGCCTGCAGGCAATGGAGCTTATATTCTTTTGGATTTTTACTTTTGGGTCGTAAGGTGGGAAACTGGAACTTTCTTTGCAACCACTGATTTATTATTTCTACATGAAAATCTAAACAGTGAAATTTTCTAACTTTTGTTCTGACTGATCTCTACTTCATGTAATGTGATATAACACAAAACAGTTGTAAAAGATTAAAATATGATTTTCTTTATATTGTTATTGTTAATGTGAAATGGTTAAACCTAAGCTCACTCCTTAATTAATTAATACTCGCGAGTAGTAAGCTTAAATACTCGCGAGTACTCGAGTGCATGAAAATTAACCAAGGCCCAACTACTCGATACTCGACCCAATATTTAATACTCGACTCGGTACTCGACAACGAAAATTTTTGGTACTCGATACTCGACTCGGTACCCTAAAAGTACTACTCGCCCAGCCCTATTAAAGAGGGAAAACTTTATTTTGGCTCCGTTTAAAACAATTTTATGAAACATATCTCGTCCTAAAACTTTGTTGGCAGGGTTCTTATGGGAATATCGGATAATTCCTTCGGTTTTAATTACTGTTTGTGATTGTTCTTGTCCGATTTGAGCACTCGCTCGTCGATTTGGGACTCGCCATACGGTGGTATGGGATCCCTGAAGCGAATTTCTCCCCTCTAATGTTTCCAAGCGATTTTCGAGTAGCTACCTTTCCCTCGTTTATTTACTCCATAGTTAATGTTTTAATAAATTACGCCTGGAGCGCGCCGCGCCACGCTGGGGAAACGAAAACGCCTATACAGTTTTATAGTCTGACATCGATTTTTACCCTTGCCATTTCCAATTAAAACTGGACGCTTTTAATGGTCGTTGCTAAGCAACTACCCTCCTAAAAAAACGGATTATTGGGTATAAAAGACATCAAAATAATTAGAACCAATTAATAATTGAAGGTTTCCAAGTGTATAACAAGATTAAACCTTCCTCGGAGTAAAAAATTTGCATAAAATATCGGTTGTTTTATGTTAAACTTTGCGTTAAGAAATGTTGGGGAGAAGCATTTAATGGTCTGTTCTACTTTTAACATATATTTAGCTTAGACTGCTTAATTTATGCATGTAGCTTCTATTGCACGGGAAAGAAAACCTCTTCTTTCTAGATCTTAACGGGTCCTGCAGTTCTGCGCATCAGTTCTTGCCTCTAGTCTTCCATTGTTCCTCTTCTGTCCCTCGACTTCCGTTGTTTCTCTTCCGTCCCTCGACTTCCGTTGTTTCTCTTCCGTCCCTCGACTTCCGTTGTTTCTCTTCCGTCCCTCGACTTCCGTTGTTTCTCTTCCGTCCCTCGACTTCCGTTGTTTCTTTTCCGTCCCTCGACTTCCGTTGTTTCTCTTCCGTCCCTCGACTTCCGTTGTTTCTCTTCCGTCCCTCGACTTCCGTCGTTTCTCTTCCGTCCCTCGACTTCCGTCGTTTCTCTTCCGTCCCTCGACTTCCGTCGTTTCTCTTCCGTCCCTCGACTTCCGTCGTTTCTCTTCGGTCCCTCGACTTCCGTCGTTTCTCTTCGGTCCCTCGACTTCCGTCGTTTCTCTTCGGTCCCTCGACTTCCGTCGTTTCTCTTCCGTCCCTCGACTTCCGTCGTTTCTCTTCCGTCCCTCGACTTCCGTCGTTTCTCTTCCGTCCCTCGACTTCCGTCGTTTCTCTTCTTGTCCGTCGACTTCCGTTGTTTCTCTTCTTGTCCGTCGACTTCCGTTGTTTCTCTTCTTGTCCACCGACTTCCGTTGTTCCTCTTCTTGTCCATCGACTTACCTTGTTCGTGTCTTGTCTCTCGATTTCCATTATTTGTCTTCAATCTCTCGTCATCCGTTCTAAGTCCCTTTTCCCTGGTCTTCCGTTTTTCATTCCTCGTTTTTCGATACCCACATCCCATTTTCTTTTTTTTATTTATTTAAAAATAAAGTGTTTGTATAAATCGCTCAGGTGAAAGACTCACATTTGGCACGCCTCCATTTGGATGAAAATTTCCTCTAAATTAGAATATATTTTAAATACGCTCCTTAACCCCCATTCAAAATGAATAGTTCTGTCATAATTCCTTACAAATAATATTCTATATACTAAGGGTAGATGTTAAAATTCAGTCCTACGACTTATTTCTATGCAAATATTTTAGCAGTTAGGCTGAGGTATATTTCACTAGGCAATCGTAATATGAAATATGATCGTACTATATTCACCAAACTACATAGACATAATTTCTCAAGATTAAAATGTAAAGTAAATATACGCTTTTGAATATGAACCACCTTTAAAAACTCGAAGTTCCGACTTTTACCTTTGGTAAATTCTTATCTTGACGAAAAGTAACTAAATTGAGGAACATTCCCTCTCGAGAAATTCTTGTGAAAAGGATTTATGCATTCTAGGGAAAACCAAAACTGGCCCATAGATCCTATAAATCTGATTTTCTCTCTCTTATACATTCAGAGAGTTTCCGTAAAATATACTACCTACTTTGAAAGGATCTACTGCTCTAAAATACCGCTATATCTCGGCTTTTAAAAAATCTATAGTATCTTGGAATTTTAAAGGGATAATGAAGATGAGTAGCATTTTCGAAAATATCGTTAAAAATCTATTGAAACATTAGCGTAGCTGTAAAAACAATATTTTGTTATCGACATCTTCGACATTTATTAAAACCAAAATTCCCCCGAAGTTCTACGTAATAAATACGGTCACGTGGTACTTGATTCTCGCGTGTTCTGACACGTGATATCATTATTTTCGCGGGAAAATTTTGTGAAAGTTTTAATTTCATTTGAAACTTATTATTAATTACGTTAATTAATTGAAATACGTTAAAAAATAGAAAAAATAGTGAGCTTAAACTATAAATTAACATATTTTTTCCAATTAATTTACTCGTCTTCATTATCCCTTTTAACTTGGACTTAAATTTTGCAGTGTTACAGTGGAAACCTTATATTATTCATATTCGCCTTTAAATATACGTAATAATCCGAATATGATAAAGACTATAGGTGAAAACGGAGAAAGAGACGTGTGAAGTGGGAGAAACAATTCTCTCCTCTTCCGCTCATGCGCGGTAAATCGAGACGTCAATCTCTCCTTCCCCCTTGTTGTCAGTATAGCCTGGTACCGGTAGATCTCTCGGGTAGTGTAATGGCGGAATTTGGCTGGCCGCCGTAACGTCGGGCCGAATCAAAAAAGGAGCGAAATTGACTTTCTAATTAACCCTTTTGATTGAGATTGAAAAGATGTCGTGAGTTGAACTAAAATGCACCGTCAAATACCCCCTTATTACCCTTTTGATGACTCCCTATTTTACTCCGATGGAAAAATAAAAATTCCGAATCGGATAATTTTTATTTTTACCTTCGCCGGTCCTCTCCTCTTTCTCCGTCTGTCTTTCCCCATCTTTCCAGATGTTGTCCTCCATCCCAGCCTCTTCCCCGCAATCGCTGGACCCCTCCCATCTGCTCGTTTGATTGATGTCTCATCCTTTCGAGTTTTCGTCATTTTCTCTCTTTCCTCTTCTTGCTCTTCTAACGCGGCTCGCGCCCACTTTGATCCGTTTCGTTATCATCTTCGTCGGATTTTTCTCTTTCTCGCTCCATGATGCAGGGAAGAGAAAGCCGGAGGCGGAAGGTTTCTAGCGCCATCTAGCGCCGCGATGAGTAATTATACCATGCAAAGAATTAGACTCTCAGTCATCTGTCTCTCTTTGGTAATAATTTTTAATTGCTTGAGGGATAGTGCTTATTTACTTCACAGTTGTTTTCTGATTAATGGGGTTGTTTATTTTAAATTTTAAAGGGAAACTGGAGCTAAATAAGCTTTTGAACATATCATTCCATTGTTTAACGATTCATTCCTTAGCTGATTAAACATAATTAAATTAGACCTTAATTCCTATACTAAACCAGTTTTCCTTTTGAAAGACAGGCAATTTCCAATACAGTTACTGCAAATATACGTTTTATAATTTTATTTAATCTGAGAGAATTATTATATTAATTATTTCGTACTACGTTTAAAAAAGTCAATCAATCCCTGTTAGACACTGTGTCCAAAATAATTTAAAAAAAACCCTACTGTGTATAAAAAATTACCTTTGTCAAGATTTGGCTTTAAAAATAATGACATTCGGGTCACTGAAAACTTGAGGCTTGTCAAATTTTTTTCCCGCGGTGTCCTGGGATAATTGATTAATAAAAGGAAGGGCTTTAAGTGTGTAAAGATTGAGGTATGTTCCATCCACGTACTATATTAACTGGACATACTAGGATATAATTGTAATAAAAACAAAAGAGCTCTTTTTCTTTTATAATTTGCATCAGGCACACGACCCGCCAGGTTTAATGAAGATAAAGATACCCTCTTCTAATCTTTCTCAGTAATGAGCCGCTTTTAATAGACAGTTACTGTACACCTCATTGTCTAATGAGCTGGCAAACTATATTTATACAAGGCTTTATTCAAAGTTAACATAATATCTCACGCTAAAGAGTTCGGTTGAAATTAAAAAGAACACCTTTTTGCTTGATGTCATTTGAAATGGAAAATATCGTAACTCCAATTTTACAAAACAAATATTAAATTAGAAATCAATTTAAAACTTACCCTGAAAATAGGCTTAGCTAGATTTATCAAGATCCTGAATTTCTTCCTATTGATGGATCAGAGACCAATAAGCAAAGGCCCGTTGTTTAGGCGAGATCTCCATGAGACGTCTAACAACATTCGATTGGTGGCTGACCCTTCAATGCGAATAAATTCAGGATCTACATGAATCCAGCTAAGCCTATTTTTTTAATATATATTTCTAGTTTTATATTTGTCTGTAATTTATTTACTGTTGGTTTAGGCCTATTTAAACGATAAGTAATCGATAAAAAGTCACTTTGTTAGGCACCATTCTCACTCTAAATATTAAGTTATGTTAGAATAAGTTATGAGCTTTTGATTATAACTATCCTCATGCGAATGTAACTCATTTGCTTCCCATAATAGATCCTCATTACGCAATCTTCTCTTCAACTCGTATTTACCGTATTTACCCTCTGTTTTAATCCATCGTTGCTCTCAAAACAACCCTATTAATTACGGAGTTAACTATTTAGAGCAAAATCTTCCGCCGTATGTCGACCCTTAAATTTGTTTCAGCGCTATTAGATTCTCGATCAGTATGCAAACTAACTAAAGCATCCGCGGACTTAGAAACAAGGCTTAACCGCATAGGGGTAAAAGTAGTATATTAACTTTACTTTAGGTAATTACACGACTTAAAGATAATCAGTGGTGTTTTAATGTTTACATTACTAAGACCCTTTGATTCGTTTGTGTTATCTCTTGATATATTTAAGAAAAAAAAAAGGTTCGAGCCTTAGCTATTTAGAGCCGCTGATATTTCCTACTGGTAGTTTGAACTACCAGTCTATATCATTCCCACCCTACTAGTTCAACTAATAATCTGTTCTTTAACGATGTCTTTCGGCATTAAAGGTACCGCCTGTAATGTTTCTTTGGGGACGAAAACTCCCCGTTCGTTAAACAAGTTAATCCACGAGGGGTTCGCCTTTAAATCTACTGACAATTACTTAGTGAATATATCGGATTTCAGGAAACCCAGTATTGCGGTTAAATTAGGCGTAAGCATTCCACGGGTTCAAGTAATGGCTTTAAAGGGAGTATGAAGGAAAAATCTAAAACAGTAATAAAAATAAGTTACTTCCTCATATTTTAGGGTCTAAGCATTCTAAAAATTAAGTTATCGCGTAAATGAAACATCTTTTTAATTTATTTTCGGAATCACTTTCTCAAGAAACGTATTCGAGAATTTTTTCACAATTTTTAAACACTTTTTTCTTGTTTAAATTAATTTCTGAAGTTTAATAAAATTTGAATAAAAGTAAATATACATTCTGGGAAATCATGTTATTTCAGCCTTCAATGTCCTAATTTTAATTAACTTCAGAAATTAATTTATACACCAAAATCGTGTCCAAAAATTATGAAAAAATTCTAGAGTGCGTTTTTTGGCATGGTGATTAAGAAAAAATATTCAAAAGCTGTTCCATTTATAGCTATAAGTTTCTCTTTTTGTTTTTTTAATTAATTTAATTTTGAAATTAAATGAATCAGAGTTTTATTTTTAGCTTACATTTTCCCTTTAATTTAATATCCTGGTCTTGTTAAACGTGGAAAGGGTTATAATATAATAAATGGCATTTTTTTTAATTATCCGATAATTTAATGGCATTCTTGATATAGGCTTAATAAGTTAATACTCCATTGAATCTATCCATTAGCGATGTTAATTATTTAATAATTATCGTATTTCAACTCGATCTTATTAGGCATATATCTAGTCTCAATTTAAAGTGTATAAATTGGACTGCATGATGACTGTTGGGATTAGTTTATTAATAATTAATTCCATCGGAATAACTGTTCTATAATTAAATTTTTAAACCAAAGTAAATCAATTACATGTATTTTGAATTCATCTTTGTTGATATTTTGCTTCTTTTAAGGGAGAATGCAACCTAACAACATTAATTAATTAATTAATCCATTCCTTATAGTTTAAATAGGCCTAATCTACTAGTAAAAAAAATACAAACGAATATTAAACTAGAAATAAATTTAAAACTTCAAATTTATTTAAAAAATAGGCTTAGCTGGATTCATGGAGATGTCCTGAATTCCCTGTATAAGGACTAGCAACCAATGACAGCGTTGGCTTAGTAAAATCCCCGCGACACGTGCTTTGTGTTTCTTAAATACTTACGTTTGGTTATTTTGACTCTTGCCTTTATTGAAAAAAGGGTTGGGCGTGTTTTTAATGGTCAGAGGGGGATTAATTAATTGAAAAAATTATTAGTACTCAATTCTGAGACTTCATGTTGGATTTATTACAAAACTGAGCTTATTTTTGGTAGCAAAATCGATAGAATGTTAATTGATTTTTCTCTTTACCTTCACGTTTAAAATCTATTGCAAATAATAATTAAAATATAATTATTATAAATATGAAATTATATTTGTATTGATATAATCTTAAATGTTTTAAGACAAGTTACTCAAAAACGTTTTTATTTTGTTGTATTTTCAGCTGTATGATCGTATCAATACGAGGTCCTACTGCCCCATCAAGTGCCCACCCTCCGATGCCTTGGATAGAGCGAAAGAAGTAATTATTTAATTTCATTTATGTTCACAAATATTTTGTTTTTTATTTTTTTGTCAATAAATTATAATAATTATATTTAATTTTATTTTTTAGGTGTTAGAATGTTTACAAAATTGCTCACCAGACTACGCCGCCGACGTGGAGGAGTTACGCTCGATATTCTCCGACCCTCACTTCAGGGTAAGTACCGTTTTTATCTACATTGCTCTTGCTCTTCCTTTTCCATTGATTTGTTCGACCGCCACTACGCAGATGGCGCCACTGTCTCTATTACTAAGTTTGGTTTTATTCGCAATTTTTAAAACCAAAACCCTCCAATTTATTGGGTTTTAAATACATTATGTTTATTATAATAGTTTAGAAATATTTAAGTTGTATGTAGTCGCTATTAAGGGTGTTTTTCTAAACAAATTATGAATTTAATTGATAATTTGAATACCTTGGCGCTTTCCATTAGACTAAATGACGTCACTAATCTTGTCCACCGATCTGGGGGCTATAAACTAATATTAAAAACGCTCCCAAACAAGGTCCAAAACATTTTGGATTAGTAAAACTGTAGTTTAATTATTGTATTTAAAATATTTATTATATATTCGAGATAGACTGTTTTACAAATTTATTCATTCTAAAAGAATACTGTAGAAATGTTTATCCATCATCAACAACGCGACAAATTTATATATTACCATCCTAAGTCTGTGTTAGTATGTCAATAATCCTCCATCAATTGGAACAATGGTGCCATTTATCATGAAAGCTTCTTCGCTTAGTAGAAAAACAACTACGTTAGCCACGTCCTCCGTTTCTGTAACAATGAATAAATCGTGGTTTTACGCGTTTGATAGCTAGATTTTACGATGTGATCTATAAAGCTACTGATAATTTGACCACGCACCTTTACTGAAAAGTCTAAAGTTATGTTTTCGAGTTAAAGGGAGGGTGAAGAGGATAATGAAGCAATTATTTTATCAATTCTCTTATTAAATGTCTCTGAATTGTGAAAATAAAATCGAAAAGATTCAGATTTTGGCATAATTCAATTAAAAGGAGAACCTTCGACCAATCAAAAGACTCCACACCTTTGGCTTCATATAATATCAGCGACACGCGCTATTGTACGCACGACTGTCCCTGTGACAATCATCAAAAACGAAATTTACCGCGATTCAAACAGTTAATACCAGGGGGTTTTCGATTAGTATGAAACTCCTTTAAATGAATGATAAAACATTTTTTGCTTTTTACATGCAATTCAGAGACACTACCTGACTCAATAAAAACATCATTTCGTTTTCCTCTTCACCCTCCCTTTAAATATTTTTCTGTAGAAACATGCATATCTACCTTTTATAGAATATTACACCCATTTCAAGAAGTTTGAATTACTAAAAATAATTTTCATTATCTAATAAAAATCTTACCGGAATATCTGCCCAATGGTATTGTAGCTTTTACTTTTGGTACCATATGTGGTTGGCTCAATAGTTTACTGGCCATATCCGTGTCAGTAATTCCAGGACTGACCGCGTTGACCCGGATTTTGTATTCCCCAAATTCGTGGGCCATTACTTTCGTTAATTGATTCAGTCCGGCTTTAGAGGCGCAATAGATAGACATTTTCTTGTATGATTTTTGTCCCGCTACACTCGATACGTTCACGATGGAACCACCTTTTCCCGACTCTATCATTCCTTTGACCACAATCTGAGATATAATTAATTTCATTACTTTATACTATATCGTTAAATTAAGATAATTACAAGCGTAAGTCTATTAAAACCATGGGGTGTCTGGTACTCTTCTATTTTGGGGCCCTCTCTGGTTAGACGATTGTGGCTTGTGGCGCCGCCAGGGGGCGGGGCAAGGCGAGCTCAAGTCGCCTTTGGATAGGGCTGGAAGGGCTCCGGAATCAAGTTTAGATGGACTTCGAAATCGAAACCAAGGCTTAAGCCTTAGGGGCCCCGAAAAATCCCCGAAATAAAGTACGAAGAACCCCAAAATTAAGCTTGAAGGTCTACAAATTAAATTATAGCGGCGCCAACCTGACCCTTATTAGGGTGTTTCTTTTTGAAGGCAATCATTTTATTCTAGAATATAAGTTTTTTAAGTATTACCTGTGAAACATTTATGACGCTTTTCATGTTGATAGCAAGCGTGCTGTAAAAATATTTAAAAAAGTGTTAGAATTTTTTTTACATCATTTTTATGAACTATAAAAAACTTTTGACGTAACTACTAATATTAATACTTCAAAAAACATGTGATATTCCGCATTTGAAGCATTAATACGGCTTCTTTTTGTTTGTTTAGTCATAGACTTAGTCTATGGTTTAGTTGAGTTCAGGTACTTCCCACCATTTTATGCCCCTTTTTAACTTAAGGGTTAAGGACTCCAAAAGTATTTTTATGTATTTCATTTATCTATCTTCTATACGAATATAATCAGAAGTAGATGAAACCATCATTTGAAGTCTACTACTCTAATGTTCCATATAGCGCTCCTCTCTGTATGGGGAAAATTCCCGATTTTACGAGATTGGAAGGGTCCTACTTCATACCCCCTGTCTACGGAAAATTGGAAATTCTCTCTCTCCACAAACGACGACGTTTTTTTTGACGAACTCCAAGGCTGCTAGATATATTCGCTCGACGAACTCCCGCTCCGAAAATATCTACCGTTAGGAGGCTTACGAATCGCGCTTTTTGAAACTAACCCATACAGAGAGGGGTCCACAAGACCAGGGAGTAATAGACTTCAAAGGAGGGTTTCATCGGCTTCTGATATAATCAAAGATTACTGATAAAATTAAACGCGCTATTCGTGACCGAAATTTCGTCTGCTAAGGGGTTTATTATGTATTTTTTCCCTTGGAGATAACACCTTAGCAGACGACGTTTCAGTCGCGAATAGATAATGGAAAGAAGAGGGGTATAAGTTAGTACTTTGTTTTCCTAGTATTTCCAGGTTTTAAGTAAATAGATTAAAAACCTTTACACGAAGAGATCGATCTAAAAATCGAGGAAGGATAGTACAATAATGGTAAATCCCATTCCCCCAGTATTGCCAACCACTAGTGAGCTCAAACTGAACCACAGAGAAAATCCAACTGGAACTGATTTGTTCTGAACCGCGCTCACAAGCTCCTGGCAACCCTTCAATGAAATGAGAATTTTATTTTGCCCGAGGATTTTGCCCCTTTATCGAAAACACGTCCATATTAAAATATATTTCAAAAGCGCGAGTCTTCATCTGTTTATCCCTATATGAACTAACACACTTTTGGATTTTCCCAAGCGTATTTAACAACCCTTTTATAGATCCCCCATTACTCCAACTCGCCTTGAACAAGATAGTATATTTACTTTTCAATGAAATCGGGCTCCATTTCGAGAAAGGGTATTCTTTTCCCGACCCCGGCGTTATTTACTAAATAGTCGAAATGACCCAATTTCGAAACTGCCTCTCTTGTGGCCGTCCAATCGGACAAATCAGCGAGTACCGTCTCCACATCGGGGTGCTATAAATAATGAAATTAATTGTTATAAATATATATTATCTGGTCTTGGCTAATAGCGCGTTAAAATTACATCAATTTTACTTATCTACCATTGTTTAAAACAGAATTGTGTAGAGTATAAGACCTCGTTATTATGAAATTTCCACGGAAAAGGTCCGATATTTTATATATTGCGTAATATACTGAAGATACCACGGTAGTCATATTTTGGATCAATTGTACAATTATTTTTTAAAATATATTTTAAAATTAAATCGTGAGACTATTCGCGCAGTTTCTTAAATAATAATGAAATAAAAATTGTCCTGATCTACAAATTACGCAAAGATTAAACCTGATCAAACCACTTTCCCTTTTCAAAAAATTCCAAAAAAAAATAAAGAGTCAAAAACAGGTTTTCGAGAAAATTGCTAAATTTGTTTTATACAATACTAAGTTACTAACACTCAATTTATTTTCCTGCACCTTTCAAAATATATAATAATATTGTTTATTATATAAATTACCAACCACGAACAGTTTGCCTTGTACCTTTAATTTAATTTATATTGTTCTTTTGACCTATTTTAGACGCAGTTCTGAACTAAAATAATGGGCGCAATATCAGATGAAAAAAACATCTTACCTTTTCTTTCAATTTATCTAAATTTTCTTGGGTTTTTCCTAACCCCACTACTTTCACTCCTTTCTTGACTAGAGCTTCGGTTATGGCCAATCCTATGCCTAAACATTATTTACATTAATTATATTAGTTATTCATTTAATTAAACACATACATATATATTCAAATAGAGCTCAAAACTCCTTTTAATTTATTCAAATTTAATTTACGAGACTGCATATACGTAAAAAATACCTATCTGCTCTGAAATTTACCCCTTTATAATCATCTTCTCAGACAGCCTAGTTTTGACTGTACAATATCTTATGTTTAACGTCGTCTGCTAAGCAAGAAAAAAAGTCGACTTTAAAGGGGCAGATAGTCCCTTTAAAGAAATATTAGACTCTGGAAACAAGTTATTTTTAATTGATTTAAACTTAAAACAGTATCAAAACTCGCCAACAAAGTATCATGACGTCGTAAAAATCTCATGATCTTTTGAGAATCAAAAAATAATTTTTTTATATATTTAAACCTATTGTGGTCATGCTATTCTATTAAATCCAACTTATTTAACTCATTGTGCCTAATTAAGATCGCTTGGTCAGTCGAAAGCTCGCAAAGGCTTTTTTAATTAAAAGTTTTTAAAATATATACGATAAACCCAATTCTTTTAAAGTAAGTTTTATCTTTGAGAATAATTTCTATCAAATATTTTCGTGGACACTCATAAATTGTCTATTTTGTCTAATTGATATTAAATCTCAATATCATGTACACCTAAATGACAAATTTTTCAAAATTCAACACCATTATTTTAATAAATATATATAATTATAATAAATTAACATATATAAAGCAAGTAAAACTTTACCTCTACTGGCACCAGTTACTAATGCTCGTTTTCCTTCCATTATGATATATATATTTAAATATTTGTCGTACCGGAATTATTTTGAATAGCGAACGCAACTTTCCTCTTGGGAGTTCCCTAACTTATTGATATGGAAACTTTCGTTAGCGAATATACAGACGTAGAGAACGCGACCTTCTTAGAATATTACACTTTCTTTGAGTAACACCCTTAGGGCATTTTTAACGGGGTAAAATAAAATGTCTTGAAAACAGGATTTTTGACGTTATTCGTTTTCAACGCGTGTTTGGAGGGTGTAAATTCAATCGTACCGCCTCGCGGTTGGTTTATGAAGGTTATAATAAACTAAACAATTAACATTAAATACGAGGGAAAATTTAATTCTATGACTTGTAAATTTCAAGGGAATATTTTCCACGAATTTAAATATAATATACTGAGAAATTTTAAAGTAAGAGTCCCATTTGATACGTTTCAAACTTTACTTTACGGAATTAGGCCCAATTTAGGCTTAGCGTAAATATCATCCAAAAAGAGCTTTCTTGTGTGTAAAAGTGAATAATTTTATCGATGAGGGCTAGAATAATATCTTTTTCGCTTCGGTAAACCATTTTATTATATAGTTATTGTTTATTAATAATTATAAATCTGTTTGGAAATGGGTTTAAAAGTGGCCTTTTGATAACTCGTTAAGGTCACGTGATTATCTCTTGAATTATCCTTGATTGAATATTTAATATCTTTTGGAAATGACAACACCCATCTTTTTGAATTCGAAGTTGGGCTTTTTGTAGTTCCACATATCATTTTACGTGACGTCACGCTGACGTGAGTTTAACGTGTTTCAAACTAAGTCCGCCGCCTGAACTTGTGTCCCTTTAAAACTAATTTGGGATTAGCTTGTTTGTGTTCGCTCTTTCCTTTTGGTACAGACGTTTTCAGGCTTTCTGTTACAGACTTCCAGTTTTATTTGGTTTATCTTCATTGTCCAATCCCGCGTGGGGATATCCGTGGGGAAGAAGAGGAGAATCTAAAGCGAAAATTCGTGTTCACTGTTGAATTGATGAGAGTAAGAGATGACATCAGCTCTCTATTCTTTTAAATTATTTCCATTGCCTTATTCGCTATAGTATAAAAATATTTTGTGTATTGATCAACTTGTTATTAGGTTTCAGCCTATTTAAAATCACCTCACTGAATAATTTAAGAGAGATTTAGTGAGAAAATGTAAAATTTTGTCCTCTACGTCATGCATAGCTCGTGTTTTTTGTTTAGTTAGTATAAAACTAGGTTTGTGGGTAGCGATTTTCAAAACAATCCGCCTTAATTTCGTCCCTCTCTCCCGTCCCAAAATATTGAGGAAGAGTCCAAATCACTTGAGCCAGGCAGGGGTGATGACTTTTTTGTCTAGTTTTAAGTGATGAGCTTGTACGTTTACCTAGCCCTTTGCTGGTAGTATTAAACATACGGGGCGTTGTTTACTTTTATGAAATAAAATTATAGACTTTTGGCACGACCCATGTTTCAAAGTCAACTTTCGAAACTAAAAATATCGAACACAGATATTTACACTCGTTTTTATGACAGGGTTATACAACTCTTGACATATCTCTATAGTCGTTAGAAAAGGTCGCGTAAGGTTACTAAGAGGCCGTGCGTTTGACACACTGTCACCGAATACGAAATCTGCGCTTTAAAGTAGCCAGCCAGCTGACGACCGCGACTCTTCGCCATAAATGTATTTTTTATGCACTTTCGCGATACAATATCGTGTCATTCCTGATACGCACCATAGTCTAAAGCTACGGTCACACTAGCATTTCTTAATCGATTTGAAACGGTAAAATCAAACCGATATTCAAATCACCTGGAACCGTTTTAAGCGTCACGTGTTCACGCATTATCTTTATAAATCGATTTATTGTATCTTCATCTATCGGTTGTTGAAACCGAATCGGTATGAAACTGGTTCCGGAAGCAGTTTCGACTTTCGAGAAATCGAATCAAATCGATTCGAGAAAACGCTGTTTTCTCGTTCACACGACTCCTGCGAATCGATTCCAATGCCTAGTATGAACGTAGCTTACTAGAAGTCACCCTTAAAAAGGGGTTACGGACGACAAAAGAATCCCTATATAAATATGCGATTATTTATTTGGTATACATTTGGAAATAACGGGGAACATTCACTAGAAAAACCCGGAAAAAGCGGGAAAATTTGTTTTTTAAATGTTGTCTGAAAGTTACGTTCATTTTTAATATGATGTGAAACATCGTAAACTCTACTAAATTGCTATACGAAACTTCGATACACGTTGTAAATTTCGGGTGAACCAAATTATACACCTCGTTTTTTAGGTACGAACCCGAGTTTGCAAACTTTTAAGTTGTGCCACTTTATTTTTCATATAAAAAAAGTGAACCTTATTCTTTGACAGATGATGCTAAAAGCTTTGCTCGTTAGGATAGCTATACAGAGAGAATATGGAAGAGGAGTAGAACTTTCACACTTAAAGGGAAACTTGAAGCTTTTGAATTTATTTTCGGAATCACCGTGCCAAAAAACGTATTCCAGAATTTTCAAAGAATTTCTAGACACGTTTTTGATTTTTAAAGTAATTTCTAAAGTTTGGTAAAATTTAAATAAAAGGAAATATAAATTCGGACCAATCATATTATTTCAGCCTTCAACAGCGCGCGTAATCTGATGGTGATTCCGAAATAAATTCAAAAGCTGTTCTATTTTTAGCTCCAAGTCTTCCTTTAAATCAGTCTTACCACGATTAAATTGCCAAACAATATTTAATTTAAATAACAAATAATTATATTTGTGGAAATTTCAGTTCGAAAATAAAGTTATTTTGGCAAATTTTTACCCTTTTTCTGCTCCTTGCTTTTATAAGTCTCTGGTGAGAACTATAGCCAACGTGCTAGTAAAATATTCAACCTTTATATACAACTGATTTTTATTTTCATTTAAAAAAAATCAAGTAGTTGAAGAAGGGTTAGATAATGTTCGACGGATACATGGCGAAAGTTTTAAAGCCCCAGGGCGTAATTTCGTAAACAGTTGACCTATTTTAACGCAGTTGAAACTGTATTCTCTAAATTAATACGGCAGTAAATCAATATTAAAGAGAGGGTGAAATTAACCCAAAAATGACTTTTTTAAAGCCCCATTTTTCAAACTTTTCGCATTTCCGAGAGAAGCCTATATAAAATGTATTTAGATATTCGCTTCTCTGGCACTTGAAGCTCGTTATCGTGTTTTAAACGAAATGAATAATAGTTGTTTTGACGCAAAAAAATAATGATTGGCCACGACAAAGTTGCTAAAGGTTCTTTTGGAATAATTTTATTAAAAATCAGGTTTTGCCACTGTGATTGGCTAAGAGACGATAACGTTAACTGCGTCATTGGAAACGTCACTTTATTCTGTAGTCTTGTGAAAACTCAACAGAGTTTAAGTTTCGTATACAAAATACGTAGATATTCAAAGTATCATTTCCTGTTTTAATATTTATTAATTATCCCAAAATTTTACGACTCTTCTTTGCCTTATTTGAATACAAATATGAATACATGTTAGAAAATTATTTAAATCATTTACAAGATTGCTAAAAGATGGCTAAGAAAACCCGTATACCATGAAATAAACATTTTTTTTAGAGCTTTCGAAGGTACTAGTCCCTTTTTTTTCTCATGAAGTAGCAGGACTTCTCGTAAATTAATTTAACTATATATGAATACTAAATTATTTCGCAAATAACTCTTTGCTTTAATTAATCATTTTACTCCCGGTATAAAGTGCATGGTAAAATATTAAAATAATAATGATGCAAAAGATACGCGTATATCTGGCCCATTCAAAACGCATTAGAGGTCATAAACATGATGTTACTTTTATAGTTTATTTCACTCTAAGTGTTTAGCGTGTAAAGTAATAACATTCAGCTCTAAAATATATAAGGTTTGATTAAGTATTGTACTAAGTAAAGATAGCCTTCAACTGCGTTTGAAATTAATTTGTAATATATAATTCTTCTGTATTCTTAATCGCTTTTCTTCTTCCGACTAATTATGAATTCTCGAACAACTTAAAGGGAAACTTGGAGATAAAAATGGAACAGCTTTTTAAATTATTTTCGGAATCACCATGACAAAAATGTAAGCCTTCAACAGCGCTTGTAATGTCCTAACATTAAAAGACCTTGAATACTGAAATAATATGATTGGGCCGAATTTTAATCACTTTAAACTAATTTAAATACTAAATACGTGTGTAACAATTGATAAAAATTCTAGAAAACGTTTTTGGCATGCTGATTCCGAAAATCAATTAAAAAGAGGTTCGAAGTTTCCCTTTAAAGACATGGCTACAAACTGGGATCAACTATTTAGCAGACGACAAAGACGTCAGCGCCTCATTGCCTGTTTTCGCCACCTAGCCTTGTTTCGGTGGCGAATACTGTTGAAGGCAGGAGACGTAAGGTATATCTGATTGGTCTACCCCAATTTAAATGGCCATACCCTCAAAACTTACATTTTTTTTATTATTATTATTTAATGGCCACCAATTCAAGCCATGTAGAGCGAAGGAAATAAATTCTCTCTAATTTTTGCTACTTAAGTACGTGGAGAGGTGACCCGCTTCTGGGGGGTGATTTTGTATCGCTCATTAAGCACCAACATCCACCCTCCGCCAATCAGATAAGGTAGAAAATAAAATGAATCCCCCATCAAGTAATTACAACAAACCATCCCCCTCTTTAGTCTCCTTCCGTGTAGGACAAGTCTCGTAAAAAATAAATTTTAGATAAATTGTATTTAAAATAATTTCAGTACTACAAATTACAGTCGATTCTCTAACAATAAAGTTGCGAATTTTCAAGCAATTATATGAAATATAATTAATAATTAAAATAATTAATGAAATATATTTTTAATAATTTAAAATAGATGAGGGGCTAGTTATTCTAGTAATTAGGTGCTCAAAAACTTATTACCTGAGATAATCAGTGAGGTAATCAGTGAGATATCATCAGAAATCAAATCACTGGAAATATTACGACACTAGTCCTTAAATTAACGACACAATTACTTCAAAATCGAGAAATTGTATCGCGTGCTATTGTTATGTTCTAAAAATGATGTGACAGTTTATAACGAAGGCTAATTTATTAATTAAAATCTGATTGATTATATGGGAAAGTTTTCATCCAAAGAAAAACCACCAAGGGCAAGTATAATATTAGTAATTCAGGAAATCTATTAAAACCGTCCTTCGGGAATAGAAAGTTCCTAACTCTCTGTTCTTCTATTCCGTCCATCCCGGTTAAGACTCAAAATCTCTTGGAAGAGTTCAATTCACTGAAGCGTAACAGGGGTGGTAGCTATTTTTTTTTTTTTTTTTTTTTTTTTTTTACGCTGGCTTGTGAATGGCCTAGCTATGACGTAGTTCGCATTTTGTGCTTATGAAGGATTCTAAGATGAAATATTAATAATTTAATTTTAAGTGTCCCTTGAGTGGACAATATAATTGATTTTCGTGCACCTTCAATTTTAATCTTTATCATCAATTTTCGAGACTTGTTCTTTAAGATCTAACGCTGAAACCATTCAAGCTTAAATTATCAAACGGTCGATTGAAATATTTTTCGTTCCTCGAGCTCAGCTAGGCTATAGTTACTCTGGGATTTTAACTTAGGGACAACGGGGGAGTTGGGGTGATAGACTATGTAGCCAAGGCCAAAACCACGCCGTAATTGCCTGCAGTTTATCGATAACGGAGCTTTAATTAAATGAGTTCGAAAAGTTCCTGTACATTGGTCTTAATTTGATTTGAGAGAGAACTTTTGATTTAAATTTATGACAGCTTACGATATTTGCGAGTGTGTTCAGAAGTAAACTATGAATTAGAAGTGTGACATAATTATGTATACGAATTTATTTAAAACTTAGTAAGGTACAATTATCAAGACACGGAACCTGTCTCAATTCAGGCCTCGTCAAATAGATTTCGCGCCAAAAACGTGAATATCATTTTCAAGAATTGATAAAATTGCCTAGGTTTGTTTTTACACGTTGCTTTTCATATCAATACGCTCCTAATAATTAAATTAAGCCTTGTTAGGCTTAACTGACGTTTGAAATTAAGGTCGTGACTTGAGTCTCAAACTCGCCGCGTTTTTTAAAATAAAACACAAGCGAAGTTTGCAATGAAGTTTAACAGTGCAATCTGTCTTTGCGTCCCTATGGTCAGACAGACGTATACCTTAAGAGAATTATGCATTTTAATAAGCGTTGTGGGCAGCATTCGAAATCTTAATAGCTAGGTTCCTTTTCAACCATTCAGGCGTAAATTACTTCAATAATAAAATTCTGCCTTCTAGATGTTATTTAATTATTACATCTCTACATAACCTTTAAAGATACATTTTGCCATCAATGAAAGAAGCAGGGAATAGTCTACTATAGTTAAGAGGAGAGGGTCTTAACAGAGTAAGACAAGTAATCAAGAAGGAACGCGCGGGACCAGGGTGGGGTGGTTGAATTTAACCCCTCAAGTTTCCCTCCCATCTCTACCGAATGAGTGAGGGCCGACGCCGAGTTATAGCAGCTTCTAGCCAGTTAGGATAGTAGCGCCATTCTGTAAAACGTGGCCCTTTTCTAAAAACGCCAGTGGATTGTAGCGTGGGACTTCGAACTTACTCGTCTAGGTCGGTTGGTTTTAGAGATAAACTAGCAGTCTTACGGGGTTTTGTTTTCTCAAATGTGATAAAAGTCGTTGAACGAACGTGTTTCGGTACGCGTGTGATCGAGGTGTGACGACTGTGTGGGATGAACTAGTTGCGAACGAAATTTATAATTCGAACGAATCGAAATTGAGAAGAAATCTTCAATTTAAACGTCGCGAAAGAGTCCCAAATCTCGTTTCGAAATGTAAGTTTTGTATCTCGTTTTATATTTTTTATCGTGTACTTGTAATCATCGGAACTTCGGTCTTCGGACGCGAGGGGTTGAGGGGTGGTAAGTTGGGAACATTCGCTTTCTAGATGAAAACATCTGTTTGACGTTTATGTCATGTTGTGTTATTTAAGAGTGTATATTTATTCTGCTCGCTCTCCGTTATAAGGGGCCCTGTTTTTGGGATTTCCTGCAGATTAGTACAAAATGTGGAAGATTTTGTGGGAAAAAAAAAAACTTCGCCAAAGAAGTGGGCGTTACAGTATAATCGTATATTAAATTTATGTTTGGTTGTCAATGTCATATTATAAATCAAATATCAAAAAAAAAATTAGAACTGGTTTAAAAATATGTATTATTTCTGTATATAAGTAACCTGGATCTCAATTAAGTCTTGAATCACGTGTCAGTAAGTTCAAAGTATCCTAAAATCATATTTAGGATTCCTTTTGACCTCGTGCTTGTCCGTAATCTAATTGGTTCACGTGACTAGTCAAATCCTTCAATAGCAAATGTCCGGCCTTGGACTCTCCTTGTGTTATTACTTACTCCTAGGTTTAATCTTCTTAGCCAATCGAAAATCTCTACAGGATTAGTTTATATTCGGTTAATGTATATAGGTTAGTTATTATTGACCAATAGCAAATGTCTGACTTTGTTCGCCACTGTTTTTTCACAACCTTGGACTCTCCTTGTGTTATTAGGTTTAATCTCCTAAGCTAATCGAAGATCTCTACAGAATGAGTTCATATTGGGTTATATTCGGTTAATGTAAAGGATAGTTATTATTATTGACCAGCGCGATATTCATAAAGAAGGCATTTTGTGGTTCGATATTTACATATATGTATAAATAAATCACGTATAGAATACCATTCGAAATAATATTTTTTTCTATCGAATAAATTTATAGACAATACGAAAATTTCACCATCAAAATTTATTCGAAACCCAAATTTCTCACATATTTTTTTTTACTTGAAGCCAGAATATAGAAGCATCGATTTTCCTATTTTGTCATCTATATGTAGGATAGAGGAGATCCCATAGCATATAATGTCGATCCGTCATTATTTCGCTTTAGTTTCACCCGTCGTCCTTTTTCCCAGGCGGTGTCCTTAGCGCTTCACTTCGCTTCTCCATTAAAGGGAGAATGAAACCTAACAACAAATGATTTTTTATCGATTCCTTATCGTTTAAATAGGCCTAATCCACCTGTAAAAAAATTAACAAACTAATATTAAACTAGAAATAAATTTAAAACTTACCATCAAAAGAGGCTTAGCAAGATTCATGGAGATCCTGCATTACCCATTAAGGGCCATCTATCAATGTCATTGGTCGCTAGTCCTTATATGAGGAGTTCAGGAACTTTATGAATCCAGCTAAGCCTATTTTTATGAGTTTTAAATTTATATCTACTTTAATATTGGTTTGTAGACCCATTTAAACGATAAGAAATCGTTAAAAAAAACACTTGTTTCTATTAAAGATGTTGCCTTTTTTCAAGGTTGTGTCAAAGTATAGGATTATCTATACTTTTTTCAACCTTGAAACCAATAAAAATAGCCTTTAAATAGAACCCGTTCCTATGTAACTTGTTGCCTGTTTTCAAGGTTGGGACGTGAAGTTTTATTATAACAAAATTCGACCAGATAGACCAAACGAAAAAAATAACCTGAATTCAACAAAATAGGACCAAAAGAATCTTAAAGTTTTGTCCGTGAGTGTTTCTCTCTCCCTATATACGGATAAGTGTCCATTTGTTCATATAGTTCTAGACGAAACGGTGGTATTTCAAGCACACTCAAAACTACACAGGAAGGCCTCAATTTTTTGTGTGTCGTTTGATGTCAAGAGGGATATTTTCATTCGTAAAAAGTTTTGTCATGGCGCGCCGTATCTTTCGTTGCTTTATATCCCCGACCATTTGCTCAAAGAAAACGTCGCTAACATTGAAAGTGGATGATTTTCTTTCTAGATAAAAATCCCTCCCCCTTACCGTTTTTGCACTCATTTCCCCTTTCCCGCGCTTTTTTTGCCCTTTCGCTTTTTTCCTAACAACATTTTGCAAACTATTCAAAGCCGAGGCGGATGAATACGTATGATTAAACCTCTTAGGGTATAAAAATAGTTTCGCAAACTGTTCTTGATCCTAGAAATTTTGAGATATCTCACTACTCTCAAGAATTTTCTTTCAAGACGATTTTTACTTTTTCCTTCTCCCCCTCCCCCAAGTGATTTTTTTTTTTTTTTTTTTTTTTTTTTTTTTTTTTTTTCCCAGGGGAGTGTATCCTATGGTCCTATTGTCCTATATGAGAGGTGTCATATATTACCTTGTTTATCTAAGAAAAGTTTTATAGGTCAAAAAAGCGGAGTAAAAATGGTTTCTGTTTGTACCGTTAAGGCCCGTTTACAAAAGAGCGGAAAGCTGAAGCGTAAGCCGATGCATGGAACAATAACAAGAGGAGGCATAGTTTCCAAAATCTCATTTTTAAACGATGTATGAACCTATGCCTCCTGTTGTTATTGCTCCATGCATCGGCTTACGCTTCAGCTTTCCGCTCTTTTGTAAACGGGCCTTTAGTCCGTCATGGGCATCATGGGCCATTTTAAGAAAATGGGTATATTAGGTAGGTGCGATTATCGATGTAGAAGTAATCGTACTGATAATTGATTTTACTTATCGAGACGATCACCGATTATTATTATGAATAATTGACAAATGCTCGATAATCGATTGACAAACGCTCGATAATCGATTGACAAACGCTCGATAATCGATTGACAAACGCTCGATAATAGATTGACAAACGCTCGATAAACGATTTACAAATGCTCGATAATTGATTACAACATGTAAATTTTTCTCGCAAATTTTACGTAAAATGGGTGATTTTCATATAATTTAAACCCAAATTTAGGCCCCCTAAATAATAAAATATATATTATTTTATTTAAGAAACCATTGTCAACGAAACTAAACGTAGTTTTCCATCCATATTACTTCTTTTTTCGCTTCGATTAGTGTTGAATATTGAGTAACGTGATACCAAAAATGTATATTAATGTTCCTAATTTAATCACGTGAAAAATTGTATTAATTTATTTAAAATAACCTTTAATGTATTTTACTTATTTTCCTCCTTTCCAACAATTTAACAAACACATGTTAAAAGAAAATAAGTGAACCATATGCCTTAAACCCTCCTTCGTAAAATTCTAAGAACTCGACATCTTGAAACTACCTGTAAATAAGTTCAAGATGTCGAGTAACTATCTATCCCCTATTCTTTATGTACAGCGAGAGAAAAATAAGGAGAGGGGTCCCAAAACTATAAACGAAAGCCGTACAAAGGAGACTATCCATGCCTCGCCTTCCTCCTCTATTATAAGATCTGTAATATCCCCGATCGCTCCCAGAGGTGGAAGCATTTACCTAGTAATGGCTTTTTGGCCCCCTTCTCGACTTATTTTCTCCTCGCTTCCTTTATTCATTTCTAACTTTAAAATTTCTAGAATCCAATGTGTTACTAATTAAATTTAATTGTATCCATATGTCCCTGGCGGAGAAAATCTCAACCAAGGCAAAATAAGAAAGTATCTTTGGAGCCCTAAAAAACCTCACTTGAAAGATTACCGTCCTACCAAAGACACTTTCACTTCACGATCCCCTACATCCTAGGGAAAATATTCCAAGTCCCGTCCGGACATAGAAACTTTGAATCGTTTTACTTTAAATAAATTTGTTAGTTGTTTAAACCCTTGTTGGTATTTATTTTTTACGCGACGCGACCTCACGCCAGAATATTGTTTCAGTCCGATATTCTGGTCACCAAACGCTCTCCCTTAAAGAACCTAACGTAACCCAGAGGAAATATCCCGAGACCCATTACCAAATTCGGGAAAACCATAGACAATTTCTTCATGGTGCCGAAACCCGGGAAAATTAGCTAGTTAAAATCCGAACAGTCGCTTTAAAGATAAACTATCATCAAAATGTCAACCGATCCAAACGCCGCAGGTAGCAAAACCGCAGCTAGTAACATACCTCCGCCACCAACAATGACCAATACCAACTCCGGAAGTATTACCGCTGCAAAAACAAGGGAGCTTAATCTAGCCAAAAGCATCAGGACCAGCGCTAGAAAAGCCGCCACCCGTAAGGTTAACCAAATTAAAACCTTCATCCAAGATAAGCACGCCGTCATCGACGATTACGAAGACGCTCTTTCTGTTCTTCTCGAACGAGAAGAAGACTTAATCAGAATTGATTCACGAGTAGAAGCCCTCATAGAAGACGTAATCGAAATGGAGAACGAAACGGACGGAGCCATCAGATATCGAGAAGATATCGCCGACGTTAAAAACGCGGTAAAAAGAATTATCCAGAAAGCCCATGCTTCCACCATACCATACGCAGGGTCAACGGGTTCTGCCTCCACCAGCACCACGTTAACTGGAAGCATTCCAGTAACCAACCTAATGACGACACCGCCAGCCGCACAAAATGTGACGTCAACGCCAGCCGCCCAAAATGTGACGTCATCGCCTACCGCCCAAAATGTGACGTCAACGCCAGCCGCCCAAAATGTGACGTCAACGCCCATCGCCCAAAATGTGACGTCATCGCCTACCGCTCTAACTATAACGAGCAACCCCGGAATCGCCGGATCGAACAACCCCGGAATCGCCGGATCGAACAACCCCGGAATCGCCGGATCGAACAATTCATCAGTGAGACTCCCACAACTTACTATCTCTAAATTCGATGGAGAGATATCAAAATGGAACAGTTTTTGGGCAAGATTCAAAGCCACAATTGACAGAAACTCGAAACTCGAAAAGGTAGAAAAGTTTATTTATCTCACGTCATATTTAGAGGGGGAGGCTCTTAAAGCCGTTATTGGATTTGAAGAGATTGATGAATCTTATGACCAAGCAGTCGCTTTATTAAAGAAAAGATACGAGCACTCCGACCTAGCCATTCATACCCACATGAATAAACTCCTAGATATTAAGCCAGTATTAAGCTCGCAAAATTTAAAAGATCTAAGAAACCTATTAGATACGTGCGAAATTAGTCTTAGAAGTTTGAAAGCGTTAGGAGTTAATACCGCTGAAAAGGCCTCTTTTCTATGCCCGGCTCTGCTACGCTGCCTGCCAAATGATATCAGAACAGAATTTTGCCTAAAAAGAAGTAGCCCAAATTGGGACGCGGATGAAATAATAAATTTTATACGCTCTCAAATTGAAAGCCGCGAATTGGCAAAATTACTAAGCGCTACACCTGGAAAGTCCGAACTTCCTAAAATTTCCGAAAATGTTAGCCAATCTGATCACCATCATAGTTACCAAGATAGAAATAGGAACAAAATAAAATATGAAAATAGATTTAAAGCCTCAAGTTCCACCCTATCAACCACCACAAAAGACCAAGAAAGTATTTATTGTATTTTCTGCAAAAATTCCACACATAAAACCAATTACTGCCCAAATTTTACCCTACCAAAAAAGCAGATAATTGTAAAAGATAGCGGTAGATGTTTTATATGTTTACGCTATGGTCACGACACAAAAGGCTGTAGATCTAAATTTAGAAATTGCATAAAATGTAAAGGGAAGCATCATTTTTCCATATGTGAACATAACCCTAGTCACAAAAAACAAGATGTTTCGGCAGAAAATAATACCGTCGTTTCGGCAGTTACCGTAGCCCCGGTCAAAAATCTGACGAAAGAGGTATTAATGCAAACCGCCATAGCCATTGTTAGAGACCCAAAAAACCCGCAAAACAAAGAAAGAGCCCATTGTTTTTTCGATGGCGGAAGCCAAACCAGCTTCGTAAGAGAGGAATTAGCTAGAAAATTGAAGCTACCCATTGTAGGCAAACTTAAAAACCAAGAAGTCTATACCTTTGGCAGCAAGATTCCCTCAAAAAGAAGCGTAAACCTAGTCAAAATAACTCTCGAAAATAGAGAAAAACCAGAGCAAAAAGCGGAAATTATCGCGTTAGAAGTACCCTTTGTTTGCTATACCTTCACTAAAATTGATGACGAAGGTCTAGAAAATATTTTACGATCCCAAAACCTTCAATTAGCCGATGATACAAAGGGATCAGAATTTGAAGACCCAGAAGTAGATATTTTAATCGGATCAGACCATTATTGGGAATTAATGACTTGTAAAAATGAACGGTTCACCCGCTCTTTAGTGGCCACTGAAACGATTTTGGGTTGGTGTATTCAAGGCGTAAAATATAGCCCTTCAAACCAAACTATAAATCACCCAGTGACAACAATGGTTACATCCCTCGGCCAAAAAAGAGTAAATGACACTCTAAAATCGTTCTTTGATTTGGAGAGTATGGGAGTGGATAATCGAGAAGTTAGAGAAAATCTCAATGAGAGAACTGTAGCGACCTTTTTCGATGAAGTTAAACACGATGGGGAAAGGTACGTTGTCAAATTCCCGTGGCAAACAAACAAAGAATCCCTCGCCGATAATTACAGCCTAGCTTTAAAAAGGTGGCATTCCTTAGAAAAAAGGTTCGAAAAGGACCCGAAATATTACCTAGAATATAAAAACATTATCGAAGACCAAATAGAAAAGGGTATAGCGGAAATTGTCCCCGATAACCAGATAGAAGTCAGAAATCCTGGTACCTATTATATGCCCCACCAGGGAGTTATAAGGGAGAGAGCGCAAACTACCAAACTTCGAATAGTTTACGATGCCTCTTCTCACGCCTATGGAGCCCACTCTCTTAATGATTGTCTAGCATCCGGCCCAAATCTGAATCCTGATCTCCTCCTCCTACTTTTGAGATTTAGAAAAAATAAGGTAGCAATAGTCGCCGATATTGAAGCCGCCTTCCTCCAAGTAGCTTTAGATGAACCCGACAAGGACTCTGTGAGATTTCTTTGGACTAAAGAGGAAAATGGAGTAATTAAACCCAACGAAGTTAGAACCCTCAGAATGACCAGAGTTCCTTTCGGAGTTAAGCCCAGTCCCTTTTTGTTAGCTTGTACAGTAAAATACCACTTGCAAAAATCCGAAAATATAGATCAAAGAGTTAAGGAAGCCTTGAATAACGATCTCTATGTTGACGATTTTACTAGTGGAGAAAAAGACGTTTCATCCGCACTTGAAATCTCGATAGGCGCGGCGAAAGTTGTAAAAGAAGGGGGAATGAGATTCCGAAAATGGGGTACGAACTCGAAGGAGTTGAGAGAATTATGGAGAGCTCAAGTAGATGAAAAGGGGGACGAATTGTTTGACCAGGCCCAAATTACCCCGGAAACCAAAATTTTAGGTTTAAAATGGAATCCCTTAGTTGATACCTTTACTTTCGATTTGACCAATTTAATTGAGCTTCGAAAAAACCTTAAATTAACGAAACGTCATCTCCTCAGTTATATTTCCCAGATTTTTGACCCCATAGGTTTGCTAGCGCCTTTCACCATACGCGCTAAAATATTGTTCCAACTTTTATGGGAATATAAAAATGACTGGGATGACATATTGCCTTTAGAAATTAGTCAACAATTTGAGATATGGTCCCAAGAATTACCCTTGCTACATGACTTAAGAGTGAATAGGCACTACTTTAACGAATCTGAATCAGAAATAACCGAACAAGAATTGCATTGTTTTGTTGACGCTAGTCAAAAGGCATATGCTGCGGTTATTTACCTAAGATACACCACCAAATCAAACCAAATCGGTGTATCCTTAATAACCTCGAAGACCCGAGTAGCCCCAATAAAACAATCAGAAGACGAGCTTAAATTACCGAGACTAGAACTGATGGGCTGTTTATTGGGTGCGAAACTTGTTAATTACGTAAAAGATACGTTCCAACAAAATTTGAAAAATAAAATTTATTGGACGGACTCTACCGTCGCTTTAGCCTGGGTTAGGGATGATACAAAAAACTGGAAGCCCTTTGTCAGTAATAGAGCCGCTGAAATTCAAAAGCTTTCTAAAAAGGAAAATTGGCACCATTGTCCAGGAGTAGAAAATCCCGCGGACCTTCCCAGTAGAGGGATAAACGCCAAAAAACTAGTCGAAGGTGAGATATGGTGGAAGGGACCTCCCTGGTTAAAAGAACCAAAAGACGCGTGGCCGAATAGCGAACCCCAAAAAACCAATTTAGATTCGGTCGCTAAAGAAAGGCGAAAAATAACCCTCGCTGTGACCACGAAGGAAAAATATCGGGTTCAAAACATAATGGATTTGAACAGGTATTATCATTTAAACACAGCTCTTAGAATAACGTCCTATTTATTCCGTTTTGCCAAAAATTCAAGAGCCAAGGGGGTAAATAAAATTACAGGCCCCATTAGTGCGGAAGAAATTGAAAAATCGGAAAAACTTTGGGTAAAATCCGTGCAATTAGAAGAATATCAATCAGAATTGGAATGCCTACAAAAAGGGGAGACAATAGAATCGAAGTCCAAATTAGCCCCAATGCGACCTATATTAAATGAATTTGGTTTAATTTGTGTCGGGGGTCGTCTAGAAGAGTCTTCTTTCTCCTACAATGAGAAACATCCCATTATCATGCCCAAAAACCACAGATTGTCCAAAATGCTAATTGTAAGAAGTCATACCCAAGTTTTCCATGGAGGGATAAGTGATACTATAACGCAATTAAGAGAGAGGTATTGGATCCCTAGCGCTAGACAAATAGCGAGAACCGTAGTAAAGGATTGCATAACCTGCAAAAGGCTAAACGCAAGTCCCGGTGACACACCCACAGCAGCCCTTCCCAAAGATAGAATTGAAGAGTCACCCCCGTTTTCCATCATAGGAATAGATTTTGCTGGTCCGTTGTTGATTAAGGAGCAAAACGAAACCAAAAAAGCCTATATTTGCTTGGCCACCTGTGCCGTGACCCGCGCGATTCATTTAGAACTAGTCCCCTCCCTCACTACGGACGAGTTTTTAATGGCTTTCAGACGAATAATTGCGAGAAGAGGAGTACCAACTATTGTGTATACCGACAATGCCAAAACATTTAAGAAGGCAAACACTGATCTCAAAAGAGTTTGGCAGAGTATCAAAGCAGAGTCGTTTAAAGAATTTTTTGGATTAAGAGGAATTACGTGGAAATTTATAGTGGAGCGAGCCGCGTGGTACGGAGGATGGTGGGAGCGTCTGGTTAGATCAACCAAAACCTCATTAAAAAAGACGCTCGGCCAGGCCTGCCTATCATATACCGAATTAGAAACTCTACTAATTGAAACCGAAGGACTAATTAATTCTAGGCCTATAACCTACACGTACAATGATTTGAATGAACCTACCCCTTTAACCCCCGCTTCATTCCTGCTTGGTCGTAGAATCACGTCTCTACCCCCTCTAACATTCAAACGTGAGAAAATACCTGCTTCGAGAGTCGAATTGATTAAAAGAAATCAATATCGCGAAACACTAATCCAAAAATTATGGAATCGATGGCGACACGAATACCTTTTAGAATTACGGTCGGCCCATCATTCCAAAAGCACCAACCACAAAGGTGAATTTAAAACGGGTGACGTGGTCCTAATCCACGAGGACAAGTTACCCCGCCATATATGGAAATTGGGATTAATTATCGAAATTATTAAAGGCCGCGATAATGAAATCAGATCCTGCGTAGTTAAAACTACGAACGGAAATAAAATAAGGCGCGCTATTCAGCACTTGTGTAATTTAGAGATAGCCGATTAAATAATAGCACGTACTGAACTATCGGTGATACTTAAAAAGTATCACCTGGGGGGGAGTGTTGAATATTGAGTAACGTGATACCAAAAATGTATATTAATGTTCCTAATTTAATCACGTGAAAAATTGTATTAATTTATTTAAAATAACCTTTAATGTATTTTACTTATTTTCCTCCTTTCCAACAATTTAACAAACACATGTTAAAAGAAAATAAGTGAACCATATGCCTTAAACCCTCCTTCGTAAAATTCTAAGAACTCGACATCTTGAAACTACCTGTAAATAAGTTCAAGATGTCGAGTAACTATCTATCCCCTATTCTTTATGTACAGCGAGAGAAAAATAAGGAGAGGGGTCCCAAAACTATAAACGAAAGCCGTACAAAGGAGACTATCCATGCCTCGCCTTCCTCCTCTATTATAAGATCTGTAATATCCCCGATCGCTCCCAGAGGTGGAAGCATTTACCTAGTAATGGCTTTTTGGCCCCCTTCTCGACTTATTTTCTCCTCGCTTCCTTTATTCATTTCTAACTTTAAAATTTCTAGAATCCAATGTGTTACTAATTAAATTTAATTGTATCCATATGTCCCTGGCGGAGAAAATCTCAACCAAGGCAAAATAAGAAAGTATCTTTGGAGCCCTAAAAAACCTCACTTGAAAGATTACCGTCCTACCAAAGACACTTTCACTTCACGATCCCCTACATCCTAGGGAAAATATTCCAAGTCCCGTCCGGACATAGAAACTTTGAATCGTTTTACTTTAAATAAATTTGTTAGTTGTTTAAACCCTTGTTGGTATTTATTTTTTACGCGACGCGACCTCACGCCAGAATATTGTTTCAGTCCGATATTCTGGTCACCAAACGCTCTCCCTTAAAGAACCTAACGTAACCCAGAGGAAATATCCCGAGACCCATTACCAAATTCGGGAAAACCATAGACAATTTCTTCAATTAGTATATATATCTTTTATTTTTTCCTAACTTTTCCGATAAAGCTGCAGCCTACAATAAATTTGGTTTTTCTCGCTTTCTTAGTCTCTTTCACCCACTTTGTCCGCGCTAAAGTGGCACAAGAGCCTTTATAAATAGTAGATTGAACCCCTGCCTAGCCTCTTTTGTCAATGTAATAAGCGATTTATCGCTAAAAGCGAGGGAGAGAAATTGAGAGGGGGAGGGGGGATTCTGAGAGCAGACAGAGAGTGGAGTCCTAATGCACTGCTCATTCCAATTTTTCCTTCACATACGTATTATCAGAAGAGTATAAAATTACTAAGTACACTAGTTAATAACGCTTTATAAGATTAGCCTCTTGTTTAATCGAGTAATCCGAAATGGAGAGCTTGTCACCCCCGAACTTTCATCTTACGAAAGTGTGAACTCTTTTACTTTTTCAATCGAAGCATCCAATCAAATTGTAAAATATTCTTTTCAGTTTTATACCGGTAATCGACACTATCGATTATTCCATTTTCAAAGCTACCGGTATCCAAAAATTCCGAAGTTTCTACTCTCGTTATCTAAGCTTTTACGCCAAATTAAAAGGTTCCGTTTTAAAACTTTGAATCGGTTTGATTGTTTGGGCGCGGCCGACCGAATTCATTGAATTTTAGCTTTAAATGCAAAAGGTTTTATGAAGAGTGTAGCGTAGGTCGCGCTATAAACTGGCCCGTTTACTTATATGTGATTTTGTTTTTTAGCAAAAGTTCATAGAAAAATATAAATTTTTTCTTTCGTTAATTTTGTACCCGTTTCTTTTTATTTCAAGTGTTTGTTACAAGCACACGACGTCGTGGCTCACGAAGTTTACGGGGAGGAGGCGATCAGAGTAACCCCGCCGCCCATTATGCCTTACCTCAACGGCAACCAATTGGACATTCACGACACTTCCGGCGAGTCCGAAGTCGAAAACGTCACCAGGGTCCGGCTCGTCCAATTTCAAAAGAATACCGACGAACCTATGGTAATTACAACTTTTATAATAACGAGTTAATACACAATTTAAGCAAGTTTCGTGTACGTTAAACTCCTTTTGAACTAGGAGCCCGATTCTATTGTTTTTAAAGTTATTTAATTTAATCGTGGATAAATGGAGAATAGATGCAAACGACATAAAAAGCTGTATCCATCAAACGCGGGTGTCAAGAGGTTAGTTTGTAGAAGCAATGCAATAAAAAACGAAAGCCCAAAAGTTGATAAAAATATTAATAAATTTCGACGAAGTCAAAAAATTAGATACGCCACTAGATCTAACTTACTTCGTAAAACATGAATACTAATAATTATAATCCTTAACCATTGTAAAAGTACCCTTGTCAATTTCAGGACACTAATTTCATATTCTTACTTTTTCATCTAAAATGTTTTTCTTCTTTTTACGCAGGGTATAACTTTAAAAGTTGACGAAGAAGGACGATGTATCGTGGCTCGAATAATGCACGGTGGCATGATACATCGTCAAGCTACGTTGCACGTCGGTGACGAGATACGGGAAATAAACGGGGTCAGTGTCGCCAATCAGTCCGTCGATAGTCTTCAACGGATGCTAGTAAGTTCCTATTCATCCATCACTCTCTATAAAATCGTAGGGATAATCACTCCACATAGTCGCGGTATACATTCCTCTAGCTTTGACTGCACCTGGTATTCATATATAAATATAGAAATATTGGACATATTGCCTACACTTTATTCCGACTCATAGCCCCAAGGAAGAGCTCCACCCCTTAACGCGTAATAAATATTTTTTATCGATTTAAATAGGCCTAGTCCAACAGTAAGCAAAATAGGCTTAGCTGGATTCATGGCGATAGTTAACTCCCCATATCAGGACCATCAACCAATGTCATTGGTTGCTAGCCCTTATGGGGAGTTAACTTCAGGATCTCCATGAATTCAGCTAAGCCTATTTTGATGGTAAGTTTTAAATTTATTAACTGTTAGATTAGGCCTATTTAAAGTGATAATGAATCGATAAAAAGTCACTTGTTGTTAAGTTGCATTCTCCCTTTAAGGACATCATTATTCTTTTAATTTACATAAATGAAAACATTCATAACTATTCTTTTTTCAATTTTTTTTCCAGCGGGACGCTCGAGGCAGTGTGACATTCAAAATTGTTCCAAGTTATCGCAGCGCTCCTCCACCGTGCGAGGTAATATTTACTTACGCCCGCGAAGTACCTTTCTTGCAAGCTCTCTTAAAAGATAGCCGTTTAAATTGCGAATTCCCAATGCTATGAATTGCTGTCATAAACATGATTATTATTTGCCATTATATATTTTTTTTTACGTGAAGCGTAGCCGTCCTTAAAAATGGGTGCCATAATAAATACAAATACCCTTTACAAATCAAATCGCGGTTGGTCTAACAATTTTGTCGTCTGCTATTTTTGAGTACGCGCCTAATCAAAAAAGTATAATTTTATGCTTATTATACCAACTAATTTGACTTACAACTCAAATAACTTGTTGGATCAATCGTGAATAACCTCGAACAAATATTTAATACTTTTCGTTTAACCTTATAATATCAATATTGCATAATTTAACCCCGTTAATAAAGGTCAAGTCTCATATAATTATACGATTTCGGTTCTCAATATTGTGAGAGAAACAACTAAAACTATAAATCCCCTAGCGGAGCCCCCTTTCATTTTATGAATAACACTTTGACGTCACGCCTTCGACGAGTTTGACATCAAAACTGAGCCGTACTTGTCTCCTGGCTTAGAGCTTTCAAATTAGAAGCATTTCTAGCATGATTTAATTTAAAAGTTGTAATTCAGCTCTACTATATTTCGTGTTTATGAGAAAACATTACATGAGACTTGTTCTTTAAGAATCACAGGTAGATTTCACATGCTTAATTTTGTGTTGCAAAAATATTTTTGGAATGTTTTGCTCTCAGTTATAAGGTGCCAATATTTAGCTGACCATTAACAAAATTTTGGTCAAAGTTTTTTTAAAGTTTTTTTACGAGCATGGTCCACGGGTAGAAAAATTTAACCCCAATTGTGAAAGGTTTAACAAAATAATATTATTAATAATTTAATATATACTTAACGGTAGCTACTTAGAAATATTGTTGGTTTTGAAAATCGTGGACACAGCATGGTAGAATAATATTTTATGATGTAGATATGCCTAGTTTTCTTACCAGAACAAAATGTGACGCGGACAATTTAAGAAAAAAAAAAAAAATAGTCGATTTTGGTCCCTAGTTCAAAAACCATGAACTAATAAAATCAAAGAAAACTTCTAAGGTTTTGAAGAAAAAAGACCTGCAACAAAGTCAAACTTTCGCTATTGGTGGCTTTGACGAGTCACGTCAACCAATGAGAATACGAACAAGCAAGCCCCCCAATAGGAAGCTTATATATCATTGCCAAGGCTTAGCGAGGTTTCGATCAATAATTTAGAAGACTTATTTTAAGAGTTAAAGGTCACATCCCGCCCCTCGCGGAATTCTAACCAATCATTGGACGCTATTCGAATACCCAATAGAGGATGTCTGAATCCCTATCTGTTTATTACTAGTCCTAGCTGCCACAAAGTCTACGAAATGGTTTCTTTAAATCGGGACAAGTTACGTTAGAATTAGAGATGTCACGTTGGTAGCTAAACGAACCCTCTTGGAATTCTAATTAATCACGTGACTTTATTCTATTAGCCAATAGAAAATGAATTCGCCCTTATAATTACACACCGAATGAAATCCTTAAAATCCTTATGAGTGATGCAGATTATTAATACTCCTAGCTTTTATACCATATGTGTTCACAGAGAAGCTAGCTTCTGATGGAGCTCAATTTATGCGATTTTCAATTGAACTCTTATAGAAATCATTTAATTATACGGTTAATGCCAATTTAAAGTCGATTGAGGTTACGACCTCTTCATGGTGAATGGGTCTTGAACTAGTGTCCAAAATTGACAGTTTGTAAATATTGTCCTTTGTATGACGTGTATCCGCATTTTCTACTTTTTTCTTTCGTCCATTTTTTATCGCTGCTCTATAAAAGTATTTCAGGATTAATCCTCCCCCGGTCCTAGTAAGTAATTTTGAGTCAACCTTAAATATTTAATGACAATTCTAGTGTGTGCGTTTTCAACATTTATTTCTTTACTTTTAAAATTTTCCCTTCAAATTAGAAAGTTAATAATCTAACCAGAAGTCTGACAATTTTTAAAAAGCATTTGAAAAATATTTATATCCCAAGAAAAGAGGTTATGCTCTCGACCTTGTTCAAGAGGACATTGTAAAAGAGCAAAGGCTGAGTTATAGTTTTAATCTAGAAAATACAGTAAATTTTAAAACTAATAGGGGTGAAAGTAGACTGATTTTGAATACGAGTAGGTATGTTAAAACTGTTAAAATTTTTGAGGTTATTTCAAAGAATTAGTTATGTTGTCGTTCTAGAATAATTAAACTTCATTTTAGATTAATGATCCCATTTTGCAATAATGTTTAACATAATTTGAAATTATTAGTGACGTTAAATAATTCTCGACGTCATTTTGGCCTAATTTATGTCGCCATTTTGAATTAATGAGTAATTAACGTCGTCATGTAGTAATTCGTCACAAAATTTAAAGTTAAATTATTTCTAGAAGTATTTGAATTATTTTGAACTTATTTATGACCCCATTTTAAATTCATATATGACGTCATTTTGGATTAATTCGTGATGTCATATTGGACTGATTTATGACACCAGGAGTAGATAACTCTTAATGACACCGTTTTGAAATATTTTAGATTAATTCGTGACGTCATTAAATAATTTTGGTATAATTAACGACGTCATTTTGGAATAATTATTGACGTCATTTTGGAATAATTAACGACGTCATTTTGGAATAATTAACGACGTCATTTTGGAATAATTATTGACGTCATTTTGGAATAATTAACGACGTCATTTTGGAATAATTCATGACGTCATTGAATAATTTTGGAATCATTTAGGACAGTCCTTCGAAAATAATTCGAAGTAATTTCTGAGGTCATTTTCATATAGTTTTATCTTAGTTTGTGTTTTTCTGACACTTAGACAAAGATAATTTCTTTGGGTCATACTTCTGGTTATAACAATTCCTATTATGAATTAATTTTAATTAATTTAATAACGATACATGTTTGATTAAATATACATTTATATACCGTCCGTAAACGTTGCTGTCTATAACAGTTTTGCCAAATTTATCATTTTAGATAGCCATATTTGGTTAGCAATTTAGTTTCAGCATTCGCATGTTAATGTTTTTGAATCTGAAATATTTTGCAAATTACGAAACAAGTTTGTGGGTTTGTTTTATGCTAATTATGGTACAGCTAGCTCTCTTGTACCACGTATTATTTTCAAAAAAAAACAGGGTCGTTATTAATTGTTTTCCTATTTTATTATATAAGGTAGAGTTTCTTTGAAAACATTTAGAGTAAAAAGCACGTTTTGTAAAATATGATTTATAATATTTACAAGGAATAAATTCAAAGTTTTCTTTCGATACATTTTTGTCAGTTTTTATTTTATTTATTTTGATACCTTTATGATAAATTTGAGGAAACTCTGCCTTATATTTGTTAATGAAACGTAATATTTGCTTGAATTTTATATATTTGTTGGTTTTATGTTGCGTGGAATGCTTTATTTGAAACACTTTACGAACGCTTTCACGTTATACGCAGAGCACCGAATTTCTTCAAATTTATTTATATTTGTTCTTGTTCTTATCTTTTTTGGGGGAGGGTGGGCATTATTTAATGGTTATTAATGGGATTCGTTCAGTTAATTTGAAGGTAAAACGCAAAACAACTTTTTAGGAAACGTCCTAGCTTAAATTTGATTCGACATTGTAAGATAAACAAGTTCTTACGCAGTTTGAAGAAAAATTCCTCTGCAAATATTTCTGAACATAAGAAAAGTAATTAGCTTTATTATTTTTCTTCGTGTTCTGAACCATTTCAAGTTGGATTAGTGTAATGTTTGAAGGCTAATTTTGGGAAAGCTTGTGAAAATAAGCTTAGTATTTTGTGATAACTATGATATAGAAGCTTGAATGTTCGTATACATGTACGAAATACATTATAAAACATTGTGAACGTGTCCCACTTACAACCAATCAACAATCATTCTTTTCTTAAGTAAGGTATTTTAACCAATAAGGAATTGTTATTTTAAAAATATTCCGCACAGATTTACGTCAGGACGCAGTTCGATTACAATCCTTTAGAGGACGACCTGATTCCATGCGCCCAAGCGGGTATTCCATTCAAAACGGGCGACATCCTAGAAGTCATTAGCAAAGACGACCATAACTGGTGGCAAGCGCGTAGGGAAGGGGCCGACGGAACGGCAGGCCTGGTGCCCTCTCCGGAACTTCAAGAGTGGCGGATGGCGTGCCAAGCCATGGAAAGGTCCAAGAACGACCAAGGTGCTTGTTATTTTAAAGGCGCAATCGGTTGTATAAAGAACCTATGCAGTGAAACGGTTCTTCCCTATACTGGTTGGTCAACGTCCTCTGTTTATAAACTATCTTGCCTACCATGTCTCATGACGCCAAAGACCAGATAGAAGTCTTCTATTCATGTCCAAGCTGCTGAAACTCTTCCAATAATGGACACATTGCTGAAAGTTGACA